>CM053030.1:472098359-472698359 GCA_028564925.1 Lithobates sylvaticus
GCAGTCACGTGTCAAAATTATTTTAAAGACCTGCATAAAGAATAAAATCAAATTGTTGAGAACACAGCCACTGTTTTGTATATTATTTATTAAGTGGATTTTTAGAATGGTAAATAGTTACAGATTTCTCTAGGCTGGCTTCACACTTATGTGTGGCTCCTCAGTATCTGCCGCTGTTTCAGCTATCTATTCCTATTCGCATTTTGGGTATCCTACACTCCTAAACAAGTTACTGGAGCTGTTTTTCTGTCAGAGGTTTGTTGGTAGGCTGTAGGATCCAGATACAAAGCAGGTAGCCACAGGACATGTTGGAGGATCTAGATATTTCCATTGCTCCCTTGGGAGAAGGTACTACATCATTTACTTAGAATGGAACTCCAACACAAGTACATTTGCCGACACTGCACACACCCTGCAGCATTCCACAGCACACATGTCACCTGTTATGGTGTGTGCATTACAAACATGGCACTGGGATGTTTTATACTCTGTTGTGATGTATTGGCCATCAATTCAAAATGAAAATTAATGTTATTGCAAATGCAGTAACACATCAATAATTAGGAAATTATGAATAGGCCCTTAAAGAATTTGTTCACCTTCACACTTATTTGTCATGCAGGGTTGTGGGGTTTATGGTAATGCAGGACGAGAAGGGTTGACTGTGTTTTGTTTGCTTAAAGGGTATTTCCACTGCTTCAACCAAATTGGGATGATAACTTCTTTATGTTTGTTACATGTCCCCATTCACATAGAAAACCTTAAAAAAATTAAACATTGCAAAGTAAATTTAAGAAAAATATATCAGAGAATAAGGTAACTCTGAACATAAAGTGCTTTCACTGCACTACGTGTATAACGTGGACATCCCACCACAACTGAGTCGGACTGTTCCAAATGATATAGACCAAATCTCTAGCCATATCTGTTTCTCTGTTTAAACATGTACTTTTCCATTTCTTTTTTGTAATTGACCACTATTTCCTTGTTCCCCCTCTAGGTGGCACCATCCCTTCCCTTTGGTGATGCTGGGGCTTTGGACGTCCAGGGTCCGTTGTATCTTCCCAGCAAAGGTGAGGGAGTGGACTTTTAATTTTGTCCCTCCCTCTATCCTCCCCCTACAGGCGTCCAGGCTGGTCCTGGGCGTCTCCGGGGGTTGGTCCTCTGCTGGCGGCATCCTCCGACATTTCCGGACGTCGCGCGCACATGCGGGGCCCCGTACGTGCGTGCACGTTGATGACGTCACGCATTTGCGACGGAAATGATGCAGATGCAGGGCTCAAGCCTTCGGAGAACGCCGGGGGATTACACACAAGGCGGACATGACTGTCCGCCATTACTGGCCCCGGAGGCCCTGTTGGGACGCCGTTCCGGTCGCGGTGGTTCTCGGGGGGGGAGGGGAGGGGGTGGGACCCACCCGGCCACCCACCATTATCCTGAACCAATCAGGATTAGGAACACACATTCATAAGTCAGGCAGGTCTGAGTAAGGCACCTCATTCCTGCAGGAGGCCCAGCACATTCCAGATGCACTTGAGCCCTCAGTAAGTATCACCTTACCTTTCAGGGGATTTCTCTCTTGTCTCTTATATACAACCCTAAAAAAAAGGAGATTGAATGAAACCTTCCCCCTCCTCCATTTCCCCCCTCTCATTTTTATCTCATAGATTCTATCCGAGACCTCTTTACCTGATCTCCTCAAAATTTGTGCACCTTTGTGGAGAATCAGGTGCATCGTTAGTCTGTGGCCTAAGTGATCCAATACTATATTGAAGGTAATGATAATCACCAACATAGAGTATATGTCTTCTCTCTTCTTTTTTCTCTCCAGTCACCCTCCCAACCCCCCTCCCTTCCCCCTCCCTTCCCCTCCCTTCCCCCCCTTTCCTCCCCTGGTCCGTCCCTGTTCACCCCTATTCATTTATTTGTCACTTTTGATTTCACCCCCCACCCCCCCCCCCTTTTTCCCTTGCCCTACACCACTCCCTCTCCCTTCCCTTTTTCCCTCCACCCCTTCCTCCACTTCCCCTTCCCTTTGTTGTCCCCACGTCTACCCTCTCCTAGGTCAACGCAATCCAAGCACACATACCTCACTCCCCATACTTGCACAGTCACAACTCACTTTTCTTTTTCCCTACCTTCACCTCACACTTCACACACCAGCGTTTGCCCCCTTTGTGTATTTGTTTCCCCTTCTCCCATCCCCCCTATTCCTCCAACCCTCCCCTCCTCTCTTCCCCTCCCACTGCTTTTCTTATCACACTCCACATCCCCCATTTTCACACAACGGCTCACACCCCCGACTTCATTTCCGACCATCCCACTGCCTATTCCCCCCTCTTTCCCCCCTTTCCCCTCCCCCCCTCCCCCCCCCTCCCCCCTTCCCCAGCCCCTTTTTCTTACTCTGCTATGTGCATGAAGCGCGCCCATACACATATGCCTTTCCAGTTATCCCCTTCCCTCCCTTTTCTCTCTTTTTTCTTCATTTTCTCACTTGTTTTTCCTTTTCCCTCATCCCCCCCTTCCCAACCCCCCTCTTCTTTTCTGTCTCTTTATTATTAGACATATCCCCATTTCACTACCACCTTGTCTCTGATTACAATCTAACATCTATAAAATACCTATCTTTCTATGAAATGAGACACACCCGATATATGAGGGGAACTGTGACCTTGAGGAGGTTGAGGCCAACCACCTGGGCCATACCATTCCCCCCAAAGCATGGGGAAAAATGCCACTCCCAACCATGGCCTGAGGGACTCTCTCTCATAAAGAGCACCTTCTTACTCCTTTTTGCCCCCACTATATATAAACGTGCTCCTTAATGACTTTTTGGTATATTTCCAGGAGTCTGCTATCGTGGGTGTCCGACTGTTGGGTCTCCCCCCGCCTCACTTTGGCTTCTCCCCCCCCCCCTGCCCTCCGTGCCCCCGGGGGCCCATCCAGGGGTCTCCTTTACTAGGCAGTTCGAATGTGTGACTCCTCGTAAGATATATACGGCTTGGACGATCCCATGTATCCTGATTCACCAATGAGAAGTGGGAATTGGTAGCCACCAGGAACAACGACGGGAACTTCCTTACAAATACCCATGCAGAAGACTATCTCACACACTACACCCATACCGGTAATTATATCGATAATAATATATAAAAATATATATGGACATGAGTATAAATATACAGAAACATAAAACTGAGAAGTTGTGTTACAATGTCTTTTTATTTCCAGCTGACATTGCCATTGATATAGAAACAAAAAGAAGTCAGGACGCCATAGATCTAGATAGTAGACATATGGTAAACACCAAGGACGAGTCCTCGAGCATAGATGCAGACAACTCCGATTCTGCATCCTCCTCCAACAGCTCTAGTAACACTAAACAAATAACCCCTACCTTGGAACGTTTAAAGCAGCTTCCGGAGCTACTTTAAACTTGACACGGGACTACTCTCCTCCCCAGCCAAACAAGGGAGCGGGAAATCTAGACGCATACATCATCACGGACACAATCAAGTCCCTTAGCGTAATTAACCTTTCTTCCCATCCTCTGTCTATAGCTGAGAGAAAGATCCTCTCACGAGGCCTAACTTTCTGCCCCCGAACAGAGCTGTGACATATTCGGTGTTATCGTTGACCTGCAACTCTTCGCACGCAGGCTCCTTCTCAAGAGGCCTGCATGCGAAGACCACCAGTGTCGACGACACCGATTGGTCAACATTTAGTATGAAAGAATTCAAGGCCCCTACGGGACCTGACCCTCCTATACCAGGAAAACAACACTGTAGACCTTATTGACAATTGATCTAGTAAAATGAGACTCTTAGAAGATGCTGAGAGATCACAAAAAACTCAAACTACAATTTTAAAAAAAACCATCTTCCAAATTTCCACCCTTAAATCTGAACCCCAACATCGAGACATTTGTGAATCTGGTACTTCGGGATCTGAATAAAATTACCTAAAAAAAGGCCCCTCCAAAAATCTGGGACGAGATGAAATTGATGCGATGAGGAGAACTCTGTACGAACATAGATATCACAATCAAGCCTTCGGACAAAGGCGGCAACGTGGTCTTAATGGACAACCATGACTACATAGATATGTGCCAATCTATCCTCAACAACGGCGAGTGGTACAAGAAAGTACCTATGGCCGTAATACATGCCTCTCATGATCATTTCTATGATATGATACACAATTCCTTTTTGAGAGGAACCATATCTAAAGACCAATACGAATACATTAGAGTGAAGTATCCTCGTATAGCTACGTTTTATAGCTTACCAAAGATACACAAAGAAAAAAACAAACCACCCGGCCGACCAATAGTATCCGGCAACGGTAATATTTCTGAAAATCTTAGCAAATTAATCGATTCATTTCTTCAACCTTTGGTGACGTGCTTACCCTCCTTTCTCAAAGACACTATCCATCTACTTGAGATGGTTTCCAACATGCCACTCTCTGCAGAATCCCATCTAGTGGCCATTGATGTGGAGGCCCTGTACAGTTCGATCCCCCCATACCAAGGGGATTGAGACTGTACAGCACGTCTTAACACAAAGCCAAAGATATAACCATGATCTAAATGCTTTCATTATAGAAGGTTTGGAGTACATCCTCAGTCAGAACTACTTCGTGTTCAACAACTCCCACTACCTCCAGGTGCAAGGCGTAGCCATGGGCACTTGTTGCGCTCCGGCTTACGCCAATTTGTACCTGGGGGAGTGGGAGAAAACCCTCCTAGATGACGAGGACCTCCTCGTGTATACCAGCCACATTAAACTGTGGCTGCGTTACATCGATGACGTCCTCGTCGTCTGGGAGGGACCTGAAGCACTATTACAGGAGTTCTTCATTCGCATCAATGTGAATTCCCTTAATTTGAAATTCACAATGACCCACGACCCAGACACTATTACCTTCCTTGATGTGCAGCTGCTGCGCAATACCAAAAATGAAATTTCTACCACACTATTCAGGAAAAGCACAGCGGGCAACACGATCCTTCATGCCTCAAGTTTCCACCCCGACATCTTAAAAGATTCCATACCATATGGACAGTACTTGCGGCTACGTCGCAATTGCTCCGAGGATTGCCTCCTTCAAAATCGAGGCAGGACACTTGCAGGAGAGACTACTTGCACGGGGCTACAGCCGTTCATGTTACGGAAGGCCTACAATAGAACCATTCTAGAAACACGTTCTAACCTACTGTCCAAAAATTCTAAAAAAGACGAATGAAGCGAAAAATGTCAAAAATGATCACACTCGAATGATACTCCGCTTCTCTCAACAGCACAAGCACATTCGGAACATTATAAAAAAACATTGGAGCATCCTCCTGGATGACCCCAAAGTAAAACATCTTTCTGTCCGATCAACCAGCAATCACCTTTAAAAGGGCTACTTCCCTCAGGGATAAACTTGTGCAAAGCGAGTACAATAACGAACAAAACCGTCGAAAACATTGTACTACCCTCGGGTCTTTTCCGTGTGGGCATTGCTCCTTCTGCCAATACATCAGACGGGATAAGACTTTTGCCTTACCTAATGGGACCACCTTCAAACCCTTACACTATGCCAATTGCCAAACTAGAGGCATTGGCTATATGATGTCGTGCGAATGTGGGGCTTTTATGTGTGGGGAAGACGAAGCAGGAGTTCTACCGCAGGATGTCTAAAGCATATATATTCATGCAAATTGGGAATCACTACCTAGCCATAGGCAGGCATGTTGTTGTACAACACAACTATAAAATGCCCTGCATCTCCTTCACCGCCTTAACTTGACTGGAATAAGACACTCTTGCAGCACGAACAAAGATGGATCCATAGGCTGCAGGCCAATGTGCCTCCAGGACTGATCCATCTCATATGCTCCCTTTCTTAAGGGTTTCGTGTCGGGCAAGACCCAATAATGCTCCCGAGACATCCCTGCATTCACCCCTGCTTCGTCTTCCCCCTTCCCCCCTTCCCCTCCCCCCCTTCCCCCCCCCTTCTAGCAAGGAAGAATTCTACTTAGCTCTCTTTGTTATGAGGGGGGGCTGTGAAGCTGTGTGTACCATAATTAACTCTGCCTGGGGGCAGATATCTCATCAACTGTACTATATTTGAACACCGTCTTTCTTAACAAAAGGTTAAATGTTTCAGTATTGGAGTTCTCCATTGTATGTTAATGAGAACTAGATTCAGCCAGTCCCCAAGCCCAGCTATTTGGACAGATCATGATGAGCTTGCTAAGAAATTCTTGCAGTCAGCCATGACAACTTCTCGTAAGAAACATCTAAATGGTAAAAATGTTTCTTAAACATTTTTTAGGTATGTTGTGTGAAAAGAACACATACCAAAATTATAGTGGGGTTTTCTCAAATTTTACTACAAAAGTGGAAATACACTTTTCACCCCGTACAGGTCTCTGGTAATTCAAAAGCACCCAAAGCAGGTCAACAGCACTTGCAGTGAATTCAGAATGGTCTCAGAAGCATTTCAAACTGATGTCAATAGAACATTGCATTTGCCCCTACAAAGCCAGTCCACTCAGTCCCCTATGTATACTTGGTCATTTAAAAAATTGACAGCTGTCTAGAGTATTCTAGCTTGTTAGAAATGGAAGTACATTTATCTTACCTGTAATTGAAAATACCGTTCTAAAAGCATCAGGTTTATTGGACATGATTGGCAGAAATGCACTTTATTAAAGAATGACTAGACAACTCATACAGTCATAAGAAAACTAATACACAAATAAATATATCAGATATGCCTTTTACATGACATTGGCTGAGCAGTGACTCTCAAAATATGACTTCAGGATGTGTATGTGACTAAATCAGGTTTACGATTGATCAGGGCAATGGTTTTCTAACTTGCCTAATATAGGAGGCAAACAGTGTAGCACCTTAAATCACCAAAGGGCTACCGATAATATTTACTGTATGTAATGCTACGGAAACATTTAGACTGAAGAGAGAAGGTTGGAGACTTCAGACATGATACAGCCATGGTTGGACGGAGACAGTCAAAGTTACAAGAGACTGCTAGGCATAACTCAAATCACAGTGCTCCCAATTTTTTTTTTTTTTCATATAGTCTCCTTATACATTACTGGCAGAACATTTGATATTCCCTTTGGTATGATCCATTAAAAATGATCAGGGGGAATGAAGAATTAAAAGTATAAAGTGTGAAAGAAATTAACCATACTGTTTAACTAGCAGAAGCAGGCCAATATATATTTTTCACTAGCCCAGAGTGAGCACTTAGACGAGGAATTCACAAACAATTGGCTGCTAGGGCCCAAGGAAACAGCAATAAGTACCAAATAACCACAGGAAGCCTTCTAGGCACAAGTTGAGCACCATGGGGATTAAAGGCATGCCATATGGGTTCTAAGAGACCTGTTAGCATTTCCTATGGCATGGCTCCCTTTGCCAGCCAGACAGAGACGTCACTCTATGGCTGTTCCTTTTGCAGATTTCTGGGTCAGCAAGAGAGCAAACCTCATCTTGGGAATCTAACTGGATGCTTGGACTGACATTTTTATTATTACAACACTGAGATTGAGCATGTGCCTATAGGAAAAACAGATCCTACTACTCTTGCAGTTAGTTGCTAGCAAGAACTACATGAACACTGGCAAGATAAGGCTTGTTAAAACCTTTGCAATGTCTTTAGTTGGCCTGGAGACATTTTTTTGTTCATCAACAAAACTGGAGTTTCCTTTAGAAGAACACTTCATATCAACTCACATGCAGCATACTGTAGTAGGTGGAGTCATCAGGGCTGTTTAGTGTCTTTGGTTTCTGCCTTCTCGGAGTTCTTTGTGGCTTGACATCATCTAAGTGTGACCTTTCTAATTAAGATAAACATATACACATTATACAATAGATCACCTGCAGAAATACCTATATCAATATCCATAAAATTTGCAGAAACATCTATATCCAAACAAAATAACTCTATAAATATTACAAAGTCTCTAATCTGTTGACATTTGTGCAGGGACACCAAAAGGTACAATGCATATTGGGGTTCATTTACTAAAACTGGAGCGTGTAAAATCTGGTGCTTCCAGATTTTTTTGTCAAAGCTTAATTGAACAAGCTGAAGTTAGAAGCTAATTGGCTACCATGCACAGTTGCACCAGATTTTGCATCTGGTTTTAGTAAATTGTCCCCTTAAAATCCAGCAGGTAAAGATTACCTGTACTGAGTTAAGCCACCATTGATAATGTCTGCTTATGAAAATAATAGTCACCCGACTGATCAAGTGGCTCCAGCATAAAGACTTTAGCCCTTAAAGTGATTGTAAGGGTTCGTTTTTTTTTTTTTTTTTTTAAATAACAAACTTATCATCCTTACCTCCACTGTGCAGCTCGTTTTGCACAGAGTGGCTCTGAACCTGCTCTTCTGGGGTTCCCTGGCAGCTCTCTCGGCTCCTCTCCACATCAGATAACCCCCTAGGTGAAGCGCTCTCCTGAAGGGGGGTAACCTTGAGGGCACCCCGCCCCGCCCCCGACGCCTGCATCATTGGATTTGATTGACAGCAGCGGGAGTCAATGGCTGCGCTGCTATCAATCTATCCAATCAAGAGCCAAGAACCCCGGCGGGTCGAGTTTCAGTGCTCAGGTAAGTAAAATGGGGGGCTGGGGGGCCGGTCACTGCCTGTTTACAACCCCTTTAATCACTAACACAAAGCTTAATACTCTTTAGGTTTTTCAGAGATAGATTGCCAACTCATTTTAGAAGCTAAACTATATGTTAACTTGCATCCAAGATGCCATGGGTGAATTGTATCGCTGTGATCACAGTTTGCGACATCCATATAATAAAGGTGTTTTCAATGACAATAACTGTGTAGCTGTGCTATAGATCTGGATACATATATCATTGACCAAAAAATATATGGGATTGTGCACGTGGTTTCTTTTCAAAATATGGCAGGCTATATTTGAACAATTTTGAACATTTTTGTATTTTTATTTAAGAATATAGATATATTATACATTTTCATTCTTAAAATTTTTGAACACCACAATCATTTTAGCATTAGTAAATTCGAGGTAACACATAACCTTTTAGAAACCATGGTATGTTATCTGGCTTGTTATTGTGACAACAAAAAATATATATGGCAAAATACTTTACCCAGTTTACCTACATTAGTAAGTGTCTTTAATATCTGCCTAGAAGTTTACTTTACGTGTATGTAATGTTTTAGGGTTGAAAATGTGTTTATTGTCAGTTTCACAAATATCACAAAGAACAGCATGAAAATTCCAACTTAATAGACAAGGATAATGAGTCAGCTCGATAGCTATCGCCCATAGCTTGACTCCCATTAGCAAACAAAGTATTATAAGGGTTGACAACTGTCATCTGTTGCGAGGGGTCTTCCTAACCGAAGATCCTTGTTGTTCATGATAAAACTATATGGGGGAATAATGAGAAAAAAGAAAAAAGGGGGGAACCAAATCAAATAAAGGGAAAGGAAAAAAAAGGAAAGTAACCCAAGTAAGGGCACAGATAGAGTATTAAAAGAAGGTAAAGAAAGGGAGAGGGGACATAGAAGAGAAAGAGAGCTGCTGGGGACACCAAGATATAGTCATCTCAACCCTCCCTGTGGTTAAGCTGCATGTTAGGATGACCCTGCTGGGGTCGAGAACATAGTAGTGAGGGTAACTGAAGCGGAGAAGCGGAGCCAAATGGACCACAACACCTTGTATTTATCAAAGGTGTTGTTGTCTAAAGCCAACATCTACTCCATTCTCATAGTATCGTTCATGGTCGAGACCCATTGTGATAGGGGAGGTGTGGTGGTTGTCTTCCAATATGATGGGATGAGCTGTCTTGCTGAAGACATGAAAAAATGGAGGAGATTGTGTTTCTGTGATGTTATAGACCCGGGGAGTATCGAGAGGAGGGCAATCATTGGAGTAGGCGATAAAGTTTCTTCATAAATTTTATTGTAACATCCAAATACCTAAGTCCAGAAGGGGCGGATCCTTTTGCATTCCCACCAGACTTGTAGATAGGTTCATGTTGTGGAGCTACAATGCCAGCAGGAAGCTGGGGTTGATGGGAACATTTTGTGCAGTGAGGAGGGATCCCTATACCATCGGGACAGGATCTTGTAGTTCTTTTCTTGGGAATAGCAGGATATAGTTGATTTGTGGGTAAAATGAAATGAGGTCTGCCAATCCACTCTGGAGATGTCCTTTCCCAAGTCTGCAGACCACATCCCAGTGTAAGGTGGTAAGTCATCATGTGTAAGGGCTTGTATGAGACCGTATAGTGATGAGAGAAGATGTATGGGTGTTTCAGAGAGGGAGCACAGTCTTTCATATTCAGTATACAGGCGGTGTATTTGGGAGGAAGCATATAAGCGTTTCATGAACGTGGATAACTGAAGGGTGGTAAGCAAATTGCGAGACCACACCAGGGTAGCTGAAGTCCCCATAGCGGTTGTAAAAAAGAATGTGCTTGAGGCCACTCTGAATGTAGGAACGGCCCCCAGTATCGTTGCTCCCTTGCCCTGGGTTGTCAAACAAAGAGGTCAAGGGAGAAGGATCAGAAGACAGAATTGAGCATAATGCCCAGTTATACCATAGCCTAAGGCAGCGAGCATCAGCGGCGAGGAGGTAGGTATGTGGGAAAGGTTGTTTCTGTATCCACAGAGAAGGGCCCGGAGGTCAACGGGGGCCAAATCCTGTTCTACCATGAAGGAAGCCTTAAGAAAGGGACAGGGGAACCATTCCAGAATGCACACCATGTGAGTAGCTTTATAGTAAAGCTCATAGTCTGGGAGACCCGCCCCACCCTGTAGCTTCAGAAGGGTGAGTAGTTTGTACTTGACCCTAGGTAACCCACGGTTTCACATGAACTGGATAGCAAGGGAGTGCAAGAAAACAAAGAAGGACTTGGGTACCAGGATCGGGATTGTTTGAAAACGATACAATAATTTGGACAGGTTATCCATCTTAAGAGTATTAATTCATCTGAACCATGGCAAAGGGGAACCTCCCCATTCCTCTAAATCTTTCCGTATGCGAGAGAGTAGGGGAACATAGTTCAATGAAAATTAATTTGGGAGATTGGAGGGAATAGTGTATGCCTTTTGTTTGCCATTTAAAAGAGAAATTAGTTTGTAATGAGGACAACAGTGAAGCATTAAGGGAGATATTGAGAGCCTCTGTTTTGGATATATTGAGTTTGAAATTACTGAAGGAGCCAAAACGAATTCCAGAAAAATTTATGGTAAGGAGGTGTCGGGTTGTTGTATGTAGACCAGGAGATCGTCAGCTTGTGATGGGAGGAAGGTGTTGGGAAGCCCTGGATAGAGGCATTTTGACAAATGGCACAGGCCAGATGTTCAATGACAATGACAAACAAAAGGGGGGAGAGAGGGCAACCTTGACGTGTGCCATTCGAAATGTCAAATGGTTCGGAGGAATTGCCATTCACTAAGACAGAGGCGGAAGGTTGAGAATACAGGGACATCACTCTGGAGATAAAAGATGTTCCTAGGCCTAGTTGCTCTAAGGAGAGTCGCAGGAATCTCCAATTGACCCTATCAAACGCCTTTTCCGCATCAAAGGATAGGAGACAGACTTTCAAATTCTGGCGTTGGATTTATGAAATAAGATGAATTGTTTAGGTGCCATTGTCACTTGCCTCACGACCCGGATCAAATCCCACCTGATCCCTATGAATCACCCCCGGCAGAAGAGAAGATAGGAGATTGGCCAATACCTTAGCGAACAGTTTAAGATCTATGTTGAGCAAAGATATTGTCCAAAAGCTGCTACATTGGGATGGATCTTTGCCTGACTTCAGTAAAATGGAGACATTTGCAGATAATAGCCCCTTAGAAGGCATGTGGGAGTCATCTATGGCATTGAAGGCTTTAGTCAAGAGTGGCGCTAACTGGAGAGCAAAAGTTTTATAGAAACGAGGGGTGTACCCATCTGGTCCGAGACATTTGCCCATCTTCAGATCCTTGATGGGGCCCAGAAACTCGCGCACGACCAAGGGTTTGTCGAGCTCCAAGGAGACTTGGGTGTCGATAGTGGGCAAAGCCATTTTCAGAATATAATCTGTATGTAATGTTTTAATAGAATGTGAAACAATTAAAAACTCTACAGATTTGGGGAGATTTACCCTCTGTTTTTCTTGGTGGCCATTGTCACAAGGTTAAAAGTGAAGGGGAACAGAAAATCTTTGTATTGCCACAGAAAAAGGAGGTCAGGGGAAATATTCTAGTCCGTAAACATGTTGTGGTGACAATTGCCAAAGAAAGGATATCATCCTACTTCCTGTTCTGTCTTTGGTACAGAAAGTGAAAGGAAATCTCCGTTATGGGACACAAACAAAAAGAAGTGATAGGGATATTCAATATTCTCTACTCTATCCAAAAAAACAAACAAAAAAAACAACCTTTGCTTTAAATTCCCTTTAAGAAAAAGTATAAGTATATTTTTATAATTGTAATTCCTTACAAGTCAAAATAGGTGGCATCCTTGTCTAAACCTCTCCACAGTCATCCCGCTATCTGTTTTGCCAGTCTGCTACTGCTCACTTGAAAAAGAAGCCTTCTCTTGCTGATACCAAATAAAGAAGAACTAAAGACAAAACATTTTTTTATCTTGGATAGAGTAAGGGAGGGTTATAACCCCTATGAGTTTTTTTGTGCCATCCGTGGTAGACATCCCTTCACTTCCTGTCCCATATCATTGTTTGGACTTTTTTGTGGATTATCGTTACATGAAATTCACTTTATTTAAGTATTTTTATATTTAGACTTGTTTCACTTTATATGCACTTGTCACTTTATTGGTTAATATTTTTTTTATAGATTAGCTAGTTCTTTTACATGGAGTTCACTCACTTAGCACATTTTTAACCCATTGGTTTTTTCAACAGCAGCTGCACTACACAATTTAACATCATCATATTTTTTTAGATTTTTTCTTGGCGCGAGTATATATATATACAACGGTATATTTAGTATTCACAAACCTTTACCTCATTTACTAAGCTCTGGAGCTACTGCACTTGCAGAGTGCACAGTCTACTTGCCTTTAGTAAATCAACCCCAAAGTCTCACCTCTATGAGCAAGTCAGTAAAGAAAGACAAGTAAGTAAAGCCATCAGTTCTGTATATAGTACAGGCTCTGAAGAAAGCATTTTGTTCAAGAAGAACCTAGTTACTAGAGATCTGTTACAGAAAATAATAATTCCTAAGTAGCACAATTCTGTATATTTAGGTATAGTGAAGTGAAGGGGATTGCTAGTAAAAGTAATCTGTGATGTGTGATCACATACATCACCGGGTGTAATTGCCCACTGTATGTAATAAACGTTTTGTGTTTTCTTTTCTAGAAAAAAGCTAGCTTAGTTCCCATAGTGTGCCCTTTCTTCAGTAAGAGAAAGCCTTCATTAAAGATCAAACCTTAAAGTGGGGAGGAGGCTTCTAGTGTATATATACAACTCTACAGTTATCTATAGCTGGCCATAGAATGGTTACACAGAAACAGCATTTTACCAGAGCTACTATATGTTATTTATTATGTAGCTTTGATCTGATTTTTTCTGTTCATTGTCAAATGGGGTTAATTTTTTTTTTTAACATGAGAAAATATTACAGAAATACCTTTTTCCGTAAGTCCTAATTCTTAAAAGGTTAGTCTACCTTTACAATAAAATTGCCCATGCATTCCAGAGTCCCCGTACATTAAAATAATATTGCTCAGGTTTTTAAAAAATAACATTTATTATTAATGTCATACCTGACTTGTAGACCATCTGCAGCCTGTCCCACAAAAATCGCAGGTATACAAACCTCCCCGTGCTGTCCAGTTGACAGGATGCTTCGGATGTTGGGTGCAGACTCACAACTTTGCATGAAAGAGTACTCTGGCTTGTCCAAAACCCATGCATGCACAGTGCACTCTCTCTGCCACAGCAGTGGCTGAGCTCAGCATTGTGTTGCAGAGGGAGAGAGAGAGTATGCTGCGCATTTGCAGGTTTTATATGAGCTAGTGTATTCTTTCTAGTGAAGCCAAAATGTGCTGCCCAATGCCCGGCGTGTCTTGCCATCTAGGCATTAAGGGTGGGGTCAGCTACATGGCAGTTTTTCAGAATAAGCTTGGGATAAGCCACGGATGGCCTACAGGTAAGGCATTAATAAGAAGCTTTATTTCAAAGGAGAATTTATTGTAAAGGTGAACTAACCCTTAAAGATAAGGCTAGCCATAGATGGCTCGAATTTCTGGGCCAAACCCTTCTGAATTGGCTGTATTCAAGCCATGGGTTGCCCTGCAAGCATGAAGAAATCACTTGGTGCAAGTGGAAAATTATCGCCCAAACAGTTACTGATTCCTATCAAGTGAAGTCACTGTTAATACACTGTTACTACAATAGCCAGCAGTGGTGATTCCACCATTCACGCTCTTTGTGGAGGAAGGAATTGATGGATTTCTTGTTGTTTAGGCCACAGCCTGAAAAAGAGAAAATTGGCCATGTATGGCAGACTTAGCTAAGCCACATTACCCAGCCACAAGTCACTCTGTGGAAATCAAGCCAGTGCAAGATGGATGCTTGGGGAATGCAAATAAGCTGTAGTACACATTAGTAGTTAATAGATTTGGAATTTTGCAGAGGCAGAGCAGCATATGATGCTTTATACTGTAGAAAACAGATAAAAGATTGGTGCTGATCTTAGGGTGTCACAGGGGGTTAAGGGTTATTTATGGGCAGTATATCCACATGGCAAGAAAGTCCATAAACAAGTTTATATGTAGTATAGTATCTCCCTCCAGTGGCAGCTCGTTCTAGAGGCAAGAAGTAACTCTATGGAAGAGAGAAAAAGGGGAGACAAGCGCCTACTAAGTGTAGCATCAAGAGTAGTTTTAATTCAAAGTAAAATAATTACTCACAAAGTGAGTTAAAAACAGGCATGTACAGCGCCGTAAAAACAAGTTCTCGTCAACACTACCGGTCAGCATCCAGATGGATGGGAAGGTTGGTTTCGGGGGCACCAGTGGCTCTCAGTGCTTCCTGGTACGTGGAATGAGCAACCCAAACAGGCACGATGTCACGACCGGACGTGACGTAGGACGTAGCTGGCGACTCGATTGCAGAGCATGCGCTCCTTCTTCAGGCCATTAAGAAGAAGAAGCATGAAGAAGGAGCGCATGCTCTGCAAACGCGTCACCAGCTATAGTTCACACCATGTATACTGAGCTGCACTGATCTGTTTAGATCAACACAGGCTTAACACAAGGGCATATAGGAAACAATTGTTTTTTATGTGCCCTGTTGACACTTAATGCTGCATTGAGGTATGTTGTGGTGCATAAAAGTGCAGAATGTCAATTCACCTCACCACAAGTCAGTGCTTTGCAATGTGCTGAGGTGCATTGAGTTGAGTGGTGTCATTATTTGACACTTCAAAAGTTAATTAAAAAAAAAAAGAGAAAAAGTAAACAGTGTTATTATTATTATATACGATCTATATAGTGCTAACAAAACTATTTGCATTAAAAAGGAGATGGTACAGTTACAATACAATTAAATATAGGAGGATTAGGAGGGTCTTGGTCCTGAGAGCTTACAGTCTAATAGGAATGGACAAGTGGAACAAAACTGTGATGAATGAGCTGATGGGAGAATTAAAAGATTCAGTTGTTAGGTGAAGGCTAGATAGACTTCCCTAAAAAGGTGGGTCTTCAGGGATTACCTAAAAGTGGACAGAGTAGGAGATAGTCAGACAGATTGAGATAGAGAGTTCCAGAGGATGGGAGAGGCTCCAGAGAAGTCCTGAAGACAAGCATGGGAGAAGGAGACAAGGGTGCTAGAGAATAGGAGGTCTTTGGAAGAGCAGAGAGGATTGTTTAGGTGATATATTGAGACAAGATTGGTAATGTAGCTTGGGGCAAAGTTGTTAAAGGCTTTGTATGTTGTTAGTATTTTGAATTTATTTTGTTGGGCAATTGGAAGCTAGTGGACTCGGGAATGGCAGAGAGAGGTAGCGGACACTGAGCAGCTGGTAAGGTTAATGAGTCTGGCAGGAGTATTCAAGAGAAACTGAATGGGGGAGAGCCTGTGTAGAGCTAGGCCTTAGAGGAGCGTGTTGCAATAACCAAGACTAGAGATAAGGAAGTGAGTAAGTTGCATGGAGGTTTCATTGGTCAAAAAGGTGCATATTTTACAGATGTTACAGAGTAGTTGTATTTTTGATATTAATAAAGGGGGAGGGGGCCCAAATTGGGAGGGGGGGGGGATATTATGAGCTCAGTTTAAGTTTGAGGAAGTGATGAGACATCCATATTGATATGTTGGTTAATACAACATATTGTAACAATGCATTGTGCTACCCCTACACAACACACACCAAAATGCACGTGCTTTAATGCACTGGCTGGTGTAAACGAGAACATAAAATAACTGTAGCTTTGTGTCCCCAGACATTGGCGCTCAACCCTTCCCCCGACAATACGAGAATGGTTCAGTGGCATTTCTAGGATTAGAGATATGGAAGAGCTGATCCACATTGCTCAGGAGAAGATGGAGAAGTTCACAACCACCTGGGCTTGCTGGAACCACTTTACGACCACCCGAGAATACGAACTCCATACCCACCCTTCTTAGGCAACCTAGTCCCGCTTCCCTACCCCCCACCTGCCCGTTGCGCGGGGCGTGAGCGGGGGACGCCTCACACCTCTTACCCCTTTACCCACCCCCTCCTTCTCCTCCCTCCTCCCCTCTTCCCTTTCTTGCTCCCCTCTCTCCCCTTTCTCGCCCCTTCTCAACATCCCGCCATGCCCATAACACTACCTAGGTAGCGGGTGTCCACTGGTATACACCTGCCGCCCCCGTCATGTCACGCCCTTTCGGGCCAAGCTGGGATGGCGCGGATTAAAGACCTACCAGTCTCTATCTTCCACCATACCCTTAGGGTATACAATAGAATCACCAAACTTAGGCTCCACTGTTGTACAAATATACTTTCTGCTTGTTCTATTTTTGCCTTGTGCCTGTATTTACAGATGGTTTTGTTATACAAAATGTGAATGTTCCCCTTTTCTATTCTGTACGACTTATTCTCAATAAAATCTTCATGGAAAAAAAAAAAAAAATAACTGTAGCACTGAATTCACAGAGGCAGCGAAAGATGAAAAGCATGTTAACATTAGAACAGAAATACTGTATATCATTACTATATACGTATAAGTACATGGCAAACTAATATTTTAGTAGCTTACATTATGAAAAAAAAAAGTACGAAATATTGACATTTGTGAATAAATTTAGTTTAAGTAGTGGTGATTCACAGCTTCACAAGTCACACAATGTGTGATGACTAATATCATCTATGATTACTAAGCAGGGCCAGCCACCCCCCACAAGCAGCAATTAGTGGAACTTGCTGCTTTTCTCAACTCGCTTAGATGGCATTACAGCAATTTCATCTAATCCTCTTACAGTTCACTTGCTGGAAAATGCTTGGCCTATCAACTGAGATCAGCAGTGGAAATATCCTTGAGCTAGAGACTCCACCAGACGCTATAGAGGAGATGGTCAGTGAGGAACCTAATAACATTGCAAGGCCTTTCCTCTAGTAAAGTTCACATTTTTTCCAATCTATGTATACATGCAAAGCATATGTAAATGCCTTTTTAAAGTGCACCTGTTTTGTGGCAAATAATATGCTGTAAAATGACTCTTATCTGAACATGAAGCCTGACAGGTCAGCAAAGGGAGGGGGACAATCGAGCGCCTCCTGAACCATACCAGGCCATATGCCCTCAACATGGGGGGTACAATGTACCCCCACCCATTCACCAAAAAAAA
Organism: Lithobates sylvaticus; assembly: GCA_028564925.1. Taxonomy (NCBI): domain Eukaryota; kingdom Metazoa; phylum Chordata; class Amphibia; order Anura; family Ranidae; genus Lithobates; species Lithobates sylvaticus. Next base: position 472,116,218 of record CM053030.1, read on the forward strand.
GTTTCAAAATTAAATAAAGACAGGAGGCAATTTTGACAATTCCTTTATTTAAAAAAATTCCACGATGTAAATCCATCATCAATTACTGCCGCACCGCCTGACCCGGAAAAAAAAACACTCCGCCCACGATAAAGGCAAACCACTGAAATGCCTGCTCCGTCGTTTCACAGCTCTTAAATAGGTAAGGGGTGGGGCCACCTGGTGATGTCACCTGGTGGCAAAGCCCCTTCTGACGTCACCGACCGGTGCATGCTATTCAAAGCCATTAAAAGCTTTGCCCAATCCGGGCTTAGAATGCACTGCGCAGAGCAAACACCCCGCCAACCACCCCGCAAATTCGGGTGTTCGCTGGAACAGCTTCAATGTTAATGTCAACTGCCCAATTTCAAAAACAGCTTGTATTGCAATGCATAAAGTCAGACAGGGCAGCCAAATTCTTGTACACCTCTAAAATATACAGTACAAAAAAACCTTAACCAGTGGGCCCTGGAGAAGTTGGCCCCATGCAGCATCTGTGGTCATTCCACACAAAAATGCAGTATATACACAGCTTGATAGATGTTTATATGGATGAATCCATATGTAGATAACTATATAAAACTATAACCTTTCACGCAGAACTAAAACCTTATTAGTAAAGACCACATACAATACATCCACTCAGCTATCACTGTATTTACCTAAAACCTCTTTCCAGACCAGACACATACAAATATAACAGACATGACAGCACCGGTGCTTCCCATATAGTAAGCAAAAATGATCCATTATATTAAAGGCTTGGCTCTCTACTCCCACTGTGCCCACGGTGCCCAATCACTCCAAATTAGTGTATAATGGCCATCCTTTCCTGCCTGGGATTTACAGAAAAAGCACGATGTAGACAGAGTAGGGAACATTTAGTTACAGCCATATAAAAAACATTTCATTCATAAATATGAAAGCATTATGGGTTTAAATATAGCTGATGATCTGAAAGCTTTTAAAGAGAAATACCATTTATTTGAGTGCAGAAAACATTTATTCATGATTGTACAACATAAATGACTGGTAGAGGCAAACCATACAGGGGAAAAGCATGTTATTGTAATTATGAAACTTCTTCTTTTGCATTTAACAGTTGCTTACTAGGGGTTGCTGTTCTTCATACAAAATCACTGCACACTGCACTATTCTTTTTAGAAATTCTGATAGATCACAGAGGACATGTGCAAAAAGAAACACTTTACTCACTTTGATACCTAATAATGTTTCTACCTGTATGTGTATTGTCTGACATCTTCTATCTACATTAGATATGCTGTGAAAACTTAATAAATGCTCCAGCTGAGAAGGGGGATGTGCACTTGTGTGTATTCCCAGTTCTTTAAATTCACCATCTGTGACACTTCCAGGTCCAAGAAGAAATCAGTGTATTTCTTGATCTTGTGATCACCTTGCAAGCCAGTCAAAACAATTTCTCTTGTTTCCTGCAGATGCCACTGCAACCTGAAGATGGCAATGTGCATCTTTTTACTAATGTACTTGTGAGACACAATTGCAGTAATAAAGTAATATCAAAATCCATTTGTCAACCAAAACTCCAAGCAAGCCTCATGTATTCTTAACAAAATGTTAAAGAATATTCTGATAGGGAAATTACTCAGTACTGTTACCTTAACTGACACATACTGACGCTGATAAATTTAGCCTGGGCCTATGCATCAACAAAGCCAGATCATGAAGTGGTTAATTAAGACACTTTAGGGCACTTATATTATGTAGCACCCTCTAGTGTGTGCTACTAGTATTGGTAGAGTAGGAAAATATATTCTGTCCATAAATTGGGTCAGGGTTATTAGAGGCCAGGGCTGGATGACTCATCTTTGCAGCTCTCTGGTGCCTCCCCTGGTGTCTGAAAGGTTAAAGAACCTTCTAGAACTATAGGGTTCTCACTAAACAGGGTGAGGATGTGAGAGGACATGTGTTGGGCATACTCCAGCTCTCCTATCCTGTTGATTGGTCTGGCTGTGGCTGACTTCCCTAGTCCCGGTGTGTCCGGGCGGCAGATGTTTTGATTCTTCTTAGACCTCTCCCTTCAACCTCATTAGTGCAGAACACAGCCGTATGCTAGCTTAAAATCTAGTGTGGACGATGTCGGATTGTGCCTTAAAATGTGTATCCCTTGCCGCTCAATACTTCCCCCCTGCTTCACTTTATCCAGAGCTAATTAACCCCACGCCTTTGGGGTCGTCGGGCAAGGTTCTGCAGTGGCCCCTGCTCCGTCTTGTGGTGCTGCCCGGTGGCTTGCAGATATCTTTCTACATCCCAGTCTCCGTCTGCGCCTGGAGGTGCTTGGGACTGTGAGAGTCAGCGGCCCTCGTTGTGGGCTCGGCTGGTGCAGGTTGGAGTGGGCATTGTTCAGGAGCACTCCGGCGAGCCTCAGGAAACATCATTGAGGCTCGGTGTGAAGACACTGGCAATTCCTCTGCAGCTTGGCAGATTGGGAGCTGTAATCGGCAAAGGCTAGGCAGAAGCTCAGAAGAACTCGACAGAGCCTGTGGAAATCTGATTGATAGCCGAATACTAAGTATTTAATAAGTAATTTTAATTTTGGTAGCTTAAAAGCTGAGGAGAGCTGAGCTGTAAAGCAGCAGAAATAACTGTTTATTAAATAATTAAGAAAGAGAGGTGGAAATAAAAATATAAAACTATAAAAAAAGGAGGAGAAGAGAGGGAAGGGAGGGGAAAAGGAGAAAAACTTATATTGTTTATAACAGGGGTAGGCAACTTGGAATAGATACAACTATTTTGTATAAACTTGGGGCTCAAAAGATATGTGATGTGGAAGAAATGGATAAGAGTGTAAGTATACTGATAAACGAATCTAATGATGTATATACATTAACAACATCATTAACGCCACCAGAGCCTACATTATTAGATGTATTAAAAGTGGTGCAACAATTTCAAAATTCTTTATGCAACTTAAAACAGACAGGTGCAAGGACTTAACGAAGAATGTATCTTTCTTCGTCAAGACGTACAGAAAATACGGGAACAAACATCTTCTCTGGAAATCCATGTTAAAGAATTAGAGGACATCTCTCAGTCATTGGGCACAGACGTTAAAGAGATGATGAAAAGATCCGATACTAATGCCCGTACGTTAGAAGATCTTGAAAACTGCCTTAAACGTAACAATATCAGTACGGTGGGTCTCCCAAAGCACTCTGAGGGAATTAATCCTACAGAGTTCGCAGAAACATGGCTATAGGAGACTATTGGGAAAGACCACCTTTCAATGACCTTCTCAGTTGAGAGAGCAGATAGAGTTCCTACTAGGACACTACCAGAAGAAACTCCCTCACGGCCATTTTTAGTGCTGCTACTCAATCAACGACAGACAGATCTCTAAAGTGAGATTACTAAAGGAAGTTATTTTTAATGAAACCAAAATTATGTTTTTTCCTGATTGATCCCCAGAAGTACAAAAACAACGCGTTTAATTTCAGGATGTGAAAAAAAGATTGCAGACTCTACAATTGTCATATTCAATGATATACCCTGCTAAACTTGTGGTGGCAAATTAAGCTGTACATTTTTTTGATATGCCACATGCCGTCGCTGTATGGCTGGATGGGCATTATAATAAATAGAATGGGATTAAGTTATTGGGGGGGGGGGGGGTGAGGAGGAGAGAGGAAAAGTGTGGTGTTTTCTTTTTTTTTTATTTTCTTCTTCAAAATATAATTTTCTTTTTTTATGAGTTAGCTGGATTGATATTTCTAAATATATAGAGCCGGGGGAGAGAGTCCAGGAAAATTACAGAATGGACTCTCTATTTTCTTTTCCCGTGGGAAATGTTTGTTTATTTTTTTTCTTATTTCTGTAATTTTTATAGATATATGGTAATTTTTTGGAGATACTTTTTTATTTACTTTCAACATTTGCTTCCAGTAGTGATTGGAATACAGAACGTTTTTTTGTTTTTACTCTTCTTGATCATCTAATAGCTATAAGGGTTTATGTGAGGTTTTTTTCTTTTTTGGGGGGGGGGGGGTATTTATTTATTTGTGTGTTTTTTTATTTTAATAAATCTGCTAAATATGCGCACCAGATAATTAAAATGAATATAAAAACCTTTTTTCCACGAAGAATCTCAACTTGGCGGTACTATTGAAATGAGCACCAGTTATAGCTAGGACCTTTTTTAATATTATATCCCCTAATTTAAAGGATTATTTGATTCAATGTTATGGACATGAGTCTGATACTATAGCAATATGTCAGCTTTAATGCAAGTATCTTGGAATGTTAAGGGGTTTAGTGATCCAGTAAAGAGACAAGCAATGTTTACTACATTGAAACAGTTTTCTCTGTCTATTATCTGCCTGCAGGAAACCCATTTAAATATATATAATTTGAATTATTTGAAGCGTGTACAATACAGTAGGCAATATCATTCTACTTATACTACACATTCTAGAGGTGTATCTATATTGTTAGCAAATTATGTTAATTTGTCCTGCAGGTGGGTAAAAACGGACACTAGAGGTCGCTATATATATTTTTGTATTGCACAATGTATAGACAATCATATGTATTGGCGGCTAATTATATATATATATATATATATATATATATATATATATATATATATATATATATATATATACCACCTCCATACTCACCAGAGGTACTTAAAGAATTATTGAATTTTTACCTCTGATAAATCTGATGTTCCTTGGTTAATAGAAGACTTTAATAGATTTGGCATGGCCGTGGCTCAAGCGACCCGTGTACGTACTTATTTTGCTGGCTAAATTCGGGAGATTGGCCTGATGGATGTCTGGAGAATGTTACATCCTTATGATAGAGTGTTTTGTTTCTCTAGCACCATAGGGCCTTATCTAGAATAGACTTGGCATTAGTTACTCCCGCAATGCTACCTGAGATATCTGAAGTGACCTATGCAGCTATGGGGTTGTCTGATCACTCCCCATTGGTTCTTAAATTAACGTTATATTCACTCAGATTCATACCTTATGGAAAGTTTATCCTAATTGGTTCAACCTTTTTCCTTCAAAACAGAAAATACTGCTTGATATTTTGACCTATGGTATTGTTAAGAAGCCCTCTATATCTTTATAGATCTATTGGGATTTTTTAAAAGCCTGTATAAGAAGCATATTTATTTCCCAAATATCAAAGATTAAAAAAAGATCTAGGGCTTGGGAACGTTCTGTGGCTGAAGATTTTTTAAAGTCCGAACTTTAATATATAGCGAATCCTACTGTAGAAACACAACAGAAAATGTATACAAAAACAACAAATATATGATGATATACTGTATCTCATAAAAAAGCAGAGCAGAAAGGTTATTTTCTGCAGCAACGTTACTTTGAGGATGGGAAAAATACGGGCCACCTTTTTAGCAGCAATAGTAAAAGCTCAAAAGCCAATGACACAAGTGGTGGAACTACAAGTTTCTCAAACTGAAACTGTACGTAGTACCTTAGAGAAATCATCAGTGTTTTTTTTTTCTTATTTTTTTTTTTAAAGACCTGTATAGTAGCAAAGTATCCTATAAGGAGGCTGATTTGCAACTTTTTTTTAATTCTATTACATTAACAGAACTGTCTGTGGCTCATAGGGAGATGTTGGATCAACCTTTGACACTAGAGGAACTCCAGGTTGCTTCTGCCAGTTTGCCTAATAATAAAGCCCCAGATGCAGATGGCTTACCAGGAGAAGTCTATAAAATGTATGGAGCCAATTTGTTGCCTGAACTATTAGAGGTTTTTAATGCAGCTTTGGAATATGGTCATCTTCCTCCTTCTATGAATGAAGCGATTATTATAGTCCTACTAAAACCTGACAAATTTCCTAATAATCCAGAATCATATCTCCCAATATCACTACTTACATCGAATGTGAAGTTTTTGACAAAAGTTAGCTATTAGTTGACGAAAGTAATATCTAAATGCACTTAGATCAATCTGGCTTTATTCCAAATAGATCTATTTCAGTGAATATAAGACATTTATTTTACAACCTGCAGGTTCCGTCTAAAAATGTAGGTAACAGCTATATTGTTGCGGCAAAAGCTTTTGACAGTATAGAATGGGATTTCCTATGGCATTTTCTAGAGAAGTTTGGTTTTAGACCCCAGTTTATAAGCTGGATACAACTCCTTTACGCTGCCCCAGTGGCGTGGGTACAGGTAAATGGACATGTATCAGGAACCAGACAGGGGTACCCATTATCGCCTTTACTCTTTGCCTTGACTCTTGAACCTTTGGCTGCTGCTATCCATCAATCATCTAATATTATTGGATTTTGTAGACCATTAGGAGAGGACAAGATTGCTCTATATGCTGACGACACGCTTTTATTTTTGGGAGACACTTCATTCTCCTTAATAGCAGTGATGTCTATAATTAACACATATGGCTCTTTTTCAGGCTGTACAATAAATTGGTATAAGTCAGTTCTTCTACTTGTAGACCCCCTGGTGACTGATCTGACAACCTTTGCGTCCCAAATTGCTGTAGTCTCTACATTTAAATATCTGTATGTACAAGTTACACAACAAGTGAGTGCATATGTAGAGAATAATTTTGTTCCACTACTTAAGCGTTTTAAACAAGTAGGGAAAACTTGGAGTAAGTTACCTTTAACGGTAATTAGCAGAGTTAATTTGATAAAGATGGTTTGGATGCTACAACTATTATATTTTTTTACACAACTGTCCTATATGGCTGCCTCAGAATTTTTTTAGACAAGTAGATACTTTGTTTAGAGATCTTATCTGGAGATATAAACATCCCCGGATAGGACTGAGAATTATTCTGCAGTTGCCTGGGACACAGAGCCATAGTAATTACTAAGTGGGTTATAGGCCACCTTCAGGTGATGGACACTGGCACACCCTAAACAGGAAGTTGCCTCCCTATATAACCCCTCCCACTACTGGGAGTACCTCAGTTTTTGTCGCAAAGCAATATAGGTGTATACCAGAAAGAAGGGAGGGACCTCTGTGTCCTGTGATGTACTTCAAAGAAAAGGATTTTACAGGTAAGCTGTTATAAAAATCCTATTTTCTTAATTGTACATCAATGGAAAGAGAGCAATGCTAACTGAGGGGAGGGAGACACACAAAAGTAGGGCAATATGAGACCAGAGGACTTATACTGCTGCCTGCAGCACACTGCGCCCAAAGGCAACATCCTCATGTCTTTTTACATCCACCTGATAGAATCTGGTAAATGTATAGACTGAAGACGAAGTTGCGGCCTTGTATATTTGAGCCATGGAGGCTTGGTGATGCACTGCCCACGAAGCACTAACAGCCCTGGAGGAGTGCACTTTGATTTGAGAGGGTGAAATCTCTTTAAACCATAAGCTAGAATGATTACTTGTCAAATCCATTTAGAAATAGTAGATTTCGATGCTGCCTGTCCTCTTTTAGGACCTTCAGGCAACACAAACAAAACATCAGTTTTTTGAATCTGAGCAGTCGTCTTTAAGTAGACCTTGACTGTTCTCACCACATCAAGAGAATGTAGTGATTATTCTTCTATAGAACAGGGTTCTGGAAAAAAATGAAGGTAGAACAATATCCTGATTTAGATAAAAACCGGACACTACCTTCGGTAGAAAGTTAGGATGAGGACGCAATACTACCTTATCCTTGTTAATAATAATATGCCTCTTTACAAAAAAGAGCAGCCAACTCTGATACCCTTCTTGCAGAAGATATGGTTACCAGAAAAAATAGTTTCCTTGTCAAAATGACCAAGGGAATATGTCATATCGGCTCAAAAAGGCTGTTTTTGTAATGCTAACAGAACTAAATTCAAGTCCCAAGGGTTCAGGGGTGACCTAACCAGGGGATTAAGCCACGTTACCCCCTGAAAAAAAACGATGAAACAAAGAATGCGAAGCAAGTGGTCGTTGAAACAATACTGATAAGGCCGAGACCTGGTCTTTGAAAGTACTTAAGGCTAGCTTCATTTCTTACCCCATCTACAGAAAGTCAAGGATTCTACCTATGACATACTTCCTGAGGTGCCAACCCCTGGATTCATCCCAGGAAACATATGCCTTCCAGACTCTATAATATGTGATTTTGGAGGCCGGCTTCCTTGCATTAACCAAGGTAGATACCACTGAACTTGACAGCCAACGCTTCTTTAGAATGTGGGTATCCATAGCCAAAACGTTAAATTTAGCATTTGTAAGGTAGGATGGAATATTGGACCTTGTGAGAGAAAGTCTGGACGTGGTGGTAGGGTCCTTATGATCTCTGCATACCAAGATCTCCTGGGCCACGCTGGGGGCCACAAGAATCACCGACTTCCCTTCCTGCTTGATCCTGCGAAGAAGTCGTGGAAGCAGGCAGAATAGGAGGGAATGCATAAATCAGTGAAAACTGATTCCACGGGAACACCAAGGAAGCTTTTCCGCATGCTAGCGGATCCTTTGTTCTTGACAAAGTTGTCTATTTCTTTGTTGAACCTGGGCACAAACAGATCTACGTCTGGGATCCCCCATCTTTGACATATTGACATGAAGATATCGGGGTGAAGGAATCATTCTCCAGGGAACAACTGCTGGAGACTCAAGTAGTCCGCCTGATAATTTTCTATTCCTAGAAGGAAGACTTCCGATAGGCAAAGTACTGCCCAAGATAGGATATGATTCACCTCTCTGGGCCGCACAACTTCCTGTGCCCCCTTAATGATTGATATAGGCCATTGCTGTGGCATTGTTGGATTGGATCCTGACAGGACAATACCATAAACTGAACATCCAGGCCCGGGGTGGGAATCTCTAGAATGTTAATGGGCAAGATCATTTCTGATCTGGACCACTTCTCTTCTCTTGAACAGTCGCCTCTTCCAGGACTGCTCCTCAACCTAAAAAAGGTTGGCATATGTTGTTACCACTTCCCAGGTAACTGTAGGAAGGATTTTCCCCATTGCAGATTTTTGGTTATTAACCATAAACTGAGGCTCCGGCGCACCTTCGTCAGACCTGCGTCAGACACATTGGGAAATGTAAAACTTGGACCTTCTTGTTCCAAGCCAATAGGATACTGTTTTACTGCAGCCTCAAATGAAACTGAGCATAAGGAACGACCTTGAATGAAGCCACCATCTTTCCCAACAACCTCATGCAAAGCTGAATAGAAGGATTCTTCTTTGCTTCGACCACCTGAATCAGTTCCTTTATGGTGCTGATCTTTGCCTGGGGCAAGAATACCCTTTTCTGGGTTTATCTATGATCAGGCCCAAGTATTCTACTCTCCTTCATGGTTTTAAGGAAGATTTCTCTAGGTTGAGAATCCAACCTAGTTATTCCAGGTAGTTGAATGTGGTGACCATACTCTGGTCTAAGCGGGCTACCAACTGGTCTATCAAGAGTAGATTGTCTTGGTAAACTATAATCGATATACCTTGGGCCCTTAATCTGGCTAGAGGAGGGGCCAGAACCTTTGTAAACACTCAAGGTGCAGTAGCTACCGAAAAGCAGAGCTACAAACTGAAAATGAAGATTTTATACCTTAAAATGTAGATATTACTGGTGAGTAGGGAAATAGGCACGTGGAGGTATGCATCCTTGATGTCGATTCACGCCAGAAGTTCTCCTCCTTGTAGGATGAAGACAACTGCGTTCTCCTCCATGCAAAAAAAGAGCAGATATTTAGGAACCGGTTTAGATTTTTGAGATCCAAAATAAGTTTGACATCTCCATTCAGTTTTGGCACCATGAAAAAGGTTTGAACAAAACCCTAACCCCTGCTCTTTCATGGGGACCACCAGTTTTTGCCAAAAGATGGTCTAATGCTTGAAAGAAAGACTTCTTTTTCTCTGGATCCTTAGTAACGTTTGATCTGAGAAAACGAGGAGACGGGAACTCTTGGAACTCCAGTTTGTACCCTGGAGCTATTGAGGAAGTACCCCATATCTCTCGACACTCTTCCTGCCAGACCCTTGAGAACTGCCGAAGTATTCCCGCTACTCAAGCGAGTGGGGGCGCCACCTCATAAGGAGGCTTTTGTTTATTTTAGGTTTCCTCCCCAAGACTTCTTTTGTCCCTGGGGTTGACCCTGAGGATTACCTCTTGAACTTGACGGCGGAGGCCGTCGTGACTGTCTGAAAGCTGATGCCCCTGGCACTGGAGAAGGAGCTTGTTAAAATGAAATACGTTTACTCCTTTTCTTAAATGGCAAAGGGGTACTTTTTCCACAAGAAATTCTTTGGATGTATTAGCCAAATCATCCCCTAACAGCCGCTACACCGCAAAAAGGAAGACTAGCCAGGAGCTTCTTGCATGGCGCTTCGGCTGACCAATTTTTCAATAATAGTATTTTATGCATATGAACCAGCCCAAGCGAAAGGCACAAGGCCTGAAGGATAGAATCTCTCATAGAGACTATTGCAAACATAAAGCTGCTAGTAGCTTGCCAGATCCTGGGCCTGCTGAACAGGATAACCTTGAGCACCTGTTTAAACTGGTCTCTCAAGGATTGACACATACCAATTACTGTCAGCGCAGGCTGAGACACTCAACCTGCCAGAGAAAAAAAAAGTGTTTTTTAATAGGAATTCCAACTTTTTATCCGTTGGATCCCTAAGCATTTGAGCATAGTCTGCTGGAGAAGTCAAACTTTTATTCACAAAGGATATAGCAGCGTCAATTGCTGGTATCCCCACCTTTAGTAAATGTTTTCCTCCATAGGATAAAGTGTGAAAAACTTGCTTATCTGGGTGATCCCACTCAGAAGACATAAGCTTTTCCAGCAATGAATGGACAGGAAAGGCATGCACAGCTTGAGGAGGCTTTAGCGAACCCAAACACTCAGTTAAGGGTAGCAAAAATGTGGAGCGGTCAGTAAGAAATTCACCATCAATCTTTCAGATTGTGAAGCTGATCCCCCCGCATTTGACCACTCAGAAGAGAAGTCATTAGCCTCACCATGGTCCCCTGAGGGAAATTCATCTTCTCTTGCCCCCAGTTCCTCAGTTCGAGGGTCCTGGGTAATGGAAGGGAACCTGTCGCATTTTGTCCCATTTTTGGATTAAAGACATGATAGGATTTGGACTTTTTTCCAATCCTATCATGGCTGAGGAAAAAAAAACCTCTTTAGTACTATAGACAGGCGCTGCAGTGTTCAAAACAGTTACAAACATTTCATGGCCCTGATGCTCACTCTGACCAGCCACCGCCTCTCTGGGGAGGATGTCATTGTAGAGAGGAGTAGGCTTTCCAGGGCTTGAGGGAAACCCTTTTAGCCTTTTTTTGGGGGTGTTTCAACCCCCCCTTTTGACCATAGCCCGATGCACAAATGCAGAGAGATTACCAGAAGAAATTGTTGTTTAGTGGGGTTGACTGTTGGAAATGTTTTGTATGTCTTGAGTTTTGTTGAATAATGGAAAAATGTAATAAAAATCATTTGATTGAAAAAAAAAAAAAACTAGAGGGTGGGGGCAAGGAGGGGCTGCCATGAATATGGCAGAGACTCAGCGGAGTCCGCCAGCTCAGCAGGAGATCTCTCCGTTGATCTCCGCTGAGCCGGTTGATGACAGGTCTGTCTCTGCTCACTGAGCGGAGAGGGGCCTGTGAGAGCACCTCTGATTCCTATGGAGGGATGAGACGAAAACAGATGGATGCGAATGTATAGCCATATGTCTGATTTTAGCGGATCGGATGTCAGCGGACATGGTCAGCGCTGACATCCGTTGCTCCATAGACCTGCATGGAGTGTCTGTTCAGGTCCGGCCTAAAAAACTGTCAGGTGGACCTGAACAGTCCATCCAGTGAAAGGGGCCTACTGCATAAATAGACATGGGCCATGCCAGCAGGGTAATCGGGTGGAAGATGGAGGTACAGTATTGAGGAGGCTGTTGGTCTCCCTGAGGGGAACCCCCTAGTCTGGGGGGGGGGGGGGGTGTCTTTACATACTGCAGTTTCTTGGCTTGGTTTAATCCACCTTTCACTGGAAAATGATCAAAATCAGGATGAATCTGCTCCATCCTGATCACCTGTCCTCATAAAACCTTTCAATATCCTTAGGATCTCTGTGTAGCAGGAAAAATCTACACAGACAGTATGTCCATTTCTTTGTTAGTATTACTTCTGTACCTCACATTTCAGGGGTTTCTGTATTCAGGCACAGTTGTGTCTCCCTCCCTGGTGTCACATCTACTGAAAAAGATAACAGTAGTTTCCATGGTAATGTAATATCTCTGCTTCTTTGTGATTTATGATTGTCTGATCTGCCTGTAGGTTATCTTATTACTGACTGTTATACAGTGGATTCATCTAGCCAGGCATTTGTGACTGTCCATATGGGGAGTGGTTGGTCAATAAAAGAAGTCAGTCAGTCATTGACTCAACAGGTGGGACTCATTGGTCATACAGTATCCACCAGCACATTTTCCTTTTGGGACTCCTGCCACCTCCTCCTGTTCCACCTGCTGTTGCTTGTTCTGCTATCTCCCCATGTCCTCCTCTCTACCTGCTGTGTGTTCTACTATCTCCCCTTGTCCTCCTCTCTACCTGATGTTGCTTGTTCTGGTGTTCCTCATCTCATTCTGTCCACCTCCTGTTGTTATTCGGGTGTCTCCCCATATCCTACTGTCCACCCACGGTTGCTTTTTCTGTTTTCTATCCATATCCTCTGATCTACCTGCTATAATTGTTCTTTCATCACTCCATATCCTCCTGTCAACCTGCTGTTTATTCTGCTGTTTCCCCATGTCCTCTTGTCTACCTTCTGACGCTGATTCAGCTGCTTCCCCTGAGTCCCCCAAATTCTCCTTTCATGTCTTGGTATGTGCACATTTTCTGTTGTATCCTCTGTGCAGGGGGCGCTTACCAGAGTATGATCATAACATCCCCACATATAGATAAAACTTAAAAAAAATAAAATAATAATATTTGGTGTACCTGGCTGTGCAGGGTGGGGGGTTCCTATTCCTAACCCTAGCAGGGCCGTCTTTAATATTGATTGGGCCCTAGGCAAATCCTTTCTTGCCCCCCCCCCCCCTCCATTCTGAGACATACAAAAAATAGCAGGTAGACTCCAAATCAGTTTACTGCAGCAGATCACGCAGAGATTGCAATTGGTTGCCAGAGGTTACAGCCTATTCTTACCACTCACTGGCTGGCTGCTAGAGGTTACAACACATAATTTCTACTTGCTGATTGGCTGCTAGAGGTTACTGAATATACATAGTACAGGAGAGGGTCAGAGACTGCAAACATACTGAAAGAGAGCACCAGAGACTGCAAACATACTGCAGGAGAGGGTCAGAGAATGCGGACATACTGCAGGAGACAAATCTGAGACTGCAGACATGCTACAGGAGACAATCTGAGACTGCGGACATGCTACAGGAGACAATCAGAGACTGCAGACATGCTACAGGAAACAATTAGGGACTGCGGACATGCTACAGGAAACAATCAGAGACTAAGGACATGCTACCAGAGACAATCAGAGACTGTGGACATGCTACAGGGGACAATCAGAGACGACTGCTGACACGCTACAGGAGACAATCAGAGACTGCGGACATGCTACAGGAGACAATCAGAGACTGCGGACATCCTGCAGGAGACAATCAGAGACTGGGGACATACTACAGGAAACAGAGACTGTGGACATACTACAGGATATAATCAGAGACTGCGGACATGCTACAGGAGACAATCAGAGACTGTGGACATGCTACAGGGGACAATCAGAGATGACTGCTGACATGCTACAGGAGACAATCAGAGACTGTGGACATGCTACAGGAAACAATCAGAGACTGCGGACATGCTACAGGAGACAATTAGCGACTGCAGACATGCTACAGGAGACAATCAGAGACTAAGGACATGCTACATGAAACAATCAGGGACTAAGGACATGCTACAGGAGACCATCAGAGACTGCAGACATTATACAGGAGATAGTCAGAGAACTTTCAGGAATGCACAGCTTTACATTTGAATAACACAGCTCAGGGTTTCAGCAGTCATGCATTTATGGGAGTAAGGACATACCTGGCCAGCCAAGCTCACTACATACATTCAGAGGTCCGGGGGGCAGGGCTTCCTCTCTCTGCTTCCATTTCAACTGCTCCACACCCCTGGACCGCTGTATTCCCCAGCCAATATAGACGGGGCTCCCACTCTGATCACTGCTCTCACTACAGCCACTCTGTTCCGAGCATACTGGCTGCATGGGGCGGTGGCAGAGCGTCAGTGGAGCTCCCGGAACTGCCCCCTCTCTGCTGGCTAGCTCGGGAATACAGCCTCCCGTGTCCTCTGTGCAAAGCCGTCATCGGGGCCCCAATTTGCGGGTAGCGCGGCCCCCCAATAAAGATTGGGCCCAGGGCAGGTGCCCCGTTTGCCCTGTGCTAAAGATGGCCCTGACCCCTAGCAAAGACTTCCAGTAAAGCTCCCAACAACTTGCGATTAGACTTTAAAAGCAATGGTTACTGGGACATACTGTATATGCAAGCAAATCTCTGCAGAAAAAGGAGGAGCTGCTCCATATATGATGGCCTCTATACGTCAACCAGTGTGACAATAATAAAACCATCATTAATTCAATTATTCCTTTCCCTTAAATGATCTCTCACTTCCAGCAGTAGAGAAAAAAAAAAATTTCATTTCAGTATGGATCAGTAAACACGCCATGTTCTGTTTTACAAGAAAAAAACAAAAAACGTCATTTGCTTTCTGTACAAGCCTGAAATACAAATGACAAAAAATAAATAAAAAATTGCCGGATTTCATCAGCTGAAAAGTTGTCAGGATACAGAGATTTCTGCCTCAAAACATTTCCAATAATGGAATCTGACAGAAAAGAAGCAAAGGAACTAAATGAACCTGTAAATACCTTTAGATATCGTCTTGACACAGTAACACGGCACAGGGAGAAGGCTGGGACACAGACTGTGCAAAAGCTTTCTGAAAATGTTAATTTGTTTTCAGAAACTGAGCAGGTGCTATATTCAAACCAGTACAAGGTATTTTGCATTTAATTATGTGGAACAAACACAGCATGACAACTGTACGAAGGCAGCAAATCCAAGTACCCCTTAACAGAATGCATTTCTATTGTGGCTTCCATGCTCTGCTTTGCATATTGTAATCATTGGATGACCATAAGCAGCAGAAACTTACAATAATCTCAGTTGGCGAGGATGTCGCATTCAGACGGACAGCTTTTCATTTGTAACCAACCTTGTTATTGTTTATTGTAGTACTGACTAAAAATGTAATACTACAATAGTATATAGTAGACAAATACATAGGGATTCCCAAAGTGTTATTAATACAAAATCTAAAAATCCAAAGCAATACCCAATATTTGGGGTTGCAATTGTCCTTAACAACAAACAGCAGCCCTGGGTAAATATTTAGCAACCTCCAAGGCTGCCTTCATCCAATCTTTATGGCTCCAATGTAGCTGTATACAGATACATATAAAGAAAAGGTGCCTCTAATGCCGCGTATATATGATCGGACATTGATCAGACATTTCGACAACAAAATCCATGCATTTTTTCAGATGGATGTTGGCTCAAACTTGAAATTCAGAAATTCAAAATTCGGAACTTCAGAAATTCGGAAATTCGTAACTTCAGAAATTCGGAAATTCGTAACTTCAGAAATTCGGAAATTCGTAACCTCAGAAATTCGGAAATTCGTAATTTCAGAAATTCGAAAATTCGTAATTTCAGAAATTCGGAAATTCGTAATTTCAGAAATTCGGAAATTCGTAATTTCAGAAATTCGGAAATTCGTAATTTCAGAAATTCGGAAATTCGTAATTTCAGAAATTCGGAAATTCGTAATTTCAGTAATTCGTAATTTCAGAAATTCGGAAATTCGTAATTTCAGAAATTCGGAATTTCAGAAATTCGTAATTTCAGAAATTCGTAATTTCAGAAATTCAGAATTTCAAAAATTCGGAAATTCGTAATTTCAGAAATTCGGAAATTCGCAATTTCAGAAATTAGGAAATTCGGAATTTCAGAAATTAGGAATTTCATAAATTGGCAAATTTTGGAAAATGGAACATTTCGGAAATTCGAATATTCAAAATTTCATAAATTTTAAAATTCAAAAATTCGGAAAATTGAAAATCCAAAAATTCGAAAATCCGAAATTTGGAAATTCAGAAATCCGAAAATTTGAAATTCGAAAATTCTGAAATTTGAAAATTCTGAAATTTGAAAATTGGAAAATTTTCGGAAATCCAAAAATTCGGAAATTCACGAAATTTCAAAATTTTCGAATTTCAGAATTTCCGAAAAAAGCAAAAAAATTTATGAAATGAAAACAGAACCACCAGACCCAGCAAAAAAATCTCCATTGTCACCACTGGGGCACCTGAATAGTGGTCACAGAATGTACAGTATGACCGAGACCACTGCTTCCCAGAAAATTTGAATATTAGGGCATTGCCAAAATACATGGATAAAGTCTGCTGAGTCCACCGCACACCGCCAGCACTCTGCAGAAACTGAGGGATATATTCTGTGTAATCGTGCAGGCGTGAGGTAGATCCTATGCAGGAGTTTGTACTGAATTAACCAGTCCCTTGCGGAAACCAGCTGTAGAAAAGCACATTCCCATATTTCTTCCCAACCTTCATCATCCAAGCTAGGGATGACCAGCACCCATTTAGAGCTAGACATGTGCACAACAAAAAAATTTGTTTATTTTCGTTTCGTTTTTTTCGTTTCTTTTTTTTCGTTTCCGTTAATTCGTAATGATTCGTACATTCGTAAGTCGTCGTTGTTCGTATTCGTAACGATTCGTACATTTGTAAGAATTATTTTTCGCTGATTCGTTTAATTTTCGTTCATTCGTTTATTCGAAATTCGGACGCATTCGTAGTTATTCGTACATTCGTAACATTCGTAGATTCGTAATCGGAGCATAATTCATAATTTTATGTAATGTGTATGCTATTATTACATTTTAATAATTTACGAATCGAAAAAAAAAAGTTACGAATCGAGAAAAAAAAGTTACGAATCGAAAAAAAAAAGTTACGAATGTACAAATTTTTTTGTTCAATTCATTCGAAGCACGTTAAGCAGCACCATTGTAAGGGACACAGAAAATTACCAATTCAACACAAAAAAAAGTTACGAATGTACGAATTTTTTCGTTAATTTTCATTGTTCCTTTTTTCGTTTTTCGGATTTTCGTTGTTTGGTTTTTCGTTGCTTTTCGGATTCGTTCGATTCGAACGATTCGTTAATCGGATTCGTACGATTCGAACGATTCGTTATTCGGATTCGTACGATTCGGACGATTCGTTCATTCGTACGAAAACGAACGAACGAAAAAAACGAAAAACTAAAAAAAACAAAACGAATTGCACATGTCTATTTAGAGCTTCCAACCCCGAGTGGACAGAGGGAGACATGGTCTTATAAATAGTTGAGAGGGGTTTAGTGAGGGTGTCATCTCTGAGTACGTCCTCTAAGGTCGAGGTATAAAAAGCTACTGGTTGCTGTTTAACCACTTATGGACCGCCGCACGCTCATATACGTCCTAACTCTGAAGAGGAATATCGTTGTTATGGCAGGAGCTAGCTGCTATAACCCCGGTATCCTCTTCTTCGGCTGGCGGTCTGCTTTCCGATAAGGGTGGCCCCTATGGCAGATTTGCCGCAAGATCACTTTTATCGGTGGTGCCTCCCCTCCCGCCGCCCTCCGGTGCCCTCCGCCGCTTACTGGAGCCGTCGGAAGCGACAGAGGCGATCAGATGTTGTCTCTTCCTGGGTATGGAGACAAGTGAGGGAAAGATGGCCCTCACCCAACTCCATACCACTGCAGGGCGGAAGCAACGTCAAAACGTCACTACCGCCCATAGCTCTTAAAGGGCCATTTTTTTTTTTTAAATGACAACATTCTTTTTTTTATTGCATTTTAGTGTAAATATGAGATCTGAGGTCTTTTTGACCCCAGATCTTATATTTAAGATGTCCTGTCATGCTTTTTTTCTATTACAAGGGATGTTTACATTCCTTGTAATAGGAAGAAAAGTGACACAATTAAAAAAAAAAAAAGAACAGTGTAAAAATAAAAAGGTAAAATAAATAAAAATAAATAACATTTTTAAACGCGCCCCACCCCGATAAGATCACGCGCAGAAGCATATGCATACGTGAGTAGCGCCTACATATGAAAACGGTGTTCAAACCACACGTGAGGTATCACCGTGATCGGTACAGTGTGAGCAATAATTCTAGCCCTAGACCTCCTCTGTAACTCAAAACATGCAACCTGTAGAGTTTTTTAAATGTCGCCTATGGAGATTTTTAAGGGTAAAAGTTTGTCGCCATTCCATTTCCAATTCGCAATTTTGAAGCGTGACATGTTGGGTATCAATTTTCTCGGCGTAACATTATCTTTCACAATATAAAAAAATTGGGCTAACTTTACTGTTGTCTTATTTTTTAATTCCAAAAAGTGTATTTTTTTTCCAAAAAAAGTGCGCTTATAAGATCGCTGCGCAAATACTGTGTGACAGAAAGTATTGCAACAACCGCCATTTTATTCTCTAGGGTGTTAGAAAAAAATATATAATGTTTGGGGGTTCTAAGTAATTTTCTAGCAAAAAAAAATGTTTTTAACTTGTAAACAACAAATCTCAAAAAAAGGCTCGGTCCTTAAGTGGTTAAATTCTATTTGAAAGGCGTGTCTCAGTTTTAGCTATCTAAAAAACTATACATTAGGTACAGTAGGTCAAAGTGCAATTTTAAGGTGTCAAAAGATTTAAGTTCTCCAGCTAAACATATCTGCTCTAAATATTTAATACCCTTTACTGCCCAAATCTGCGGATCAGGTATAGAGGCAAATTCTGGTAATAATGGATTGAGCCATAGGGGGGTATGTTGTGAGATATGATCGGGGGGACTAGGATGCAGAGCTCAGGCCAGCAACCAGGCTTTTAATACGGCTTTTATGGCTGTATTCAAAAGAAGGGAAGCAGAGGCTGCATTGGTCTTATCCTGCGTGAGCCAGTTGTGGGCATGTGTAAACATGGCAGCCAGGAAATATTTGTGGAGATCTGGGCACGCCAAACCCCCCTGTAGCCACGGCCGTTGCAAAACTGTCAACTTAAATCTTGGTTATTGTGAGCCCCAAATAAAAGCAGTTAGACTATAATTAATTATTTTAAAATATTTTTTGGGGAATCCAGACTGCCACGTACAGAAAACCAGGTAACAACTTCATTTTAAACAGATGTATGCGCCATATTAAAGACAAAGGAAGATTGGCCCATGCCTTCAGTTTAGATTTCATATTGTCAAGAAATTTACTAAATTTAAGACACAATATTCCAATAATATCCAAGGAAATCTCAATACCTAAGTATCTGATACTGGATGACCATAATAGAGGTAGGGTAGGGTCAGCTCCATCTAGGACCTCTCTATCAATAGGTAACATATGTGATTTTCCCCAATTAATTTGTAGTCCCGAAAAAATTGAAAATTCAGACAGTATACTTAACGCTTTATTAAGAGATGGCCCTGGGTCATTCAGAAAGAATATGAGATCAACTGCATACATGGCTATATTTTCCACCAAGGTTCCCACACAGATGCCAACAACAACAGAGGCACTCTTTATGGCCACTGCCACCGGCTCTATCACAATAGCGAACAGAGGCGGAGACAATGGGCAACCCTATTTAGTACCCCTCCTAACTGGAAAGGGCTCTGAGAGTTCACCTCCTAGCTTAACCTGGGCAGAAGAACAGGAATAAAGCAACTTCACCCACTTCAAAAACTCTGGCCCAATCCCCATACCCTCCAGCACTGAGAGTATATAGGGCCCGGCCACAGAGTCAAAGGCCTTCTCAATGTTGAGCGCTGCCAAGACTCTAGAAGGGGATTCAGTTGGGGTAGCTGTAAATGAGTGAAAACCTGGCGGATATTGATATCCGTGGATTTCCCTGTTTGATCTATGCTGAGTAGCTCAGGAATAATTTTCATCAATCTGGTGGCCAAAATTTTAGTCAAAATCTTTAGGTCGTAATTTAACATAGAAATGGGCCTGTAGGAGGCACATTTGGAGTGGTCCTTTCCTGGTTTTGGAATTAGGACTATATGGGTCTGATACATAGAGGGGGCTAGTGAATTTTTTTTTAAATATTCAGAGGTGTACATCCTATACAACTCCCCTGGGATACCATCCGGACCCAGAGTTTTCCTACTGGGAAAGGAGGGTATAGCTGCTTTAATTTCATCTAATGAAATGGGTTTGTCAAGAAGCACTACTTCTTCTGATGAATGTGTGGGGAGGTCTAGGGTATTGAGTAAGTCCTGGATAGCGGTTTTGGACAGACCCGGGACTGCTGAATACAGCTGACTAAAATAATCAGTGAATTAGTGTAGAATGCTAGTGGGATCAGATGTTACAGTATTATCTGCACAACATACGTTCGAGATCAACGTTTGAAACCTATGTTCCGCCACCAGATTAGTGTCTGTAGCTTGAAGTTGTCCACAGTCGGTGAGCCAGAAAAGGCTGCTGCTTCCTCCACGTCCCCCACTTCCAGGTGTTGTATTTGTGATGACAAATCTGATTTAACTGCTTTAATGGTAGATATATATTCACCCCGAATGTGTGCCTTAAAGACATCCCCTACCATAGCTTGTGAGGTAGATCCCTCATTAATTTCCCAATATTGGTTAAGTTTGGGTGAGACCAGTTCTCCCACCTTCGGGTCCTGTATCCATTTGGGCACTAGACGCCAGCAACTTGAACTCCTAGGATTTGTTCAGAAGGACTGCCACACCACTAGCATAACCTGAATAGGTAGCGTGGAATGCCTGTTGATCCCATGACCTGCATAATGCCAAAATCTTGTTGCCCATCAAGTGGGTTTCTTGTAAAAAAAGGATATGGGGTCTGTGGTAATTGTGATATTTGAACATTAGCTCCCTCTCAAACTTATCATTGAGCCCCCTAACATTTCACGTTAACAATTTCAGATCCAAAAATCAAATAAGGAAACACATGACCTGAGCAGGAGAGACCCAAAGACATATACATATAGTACATATTGTAGGAGGTAGGAAGAGTCGATTGCTTGGGGAACACTGAAAAAAAAGGTGCAGCAATGGTACATAGTGGTACATAGTATGGAGAGCTGAACCAAAAATAATCTGGAGCCTAGTTGACAAAAATTCCATGATTCCCTTGCATATTATATTTAAAGGAGTGACTCCTGGAGGGTAAGCCATGATCCGGCCCGCTCAAAGACCAGGGGCCACAGCCCCAAGCCCCATAGAGGATGAAGATAAAAGTCTGAGGAACAAGGCAGCATGGACCCCTGGCAAAACAGAATCATGTAGAATACAAACATACCTTCATAGCTCAGGAGAAACAAGCCTCGGAGCAGCCCACGAGACTCACATGGTGGAGTAGCGCACCATGTCTTCAAGGCAGCATAGTGAGCCAGGCATCCGCTGCAGCCGGGGTGTCAAAAAATTTGATAGCGCCCTCGTGTTGAACTCACAGGCGACTAGGGTAGAGCATTCCATATTTAATGTTGCAGTCTCGCAGTCTGCAACGAACATCGGTGAAGGTTTTCCATCTCTTTTGAAGTTCCAGAGAGAAATCAGGGAACAGCATGATATGTGCATATTGCAGATTCAGGTGCTTCCTGGCTTTTGAGAGTATACAATACCAATTACGGTAGTTTAGGAAATATACCAGGAAGGGACGCGGAGGGGTACCTGGGATGGGTCGACCCATTGGAGCCCGATGAGCGCGTTCCACCACATATGTAGGGGTACATCCGCCAGTCCCAGTAAGTCCTTAAAGAAGGCTTCTGCAAAGTCCACCGGGCGATCTCCCTCCGAGCCCTCTGGAAGGCCCAGCACCCTGCCATTGTTACGTCTCATATGATTTTCTGCATCATCAGATTTCGCCGCCAGGATTTTATTGTGTTTTGTAGGTCAGTGAGCTGGTTAGTATGTTGTCCTGTTCAATCCTCCACCTCTGAGATCCGGGTTTCGGATTCTGAGTGGTGCCCCCGCATTTTATCCAAATCATTACGGATAAGATTGCATTCTTCCGCCAGATGGTCGATCCGTATCAATAGAGATGTCCTACTACTTTCGATCACTGCTAAGATCTTGTTTGTGTCACCTGTGGGGGACAGGGGTGAAGAAGGCACAGAGGTGTCAGCAGGGGAACTGTCCTCCATATCTACCAATAAGGCCTGTAGTTTCTGGAGTAAGGTGGAATCCACACGTGTAGATGGGGTTGCAATCTGTGCCCTGGACTGCTGTCAGGGAGGCCAGGAGTAAGAGCTGGGGCCTTAGCCAGGTGGAGCAAGATGGCCGCTACTCCCAGGGCTATGCCGGAGCCGAGATCTGTCCCTCAGGCAGCTGGAAATATAGAGAGGCGCCGCAATGACGGCCTCGGGTGGCATGCTGACAGCCTGGGAAGCCCTGAGGCCTGTGGAGGGAACAAGGCAGGACTGCTGGAGGAAGAAAGTCAAGGATGTGTATCAGGATGGCAGGAGCTCTTCACACACACGGCTAACCCTGAGACTTCTATTTCTGAAAGCTTTTTTAATTTACAGCATTTTTTCACAGCTGCCTAAAACTTTTGCACAGTAGTATATATAGTGTATTTATATAAATCTGTGGCAAGAGTTTCATTTGAAATTCAACTATCTTCATCATCTCAAATTTTGTTACCCATGTTTTCTAAAAAAAAAAATAGCAAAATCTTACCATTTCCATTTTGATGGAGAGCATTCTCCCTCATGGTCTTTCCTCTCAAAAAATTATCAGTACGTTCAGGGTTCAGCTCAGTGGTCAGAACAATATCATTAAGCTTTTGTTGCAACTTTAAATAGTTCTCAGATAACTTGGAGATCTAGAAAAAATGGAAATATAGAGACAGACGTTGATAGAGTACTGATGTAATGTGAGCATTTGCATTTACATCCACTGCCAATGTAACAGGTTAATTTACATTCGCCACCAAAGCGCAGGGGTCATTTACACCGACTACCAACATAACATCGGATTTAATGAAGGTGGGCTGTGCTATGACCATCAGAGTAAATGGGGTGGGAATAGAAAGGGTGCATAGGCTAGCACAGAACACCAGTAAGTAGGATGTAGAAAAGATGTTCAGTTACAAAAGGGCCTGCAAGACCCCATTCACATATTGTATTGCAGGAATAAGTGTTCTGGCTTGCGATTCAGAAAGAGCGATTTACGTGTTTTTCTGCCTGTTGCTCATAGGGCAGCCCATTCACTTCAATGTGCGTTTGGGTGCCAACACCTATTCCTTTTTGGGCAAAAAGCTTAGTGTGATTTTTAAATGGGAGTTTTACAGCAATTGTGGCAGAATAGCACCGCATTTGGAATACCATTAAGAATAATGGCACCAAAATGCGCATCACGTTTTTTGCCGCGATTTGGAACCACTGTAATTCTGCCAGCAATTCCAAATTGCAGACGATTCTAACATGCCCTTAGGCCCCATTCACATTTGGATGATTAGGAACAGCAAGCAGAATCAGCACAATTCTGCCCACAATTATAAATTGCTACAAAATCCGCTACGCACTTTGGGGTGTCATTTATCTTGAATAGCACCCCAAATGCAGTGCAATTTGGGGTGAATAGGCTGCCCTATGCGCGACATGCAGAAATGCATGTGAATCGTGCATATCTGCTACAGGATATTTGAATAAGACCTTGATGTCACATCCAGGCCATACATTCATGATACTTAATTAGCAGATGTTATCAAGACATGTAAGGCATTAGCTGCCAATTACATTGGTTTGTGTGCATGGGAAAATGAGGGTGAAAAACTGATCATGCAATCATTATTGCACATCAAATTTATCTATGACACCCAACACAATTAGGCTCAATGAACATGGCCTACTAAAAATAGACCTTGTCACCTGACCACATCTAGCTCCACTCCTATCTGTAATGGCAGCAGTACTTCAGTTTCTGTAATGCTCCAACTGTGAGCTGCAGTGTCTGGGAGGGAGAGCATGTGAGACACAAATAAAGGAGAAGTTGGCTCAGTCAGAGAAGGAAAAGCAAGTTTTTGGTTTACTATGTAAGGCTTGTGCACAACACAGTAACTGGGTTTTGGACTTGTTTAGACTGTCATACTGGAGCCTTTAGCTGTACTTTACAGCATGCACTATTACATTCCTCCCAACTTTTTAAGATGGGAATAAGGGACACTTAATAGCAAAAGCATGTAGGCATAGGACACGCCTCATGCTATGCCCCCTTAAAGGAGAATTAACCTAAAAAATGATTTTTTTTTAATATATTTTTGATTTTTATTCGATTTTCGATTCGATTAATTAAACCCACTAGGGCTTTTTTCTATACCTTTATATTGGCTTTTGGAATTTACAAATGCAGCAATTTAGATTTTGGATGAAAGGTTTAGCACTGGGAAACACTTTTTGAAAGATAAAAAGTGCATTTTATATACAACTATATAGATCAGACCAAAATGAGGGACAAATGAGGGGAAAAGAGGGACAGAGGGACATTGCTCAAAATCAGGGACAGTTGGGAGCTATGCTTGTATATTCAAAATAGCCCAAAAAGTGGCACTGAGCTTGAAGCTTATATTGTCATATTATAAGAGAATCTCACGAGAACAAACATTTTGTTGGAAATACATGATTTGAAAGTTATGAGGCAGAACAGTTCGGAGCCATTTCTTTCATGAGAGTATAATTTAGGAAAATAAGATGAGCAGACACACAAAGTGGAAGAGAGACAGGAGAGCAGGGTGCAGTGAGGGAATACTAGTGAGTAAATGAAGGAAAGGGTAAAAGTAACACATCCTTGTCAGATGCAATGTATAGAAATCTAGGGAAAGAACATGAGAGATATCAGGGCAGGTTTAAGAACAAGCAAAAAAGCCCTATATAAAAATTAAGAATGTGCAGTAAGTTAGCTTAAAATGGATCTACTTCCTGGCCTGAAATGCTGGTCTAGATCACATACAACAATGTAAATGCTGATGCTTGTGCAGTTCTTGGTTGTGTTCACTAATGTCTGACACAGATTAGCCCCCTGGTGCAGTATATCACAACTTGCGACTTTGTACAGACAGAAAGGACCACTAGTTAGCAATACCTACTAAACGCAGGGTTTTCTTACCATTGGGTAGATCTTTGATTTTTTTATACTATCACCACTGTCATATGGTAAGTATGGCTATTGGTTTAGGATAGGCGCTATAAAGTTCACCTAACCAGAGAACCCTTTTCTATGCCCACTCTTTTCTGACGTCCAAGATGGAGCATGCCCATGAAGCTTTACCTACCATTCAGTAAGAATTCCTCAGTGACCATCAACAGTTCTGTCATTGAATATTGGGGGGGAAAAGGCGAGCAGGGCATAGCCCTGAAGATGGGTTTTACTTAAAGTGATTGTAAGGTGTTTTTTTTTTTTTTAAATAAAAAACATGTCATACTTACCTCCACTGTGCAGCTCGTTTTGCACAGGAGTGGCCTCAAACCTCATCTTCTGGGGTCCCCTGGCGGCTCTTGTGGCTCCTCCCCACATCAGCTAACCCCCTAGGAGGAGCGCTCTCCCGGGGGGTTACCTTGCGGGTGCGCTCCCGAGTCCAGCATTTGCGTCCATAGACAGGAATGTCTGACTCGGCCCCACCCCCTGGCTCTCACATCATTGGATCTGATTGACAGCAGCAGGAACCAATGGCTGCGCTGCTATCAATCTACCAATCAATAGCTGGGACCTCATGGAGAGAGGAAGAGTGCGTCTCCGCCAACAGAAATACAGGGCTCAGGTAAGTAAAACGTGGGGGGGGGGGGCTGGGGAGCCGGTCACTGCCAGAAGTTTTTTCACCTTAATGCATAGGATGCATTAAGGTGAAAAAAACACGAGGGTTTACAACCCCTTTAAGACATTAAAGTGTCTTAATGATAGAATACTCTCATGGCTGTCCAAGCACATGGAAACGGGTTTTGGTTTCATGAAGAATTCTAGTGCCTACTTTATTTCCATGATACCTTTGGTGAGTTCCTACCTGCTCTGTGAAGAATGCAAGATCTTCAATATCCTTTAATGCATTCTTTTTCCTGTTGTTTCCTTCCTTGGACTCTGTGTTTTTATTTTGTAGTTTTCCTTCTTTCTTTAGTCTCTCCCGCTCTTTGCACCCTCGATAGTTACTTTGTATTACCACTGCCGCCTTTGCTTCATCATCTTGGGTTTCCAGATGTTTTTTACTGTTTCCATTGGGCTTTCCATTGCTCTGAGATATTTTATGGCCAACCTCTGAGTGGTAATTATTTTGGACTTTCACATCTACAGAATGGTTCTGGGGTTGACCGTTGGATGATTGAGTTGTTTTTTGGGTTGTATTTTTCTGTCTCTCTTCTTGAAATTTCTTTCTGTCTCGGTGGCCACGGTAGTTACTTTGGATGACTAAGGCAGCTTTATCTTCTTCTTCATTACTTTTCTCAACATCTGAATTTTGTACTTTCACATCTACAGAATGGTTCTGGGGTTGACTGTTGGATGATTGGGTTGTTTGGGTGGCATTTTTCTGTCTGTCTTCCTGAAATTTCTTTCTCTCTCGATGGCCACGGTAGTTGCTCTGGATGACTATTGCAGCTTTATCTTCTTCCTCGTTACTTTTCTCAACATCATTTTGTTTACTTTCCTGCTCAATAGTTTCTTCTTTAGGAAGAACTGAATTGCCTGTTTCTAAATTTAAATTGTCCTGTTCTTGAATTTGTTGACGTTCCGCTTTTATTTGCTTCCTCTGTTGGTAGCCTCTAAAATGACTCTGGAGGACAACAGCTGCATCCTCTTCACTTTTTTCATTCTTAGGATCCCTGATCTCTACTTTCTCTTCTGGATGATCATTTGTTTGAATATCATTTGTGTCCGTACATTGCTTTCTCTTCAGTGATTCCCTACCAAAACAGTATATTATTAGTCATAGGCAATGGGCATGAATAAATGTACTGTATATAATAATCATGACAAAAAAAAAAAGGCTTGGAGGGAGTTGCTGAACTAAGTTTTCCCAGGTGAGGGAGGAGGAAGTCACAGCATGCAGCAAATGAATGAAGTAATTGCACATATGCACAATATACAGTATGATAAGCTTTGCACACAATCAGTTAGTCCCGCGGTAGTTAGGATTTGGTAATATGAAACAGGATTCAATATAGCTAATAAATCACTCAGAACTAATAATTGTCCAAGTTAAGTATGCATAATCAAGTAATTTTTTGAATTTATCCCTGGTGTTCCTGCCAGTCCCTCAGCTTTCCTATTAAAAAACGACCACACTAAGCAGGAGACCATGGTCAGTTCTCTAGCAATGCTGGGAACTCAGTATGCCCTCCTCCAATGATCAGTCTTGCCCGAACTCACCCCCTCTGCACCAGTGTTGGTCATCTTACTTTAAAAAAGTAATTAGTTACGTTACAAATTACTTCTCCCAAAAAGTAATTGCGTTAGTAATTCAGTTACTACATTGGAAAAGTAATTAGTTACGCAGAAAAGTAACTGACTTTTTTTTTAAATATTTTATACGTGTAACTAAGGGGCGGGTCTAGTATTACTGTAAGCAAGGGGCGCATTTATTATTATTGTTATATATCGTGTAACCAAGGGGCTGCTCTATTATTACTCTAACCAAGGGGCAGATCTGTTATAACATGTAAGCAAGGGGCGGGTCTATTGTTATTATATCGTGTAAGGGGCGGATGGCTACAGAAGAGGGTGAATGTTAAATTAATGGGCAGAGCTCGATATATAACAATAATAATAAATGTGCCCCTTGGTTACAGTAATACTAGACCCGCCCCTTACTTACACGATAAACGCCCCTTGCAGAGTAGCACGAGCATCAGGAGCGTGCGGCATCACCTCGTACAATTACATGTTAACTGCACCGGTGTAGAGTTCACTCAGAGCTGTTTAGG
Source organism: Lithobates sylvaticus (assembly GCA_028564925.1). NCBI lineage: Eukaryota > Metazoa > Chordata > Amphibia > Anura > Ranidae > Lithobates > Lithobates sylvaticus. Next base: position 472,144,220 of record CM053030.1, read on the forward strand.
TTCGGCAAATTTCAGAAGCTCCATAGTCCTTCGTATTGCGCAAGCGCTGCGCCTGCGCAATACAGGGAGTCCTTATCCGGCGGGGGAACTTTTTCAGCAGGACACCGGAATTACACTACTGCCATCTAGTGGCGGTAGATGTAATTGGGGTAACTAAGCCAAAGTAATGGGAACTGAGTTACCATGAGGGGAAAAGTAATCAGTTAGATTACTAGTTACCCTCTAAAGTAACTGCGTTAGGTAACTCAGTTTATTTTAACTCAGTTACTTACATCACTGCTCTGCACAGCCATTCACTGGGAAATTCAGTGTGCTGCTTTTATGCAGCAGAAGGAATGTGATCACTTATAAAAAAAAAAAAGGGAATAAAAAAAAAGGTATTTATATATTTTTTATATCTATATCAAGCTGCAGGTTTGTTACCCATGCTCTGCTAGATTGGATTTCCCTGTGTATGACCTTGAGTCGGATAACCACTATTCTTTGAACTCTGCCTGCCTTGTAGCTAAAAAATATCCAAAGTATTCAAAAATGCCAAATTTGGCGTTTTAAATACTTTTAAGTGCAGTGGTCTTTTAGACCCAAGATCCCTCCATAAAGAGTACCTGTCACTGCCTATTACTGTCACAAGGGATGTTTACATTCCTTGTGACAGCAATAAAAGTGATCAGATTTTCTTATTTTTTAAAGGGACAGTACAAAAAAAAAAAAAAGAAAAATAAATAAGAATTTTTTTTTTTTTAAAGTGCCCCTGTCCCCGCGTGCTCGCACACCAAAGAAAACGCATACCCAAGTCGCATCTGCAAATGTAAACAGACAAATCACACATGTGAGGTATCGCTGCTATCATCAGAGCGAGAGCAATAATTCTATCAAAAGACCTCCTCTGTGACTCTGAACTGGTAACCGTAAAAAAAAATGTAATGCGTCGCCTATTGAGTTTAAGTACCATAGTTTGTCGCCATACTACGAGTGTGAGTAATTTTAAACCGTAATATGTTAGGCATCTATTTACTTGGCATAAAATCATCAATCTACAAAAGGTTTGGGCAAATTTTACTATTTAGTTTTTTTTTTATTCAATAAAGTGTAGTTTTTAAAAAAAAATTGCGCTTGAAAGACTGCTGCGCATATATCGTGTGACATAAATATTGCAACGACTGCAATTTTTTTTTCTCCAGAGTCTTTTGCTAAAAAATATATATAATGTTTGGGGGTTCTAAGTAATTTTCTAGCAAAAAATACTGATTTTAACTTGTAAACAACAAGTGTCAGAAATAGGCTTGGTCCTTAATTGGTTAATTTAATAAACTCTTTCATCACAGTAACTGGATGCAAAACCTGTTTAGTCTAGTTTTTTTTGATGTCATAATGTAGAGTGTAAGATTTCCTATCATTTGAGCCCAGTCTTGCCACAAAGAGTTAATCCAGCTCTGAGCAATCCTCTTTTATTGTTCAGTGAGATAGATCTTGACAAACAGAGAAAAACGTTGTCAAACCCTCCCCCTTGCTGTGAGTGACAGGTGATTTACATATCTCGTGCACTAGCCTAAGAGACATGCATTTTTTTTTCATTCCCTCCCACTCCTTTCTTCTGCTGCTCTGCAAGGATTGGCTGTTCCTTACCTCAGCATGATTTGGCATGCTGAAGTCATGTGGGGACTTTTCTGGGTTTTGACTGGATGTTAGAGATCAAAGCAGAAGTTCAATGTAAGAAATACACAGGAGAAAAGGCATGTTGATAAGGGGAGTGTAGAGGTGGGCAGGGAGTCTACTGACATCACGACTCCACCCACAGAGCCACCCACAAAATCTGCAGTTTTTTGGGTCTCATAGCAGACAGAGGGAAGACATTTGACAGATAAGTATACATGCAGGAGGCATGTATATCCTTCTAGATAACCAATATTGCAGTAGTTTATAAAGGCAGAGAGTGGGTTTACATTCACTTTAAGCTTTATGTCATAAAAACAAAACAAAAAAAAACACTACTGCAAAGAATATATTGCAAAAACACTTCCCATCAATGTTGCAATTGTTTTTTTTTTTGGGGGGGGGGGGGGGTTGGGGAGCGGTTGCATTGGAGAGTTAGTGGTTTTAAATGCCACTGACAACTAAAAATTGTGGGATTATCGTTGGACATTTTAAAGTGCCATTAAGCAACAATGATTGAGGGATTGCGGGATTGCTTTGGGGGTGGACATACAAATAAATTTGACCCAAAAAACGTGATTTCTGTCTCCCCAAAAATGGCGTGAAATGTATTTTTGTACAGTGTTGCATGACTACGTAATTGTCAGCAGTGATATAAGTAACTGAGTTGAAATAAACAGAGTTACTTAACGCAGTTACTTTAGAGGGTAACGAGTAATCTAACTGATTACTTTTCTCCTCATGGTAACTCAGTTCCCATTACTTGGGCGGCGTTACCCCAATTACATCTACCGCCACTAGATGGCAGTAGTGTAATTCCGGTGTCCTGCCGAAAAAGTTCCCCCGCCGGATAAGGACCCCCTGTACTGCGCAGCGCTTGCGCAGTACGAATGACTACGGAGCTTACAAAAATTGCCGAACTCTACACCGCGCAGTTAACATGTAATTGTACGAGGCGATGCCGCGCGCTCCCGCTGCTCGTGCTACTCTGCAAGGGGCCTCTATCATGTAACTAAGGGGCGGGTCTAGTATTACTGTAACCAAGGGGCGCATTTATTATTATTGTTATATATCGAGCTCTGCCCATTAATTTAACATTGCCCTCTTCTGTAGCCATCCGCCCCTTACACGATATAATAATAATAGACCCACCCCTTGCTTACACGCTATAACAGATCTGCCCCTTGGTTAGAGTAATAATAGAGCAGCCCCTTGGTTACACGATATATAACAATAATAATAAATGCGCCCCTTGGTTACAGTAATACTAGACCCACCCCTTAGTTACACGTATAGAATATTAAAAAAAGTCACAGATACTTTGCTGAGTAACTAATTACTTTTCCAATGTAGTAACTGAGTTACTAACGCAACTACTTTTTGGGAGAAGTAATTTGTAACTTAACTAATTACTTTTTTAAAGTAAGATGACCAACACTGATTGTCAGTCAAACTATTACAGCACTCAAAATTGAAATATGGCCTGCTAATGAGCGGGTGTAATATGCTGGGAATGAGGTGGTTAAAGGGCACATAGATAATACATTTCCCCCAAAACACATAAGCATCATACTTTTTCCTTTCAAAGCTCTTCCTCTCTTTAAACCCACGGTAATGAGATTGGATTGTAACTGCAGCATCACTCTTTTTTTTACGCATATCATTCACTTGCTTCCTCACTAGGTATCCTCTGGCACCTGGAACCATATAATAGATAAAATGATGAATGTTATCCTAGTACAGTATTCAGATATTATGCCTAGAGGTAAATGGATACATACGTGCTTGAAACTTTGTGATTAAGTTTTCCATTTCTGTTTTGTTATGTAGCTCTTTGCGGATAGCATGACCCCTGTAAACTTTACAAATAAAAAAACATATATAAGCCAAACTACACCAAGATCTTCAGTACTAGAGAGAACAGGAACAGCATTACCTTACAACATTAATACATACTGTACACCACCAAGGTGCAGGTGTCTATTAATTGCTTTGTTTTAAGGACCATTTGTAACAGAATCAACTTTAAAGCAATCAACTCTAATATGTAAAGTTTTATTAATTCTGAAAATAGGCATCTTAAAATAAAACTTCATACTAAACAGAAAGTTCTGCTTTTAAGAATCTCCCCAGCTAACATTATTGGAGATTTTTTTGGGAGGGGTACCTAGTTTTGCCAGGTACCCGATTTCACTTCCACTTCCACTTCTAAGCAAGTTCTCCCCCCTCTCCCTGACCTCAACCGCTATGTTTACATACCAGGTCCAAAGAGGTTGAGGGACCATTCACAAAGCCCAGCACGACTTGCACACGTGCAGTTGTAACCTGGCTGTGAAGTCACAAGGAGTCGAAGCCGGCTTCCCACACTAAACATGTTGGTGCCGGGGACCTGAAGACCAGCGAAGAACCTGCCAGGGTGAGGATGGCGCTGTATCCCTGGACAGGTAAGTGTTATTAAAAGTCGTCTACAGTATTTGAAGCTACAGTATTTGCAGTGACCTTTAATTTTTTTTTCTCTAGAGACTGAAGTTCCTCTTTAAAGTATATGGGCAAAATAAGGGAAATATATATGCAATACATCTCTGCAACAGCACTGCAATTTTACCACAATATTGTCTAGTTTTGCAGCCGGCGGTCAAAACGTTCTTATCCTGAACATAATTCTTCCACGTTCAGGTTGAACCTCCCCTAACCGCAGCAGCTCCTAAACCATAAAAGCCTATGTGCACATGGCTTTTATGGAGTTGACTTGAGTTTAGGAGTTGAGTTTAGGAGCTTTGGCAAAAAAATGCCAATAGCTCCTAAACTCAAGTTTAGGAGCTGTAGTGTATATTAAGCCTTACAAAGGCTGTAAGTACAGAAATATACCTGTTGATCCTACCAGAAATGCACTCAGCTCAACACAGAGATAAGCTCCGCTGAGAACGCTGCCTCTACTGTACAGACATCGCAAGTTACATTGTCAGCCTTGCCCAGTTCCCTGCTGGAGTACAGAGGGGTTGCTTTACTAAAACTAGAGAGCGCAAAATCTGGTGCAGCTCTGCATAAAAACCAATCAGCTTCCAGGTTGTTTTGTCCAAGCATGATTGAACAAACTGAAGTTAGAAGCTGATTGGCTACCATGCACAGCTGCACCAGATTTTGCACACTATCCAGTTTTAGTAAATCAACCCTAGAAAGCCTTCCTCTTTCCTCAACTCCATACAATAAGGGAAAAGTGTGTTGTAGTCCAGCAGATAAAAAAAACTGTTGGAAACCTTAGTTACAGTTCACACCTGAGTAATTTGAAGTGCATTTTCTGAAGCGCTTCAAAGCTCAACATCAAGATTTCTATTAAATTTACGAGTGTCGCAAAGCATGAAGCTTGTCACTTAAAGCTTGAAAAAGTACATAAACTTTTTTGGGGCAGTGTTGTGTGTTTTGGTCCCTATAGACGTCAAAGGGAGGTACTTAAAAACGTGTGATTTGTTGCCTCTCCTTAGTAACTAGCTTTCCATTGGTTAACACAAAAATGTTAAAAACACATGTACAAACATGCATAAAAACAGCTCCAAAATGCTTGGAAAAGCTCAAGCTGATGTGTGAACCTAGAATAACTTGAATAATTTATTTCGTACACAACTGAGGTGCCAACTGAGTTTTCTACAGAAAAACAGGAAATAAACACATGAAAGAAATAGGCAACACTGTATCATTAGAATTCTATAAATAACCCCTATAGGATTATTGTATTGTGCTGTACAAATTACCCAGGCTTTATAAAAGCTCAATAATAAAAGATATCTTTTATATCATTGACAAAATGATTGATTCCCATGCCCTGGCAGTTAATAGAAACCCAGCACAGATCATGTTTTGCTGGAAGGACAATCAGTAGCTATTACTCTTCTGAAATATCTAGGCATGTTCTGTGTTTGGGGCTTTTAGATCATGATTGTTACTGAGTACAGACAGAGTAGCGAATGTTAAAGTCCAGTTACAGCCATTTTTTTTCACTTTCAGATATATTGTTGAAGGGCTGGAGCCTCTTCCAGATCATTAATGTTGTCTTCATACCTATTAAGGAGTTCTCCCCTCACTTTCTGTCAGGACATGATATGGTGGGAAATCTCCCCAACAGGGACAAAGACAAAAATACATTTTCCTTACAATGAGAAAGGTTAGAACGTCAGACATTGGGTTTGAATTGCCAAAGGCAAACATTCTGTGCACTGCAAGTGCAGTTGCTCCAGACCTTAGTAAATGATGGAGAGATCTGTTGATTTCCATCATCCAATTATGTGCAAGCAAAAATGCTGTTTTTTTTTTTTTTTTTTTTTTTTATCTTCCTTGCCTTGCAACTGTATTTGCAGTGCACAGTAGATTGCCTTTAGTAAATCAACCCCACTGTTTTATTGAGGTTTGTGTCTTCCTGTACAAGTGACAACAGCACCCTCTATTTCGTGTCCCCAGTAGCTTCATGGGCAGAAATAAAAGCCTGACAATTTTTTATTCTTCTCCACCAATTAAGAAGTGGTTCATAATTAAGATTTACCTTGTGCAAGGCTTAGTCCATTGACATTCTTAAGCCCCATACACACGGTCGGATTTTTGCATGGATTCTGTCCGATCGGACAATGTTGTTGAAAAATCAGACCGTGTGTATGCACCATCGGACAGTGTACGTCGGATTGTCCGACGGACAAAGTCCTATCTCCTGCTGGATAGATTTTCCAACAACACGGTCCGATCACACCAAATCCGATCATGTGTACGGTTGTCCGACGGACAAAGTGCTACGCATGCTCAGATCACATTACAAGACCAAAGCTATTGGCTACTAGCCTCTACGTAGTCCCGTCGTAGGCAACAAACGTCACCACGTTCAGAATGATCAGATTTTCCGACAACTTTGTCCGACCATGTGTACGCAAAACCAACATCGGACAAAGTATGACGGACATGATCCGACGGACCTGGTCCTCGGATAATCCGAGCGTGTGTATGGGGCTTTAGGGCACCCAAGGCAACAGTCTCATAATCTGAACATTTTCTGCTGGATCGTGTGAAGAGATCATTTTTTGGGGGTTTCCCCTATCCAGCCAACTGCCCCTTGCTAAAAGAACAGTTGATTGGGCGGGTTACAAACCTAAAACTAAATAAGTCTGTTCTGGCTGCTGCTATTTTGCACCCCTCTTTGCTCACTAGACTTTAAAATGAAACTAAAGCTGCTTAGGGTCCCCGGAGCAGATTACCACAATGGGTGTGTATGCACAGCATATGTTCCTACTATGGCAGACTAGTTTGGCCCTAGTTTGGTCCCTTCCAGCAAAGCCAGATCTGTGCTCCCCTTCGACACTCTATTGTTGCAGCTGCTAATGTTTGTCGGTCTTCCATATCCACTATCTCCACTCTTTGGCCATTGAGTGGCTACTGATGAAGTAAATCCTGAGCGTAAGCAAACTCTTGTGGGCTGGGAATGTACCCTGCACTGTGCATGTGCCACAGATTGTGTACACAAACAAAACATTTGCTAGCAGACAGATAGAACAGTTTTTTGGCAGAACAGTTACTTTCACCAAAATAATTGTGGCTGCTAAAGTCTAGTTTTAGACTTACTTTCCTCATTAAAGTGGTTGTAAACCCTTACATGTATCACGTGAAGTGACTGGCCTCAGGTGATACAGAGAGATGCAACAAACCCTCCGACATGAATTGTACCTGTTGAAGCACCCTCTAGTGTGCTAGAAGGATAATGCAGACTGGCAGCCAAGCCTGGGTGTGTTTTGTGATCTGGATTGGGAGTAAGTAGTGCTGGGTGACTCACAGGTGGTGTCACTAGAACCTCCCACTTCTTTCCAAAATATTCTGGTACTTTCTGGAAAGAGAGGGGAGGTGGTGCCACCTGGGTTTTCTGAAGACCCACGACCAATCCCCAATCTGGATTGGCAAGTGGCAGGCCTCTTTGAATACCCAGGGTCAGCCCAGCTGTGAGGGAGTGGATTAAGTGGAAGATGGAGATGGAGAGTTAGACTATCAGGGCCTTTGAGGGAGCTCCCCAGTGGGGTTGGGGGTGACCTTGGGTCTGGGCTTGGGTGCGGACAGGACCCTCTTACAACCCACAGAGGTGTCCTGGCCAGGAGGCACAGGAGGAGCAAGAGAGGACAGTGGGAGAACACTGCATGGCAAGTCTCCAGGAGTTCCACAGAGGCAGCCCGGAGGGCTTGTGAGTGTTCACACAGTCGGGAGGACTGGGAGGCATGCCTGAGAGGACTGAAGCAATCAGGAATGGAGCAGTCTGGGATGGGTGCAGAGACAGACTGGAGGATTGTGGTGGCACGGGCAGTGGAAAGGGGCAGCTACAGTTGGGAGGGCTGGCAGTACCTGAAGAGGTGGTGCTGGGAGCAGTAGCCACAGAGACAGCTAGCACTGGAACTTTCTATTCTTTTTTTGCTACACCATAAGGGCCCATGGCCCCTGCCTGTAAAGGGCATCTGCTTTAAGCCTGACTGAGCCACTGTCAGGCCTACAGTGCTAGCTGGTCCAGGGAATGCAGCAAGTGATGTGCTGGAGTAATAATCTGCAAATTAGGAAGTGCAGGAGGAGAAGAGGTTATTGTATATACTGTGGTGTATATAGTAGTCCCAACATTAACTGGTAATTACATGGGCATCTCATAAGTTCCCTATCCCCCATCCAATGACTCGAACGAATGAGGAATTTGTGCCTGGCTGGGCAGGGTGACAGACGGACCACTAAATCCAGCAGCCTCTACGGGAATACCGCTACACTGTTTATCTGCAGCCCTGTCTTCTATAGAGCCGTTCAAAGTATACAATTCACACTGGCAGGGTGCAAAATCTAATGTTACATACTGCACAGCAGCATAGAGCAGTAAGCTGAGTGTATTATGAGACCTGAGTGGAGGGAATGGATCTATAACACCCCCCCCCCCCCCCATTATCCATGATTGCTTGTCAGCACAGCCTGTTAGAATTGACTGCAGATAGCGTAAGGAAGGAAACAGCAAACAGAAATCAAACCTACTGCTTTGGATTTCAGCAAATACACACTATAGAAGGAAATGGTTTATTTTTACGTTTCAGAGGTTTACAACTATGTTAACTAAATTCTTGACTGAGCTTAGCTTGCAGGTCTATAAAAATCTCTCTTTTTCTTAATGTAATTGAATTGAACTTGCACAACAGACGGCTGTCTTAAATCCATGGTGGCTTTACGTTGTGTGTACATTTTGAAATGTCTTAAGTAGCCCATACATTAATCAGTTTTTTTCCTTCAATCAGCAGGCTAAATGAAAAAAAAATTACCTTATTGTGTGTCTTATGCAGCTCCTTGCTGTCAAAATACAAAGACTCTGTGGAAAGGATTCCCACATGCACATTGAGTGTGTGGATGGGGAATATTAGTCTTTATTTTTTCATTCAACCCGCTGGTTAAATGAAAAAAAAGGGTCATCTATGAGCTGCCCAAGATACACAATAAGGCTAACTGAGGCTACTTATTTTTCCATCTTAGTATCTCCAAACAGTGCCAGGACAAGGTCATCTACAGCCAAAGGGGAACATGCCAAACTGCGCACCCCCCCCCCCCCCCCCCCCCCCCCCCCCCCAAGATGCATGAGCATTATATGTCAGCAAAAAAAAAAACAAGTGCTCAAAACAGAGCACTAATTTGCATGATTACCCTCTAAGCATAAATGCCACCTCCTCCTAGCACAAATCCCCCCCAAAACTAATTTCCCTAGAAAGCACAAATACCCCTAATCCTCCCTACTAGCACAAATATACCCCTCCAAAAAAAGATTTCCCCTCCTAGCAAAATTACCCCCCACCATATCACCTCTTCTAGCACAAAACCCCCAATCCCCCCTCCTAGTACAAATCCTCTTCCCCCCATCCCCCCTCCCAAAATAGATCCCCCTAAATCACCACTCCTACACCCAAATTTCCCTTCCTAGAGAAATTCTTACCCCCTGCCACCCCCTCCAAACTCCCCTTTGCCACACAAATCCCCTCTCCCCCAATCTCCTCATGGTGCCCCCCACCTCACATGATACCACAGTCCCGGCCCTGTCTCTAACCCATCAGCTTAGAATACAGGCACCTCCACTGAAAGCCTGATTTCAACTCTCCTGGAGTATTTGGCAGCTCATTAAAGAGACAAGTTTCAGGTAACCACAGTGGCTGAACTGAAACATTTTATCATGACATTTGAAAGAAAAATAAGAAAATGTAAAATACTGCAGTTATTATTTGGAACAAAAGAAAACTCATGATTACCTGACTGTATTTTCACAGCACTTTCCTCTCTTTTCTGCTTCAGTTTTTGGTATCTCTTGGCTCCCAGCCACCCTTTGACACAGGCCTGAAGAACTACAATTCTGTTCACTATGCTCTTTATCATACGGTCCAACTGTTCAACATGGTAGTATTTAAGGAAAACCTGAGGACAGTATGCAGTATTGTATTAGTTTACATGATACTTAAAGTGGTTATAAAGCTTCATGCATGAAGGTTATGGGGATGTTTTAACCCTTTATATGCCTAAGCCTATTTCTGACATTTGTTGCTTACAAGTTAAAATCCATATTTTTTGATAGAAAATTATATATATATTTTTAGCAGAGACCCTAGAGAATAAAATGGCGATCGTTGCAATATTTTATGTCACACAGTATTTGCGCATCGGTCTTTCAAACACAATTTTTTGGGAAAAAGGACACTTTAATGAATTAAAAGAAAAACTAAACAGTAAAATTATCCCAATTATTTGTATAACATTGTTGTTGTTACGCCGAGGAAAATAGATACCTAACATGTCATTCTTTGAAATTGCACACACTCGTGGAATGGCGACAAACTCCAGTACCTAAAAATCTCCATAGGCGACGCTTTAATTTTTTTTTTTAATGGTTACCAGGTTAGAGCTACAGAGGAGGTATTTTGCTAGGACAGGGGCGCTTTTAAAAAAATATATTTTTTTTTCTTTTTTTTACTTTGTCCCTTTAAAAAAATAAATCTGATCACTTTTATTGCTGTTACAAGGAATGTAAACATCATGTAAACATCACTTGTGACAGTAATAGGTGGTGACAGGTACTCTTTATGAAGGGATCGGGGCTCTAAAAGACCCCAAATCCCGCCTTTGCACTTAAAAGTATTCAGATCGCCAAAATTGGTGATTCTGAATACTGTAATTTTTTTCAAATCGGCACCATTAGCAGCCGAGTAAACCGGAAGTGGTGTTGTGACGTTGCTTCCGGGATCTCACATTGGCGACCCAATCAAAGTTGAATCCAGGCCCGGGAAGAGCGGCGGAAGGTGGCGGCGGGCGGGACGTCCCCTCCAGCTTCTTTAGGATAACAGCCAAGCAGCTTTTAGCTGCATCAGTTATCACTAAAAAGCCAACCGTTGGCTCTAAAAAACGGTATTGGAGTGATGCCGTATGGTCAACACGAAGGGGTTATTTAGGGTAACATTAAGGTAAGGTTAGAGGGAATATATAGAGTTGCATAAATTATCTTTATTTATTATTGTCAGGACTAAAAAGAAAATGTTATAAACATAAAATAAAATACTTCATATCAATATCTTTTTGCATTTTAATAATTAGTCAGCTAAGGAAGCTCTCAGTTCACTTTTATATGCTTTTTAGTTTCTCCTTAACTGATGTTAAAAATCATAACATTTTGTTTACAAAGCTCAAAAGTGCAAGCTAAAACTTTCACACAAATAAGTCAGAGCACCTATTGTCTCCACATCCTTCCACATCCTTCCCAATAGACGTACAGTATACACACACACCCTTTCCAAAACCATGGGCAATGATATGTGCTGATGCTGAACCCCCCCTCTGCTTGTGGCCATAATAGCCTGCACTCTTCTGGGAAGGCTTTCCACAAGATTTTGGAGTGTGCCCGTGGGAACGTGTGCCCATTCAGTTAAAAGAGCATTCGTCAGGTCAGGTACTGATGTAAGCTGAGATGTCCTGACTGACATGTGGCATTACATTTCATTGCAGCGTTGTTCAGTAGGTTGGGGTCATGCAGTATGCAGGCCACTCAAGTACCTCTACAGCACAGACTCGTCAGGCCATGTCTTTATGGAGCTGGTGTTGTGCATCCAAACTAAAAAATTTAGAGAGTGTCCATAGTGTACATTGAAACAAAAACATATGAAAAATAGGACAATAAAACTGACCCAAAATGGCATGTGTTTTTATTTAGTACATTTTATGATGGCATTTTTTATGTAAAACATACAACCTAAAGACTTTACTCTTTTACAGTTTACTCCAATGTCATGCTATCTATTTTCTTAAGAAATAATGTTACACTTTGCATTGCTCCCAATTGTTCCCGATTTCGAGGGAACGTCCCTAATTTGGAACAATGTCCCTCTTCTCTCCTCATTTGTCCCTCATTTTGGTCTGATCTATTTAATTGCATATAAAATACATTATTTATCCTTCAAAAAGTGCTTCCTAGTGCTAAAAACCTTTCATCCAATTTGTAAATGGCTGCATTTGTAAATTTCAAAAGCAAGTATAAAGGAATATTAGTGGTAAAAAAAAAAGAACTAGTGGGCTTAACTAATCATTTTTTTTGGTATATTTCTTGAATGGCAGGGGGTATGTCCTATGCCAGGGATATGCAATTAGTGGACCTTCAGCTGTTGCAGAACTACAAGTCACAGGAGGCCACAAGCATGACACCCAGAGGCAGAGGCATGATGGGACTTGTAGTTTTGCAACAGCTGGAGGTTCCCCAATTGCATTTCCCTGTCCTATGCCTACATAATTTACTAATATGTGTCCCTCATTCCCATCTCAAAAAGTTGTGAGGTATACACTTAGTATTGACAACTATAAAGTCAACTTATAATCCAACCTAAAATAATACTTCTATATATTAATTATTGCTGAATTGCTTTATATATGGACAGCCTCCAATAATTCACCATCAGTTACCTTCGTCTTTCCTAATACCCAGTGGTCTAGATTTGCCTTTTCTAGTATGGCTGAACAACATTCTGGACTGACTGGAGGATCTTCATGAGACTTAAAGCTGATCAGATAATATCTGCAAAGACAAAGAAACAGAACCTTCAAGCATGTGTAACGCATAATCATAAAAGTAAATCATTTGAACTTTTTAAAGTGTAGCCCCAAAATATTAGGAGGACTCCCTCTCAAAGTCTAAATAAACCTGCAGAAAATATTTTTTTATAGTTTTAGACAGAATGGGAAATGGTTAGAACGTCTGTCTGACTTTCACTGTTGGCTTTTTTCCCCATTTCTTCATTTCAAATCTCCCTAAACTAAGTGAAAATCCCACCTGTGACTCTAGTTACTGAACAGGTGGCCTTGCTCACCCTCTTTTTCAGCATGGGTACGTATCCCTAAGGAGGCATAGATGGCTATAAGATACTGACAGAGGTTCTTACCCTTACCCAGATTAACATTTAACAACAAAAAACTTCTCCAAACCTGTTTCTCATGAACTGGTATTCATAAATATAAGGACAGGTTCACTTTAGCAAAAAACTTCCCAATCCAAAATCTATACTAAGCTACCCACACCTTTCCACACACAGGTACCTACTCACCACTAGGGATTGTCCCGATGTTTGTTTGTCTGCAAAGAAACCGAACATATGGGGTGTTCGTGGCAAATTAGAGCACAGCGGAGCGCCCCATAATGCACTGTGAGATCACAGTGCATTGACGGCTGCTGATTGGCCAAAGCATGAACCTGACCTGCATGCTTTGGCCAATCACAGCACAATCTGCTGGGAGAGCCATGATTGGTGAAAGGTAGGGTGCCTTTGGCCAATCATGGCTCAGGGGGCTAAGTTCACACCCCCCACTATATAAGGCTACTTACAGGGCGGTCGTATGTAGTGTGATAACATGGAGAGATTGAGAGAACTTGAGCTAGATTAGGCAGGTTAGTTAGTGGCGTGCAGTCAGTTTAGTATATATATATATATAGTAGTAGTATGTAGTCAGTGGGTCTGGTATAGATTTTAAGGGGAACTCCACAACAAAACAAATTGGCTTGGGGTGCCCCCCAAAATCCATACCAGACCCTTATCCGAGCAAGCAGCCTGGCAGGTCAGGAAAGGGATGGGACAAGCGAGTGCCCCCCCCCCCTCCTGAACCATACCAGGTTGCTTTCCCTCAACATGGGAAGGGTGCTTTGGGGTCCCCCCAAAGCACCTTGTCCCCATGTTGATGGGGGTACCAGGGTCCCCATACAAATGTTATGGCAATAACTTGCATATAAGCCTTTAAAGTGAGCACTTTTGATTTTTCATGTTTGTGTCCCATAGACTTTAATAGGGTTCGCATGTTCCCTCAAACTTTTTGCCTGTTCGCATGTTCTGGTGCGAACTAAACCGGGGGGTGGGGGTGGGGGGTTGTTCGGCTCATTCCTACTCACCACTTTCTGGTGTAGCAATCCTGTCCAACGCTGCTAGCAGCTGCGCAATAACTTCCCTTTGACTAGAATGGGGCTTTACTCCACCAGTATGCGTACAACACATTGAAGTCTATGGTAAGTTGCTGTGAAGGTGTGGGACAATATTTCAATACCAAGACTGCAAACACCTGTCCAGGTTGCCACCAACACAAAGATGTCAATAGGCGCCTGGGTTGTAGGGGTATTATCTTAGAATAGGTTAGGTGACTGGGGAGTTTGTATGCTATAGTAAACCTGCCCTTTAATGGCTTCTCTTTCTGCTCTTCTTAGTAGATACATCATAGAATCTCCCTGCTAATACCAGCTAGAAGGTAGCATTAATTGTAGGAGCAAAAAACCTTTACAATGGTCTTTGTAAATTGCCTTTTACATACAACATACTGCAAAAATTCATAATATAGTAGTATGCATGCTGAAATTTCAACAAAACCATGCAATAAGTACGGTTGGGGAATAAAATAAAAGTTAACGTTATTAGATTGCATTTGGTGATGAAAATCTCCCATTCATTATGATTCTGTGATCTAGAGGTATGTGCATATCTGTCTAGATCTCAGCCACATGAGAGTTATTTTCTTACTGAATGTCCATATCTGGATTCCTGGAAGGTGTACAATATTCTAACCAAAGCTTTTGAAGACTGATCAGTGACCCAAGCAACGCTCCACTGTGTTTCATGGGAGACAGAAGTCTATCTGTGTGCTAGTGTTAACAGTGACTGATAGATTATTCCTTACCTCTTGATAAAGTTAGCAAAAAGAATGCGATGCGAATAGCCCTGTCGGCGGATTCTCGCAGTCTCTAAAATCCCCGTATACCGAAGCTGCACCAACACTTTCTCCCGATCAAACTTGCTTGGTAGACGGTCATTATTTGGTTTGATGCACCGCACAAAGTGAGGCTGGCCAGCCACCATTTTTGATAGTAAATCCATTAAGGAATACTAAAACAGAAAGCTGTAATTAGTCATATCTAAGAAGTTGTTTCTTAAAAAAAGGAGTATTCATTAGTCATTGTAATACAACCTATAACATTTAAATCATTTTTAGAAAAAATCTTGCAAAATATCTTGCATCTTAGAATAGTTGGGCTTCTTCTCAGCAAAAAGTCAAGGTTTTAAGTACCCACCATATAACTTACCTTCAAAATATTTTTTTTCTCTCTCTTTCAAAACATAATTATCCCTTCTAGTACTAGGTTTGCTGTAAGGTCCTATACAGAAAATCTTGGATTCTATTTGGTACAGAGTAGGTGGGCCTTGTCTCAGGTATAGAGCCCCCCCCCCCTACATATCTTAGGCTGGCCATACATTATACAATTTTCTTATTCAATTTCCTTTACATTTACCTTCAACTATGTAGTGCATTAGCCTATCTGATTGCACACAAATTGAAAGTGTTTGGGTTTGACCTCATTGTACAAAAAAATTGTATAATGTATGGCCAGTCTTACTCAAGATGAGTATTTAACCATATGGCTTACAATGGTGTTGGTGGGGAGTCACTCAAAGTCCCCAATGTGGTGTGGTGTAGGTAGGTCTCCAGTTATTATTACTAGTGGGTAGCAGATATGTTGCAGTAGTGTTTATGTCTTCAGAGACCCTAGCCCAAGTCAGTTCATGGTTTACATTTTGTTGAAGTCTTTATTTTTATGTATTTTTTTTTTTACCTTTTTTGTACCTTTTTTTTTAGAAAACATGCTTTTGTGGCCATCAGCTGTTGTAACGCAGTGTGTGGTGTTCTATTTTGTTGAAGAAGACTAGGTTGGACTTGAGGTGTCTTTTTTCACCTACTATGTAACTATGTAACTTTGTTAAAGTGGACCTTCAGTCATTGGTTTTGTTATATGTAACATGTTATCCTTAGGTTACTAAAGAGGGACTAAACAGGAACCATAAGCAGAGCAATATTTTTTTATAAGGCACTCATGGCTAGGCAATTGTGGCAAATACAAAAACAATTAGGAGTAATCAGCAACAATCACAGCATTTTTAGTATGTGTTAATAATTTCCCTTTATTTTTGCCTTTTTCCATCCTTGGAGATATGTGTGTAAATCCAGTAGCAAATCTACCAGGCTGTATATAAAAGTCACAAGACTTTCTGTAGCTCAAATAATCTATCCTCTATAATGGGTCTTTAGTAGGGATGAGCCGAACACCCCCGGGTTCGGTTCGCACCAGAACCTTCGAACGGACCGAAAGTTCGCGCGAATTTTCGAACCCTATACGTTATAATGGACGCGAACGTTCGAAATCAAAAGTGCTAATTACAACGGCCAATATGCATGTTAATGTCATAAAAACAGGTTTGGGGACCCGGGTCCTGCCCCAGGGGACATATATCAATGCAAAAAGAACTTTTAAAAACTAACGTTTTTTCGGGAGCAGTCATTTTAATGATGCATAAAGTGAAAAAAAAAAAGTGAAATTTTCCTTTAAATATGGTCCCTGGGGGGTGTCTAAAGTATGCCTGTGAAGTGGCATGTGTTTCCCGTGTTTAGAACTGTCCTTGCACAAAATGACATTTGTAAAGGAAAAAAAGAAGCCATTTAAAACCACTTGCGGCTTTAGGTTTGTTCTTAAGTAGAATCTGAACAGGTACATTATGAAGTGTAGCTCCATCCCCAAAAAATCTATTTTTAAGCTTTTTGGAGAACATAGGGAGGGGTTATCACCCCTGTAACATTTGCTGTCTTTGCACATCTGTTCAGAACATGTCACCTCACTTTCCGTCCCAATGACAAATGTTTTTGGAAAAAAGTGGGGTTTTAATTGAAACAAGGATTGGTGATAAAGTATCAGTAGAGAGGAGATACCTTTTTCCCAAATTAAATCTAACAGGATAGAATTTCCCTTCCTAGGGGTAGATTTCCTCTCACTTCCTGTTTTCTCTTTCCATTTGCAAGTAGGAGTCGTTTGTAAGTTGGATGTTTGAAAGTAGGGGCCTGGCGTATATACTCTGCAGAAATTTGCCCTATTAGATGTTGGTGTAGCCACAAGACTGGTGGGCACAGGAATGGGCCCTGCTGTGAGTTAATAGATCAAGATTTGTAATTGCATGCACCTGTTGAACAGGGCAGAAAAATTGGGGGTGGTGGTGGTGGTGGTGGACGGTGTTGCCACAAGACTGTAAGCTCTCACAGTTACTCTTGGTGGGCGCAGGAATGGGCCCTGCTGTGAGTTATTAGATCAAGATTTGTAATTGCAAGCACCTGATGAACAGGGCAGAAAATTTGGGCCTTTGGCGGTGGTGGTGGACGGTGTTGCCACAAGACTGTAAGCTCTCACAGTTACTCTTGGTGGGCGCAGGAATGGGCCCTGCTGTGAGTTATTAGATCAAGATTTGTAATTGCAAGCACCTGATGAACAGGGCAGAAAAATTGGGCCTTTGGCGGTGGTGGTGGACGGTGTTGCCACAAGACTGTAGGCCCTCATAGTTACTCTTGGTGGGCGCAGGAATGGGCCCTGCTGTGAGTTATTAGATCAAGATTTGTAATTGCAAGCACCTGATGAACAGGGCAGAAAAATTGGGCCTTTGGCGGTGGTGGTGGACGGTGTTGCCACAAGACTGTAGGCCCTCATAGTTACTCTTGGTGGGCGCAGGAATGGGCCCTGCTGTGAACTATTAGATCAAGATTTGTAATTACCCGCCCCTGTTAAACAGGGGCTGAAAAATTGTGCCTTAGGCACTGGTGCTGGTGCCACAACACTGCAACCCCTCACAGATACTGTACTTGGAGCACAGCAGTCACACGTGTTGCGAAGCATTTTTTTAAAAAATTGTAAGTACACGCCCCTGTTAAACAGGGGCTGAAAAATTGTGCCTTAGGCACTGGTGCTGGTGCCACAACACTGCAACCCCTCACGGATACTGTACTTGGAGCACAGCAGTCACACGTGTTGCGAAGCATTTTTTTATAAAAATTGTATGTACACGCCCCTGTTAAACAGGGGCTGAAAAATTGTGCCTTAGGCACTGGTGTGGTGGCATGGATCATTGAGGAGGAGGAAGAGGATAGTCAGTGAACATAAGAGGACAGTCACTCAGCATCAGCATAGGCAGTCTTGAAGGGATGTGACATTAAAAATTATTCGGTTATATCCGCCTCAGGTGCCTGGTAGCTGGTGGTGATCCAAGACTGATTCATTTTGATGAAGGTCAGTCGATCAACCGAGGCGGTGGACAGGCGCACCCTATGATCGGTGACAAATCCTCCAGCAGCACTGAATGTGCGTTCGGAAAGAACGCTGGAGGCAGGGCAGGCCAGTAGCTCAATTGCATACTGTGCAAGCTCTGGCCAGTGATCCATCCTCAGGACCCAGTAAGCCAGAGGATTTTCGGTGGGAAAGGTGTCCAAGTCTGACCTTGCCCCAAGGTATTCCTGCACCATGTATATCAGACGCTGGCGATGGTTGCTGGAACCGATCATACCTTGGGGCTGCGGACTAAAAAATTGTCTGAACGCATCGGTCAGACGTCCACCTTCCCCACCGCTCCTTCTGCTACTGACCGAAGCCTCAGCAACTCGTCGCCCAGGACCAGGAGTTTGTAACCTCCCAGTTTCTGGGAACGCGTTGCACAGACCTTTCTGCAAGGCCTCCCTGAGATGTCTCATCCTCTGCTCCCTCTGCGACGGCAAGATAAGGTCCGCAACCTTACCCTTGTACCGCGGATCAAGGAGAGTGGCCAGCCAGTAATGGTCCCTCTCCTTGATCCGAAGAACACGAGGATCC
This sequence comes from Lithobates sylvaticus, assembly GCA_028564925.1. NCBI lineage: Eukaryota > Metazoa > Chordata > Amphibia > Anura > Ranidae > Lithobates > Lithobates sylvaticus. The sequence goes on from CM053030.1 coordinate 472,163,088, forward strand.
TTCCGCAGGCTTTGCAGGATCAGGGAGGCCATGCAGCGTAGGTTAGCTGAGGCATTCGGTCCGGAGTCTTTTGGGTCACTGAGGATGACATGATCGCCAGCCACCTCCTCCCAGCCACGTACAGGTCCACTGGTTTGTTGGGACTGTACATCATCCCTAAAAGACTGCTGCTGCTGATGCTGAGTGCCAGGCTCCACCTCCATGCTCACACAATCCTCCTCCTCCTCCTCCTCCTCCTCATCCTCTTCCTGTGTGATGGGTGGGACAGAAGGAACACTGTCCGGATAAAGGGGGCCTGGAGAGGCAAGGAAGTCCTCCTCTTCCTGCCTCTGTTCTGCCTCAAGTGCCCTGTCCATTATCCCACGCAGCGTATGCTCCAACAGGTGGACAAGAGGGACAGTGTCACTGATGCATGCACTGTCACTGCTCACCATCCTCGTGGCCTCCTCAAATGGTGAGAGGACAGTGCATGCATCCCTGATCATGCTCCACTGACGTGGGGAAAAAAAACCAAGCTCCCCTGACCCTGCCCTGGTGCCGTAGTCGCAAAGGTACTCATTGATGGCCCTCTGCTGCGTGTGCAGTCGCTGCAGCATGGCCAACGTTGAGTTCCACCTGGTGGGCATGTCACATATTAGGCGGTTCTTGGGCAGGTTCAGCTCCTTTTGCAGCTCAGTCAGCCGAGCACTGGCATTATAAGATCGGCGGAAATGCACACAGACTTTCCTGGCCTGCCTCAGGACATCCTGTAAGCCTGGGAACCTGCCCAAGAACCGCTGCACCACCAGGTTGAGGACGTGAGCCATGCAGGGCACATGGGTGAGCTGCCCCTGTCGCAGGGCGGAGAGGAGGTTGGTGCCATTGTCAGAAACGACCATTCCTGGCTTAAGCTGACGTGGCGTCAACCACCTCTCGGCCTGCCCCTGCAGAGCTGCCAGAACATCTGGCCCAGTGTGGCTCCTGTCCCCCAAACACACCAGCGCAAGCACGGCATGGCATCTTTTTGCCTGCGTACTTGCGTAGCCCCTTGTACGCCTACGGAGCACCGCTGGTTCCAAGGACAGAGCACTGGAGGAAGAAGAAGAGGAGGGGGTGGAGGAGAGAGGTGTGTCACAACCAGTAGCAGTAGTAGCGTTTTGGAGGCGTGGTGGCGGAACAACCTCCAACACTACTGCACCTTGTCCTGCATCCCTCCCAGCTGCCAATAGAGTGACCCAATGGGCCGTGAAAGAAAGGTACCGTCCCTGTCCATGCCTGCTGGACCATGAGTCAGCGGTAATATGCACCTTACCGCTGACCGCCCTGTCCAGCGAGGCATGGACATTGCCTTCCACATGCCGGTAGAGAGACGGAATCGCCTTCCGTGAGAAAAAGTGGCGTTTGGGAACCTGCCACTGAGGAACCGCACATTGAACAAACTCACGGAAGGGGGCCGAGTCTACCAACTGAAAAGGCAGCAGTTGAAGTGCTAGCAATTTAGCCAAGCTAGCATTCAACCGCTGGGCATGTGGATGGCTGGGAGTGTACTTCTTTCTACGGTCCAGCAGCTGGGGCAGGGAAATTTGCCTGCTGCAATCGGACGTCGGTGTACTGCAAGTACTTGGTTGTGACACACCTAATTCTACACCTTCAGTCCTCTCAGAGCAGCTTTCAGAGAGGACTGAAGGTGTAGTGGGGATGGAGATCCCAGCTGATGAGGAGCAAGGAGAGGTCCGCTTAGTTCTTTGGTGTGGGTCTTTTATGTGTGCCTGCCAACGAGCTGCATGGCAGGTCGACATATGTCTGGTCATGCTTGTGGTGCCCAAGCGGCTGATGTTTTGGCCACGCGAGATTCGCTTGAGACAAATATTGCAAATAGCAGTGGTGCGATCTGATGCACTCGTCTCAAAAAAGGCCCACACCAAAGAACTTTTCTGATAACGTGCAGAGGCAGCGCCCTGCACAGGCGGAGCTCTGCGGTGTTGTACAGTTGCTGTGCTGGCCTCTACCTGGCCTCCAGGGGGCATCCTGCCTCGTTGGACATGTGACGCCGCATCCTCCTCCTCCTCGTCCTCCTCCTCATCCTCTCTCCCTTCAGGCACCCACGTGGAGTCAGTGACCTCATCATCCCCTCCCTCTTCACCACTAGAGCAAACCTGGCAGTAAGCTGCAGCTGGTGGAACAGTACTGCCAGATTCCTCAAGCTGGGTATCATCATCCGAGCCTTCGAATCGTTGGGCATCCTCCTGGAGCATGTACCCAACACTGTGCTCAAAGAGTTCGGGGGACTCCTCAGGAGGACATGGTGGGTCTAGGGAAGGGGTGGCTGATGATGCCATTGAGTACGCGTTGGCAGCTGCTCTGCCAGTACCCTGAGCCTGGGTGAGAGAGGATGAGGAGGATGAGGAGGGCTTGGTCATCCATTCTACCAAGCCTTCAGCATGATGCGGCTCCACATGTCCAGCTGCCGAAAACAAAGACGCGCGTGTCCCATGGCCACGTGCTGATGACGATGCACGACCACGTCCACGGCCACGTCCACTAGAAACAGAGCCTGCCTGCCCTGTGTTCTTGGCTCTGCACGCTCTGCCTCCCCTTGGCGGTCTTCCAGCCATTGTAGTCGGTAGTCCTGTGGGTGCTGCTGAGAAGAAAATATAGGAGCTCTGTGTGATGCCACTAACACACTAGAAGTCCTATGGGTGCTTCTGCAAAGAAAATAGAGGAGCTCTGTGTGATGCCACTAACACACTAGAAGTCCTGTGGGTGCTGCTGAGAAGACAATATAGGAGCTCTGTGTGATGCCACTAACACACTAGAAGTCCTATGGGTGCTTCTGCAAAGAAAATAGAGGAGCTCTGTGTGATGCCACTAACACACTAGAAGTCCTGTGGGTGCTGCTGAGAAGACAATATAGGAGCTCTGTGTGATGCCACTAACACACTAGAAGTCCTATGGGTGCTTCTGCAAAGAAAATAGAGGAGCTCTGTGTGATGCCACTAACACACTAGAAGTCCTGTGGGTGCTGCTGAGAAGACAATATAGGGGCTCTGTGTGATGCCACTAACACACTAGAAGTCCTATGGGTGCTTCTGCAAAGAAAATAGAGGAGCTCTGTGTGATGCCACTAACACACTAGAAGTCCTGTGGGTGCTGCTGAGAAGAAAATATAGGAGCTCTGTGTGATGCCACTAACACACTAGAAGTCCTATGGGTGCTTCTGCAAAGAAAATAGAGGATCTCTGTGTGATGGGACTAACACACTTCAAGTCCTATAGGTGCTTCTGGGAACAAAATATAGGTCTGTGTGATGGGACTAACACACTTCAAGTCCTATAGGTGCTTCTGGGAAGAAAATATAGGATCTCTGTATGATGGGACTAACACACTTCAAGTCCTATAGGTGCTTCTGGGAACAAAATATAGGTCTGTGTGATGGGACTAACACACTTCAAGTCCTATAGGTGCTTCTGGGAACAAAATATAGGATCTCTGTGTGATGGGACTAACACACTTCAAGTCCTATGGGTGCTTCTGGGAAGAAAATATAGGTCTGTGTGATGGGACTAACACACTTCAAGTCCTATAGGTGCCTCTGGGAACAAAATATATGATCTCTGTGTGATGGGACTAACACACTTCAAGTCCTATAGGTGCTTCTGGGAAGAAAATGTAGGTCTGTGTGATGGGACTAACACACTTCAAGTCCTATAGGTGCTTCTGGGAACAAAATATAGGATCTCTGTGTGATGGGACTAACACACTTCAAGTCCTATGGGTGCTTCTGGGAAGAAAATATAGGTCTCTGTGATGGGACTAACACACTTCAAGTCCTATAGGTGCTTCTGGGAACAAAATATATGATCTCTGTGTGATGGGACTAACACACTTCAAGTCCTATGGGTGCTTCTGGGGAAGAAAATATAGGTCTGTGTGATGGGACTAACACACTTCAAGTCCTATAGGTGCCTCTGGGAACAAAATATATGATCTCTGTGTGATGGGACTAACACACTTCAAGTCCTATAGGTGCTTCTGGGAAGAAAATGTAGGTCTGTGTGATGGGACTAACACACTTCAAGTCCTATAGGTGCTTCTGGGAACAAAATATATGATCTCTGTGTGATGGGACTAACACACTTCAAGTCCTATAGGTGCTTCTGGGAAGAAAATGTAGGTCTGTGTGATGGGACTAACACACTTCAAGTCCTATAGGTGCTTCTGGGAACAAAATATAGGATCTCTGTGTGATGGGACTAACACACTTCAAGTCCTATGGGTGCTTCTGGGAAGAAAATATAGGTCTCTGTGATGGGACTAACACACTTCAAGTCCTATAGGTGCTTCTGGGAACAAAATATATGATCTCTGTGTGATGGGACTAACACACTTCAAGTCCTATGGGTGCTTCTGGGAAGAAAATATAGGTCTCTGTGATGGGACTAACACACTTCAAGTCCTATAGGTGCTTCTGGGAACAAAATATATGATCTCTGTGTGATGGGACTAACACACTTCAAGTCCTATGGGTGCTTCTGGGAAGAAAATATAGGTCTGTGTGATGGGACTAACACACTTCAAGTCCTATAGGTGCTTCTGGGAACAAAATATATGATCTCTGTGTGATGGGACTAACACACTTCAAGTCCTATAGGTGCTTCTGGGAACAAAATATATGATCTCTGTGTGATGGGACTAACACACTTCAAGTCCTATAGGTGCTTCTGGGAACAAAATATATGATCTCTGTGTGATGGGACTAACACACTTCAAGTCCTATAGGTGCTTCTGGGAAGAAAATATAGGTCTGTGTGATGGGACTAACACACTTCAAGTCCTATAGGTGCCTCTGGGAACAAAATATATGATCTCTGTGTGATGGGACTAACACACTTCAAGTCCTATAGGTGCTTCTGGGAAGAAAATGTAGGTCTGTGTGATGGGACTAACACACTTCAAGTCCTATAGGTGCTTCTGGGAACAAAATATAGGATCTCTGTGTGATGGGACTAACACACTTCAAGTCCTATGGGTGCTTCTGGGAAGAAAATATAGGTCTGTGTGATGGGACTAACACACTTCAAGTCCTATAGGTGCTTCTGGGAACAAAATATATGATCTCTGTGTGATGGGACTAACACACTTCAAGTCCTATGGGTGCTTCTGGGAAGAAAATATAGGTCTGTGTGATGGGACTAACACACTTCAAGTCCTATAGGTGCTTCTGAGAACAAAATATATGATCTCTGTGTGATGGGACTAACACACTTCAAGTCCTATAGGTGCTTCTGGGAAGAAAATGTAGGTCTGTGTGATGGGACTAACACACTTCAAGTCCTATAGGTGCTTCTGGGAACAAAATATATGATCTCTGTGTGATGGGACTAACACACTTCAAGTCCTATAGGTGCTTCTGGGAAGAAAATATAGGTCTGTGTGATGGGACTAACACACTTCAAGTCCTATAGGTGCCTCTGGGAACAAAATATATGATCTCTGTGTGATGGGACTAACACACTTCAAGTCCTATATGTGCTTCTGGGAAGAAAATGTAGGTCTGTGTGATGGGACTAACACACTTCAAGTCCTATAGGTGCTTCTGGGAACAAAATATATGATCTCTGTGTGATGGGACTAACACACTTCAAGTCCTATAGGTGCTTCTGGGAAGAAAATATAGGTCTGTGTGATGGGACTAACACACTTCAAGTCCTATAGGTGCTTCTGGGAACAAAATATATGATCTCTGTGTGATGGGACTAACACACTTCAAGTCCTATAGGTGCTTCTGGGAAGAAAATATAGGTCTGTGTGATGGGACTAACACACTTCAAGTCCTATAGGTGCTTCTGGGAAGAAAATATAGGTCTGTGTGATGGGACTAACACACTTCAAGTCCTATAGGTGCTTCTGGGAACAAAATATATGATCTCTGTGTGATGGGACTAACACACTTCAAGTCCTATAGATGCTTCTGGGAAGAAAATGTAGGTCTGTGTGATGGGACTAACACACTTCAAGTCCTATAGGTGCTTCTGGGAACAAAATATATGATCTCTGTGTGATGGGACTAACACACTTCAAGTCCTATAGGTGCTTCTGGGAAGAAAATATAGGTCTGTGTGATGGGACTAACACACTTCAAGTCCTATAGGTGCCTCTGGGAACAAAATATATGATCTCTGTGTGATGGGACTAACACACTTCAAGTCCTATAGGTGCTTCTGGGAAGAAAATGTAGGTCTGTGTGATGGGACTAACACACTTCAAGTCCTATAGGTGCTTCTGGGAACAAAATATAGGTCTGTGTGATGGGACTAACACACTTCAAGTCCTATAGGTGCTTCTGGGAACAAAATATAGGAGCTCTGCCTGCCTGCCTGCCACGAACACACTACAAGTCCTATAGGTGCTTCTGGGAACAAAATATAGGAGCTCTGCCTGCCTGCCACGAACACACTACAAGTCCTATAGGTGCTTCTGGGAACAAAATATAGGAGCTCTGCCTGCCTGCCTGCCACGAACACACTACAAGTCCTATAGGTGCTTCTGGGAAAAAAATATAGGAGCTCTGCCTGCCTGCCACGAACACACTACAAGTCCTATAGGTGCTTCTGGGAACAAAATATAGGAGCTCTGCCTGCCTGCCACGAACACACTACAAGTCCTATAGGTGCTTCTGGGAACAAAATATAGGAGCTCTGCCTGCCTGCCACGAACACACTACAAGTCCTATAGGTGCTTCTGGGAACAAAATACAGGAGCTCTGTTTGCTGCCAGTGCCTGCCTGCCACGAACACACTACAAGCCCCTCTTTCTAAATCAATCTTTCTAAATGAATCTATCTAACTCAATCTCTCTAAGTAAATCTCTCTAACTAACTAAATCCAGCAGAGTGACACAGAACGATCCTGCTCTATCTACGCCGGAACAGCATGTGACCGGCGCAGATGGCGTGGCGGCCTTTTATAAGAGGGGGCGTGTACTAAAGCCCCTGAGCTGTAATTGGCTACAGGCGTCCTGCCTGTAGCCAATTATGGCTCTTCGAGTTTCCGGCGCTGTGATTGGCCAAGCATGCGGGGTCACAGTGCATGCTTGGCCAATCATCAGCCAGCAATGCACTGCGCCGGCCGCGCCGGCCGCAATGCATTGCGGGGCCGCTCGCATCACACGAATGTGATGCGAACGGCCCAAATAGTTCTGGGCTCGCCGATCGAGCGAACGCCCGGTGCTCGATGCGAACATGGGTTCGCATCGAGCACCGGGCCCATCCCTAGTCTTTAGTGTTCGCCATGTTTTATTGTTGCCGAGAAAGGGGTGAGAACCTGTATGAAAGGGCATTATTATTCACATATGGTAAGAAGAAATTAACTTACATAACTAAGAAATACCAGAATACCATACCCTAAAATATGAAGCCACGGTCTGTGTTTTCATGTTTGTAGTCTCTCTAGGATGATGTGAATCTCCAAAATCACCCTATTGAACAACAAGCACATTGCAATCAGCATTCACTTATATCTGAAACATTACCATGGCAGTCTATACTAACTTAAAGCGGAGTTCCAACGTCCAAGCAAATTTTTTTTTTTTCTAAATTTCTATGTTCATATAATGTAAATGTCCCACTCACTTGTTTTTTCAAAATTACCCCCTGATGTCCGTTTTCGTATATAAAAATAACTTATATTATGTGTTACTGGCAGTTGCAATCTTGCATGTGGGAATGTGAAGCCCACAAGCAGCCAGTTCCGGGATACGGTGATGCTACCAGCATGCACCGCCGTTCCTGCGCATTCGCATAATGTACACGTCGCAGCCCCATAAGCTTCCGACGTTACCATCACAAGGGGCGGCGTAGTTGTAAGTGCCCGCCCCATTGTGATGGCAGCGAAGAAAAACAAAACCACACAGATGATCGTCATGGGGTCACTTACGGTTTCGGGATCTTGCCACACCTGGGAAGATTGATTCATAGTGCCCAGGAGACAGTGCGCCGCCCCAGGAGACAATGCACCGCCGGATATGATGGAGATACCCGCGGGTGGCTGACACAGGAAACGCCACATTAATAATGCATAAAAGGGAAACCCTTAGGAAAAAAAAAATCTTGCCATTTGACAATGTATATTATGCCAGCTTGCTAATAAGCCTAATTTTGGAAATTGTGTGGAACTCCGCTTTAAGCTACCTATAGACTTAAGATAACAGCCGACCAATCTGTCCATTTCGCAGACTATGATCTCTTGTCTATAGGATGAAAGGAGCAGTCTATTAAGCCATTGAGAAAAACTGCCCCAATCACTACTGAGATAGGCTGATGCCTATCTTTGCTTCCAGATCCACCCATTCCTTCACCATAGAATTTAACTGCAAGCTAGTTCTAAAAGAGCTTGAAGTTTTTGCCACTTTGTGAAGTAAATTTAGCCTGTAGGTGCTCCTAATGCCTCCATGTCTGACTGCTCTCATGGTCTCATTGGTCTATGGCTGGCTTTACATTGCAATCCTCTTTTGTGAACATGTCTAATATTTCCATTTTTATCGCCAACCCCATGATAGCAATATATACATATATTTAATTATGTGTGATCTGTTAATCTACATAGCAAAGCCAAGCTGACAGACACACATGAATCTATGTGATTACCTCACTGAAGTAAAAAGTATTGTACAACATTAAGATATCCAGCTTGATAAAACAAAAAAACACGTGAAGATGTAGTTATATGACAACATCAATGTATTATATTTCTAGCCAAGAACTTATTAAGCTTGTATTTTTCCCCTACCTTACTGCGACTGGATGTTTTGCTCTTGGACCATGACTGCGAATTCATTCTCGACTTTGTTTTCGTATGTGCAAGATTCCCTGTGAGATCAAAATAAAACACCTGTTATATCTTCATATAAGCCATATGCATCCTTTCCATTTTTAGAAAATTGCTTGATGATTTCCTTCCTTCACCTTCTTCCCTTTAAACCCCATTCACACCCGAGCATTTGTAGCTCGAAGCTTAACAACCAAAATCTGATAGTTTTCAGTTGTACCTGTTCACACTTGAGCGTCAGGTTCTTGGAAGCTTGTAGCTCAAAAAAGTACTGTACATGAGACTCTTCTGAGCTACAAACTTCAAGTGTCTTTGTCGCCAGTAGACTTCATTGGGAGGCGTTCAAGGAGGAGTTCAAATGGTGTACTGCAGTCAATATGTGAATGCATGTGAGAAGTGCCCTTCAAAACTATATATTCAATATACACAAAATAGATGTACTATTAATCTCAAGTGCATCAATATAGGCAAATTACTGATATAATGCTAAGAAATAAAACTGTGTGCTTCCACCAATCACCTCAGTGCTCACAGAACTCTCACCTCACTCCCATATAACAAGAGCCTTAAAATAGAGCTTCAGTTATATGGTCTGTTGGGTGCTTGGCTAGAGGGTCTTAGCTCCTATTGAGATGTCGCTGGCCTCAGACATCCATATTTTAGGATAGAATAAACATAACGCCTCCCATAGTGTAGAGTGTTTAACCACTTCAGCCCATGGACCATGCCATTTTTTGTGATACGGCACTGCATCGTTTCAACTGACACTGTACCCAAACAAAATTGATGTCCTTTTCTTTTCCAACAAATAGAGCTTTCTTTTGGTGGTATTTGATCACCTCTGCGTTTTTGAAAAAAAAATATTTTTTTTCTTACTTTTTGCTTTAATAAATATCCCCCCAAAAAATAAAAAAAAAGTTTAGGCCAATATGTATTCTTCTACATATTTTTGGTAAAAAAAAAAAATCAAAATAAGTGTATATTGATTGGTTTGGGCAAAAGTTATAACATCTACAAAATAGGAGATAGATTTATAGCATTTCTAATACAATTTTTTTTACTAGTAATGGCGGTGATCAGCAATTTTTAGTGGGACTGCGACATTGCGGCGGACAGATTGGACACTTTTGATACTTTTTTGACCAGTGTCATTTATACAGCTATCAGTGGTATAAAAAATGCACTCATTACTGTATTGATTACATTGGCAGGGAAGGGGTTAACACTAGTGGTGTTCAAGGGGTTAAGTGTATCCTAGGGAGGTTTTTCTAACTGTGGGGGGAGTGGACTGACTGGGAGTAGAGAGAGATCCCTGTTCCTGATCACACTGTACTCCCCTGACAGAACGGGGATCTGCTTTGTTTACATTGTCAGATCCCCATTCTGCCTCTCTGTGAAGCGATTGTGGTTGGCCGGCGGACACCCCGGCCGCTGGCCACGTGCATCAGCACCAGTTGTATCTATTACACGAAGCATCATACCGGTACGGCAATTTGCGTAATAGAGCCGCCCTGCTGCAGTATAACTGTGACGGCTGGTTGGCAAGTGGTTAAAATGCATCCATTTATTAACCGCTTCCCGACTGGCCACTGCATATATACGTCAGTAGAATGGCACGGGCAGGCAAAATCACGTTCCTGTACGTGATCGTGCATTTGCCTGCCTGTGGGTCGCGCGCGCCGCCGGCGGCGCGCTCGCGACCCGGTCGGGAGCTCCGTGACCCCGGCCGCGGGACCAGCGGACCCGATCGCCGCTGGTGTCCTGCGATCGGGTTACGGAGCTGAAGAACGGGGAGAGGTTTGTGTAAACAAACCTCTCCCCGCGCTTCCTACACTGCCTGTCATTGATTGGCTGTTCCCGGTCATCGGGAAAGCCGATCAATGACGTCAGATGTCAGCCCCGCCCCCTAATGTAAAAAAAAACACACACACGTCACAGCCCATAACCCCTCCCCTCCGCCTAGTGGTTAACCCCTTCACTACAACTGTCATTTCTACAGGAATCAATGCATTTAAATAGCATTGATTGCTGTATAAATGACAATGGTCCCAAAAATGTGTCAAAAATGTCCGATGTGTCCGCCATAATGTTCGCAGTCACAATAAAAATCGCTGATCGCCGTCATTACTAGTAAAAAAAAAAAATATTAATAAAAATGCTATAAAACTATCCCCTATTTTGTAAACGCTATAACTTTTGCGCAAACCAATCAATAATCGCTAATTGCGATTTTTTTTACCAAAAATATGTAGAAGAATACGTATCGGCCTAAACTGAGGAAAAAAAAAATTTTTTTTTTATATTTTTTTGGGGATATTTATTATAGCAAAAAGCAAAAAATATTGCATTGTTTTCAAAATTGTCGCTCTATTTTTGTTTATAGCGCAAAAAATAAAAACCGCAGGGGCGATCAAATACCACCAAAAGAAAGCTCTATTTGTGGGAAAAAAAGGACGCCAATTTTGTTTTGGAGCCACGTCGCACGACCCGCGCAATTGTCAGTTAAAGCGACGCAGTGCCGAATCGCAAAAAGGGGCCTGGTCCTTTGGCTGCCAATTGGTCCGGGGCTGAAGTGGTTAAAAGTTAAATTTGCACTTACATAAATAACATATTAAAACCGCATTTAAATGGTAAGAACATAGGCAATGCTGCCTCTTACGTGACTTCAAGTTTCGCTGTCCACTCCAGCCCATACCCTACGCGTTACGTCACTCCACGTGACTTTCTCAGGGGAGAATGGGAGTGAGGTGGGAGTCCTGTGAGCACTGAGGTGATTGGTGGAAGCACATCATTTTACTCCCCACATTTAAAGGCAAACAGATCACAGAAGTGGATTATTTATTTAACTGCACTCGGACGTTATTTCTTAGCTATTATCAGTCATTTGCCTATATTGATGCCCTTGAGATTGATGGTACATGTATCTATTTTATGGTTGATGTATATATTAAATACATGGTTTTGAAGTGCACGTCTCATAACTATTCACATATGGACTGCACAACACCATTTACATATGAACTATATATCTAGTGTTTATGTGTGAACACATTAGGTGTTGCAACAATCTTTTCTTAGGACCTTTGTTTGTATCATTATTGATTATTTCAACAACAATCTACAATTTATTACATCACTAACACTACCAGGTAGCGCATACACTTAAAACAAAAGGAGGAGATCACCAAAGGAACCTTATCGCTGGATACTGATGATTGATTTAGGAAAATCTGTAAGTATTTGCCCACAAATTTATTTGCAAAGAATCATATTATTAATGAGGTGTACAATTTCCCACAGATTGGTCACATCAAACTGCATATTTTTGGGACAATAGAACAATCGCCAATTTGTCTTTATACCTTATTTGTAAATCGGTTTCTACCAAAACTGAGTCTTGACAAAAGATGGTAAAGTTGTGTAATATTTTAAATAAATATGTCCCTATCATCCCCACCCTCCCAAAATTAAAACAAGAAAACAAACTCTAAGATTAAGCCCAATCAGAACGAAATGTTACAGAGGGGTGTCGCTCTGGGCAGGTATTGCCAGACTACACACCTCGAATAAAGTTTTTTCTAAGGAGTGACATGTTCAGTGTGTGGCCATTTGTACACAGACATTGCGGAAAAAAATTGACTGAAGTCATTACCCTTTTGCCTGTCATAAGCTAAAGACTTCAGCAGGCAGAATTCAGCTTCTATAATAGAATATATTGCTCCCTTGAATTATTCTGTACTGCTTGGAACAAGGACATTATTACAAATACTTTTCATCCCATGGACTATGAACAAGTGGTCACACCATCAAGCAAGAAAAAATAAGATAAAAATTAACTTCCACCACAGGGAAATGCAATAACCCAGGATCCATACCTGTTTTTGTTAGTGGATTAGTTACCAATATACGGATAAGGTTGTTCTCGGATGACCTTAGAAGAAGCACAATATCTGCAGGTAAAGTGTCTCGGTTTTTTTCCAGGAAGCCACTGGCATTGTAGAGGACCTTCGGATAAAATAAATTGTTTTAAAGCAAGAACAGAACAACTGATTAAAGAGACTGAAGGTATTTCAATTCCTTAAGCAATTTTCTGCAGCAATGAAGAGTCATTCCGTGCGGGAAAGGCTGTATTATCGCCTTTCACTTACTCTGATTTATATCTGAAAATGTAGTCAAGGAAAAATATTTGACACCAAATATAATGGAGAATGACGGTTATGTCTCCCACTGTGGCCACTATGCTCTCTTGCTACTTTTTATTGTTATCAAAGAGTCTGGAGTTCCATATTGGAAATCTTTAAATGTCAGACTTACAAGTCATTATTATTTAAATAAGATTTAAGATTTTACTTCAGTATGGCTAATGTCTTTGGATGCACATAATTTTTTTTTATTTTGTAATAAATTGATTTAAAGATTGTGGAATGTGACATCATCCCTGATGGAATTCATGAGGATTAACGCCGGAACAGCATCACCCGGAGTGGTCTGGGACACCCGCAAGGCATATCTTAGGGGGATATTAATACAACAGATAGCAAGAGTAAAAAGACAGACCAGAGAGCAGGAAAAATTCACTGGGAATAAGGTTACAGAAGCCGAACGGCAGTATGTAGAGAGACCATCCCCTGGGGCGTTTCAGGATTGGGTTAAAACACAACAAGAATATAAGGATTTATTATATACAAAAGCTGAGAATAAGTTGATGTTTCAGAGACAGCGTTATTATGTGGAGGGAGAGAGTGCAGGACTGTGTGACTCGATTGGCAAATGCAAATACATCTACTACTGTTATATCTGCAATTAGAACAGATGGGGGAAGAATAACATCATATGGTCCCGAGATTGTAGATACTTTTAAAAAGTATTATGAGAAATTGTATAGTGCCCAAGGTGGGGAGGTAGAGGGGGAGATGTTGGACTTTTTCAGAGATCTAAAGACCCCTTGCCTCACTGAGGAAGACAGAGAGGCACTAGAGGACCCTATAGGCCTGGAAGAAGTAAGACAGGCTGTGTCAGCATTGGAAAATCACAAATCTTTGGGCCGGATGGTCTGCCAGCAGAGATATATAAAAGATATGAAGAGATATTGTTGCCAGAGCTGTTGAAAACATTTAACGCTGCATTAGCAGAGGGTGTATTGCCTTTATCTATGAGGGAATCCCCCATTGCTGTCCTTCCAAAAGAGGGTGAGGATCTACTTGATCCGACTTCTTATAAGCCAATAGCATTGCTGGGTACAGACATAAAAATGTTGGCAAAAATATTGGCTGATAGGTTAAGAATCTGGTTCATATGGACCAGACAAGGTTTATACCAAACAGATCAACCAGTATTAATATAAGCAGGGTGTGGTTAAACCTGCAAGCTTTGACGATTAATGTAGCGTCAAGGGCAATGTTGTCCCTGGACGCAGCCAAGGCCTTCGACAGTCTGGAATGGCATTATTTGTGGCAGACCTTGGCTACCTTCCAGTTTGGTCCGAAGTATGTTGGTTGGGTAAGGCTTCTATATGAAAGGCCCAAAGCAAAAGTAAAGATAAATACTAAATGTTCTGAGGTGTTTTCTTTGACCCGTGGGACGAGACAGGGGTGTCCTTTGTAACACCTGTTATTTGCCTTGGCAATGGAGCCATTAGCCATAACCATTAGGTCATCTGTAAAGATACAGGGATTCCAGAGGGCATCAGGAGTGGAGAAAATAGCATTATATGCTGATGATGTGTTATTGTTCCTGGGGGATACGCGGGGGTCCCTGGCGGCAGCAATGGACATAAGGCAGATATATGGCTTAAATATAAACTGGGATAAATCAATATTGCTTCTGGTTGACCCACTGAAGATGAACCTGCCACCAGAGATTCCACAAATAGAAATAGTTATTAGGCTCAAATATTTAGGAATATACATAACCTTAAAACCCAAAGAATATATAATAAACAATATTATCCCACTTTTGGATAAACTTGGGTGTAAGGGGAAGGTGTGGAGACAGCTACCCTTATCAATGGCAGGAAGGTGCAATCTAATCAAGATGACTTGGATGCCTCAATTGCTGTATGCATTACACAATTCCCCAATTTGGATAAATAGGCAATGGTTTCAGAAGATATACATTATATTTAGAGAGCTGATCTGGGAAAAAAAACAGTCAAGGATACTGTTACGTACTCTACAATTGCCAAAGGACAGAGGGGGTTGCAGAATCTGAAAGGATGTAACGATTTGTCTGAACATAATCCAAGTAGGGGAATGTTGCTATTGGGCACAAGCCATGGTAGTTTGATAGAGGCCCTGGAGGCTGACTCATTTTCAAATAAATTCCCTACGCTTTTAATGATAAACAAAACTATGGAAAGTGGTCAAAGAAATATTACAGTATCAGGGATTTACAGAATTTTCACCATTGTGGAATAATAAATATTTGCACAAACTATCTAATGTAGAGAAGAGTAGGGACTGGGAGAGATGCAGACTTGCTTATCTTTCTCAGCTATATAGGATGGGTGTATTTAAATCATTTCTGGAACTTAGGGGGAATATGGTATACCAAATCACTCCTTCTTTAAATAGTTGCAAGTCAGACATGCTTTGAAGATTCAATTTAAAGAGAGACCACGGGAGTGGAGTGAGGTAAACAATCTTCGAAAAATAATGAATGCTGGTACATCCAAGGGGTTAATCTCATTTATATATGATGGTATATGCAGCAGGGTGATAAGGGGAAATGAGGAGCTTCCCTGCATGAGGGGATGGTAGGAAGACCTGGGGGACATATCAAACGAACAATGGAAGCATATCCTGGAAATATCCCTTAAGTACCCTGTCACCATCACAATCAGTGTCACACTTGATGTTACTACATAGAGCATATAAGACACCTCAGAAATTATTTTTATACGGGTGGAGGATGGATGCTAAATGCCCAAGATGTAGGGACCCAAAGGGAGATCTAATCCATATGATGTGGAGGTGCCCCAAGTTTAATAGATACTGGAGTGAAGTCGTGGAAAAAATAAATACGGTATTTGGCATATCTCTCGACCTAGACCCCAAAATATGTTTATTGGGTTGTATGGAGAAGAATAAGAATATGTGAGGGAGACAAACAGTCATAATTATATGCCTTTTCCTTGCACAGAAATTGATAGCAAGGAGGTGACTGGCGTTGAACCCACCAACCTGTGTAGAATGGGAGGATGAGGTCAATAAAACAATAAGGAAAGGTTTGTGTATAATAAAAGGGGAAATGCCAAAATGTAAAAAAAAAAAAAAATGGGAATGTTGGATAAGTAGATAAGGGAACGATGAGATGTAGAGCTAAGGATAAAGAGTTCCTCCCTCCTGCGGATACTAAGACTTTGTCTCTGCTTTTTTTTTTTTTTTCTGCTGCTTGGAAATATGCATAGTGATTAAATAGAAACGACACACTGCTTTTGATAAAAAGGGGAAAAGCGAACTGTAGTGCTTTACTCAAATAAGGCTATGCATGTTAAATGTTGGGGTGGTAGGTAAAAAGAGAAAGTGAAGGATGTATAAATGTGTATTTGTTTTCTATCTTTTTATACGAATAAAAATTACTTGATTTTAAAAAAATATTGTGGAATACCAATCTAGGAAAAACATATTACAAAGTTTGTATTGAAATCTAATTGTAGATTTCTTAGAATTTTTATTTAAAGTGGCAAAATATACTAATAGAATACAGATGACAACTTTTTTTACCCTTCAAATTCTTTACTTCCACACAATACATGGGGGAATCTCTATGCATTTTTAGAGATAGATAGACATGTGCAATCGGTTCGGTACGAATACAAATCCAGGCAAATTTTGGGATATTCAGCGATTCGGAAACATCCGAATCGCCGAACGAAATAGTAACGGATTAAGTTGAAATCGGTTAAAATTAGTTTTGTTCATTCCTTTTCTAACAAATTCCAACTTTTCAGAACAATTAGAATTCGGATAGGTCGAAAAACAATCGATCGATTCGAATTCTGCGGGAAAAATAGCTGGTTGTTAAGCAGCGGGTCGGAAAGCCAGCCACCCGCGTCCTTAACAACCATGTGTCATCATCTGTCAGCGGGCTTCACCACTGACAGAAGAATATAAAGATAAAGAATTCCGGCATTGCCCGGCAATAGAACATTTAAAAAAAACAATGGAGTAGGGTCCCACCCCACCCCAGGTTTGGTATTGATTTTAAGGAATACCCCACGCCAAAATTTAAAAATAGTGTCTCTCGATGTATCTATCGTCCATCACGATGCCCGCCGACCCGAAATATAGAAAAATTTCAAAAAGCACTTTGCCACCTAAGAGGCTACCCACCGTCTGCCCTCTCTTTGCTATTGACAGGCAAGGGGTATATAAGCAAGGGGTGGGGCCACTCGGCTATGTCACCAGGTGGCACCACCCCCTTCTGATGTTACCAATTATAAAGTGTAGAGAGCAATGATGATTGGCAACATCAGTAACTAGAATTGCGCCGATACCTAGAATTTGCACGAGTACCTTTGCTGTGCGATTCAAGCCCATACAAAATGAATGGGCTCAATTCACGCTGCAAAGAATCACTTGCAATTTGAACAGGAATGCGGTGCGATTTCTGTCTGAATCGCATGCGGTTATCCACAACGCTCCTGTGTGAACCCAGGCTTGTCATAGTGACTTCAGCCTGGGTTCCCAAAGGAGCAGCAGGGGAAACAGCAAAGGTATCGGCAAGTACTTGACTGAAAGTATTCATATTCATACTTGCCGGTAAAAAAACGGTATTGGTGCAACCCTATCAGTAAACCATAGTAACAGCCACTAGATTTGAGTTTCTGTATTTTTATCAGATTTCCAATTGGTTGGTATCATTATGCACTTCTTTGCTGCTCCTTGTCCTATTTTACCTCTTAAAGTGATATGCTCTTTAACAAAATAAATAAGTAACATACAGGTATATATGTTCAATGGAATTGCACAGAGTGGCCCTGAACCTCCTCTTCTCAGGCCGGCTCTTCTGACTCCTCTCCTCTGCTGAGTGCCCCTTTAGAAAGCTGCTTTCTATGGGGGCACTTATGCGTGCTCGCTCTTGAGTCTCGCTGCCTGCTCGCCCACTCCTTCCTCCTCACTGGCTTTGATTGACAGCCAATGGCTCCTGCTGCCTCAGCAAAACTTGAGAGACCAGGAAGTGAGGGGAGAGAGGAGCTGCAGACAGGCACAGCGCTGGATCGAATGAGGGCTCAGGTAGGTGAAAGGGGGGTGAAAAGAGATACTGATGCCTAAACATTTTTTACTCTAATGCAAGGAATGCATTAAGGTAAAAAATGTTTAGGCTTTAGAACTACTTTAAATTCAAATAAGTCATCCATTTTATGTCTAATTTCTATTTGCAATTTTAAGTTATATTTAAATATAAAAACAAGACTACAAAAGTTAATAAAAAAGATGAGCATGTTGTTACTTTTTTAAAATCTTGCTATAAAATGAAGCAATCAATATTCAGTAACATTTAAAAAAAAGGTCCAAATACTTTAAATGATTTTATCAGTTATGCATTCATTACCCTAAGTAATAAATTACACAAGAGGATTCGCTTTGTAAATTCATCACGGACAAAACAATTCTAATCTGTATTTTTTCATCTGATCAGCCATACAGGTTTGTTCTGCAGTTTGCATGAAATATTTTAAGGATATCAAAAATTCACATTTCAACAAATATCTAAGATAAGCTGCACTCATCTTCAAACACTGAAATTTAAATCTCCAACTGAATGTTGGCAAATGGATAGACAGGGTTTTTATGTATTCCTGTTGCAGTACTTATAAATAAACTGATTTGAATAATTAGGTTCTACAAAGTAGTTTCTAAACAGTTGTTTCCTTTCTAGGCAGTTAAATACTATGTCATAAAGTGAAACGGGAACACAGTGTGAACAAATTCTAAATGACTAAAAACACTAAACCTAAAGCACGAATTACCATGATGTTATTAGAACATATTCATGAAGAGATGTTCTAACCTTCTACAGACTTTAAACATGCCTTAAAGTGAATATGCCAAGACAGAACCATGGGGTCTGCATTAGCTAACTTTCTTTGCAACCAGTAAAGTGAATTTCAATCCAAGAACAAAAATGTAACATATTGCTTAACAGACCTTAGTTGTGGTGGCTGCACTAGGTTTAATTTCATGCTTTTTCCTTTGTTTTTACTTGATGATTCCGCCAGTAACATGCCTCCATGTATTAGGGTGAAAACCCCCTCCAAACTGTTCTTTATTTATGGAGGAGCAATTGTCACATTAGGACAGGTTGTGTGTTAGGACCAAAGAATATCGCCCAATTCTCTATATCCAAAATATCACCCAAACGATCCTCTTTGATCCTCCTTAGACCCCCCTTGTCATTTCCTCTGATGCTCATCTTCAGAATTTCTACAGAGTTTCACCCATTCTCTGGAACTCCCTAGTCCAATCCATTTGGCTTTCTCATACTCTATCTGCTTCCAGACAATCCTTGAAAACACATCTCTTTAGCGAAGTATATGCTGTCTCTACCTTACAACTGGAATTTGACTTTCTACATCAACCCATACCTCAAAATGTTTACGTGTTGTATATTTTGCCTCTCCTTTTAGATTGTAAGCTCATATGAGCAAGGCCCTCTGAACCTTACTGTATTGGATAATATTGTAACTGTACTGTCTCCTTAACTTAGAAAAGTGCTACCCAAACTGTTGGTGCTATGTAAGTATAATAATAATATATTCATAATAACATAGTTGGGAGGTAAACTAGACATAGGTAATAACATTGTCTAAGCTTCTAACTGCAGCACAGGAACTTCTGAGCTCATGACATTTGTGGCAGGACCAGCGCGTATTTATTGTACTTTTTGAATAGATATAACAAAATACATGCAATGGTATAATTAATAGAGGAAAAGGGACCAAATAGCAAGAGTTAATTGTTGGGGTTTACATATGGAGTGCTTTCAATTTATGCAGATTTACCAAGTTATGTTTAGATTTATAAATACGCTGCAATTAAAAAAATAAAGAGAAATAGCTATAACTTCTTACCTTTCCTGCATAGTGATGAATTCCAAATGTTAGGTCAACTCTCTTTGGTCTCCAGAAATACTTTGATTTGAGGTTATCTTCAAACTTTTCTAAAATCATGTAAATTAAGTCATACTTAGATTTTTGCATCCATAGTTAGTGTAGTAATTTAACTTAAATTGTCTTTATTACACCTGTCAAAGTTTACAATATTTAAGTAATGCAACCAACTGGAGCAACGTTTTTACCAATTATCAATTTATAACGAGGCCCCCCAGATTTTAGGACTACACAGTATTCACATGCTAAATCATCTACTCTAAACACACTTACCCATGTTTGTTTTTCAAATAACTTATATGGGCATCTAAATATCTGTAAAAAACATCCAAACTAATTATCTCAACTCTAAAAATGTCATACTAAGTCTGCTCTAAAAAAATGTAATCTTTTTAAATATCTTCAGCAGGTAGGATGGCTCCATTTAAAATGTTAATACTTCCTAAAGTGCTACTCCTTTTCCACATTATCACCAAAATCTGAAAAAACACATTAACCAGTTCATCTGGCAAAAAAAAAAAAAAACAAGATACAGATTTAATTAAGGTACAAAACATAAAAGTGTTAGTAGCATGGTCCTCCCTGATATTAAACATAATTATTCTTAATTGACCAAATCTGGTATTGGTCAAGATCATCCCCTAGATTGAACGCATTCTCCATTGTCATCATATCCAAAAAAATACTGCTTGCATTTAAACTAAGTGGATCCCCTCCACTACTAAATAACCCACTATTCAGGCTACTATAGATGCCTGGAGCAGATCTGACTATAGCATTACCATGATCCTACTACATAACAGATGAAAAACCCCAATTAGTAATTTTGGACAACTTCAGGAATTAACATTTCAAGATGGAAGAAGTTTGAGATTACTTAAATCTAAAAGTTACAATTGAAAATTAGCCTTATCCCATTTATTCTGATATCCTAGAAATTCAACATCCCGATAAAGGAATACTATCTACACCCTCAAATCCCTTTGGCAAAAGAGTCATATTTCCAATGACTTCTTTAAAGACTTGGCATCTTACAACTCCTAGAAAACCCATCCTATACATGAAAAGAAATATATTTGATAAAAAGATGGACAACAAAACATCTTTTAATAAAACATCCACTGTTGCTAAATGGAAAAAAAATGAAATTGGAAATTCTTCCAAGAAGACACATGGGAAAAAGGGTGATCCAAATGTCCTGCAAACTGGCAGTTACTCCAAAGAGTGATCCACTGCTGGTATAAAACACCATACAAATGATCTAAATTCTCATCGACTTACTCTTGACTGCCGAAGAAAATGTGGATCATTAAGATGACCAAAGGCTGATATCATGACATTTGTTTGTGTTTTTTCACTGTAATGTATATTATAATAACAAATTAAAAATAGGTAGCTCTGCCCAGTTATTTGTTGGCTATTCTGAAACCCAATTATAAATGTTATAAAGTATTTCAAACTACATATCAAATCATATATTGTGGGAAAACATATTTTTTTACTCTCATATGAGAAGGGCTATGACTGTTAGTAAGTACCTACCTACAAGGGTCTGATCAGTTGCTCTGGGGAATCTAATTTCCTCATCCAGCAGAGAAAGTAGCCCCATTGGCTTCTGTAAGAACATGTCCAGGAGGGGCCTGTTGTCTTCATACTCAATTAATCTTGCATCAACATCTTCATTTAAATATTCATTCTTAAAAAGAGATAGAAAAAAAGTATGTTTATATGCACAAGCCTATTTAGGGCTCTTGCACATAGTCATATTTAAGGCGCATGAGCATACAGATTAAATTACCGTATATACTCGAGTATAAAGCCGACCCGAATATAAGCCGAGGCACCTAATTTTACCACAAACAACTAGGGAAACGTATTGACTCGAGTAAGGGCCTAGGGTGAGAAATGCGCAGCTACTGTAAGTGGAAAAGAGGGTCAACAATGCCCATTTGCAGCCTCACTGTGCCCATTTGCATGCCTCACTGTGCCCATTTGCAGCCATAGGTCCCCCAAACTTCAAACTTGGTAGTTAAGGGTTCCTAAATGCCCCCCTAGCTGCAGCCAAAATTTGGGGTCTCTGGACCCAAAGGGTCCTGAAATGACATTGCTGCAGATGTACACAGTTGACCAACTTTTGGGCCCTGTATCTCGGGGTCACTTGTTCCTAGCACAAAGTGGCCCTGAGAAACGGGGCCCCAAAGTCGGGTTGGAAAATGTTAAGCACTTTTCTGCAGCAGAGAATGACATTTTCCGAACCGAATTTGGGGCCCCGTATCTCGGGGCCACTTAGTGATAGGAACCCCATCTTTGGATATGTTGTAGTGCTAAGTCCACTGGGTTGGCATACCAGATTTGGGGTTCCTAGCACCAAGTGGCCCGGAATACGGGGCCCCAAAGTCGGGTCAGACATTTTTTTTTTGCTTCAGAAAAGTGCTTGACTCGAGTATAAGCCGAGGGCGGCACTTTCAGCACAAAAAAATGTGCTGAAAAACTCGGCTTATACTCGAGTATATATGGTACAGCTGTTATTGAGGCACCCGGGCACCACAACTGCAGAATATTTTTGGCCATAGACATGCATCGAAACAAAAAAAACATATGCAGTTGTATGCACATAGATGCAGTCACCTGCCCTTACAGGCATATTTTTTTTTAGAATATAAACATTTTTTTACTTTTTTTTACCCTTTTTATGTCAGTTTGTTTTTTATTACTGTTGTATGTGTCCCAACAGGACGATTTTCCCATACTTCCTTTCCTGCAGACACAACATAAAGTGAGTGGAAACATCTCTTATACAGTTGCTAATAAAACAAATGTCCCCATTGGTGGCTTTCCCCTTACCTCCAGTGCCAATGACAACTGTAAAATGTTGGATTTTTCATCACTTTCTGTTTTGGTGATAAATGGTTTGCCTGGCAAATCGTGATATTGAATCTCCCAAATTGGGCTTTAGACAGTAACAAAAATCTGTCCTACCCTATCTTACTCTATTGACAACTGAAGAAAAAAAAGCTTGGGTGAAGACACACTTATATGTCCTTATTCCCATGGTCATCATGATCAGTGAGCATACATTTATCTAGCTTAATTTGCTTTGACAGACTCTAGATTCCAAGAAAACACTCTTTATCTTAGTGGGTAACAGAGGTTCTTTGCATCTAAGGGCCGTACACATGGGCCAAATATCAGACATTCGGCCTGTGTGTACGGCAGCAGGTCCGACAGAAGCTGGCTGAACGTCCGGCTTTGGCCAAAGGGGCATGATCAAAAAAGGTCATCCTTTTTGGCATCCAATCAGCACTCTCAGCCAGAGGCTGAGAGCCCTGACCGGTGTGTTCTGGTGGGGGGTGAGGGGGCATCCCCCTGTCAGAACATAAAAGCTCAATTCCCAGGCTCTTCAGTTTTTTTTGTTCAGCCCGCTGGCTTTAAGGCCAATGGCTGCCCAGTGTATACTTACTTTGTGTATATACAAGACCCAATTTCCTGATGAAGGCAAACTGAGGTCTTCCTACATCTAATAACAAATGCTAATTTATATTAAAGCACATGGACCCTATGACAACAGTGGGGCTGACCATATGATTATAGAACTCTTATTCAAAGAATTTTTAAATAATGCATGATCTTAAAGTAGATTTAAACTTTAACTGGATGACATTCAGTTTGCTAAAGCACTCTATTACATAACCAATCAACGTGTTTTTTTTCTTAATGAAAATACTATATTTATCCTATTTTGCATATCAGCGCTGCTAATATCCTCTTTCCCTTTTCAGACACTGGCTAAACATAAAGGCTTAGGACCAACTTCCTGATAGTGACGGCTGTGGACCAGGCCAGTGTGATATGTTTCGGCATGGGCGCTTGTAGTCTCTAACAAGGGCACATGTGACAGGGTGAAAACACAGAAGAGCGATGGGGAGACTGAAACACAGCACTGTTACCCTATAGCAGGGATCTCCAAACTATAGCCCTCCAGCTGTTGCGGAACTACACGTCCCATGAGGCATTGTAAAACTTCAACATTCACAGACACGATTAGACATGATGGGAATTGTAGTTTCTGAACAATTGGAGGGCCATAATTTGGAGACCCCTGGCCTATAGCATAAAGTTATCAACTTCTACAATGATGATGACAAAAAGAGAAAAATATTGATTCCTAGCAGAAAGTTATGGCAGGATCATCTGATATTATTTAGCTAAAGCTGCATATTTTAAAAGGGAATTCCAGGTATGGATATTTTATACATTGTTACATTGGTCCAGCTTCCAGAGGCATTGGCCAGGAATGGTATATACATAGTTGCATTGGTCCAAGCTGCCCTCCTATAAATCCCACTCCTGCCTTACCACCCTCACCCTCCTACTACTCCTAATGTCTGGGGACATCACACCAAACCCCGGCCCTCCCACACCTAATTCCCACCCCCAAAATTGTCTGTCTACCTCCTCCAACAGTATTCGTAACTCCCACTTTCTCATCCCAGTTCCCCTTATTCCACAAGTCAGCCCCCCTCTTTCATGTTCCCTCTGGAATGCCCGCTCAGTCTTCAACAAACTAACTTCTGTCAATGACCTTTTTCTCTCCAAATCTCTTAATCTATTTGCTATTACAGAGACCTGTCCAGCTGCCCTATCCCACAGCTGCCCTGTCCCACAGTGGCCTCCTCCGGACTCACTCCACCAGACCCAGTGGACGAAAAGGAGGTGGCGTTGGACTTCTCTCTCCACAATGCACCTTCCAGGTTCTTCCAACACCCCCTCTCTTTCCCCCTGCTCTTTCAAAGTGCACTGCATTCATCTTTTCTCTCCAGCTTGTCTGAGGGTCGCAGTCATTTATCGGCCTCCTGGATCAGTGTCACGCTCTCTGGATGACTTCTGTGCATGGCTACCCTACTCTCCTCTGAAGTACCTGCCATCATCCTAGGTGACTTTAACATTCCAATCAATGTTAATACACCACTTCTCAACTACTCAACCTAACCTCAACCTAACCTCCTCTTTTAACCTAACACAATGGACACAAACCACCACTCACTCCAACGGCAATCCTCTCAACCTCGTATTCTCCCATCGCTGAACTCTCTGCAACCTCTCTAACACCCCTTTTCCTCTCTCTGATCACAAAATTATCTGTTTCACACTCTCCTTGTCTCCTACCTCCCACGCTGCCAGCCCACAAACCACTACCCACAGAAACCTTTGCAACCTCAACCCTTCCCTTCTTCATTCTGCTACCGATGGCCTTTACGATAAAATCGCACCCCTGTCCTGCCCAGACCTAACCACTTCCATCTACAACAGGCTGTCATCCTCCCTAGACGTACTTGCTTCTCTTTATACATGCAGAACCAGGCCCCATCTGCCACAACCCTGGCAAACAGACGACACCAGAAGTCTCAAGAGACGCAGCCGTGCTCTTGAGTGAGCATGGCATAAATCTAAATCTCTGCAAGACTTTACCCTCTGCAAATCTGCCCTTCTCAAATACAACTCCTGCCTCCACACTTCTAAACAAACCTACTACAACACTCTCATCAAAACCCTCTCATCCAAACCTTGTCAACTCTTTTCTACCCTTAATTCCTTACTTCACCCCCCACTTCCCCCACCCACCAACTTGCTTACCACTCAACAGATTGCCAACCATTTCAAAAGCAAAATCACACAATTAGCGAGGAGATATCCAGCATTCAACTTCCTCCCCTACCCAACACATCAGGTCCAACACCACACTCAATACTCTACTCCTTCTGCCCAGTTGCCACCGATTAGGTTGATAAACTCCTCTCCAGGGCCCACCTCACCACCTGTCCCCTCACAATTACTGCAACCACCTTCCCGCTCTATCCTAAACTAACTAACCCACATCTTCAACCTCTCCCTCTTTTCCGGCACCTTTCCTTCCCCGCTCAAATATGCGGGTTACCCCCATACTTAAAAAACCCTCACTAGACCCCACCTGTTTGAATAACTTAAAACCCATCTCCCTGCTCCCATTTGCCTCCAAGCTCATCAAACACCTTGTCCATGACTGAATGAGTCACTACCTCACGGACAAAAACCTTCTCGACCCCCTACAGTCTGGCTTCCGTCCACAACATTCCACTGAAACTGCCCTACTAAAACTCACCAATGACCTACTAACTGCTAAAACCAATGGCCATTACTCCATACTCATACTCTTAGACCTCTCTGCTGCCTTCGACACAGTTGACCACCTGCTCCTCCTCAGCAAACACTCCCTTGGCCTCCGTGATTCTTCTTTATCCTGGTTCTCCTTCTACCTATCTCAGCGCACTTTCAGTGTCACTTACAACTCCATCTCCTCCGCTCTTCTCCCTCTTTCTGTTGGTGTACCCCAAGGCTCTGTCCTTGGGCCCCTCTTATTATCGCTCCATACCTCTTCCCTGGGACAGTTGATAACCTCCCATGTCTTCCAATACCACCTCTACGCCGACGATACCAAGATCTAACTCACCCCCTTGATCTCCTTAAGGATCTCAAACTTACTTAATGACATATCGGTATGGATGTCACACCACAGCCCCCACATCCAATCACTGGCTAAATATTGCTGCCTTAACCTCCGCAACATCTCCAGAAATCAAATCTTTCTGACTAATGACACCACAAAGCAATTTATTCACTCCTTGATTATTTGCCACCTTGACTACTGCAACTCTCTCCTTAATGGTTTCTGCAGATTTGTCAGCTGCACATCTATGATGCGAATCTCCCAATCCACCACATCCCAAAGGTGCTCTATTGGATTGATCTGGTGACTGTGGAGGCCATTGGAGTGCAGTGAACTCATTGTCATGTTCAAGAAACCAGTGCTGGGATGATTTGAGCTTTGTGACATGGTGCATTATCGTGCTGGAAGGAGCCATCAGAAGATGAGTACACTGCAGTCATAAAGGGATCGATTTGGTCAGCAACAATACTCAGGTAGGCCGTGGTGTTTAAATGATGCTCAATTGGTACTAAGGGGCCCAAAGTTTACCAAGAAAATATCCCCCACACCATTACACCACCACCACCAGCCTGAACCATTGATACAAGGCAGGATGGATCCATGCTTTCATGTTGTTTACACCAAATTCTGACTCTACCATCTGAATGTCGCAGCTAAAATTGAGACTCATCAGACTGGCAACATTTTTCCAATCCTCTATTATCCCATTTTGGTGAGCCTGTGCAAATTTTAGCCTCAGTTTTCTATTCTTAGCTGACAGGAGTTGCACCCGGCGTGGTCTTCTGCTGCTGTAGCCCATCTGTTTCTAGGTTTGTTGTGTTGTGCATTCAGAGATGGTATTCTGAATACCTTAGTTGTAACGAGTGGTTATTTGAGTTACTGTTGCCTTTCTATCATCTCAAACCAGTCTGCCCATTCTCCACTGACATCAACAAGGCATTTTTGTCCACACAACTGCCGCTCACTGGATAGTTTCTCTTTTTCGGACCATTCTCTGTAAACCCTAGAGATGGTTGTGCGTGAAAATCCCAGTAGGTCAGCAGTTTTTGAAATACCGTATACACTCAAGTATAAGCCGAGTTTTTCAGCACATTTTTTTGTGCTGAAAGTGCCCCCCTCGGCTTATACTTGAGTCAAGCACTTTTCTGCAGCAGAGAATGACATTTTCTGACCCGAATTTGGGGCCCCGTATCTCGGGGTCACTTGATGCTAGGAACCCCAAATTTGGTGTGCAAATCCAGTGGAACTAGTACTACAATTCCAAATGGGGTTCCTGGCACCAAGTGGCCCCAAGATACAGGGCCCCAAAATCGGTCAAATGTGTCCATCTGCAGCAATGTCATTTCGGGACCCTTTGGGTCCAGAGACCCCAAATTTTGTCTGCAGTTAGAGGGGCATCTAGGAACCCTTAACTACCAAGTTTGAAGTTCGGGGGACCTATGGCTGCAAATGGGCACAGTGAGGCATGCAAATGGGCACAGGGAGGCTGCAAATGGGCACAGGGAGGCTGCAAATGGGCATTGTTGACCATCATTTACACTTACAGGAGCTGCGCATTTCTCACCCTAGGCTTATACTCGAGTCAATACGTTTTCCCAGTTTTTTATGGTAAAATTAGGTGCCTCGGCTAATTTTGGGTCGGCTTATACTTGAGTATATACGGTACTCAGAAAAGCCTGTCTGGCACCAACAACCATGCCATGTTCAAAGTCACTTAAATCCCCTTTCTTCCCCATTCTGATGCTTGGTTTAAACTTCAGAAAGTCGTCTTCACCACGTATAGATGCCTAAATGCACTGAGTTGCTGCCATGTGATTGGCTGATTAGCAATTTGCATTACCAAGCAATTAAACAGGTGTACCTAATAAAGTGGCCGGTAAGTGTACATTAAGAACAGCAGCAGAAGCTTCCCTTTAATACTGTGTTCTGTGTGCCACAGCAATTAAGATCCTCCTTTTATTGTCCCTTAGAAATACAGCTGAAGAAAATGGAAGGAATGATTTTACTGGATCCTTTGGCTAACTAAAACATTTTTTTAAAATAAATAATCATTTATTTCTATTGGGATCTTTTTCACATGTGAATCTCTGTGAGATTTGAAATAGTATAACACCATCAAGAAGGTTATGAATCTGATTTAAATATGGATGTCATAAAATTATTATCAAAAGGCTAGAAATACAATAATTACATCAATGATTCATGCAACCATTTGCATGTACACGAGGCAAACATATTTCTCTAATTGACCCATCAGAAACAATTGCTAAGGTCACATCAATTACACCTAGTTGCGTGCAATGCAAATGCAAATAAAATCAGAAGGATTTGCATTGTAAATGCCTTCCCGTGAATGCCTAGCAGTGTTTCATGTAAGCCGCACACAGCAATGTGGTTGTCCAGATACTGTACATCTGAGTTAGCAGCAGCAAAGAAGCTTCACACTACATTAGCTATGAAACTGTTTATATCCCACTTTGGTGGACCTCATTTGCAAGCAGTTGGGGGTTCAGAACAAAATAATTAGTTCAAAGACAGATACATATATTTATACTATTCATATCTGGATTAATCCAAGTAAGTGAGTCTTTTCATTTAAAATCATAATATTAATAATAGTTGAATTTGGTTAATACCACCATCATCATCATCATTATCATCATATCATCATCATCATCACATATAATTAATGCTAGTAATGATAATAAGAATACAATAAAAATATTCACTGATCAGCCATAACCACCCACCTAATATTGAGTAGGTCCCCCTATTGCTACCAAAACAGCCCTGACCTATCATGGCATGGATGGTAAGCTGTGGTATCTGGCACCAAAACATCGGTAGCAGATCCTTTTAATGAAGGAAAAAGGAAGTCTGGACAGCCGCACTACTGTCCAATTTTTTTTTTTTTTAAATCCCCAAAGAGGATAAACGCATCAAGGAAATAGCAGCAGAGGAGCGGGGTGACCTTCTGACATAGTAGACATAACATACAGGTTAAGCAAATGGATACTGCACTGCTAATAGGGGCACAAATATAGATACCCTGCACACAACTAAGGTTCAGTTTCAAAAAGCAAACATCAGACTGGTTAGTGGTAAATGAACTCAATATATTGTCAAGGGTTGCAGTAAATAGCAGTATGCACATAAATGAGTAAGTAAAGAATTAGCTCAATTACATTACACTAGACAATATGTTCACTGGGCTTTAGCAGCATGGAATGGAGTTCTGTGCAGCTAAATTAAAGTAAACCTGAAAATCCACAAAATCAGCAATAAGTAAGGGCATTAAGAAACAATAACAGCAATGATAACCAATGCTGCAATAACTCCTCTGCAAACAGTAGACTATATCCACTATAGACTGCACTCTATATGAATGGCAGTGATGACATTTATAAAATCCCTAAAGAGTTACGTCTTACTAAAGCCACGTACACACAAGCCAAATGCTGGGAGACATTGGCCGGTTAAAAAAAAAAAACGGCTGACATTCTGCCCGTGTGTATGCCACCCTGTCTGACAGAAGCTGGCCAACTCTCATCTGTCAGATGAGCATGCGGAAAAACCAGCAGCTGACCGACTCCCGATCAGCGCTCTCCGCCAATGACGGAAAGTGCTGATTGGAGTGATCTGGAGGGGGGGGGGGCATCCCCTGTCAGAACACAACAGCTCAGTAGGGGAGATCGGTATACTAACTTTGCATAGTTAGTGCAGCAGGTCCGACCAGAGCTGACAGTTTATTCTCATTCAACCCGCTGGGTCTTTAGCTGTAGATCTTCAGTCAGTTAGAATTGGGGTCCAGTCTTTATGGCGGTGCACATGAGTACAGTCCCAGGAAAGTCAGCTTACAGTAAATAATGCTTCTAGTTAGATGGCAGTCCCTATGTTACCAAAGAAAATTAATAAGCTATTGCGCTGACTAGAACCCAACTGTCATTTATCGGGGCACATAAGAGGTTCAGGAGAGTTGTAGAGAACACCAGGTGATGTGGATGCAGCTCCCTTCAGATTAGGTCTCAAGAGCCTAATGCACATATTAAAAACAAAGTCAAAAGGATGCCTCCATGTAGGCCTCCATTAAAAAAAGGATAAAAGACAATAAAAATGCATTCATTAGTTAAAAGTGCTTCAAGGCTTGTCATAAACCCATATAGACCTCCATGGGATCACCGTGAGGCTGAAGGGTACACAGGAGTGCTTCCCATGGTTTGATAAAGGGGTGCTGATGTCTACCCTGAAACACGTAGCCACATCCCCTACACTTCCTGTCATCATCACTCAGCAGAGAGAGGTGCTGTTTGGAGCCTCAGTCATCTTGATTCTGGAAGCTGCTCTTGCTTGAGTTCCAGCCTGAAGCCTGAAAGCTGTACTTCCATCAAGAACTCTTTTACTAGCCACATGTCTGCAGAGCTCTGCAGCTTTGTGGTGATCCTTTGGAGGTCTATATGGATTTATGATAAGTCTTGATCCACTGTTAACTTGTGAGTGCATTTTTATTGTCTTTTATACTTTTTTTTATAAATTGCAAGCGGAGCCCTCTTGTGTTTGTTTTTTATTTGACCATCTTACAGATTACAGATCTTACAGATTACAGTACTGTATACAAAAAATACACATCCCCTTTGTCCCTAGTGGTCTGCCCAGTGCCCTGCATGTCATTTTATATAATAAAAATATTTTTTTTTTGCCTGGAAACTGGAGATTGTCCATAGCAACCAAAAAGTGTCCCTTTATGTCAAAAGTGGTTTTTAGACCAGCTAGAAAACAGCGATAATAAATTAGAATCACAATTTATCATCAAACACTAAATTTAATGACAGCGACAATTCTGCAACTGAGCAAATTTCAGTGTTTTTGATTTGATTACATTATTGAATAATTTTTATATATATTTTTATTATATTATAATTTATCATTTTGTGTTTCAAACTTTATCATACCCGGGATGTCTACTAGACTCTGGTTCGGACAGATTTAAGTGAGTGATTCATAAGAATTGCATGCCTACAATATAAAAACGCCAAATTTCCATGCAAAATAATTGTACCGCTTTCAACACAAAATTCCAGACAGAATTATACCGCCAGGGAGGTTAATAAAGATTTAATTCCAAACCAAACTCCACATACATACAACTCACATTTCCAATAAATAAAAATCGTCTTTAAAGTGCTATAATGCTGAGGGGTGATAGAGTCACCTGTGGTCCGGTTCTGCAGCCCCGGTTTCACGGTGTTCTCCCTGTTCTGTGCCTGCTCTGTAACACTTCCCAGAGGAAGTCATGAGAGTGACGAAACCAGTAGGAGGAGCTTGATCAGCTTACACAGGAGGCACTAGGAAGTGTTATTGCTATCAAGCTAGCAAGCTATTGCTATCAAATTACAGGCTTATTTTTTAAGCCCTTAAGGTGAGGGTACACCTGGTGGGGGTCGTGTGCACACCGCATGAAGACACAATTATCACATGCCAAATGTTATTTGGACTTTTGCTGATTGGTTCAATACCTCAATAAGAACTGAGTGTGACTCATGGAGCACGAGAACTTCATATACATTTTTTATATAGAATGTCACGCTTTATATATTTATGCTTTATATAGGTTTTATGTACACATGTATGTGGGATACATTTTTCTGGGCTTTCCAATCAAGATGGGTGAAAATGTCAAACCCAGAAGAAGACTGTGAGATGATGTCGGAGCCAGTGAGGTACCTATTGACTATGCATTGCTGAAAAGGAGGTGAGTATTGCACCCTTTAATTCTGTTTAACATTCTTTGGATCCTGATGGGTGACAAAATGTTCAGAGAGCATGTGCTGTCTTATTTGTTAGTAAGGAAGGCGTGCTATGCAGTCTGAGGACTAAATATAATTTTTTATTTGTTCCATAATAATTCCCAGTAGAGCAAATAATAGGGTCCATGCCACCACCACATGCATTTTCCATTATTTGTCCATCTTGATAAAAGTACCCTAACCACTTGCCGACCGGGCCATAGCCGAAAGACGGCTACAGCGCAGTCGGCTTATTCTGGGAGGGCGTCCATGGACGTCCTCCAAGAATTTTGCTCCTGGAAGAATCTTCCTCCCAGAAATATCCGTGACCGCCAGGTCTGGAAGACCCGGCGCATCATGGATCACGGTAAATGGCCGCTGGTAGCGGCTGTTTACCACGTGATCGCTCCGTCAAATGACGGAGCGATCACTTGTAAACAAACCAGCGTCATGTCATGACACTGGTTCCTCCCTCCCCTCTCTGTACCGATCTGTACAGTGCAAGGGGAGAGGGGGAGAGATCGTTTGCAGCAGTGCTGTGGACTGGATCTGTAGTGCCCACAGCGCTGCTCAGTGCCCATACTCCACAATACTCTGCAGTACTCTGCCCATACACTGCAATACTCTGCCATACTCGCCAATACTCTGCCCATACACTGCAATACTCTGCCAATACTCTGCCAATACTCGGCAATACTCGCCAATACTCGCCAATACTCGCCAACAAATTTTAACAGAAACAAATAATTATATTTTTTTTTTTTATTTTTACTGAATTTGAAGTCTTTTTTGATTTATAGCGCAAAAAATAAAAAACCCAGCAGTGATTAAATACCACCAAAAGAAAGCTCTATTTGTAAAAAAAAAGGACAAAAATGTCATATGGGTACAGTGTTACATGACGGAGTAATTGTCATTCAAAGTGTGAGAGCACCGAAAGCTGAAAATTGGTCTGGTAAGGCCCCTTTCACACTAGGGGGGGAGCCGCGGCGACGGTAAAGCAGCGCTATATTTAGCGCTGCTTTACCGTCGTCCCCCGCGAGCGGCCGAAAAAGGGTTAAAATCCCCCGCAAAGCGCCGCCTTAGCGGCGCTTTGCGGCGGTATTGCCGAGGTGTCCCATTAAAATCAATGGGTAGGAGCGGTATAGGAGCGGTGAATACACCGCTCCTATACCGCTCCAAAGATGCTGCTAGCAGGACTTTTTTTGCCGTCCTGCTAGCGCACCGTTCCAGTGTGAAAGCCCGCAGGCTTTCACACTGGAGTGAATGGGGCCGTTTTTTTCAGGCGGTGTACAGGCGCTATTTTTAGCGCTGTACCGCCTGAAAAACGCCCCAGTGTGAAAGGGGCCTTAGGAAGGGGGTTTAAGTGCCCAGTGGTCAAGTGGTTAAAGCAGGGGAATGTAATAAGAGAGGTATCATGACTGGTTGATTAATATAAGTACACTTTGCTTTTTGCCTTATTACATGAAACTGCACAGCTTGTAAAATGCAATAATAATTTTGGCTGTATAATTAACAGATATGTCCTTACCTGCTCCCAGGCAAATATGTGTTGATTGAAGTAAAACTGTATTTGTTCATTTGCAATGTTAATGCAGAGTTGCTCAAAAGAATTCTTTTTGAAATTCTCAAAACCGAAGATGTCCAGAATCCCAATGCTGTATCCCGTGTCCTCCTCGCTGGAAAGATGAAACAAACTGTTTAATTGTGTTCATTTCCGGTAACAGTCCTTTCAGGATATGTGAATTTCATGTATTATATTCACATCAATGCCTAAATTATCTCACACAAAATGACAAACCGAGCAGGAGGAACTGTGCTTCAGAAATTACATGGAAGAGATAGGAGAATGTGTAGTTATTGGCCAGGTTAAACTTGCCAAAGATGCTGTGTTGTTACTGAACTAAAGACTAGATATATACCAATCCAACAAAGTATAATCATATTTAAAGTGTAACTCCACTTTTGTTAAGAAAATTACATCCCCCCTTTGTGATCTATGTACGTTGCAAGGATTTTAACAAACTTTACTGCAGATTCCTACTTTTTGTTATTCTGAAGAAATCCCTGTTTGTTCCTCTGTGCCCCTGGGCTAAGTGAGTCTAATGGGAGTGGTTTCATAATTATCAACCAGCTGCTGCAGAATCAGGGCTCTAATGAGAAAGGTTGCTGGTCTGCATCCCTTTAGACGTTATTTCCTTTTGGGAGTGTCTCACCAAAAGTGACATTTTTGTTGCAGGCGATGCCTGATATCTGACTTGTATCTTAGTGTATACTTCTGGGGAAATCAGTGAGCCAAACACAGTAGGAAATTATGTTTCTGGGGGATGTTCTCTTCACATTCTGTGTACAGAACACCTCCAGGTACCCATATTGCATTGCATTTTACAGAAAATTACAGTGGCTGCAGATTGAAAAGGAAAGGTAATTTTTAATAACATTCAATTAAAATATGACTTGTGTTGCAATTGTATATGCTATATAATTATTATTTATTTGCTATATTTTTTCCCCATCAAAAGTGGAGTTACCCTTTAAAGTGGAACGCACGCAGAATATTTTACATGCGCATGTACTATTTTGGTAAAAAACAACAATCTGCGTTTGACACAAGCAGAAGTGATGCCAGTAATCCACCGTCCAACGTGTTTCATCACACTGACGTCATCAGGAGCAATCTGTGGAATGCATATGGTTGTTGTTTGCCAAAATAGTACATGAACATGTAGCTCATGTAATATGAGCATTGTTTTAATGTGAGTAGCACTTTGAATGTTTTTAAACTTATTTTAATAAATGGAATTACGCTATGGGATGTTGCCTGGCTTGTATTTCCCTGTACATGCACGTATGATGGAGTACTG
Source organism: Lithobates sylvaticus (assembly GCA_028564925.1). NCBI lineage: Eukaryota > Metazoa > Chordata > Amphibia > Anura > Ranidae > Lithobates > Lithobates sylvaticus. The sequence continues at coordinate 472,198,136 of CM053030.1, forward strand.
ATGAAACATTACAGAGGCGATTTGCCACAGAGCCATGGCCCGGCCCCCTTTCTCTCCTCATTGGCTGACTGACTTTGATTGACAGAAGCGGGAGCCAATGGTGCCACACTGCTGTCTCAGCCAATGAGGAGGGGAGTCCTGAGCAGCCGAGACACTCTTGTAACATCACTAGATTGAGATGGGGCTCAGGTAAGTCTTCGGGGGGCTGAGGGGGGCTGCTGCACACACAAGGCTTTTTATCTTAAGGTAGAAAAAGCATTTAGATCAAAAAAAAAATTGCCTTTACAACCCCTTTAAAGCTGATCTCCAGGAAACATAAAATTCCTCCCTTGCAGTGGGGCTGTGCAGGCTTAAGGTTTATTTGAATGTTTAGGTCTAGGAGACTTGGCAAAGCTGTTTTGTCTACCCAAACCTCTTCTCTTGCAGGCATTCCTGCCTACACTGAGCTTCCCAGTGAATGGCTGTGCAGCAGGTGAGTGTCAGGACAAGTCTGATCATTTGAGGAGAGTACACTGAGTTCCCAGCACAGCTAGAGAACTGACCATGATGTGCTCTCCTGCTTAGTGTGGTCAGTTTTCAATAGAAAAACAATGGGACTAGCAGGAAGACCAGGGATTTCACACAAAGGAAGCAATACAAAGAGAACAGGATACTTTTTCTTACAAGTACATGGTACAGCAGGCACAAATCAGGAATATGAAGTGTTGGGGTAACAAACGATTTAACTCCTGTAGCACCGGCACAGCCCCACGGCAAGGGAAAATATTGGGGTTTCTTGGATTTGGGCTTTAAACGAATAAAGTAAAACTAACAAACATTTTCTGTTCCCCTTGTGTTTTGCAGTTTTTATTTGTTAGGTGTTACTCCATGGGGGAGTCTGGCATTTATCAGTGGCAATATCGAACATATAGATGTTAAAGTGGTTGTAAACCCTTACAATCCACTTTTTGTTACAGGTATGCCTATAATAAGGCTTACCTGTAGCTACCCCTGCACGGAGGAGATATCCCCTGTATCTGCATGTGCCAATGTCATTGGTACATGCGCACTGAAGCAATGGCACGTACGTGCCGCTTGCTTCAGTGAGTGTGCTGTAGCAACGGGAGTGACGGCTCCGGCCAATCACAGCCCCGGAGCCGCGATACCCGGAAGTAACTCCCGGGAGAAATGTCGCCGGCCAGTGCTGTGTACGGGCACCACATCGGGGCTTCGATCTCAGGTGAGTATTACATAATGAGCTAGTATGCTATGCATACTAGCTCATTATACCTTTGTCTTGCAGGTCTTTTTTTTTTTTTCAGGTGGGTTTAAAACCACTTTAATAAATTCATTAAATTTAAAACATGTCATTGTGAACAGAAGCACACCAAAAATAGTCCTGTACACCCCAGTACAATACAACAATTATTGGGGCATTGCCTGCTTTGGAGTGAGTGACTTCCAGCTCTATGTTACCTGAATTCTGTGTTTGGCTTCAGTAAAGTATTAATTCTGTTCACTATCCAGCTGAAGAGACGCCCATATAGGGCTTTAGACATGGCATCTCTGACGTCAGCTGCTTTTTCCACTGTGTTCTGGCGGATTATGGTTTCCCCACGTGCCACCACACAGTGAGAGGTTAGAGCATCTCGGAGTTCATCAGCTTGGATACAAAGCAAAGAGGCAGCTGAAAAAGAATAAAGGATATTGTCTTATATTATCTCTTCATTGCTAGTTTAAAAACCAGCCTGGCCACAGCTGGGAGCACAAAATTAAAGCGGAAGTAAACCCATCGATTTAACAGTCTAAAAAAAAGGCATGCCGTGAATGCTAACTGCACATTGGCTGTGCTCTCAACCAAACAGTCAAACCATCCAATGGCTGGTGTCATAACGGATCACATGTGCAGCACTGTGGCAGTTGAAGATTAAACAGAGGCAAAGATGGCAGCTTCCTTGGCTGAAAAACGATAGGGGGGTTTACTTCCACTTTAAATGGCATCTTACCTTCTGTCAGTAAGAACATCAGTTTCAAAGATGTTTGTTATGTTCCCACCACAACAAGGTAATGTTATACTACAGACCGGGTCATCTTTACATTCTGTACATTTCTTCTGAAATCACCTATTTTTGGAGGTATTCACCTATCTGTTGAGATGGAGCTTATAGTAAACCTGTGTGAATGGGTGCTGATGTCATCCCAATCTTGACTTCCCTACCTTCCCTACCTAGTGAAACACTCATCTGGAACCGACATCCATCCAGTGAAGTCCGAAAAGGTCTGAAACATTCATCCTGGATTTTTGCTGCAGTTGACTCATTCATTAGGCTCTAATTATCGTAACAAGATAAACGTCTCAGCGCTTGCACCTCTTAAAATAAAGTCAACCATGGCATACTTTCTCTCTCACTAATGCCGGCCATATGTACATGGGTTGAATTTCGAACAAATTTTCTTTCGAAAATCAGAAATTTTCTGCATTTTGTGATCCTGATGGTGCCACCATAGATTTTGAAAATTCGACCAACCAAGCCTTCAATTTTACCTCATTGGCTGGGCACTTTTCGTGGCCGGGAATCTTTTTTGATTATATTTCTCGCACAATTCTCTCATCATTGATTAGAAATTCCTTCGTTTTTCCAAAAATTTTCAACATGACCGATCGCTCAAATTCAATGACCGCACGAAAATCGGCTGTTGCTGCAGCCCATTAATGGTGCGAAAATTTGAAAGAAAATTCTTAGTTACGATTTCCATATAAAGAGAATTCTTTCAGAATTCGACCCATGTATAGGCTACTTAAGGCTAATGTAAGCTGACATTACAAAATAGTAGAGCTGCACCGAAATTTTGGTGGCCGAAACATATCGGCTGAAATTTTTTTTTTTTTTGCATTCTGCCGATAGAGAAAAAGGTGCCAATATTGGTGCAGAAAAAGCACGTCATTTTGCTGTGATTTTGCCACGATTTTACTGCGATTTTGCAGCAATTTTACTACGATTTTACTGTGCTTATGTTGTGTTTTTCATAGGTCACGTGACTCAAAAAACACATCAAAAACATAACATGTGCGTTATTGATGTGTTTTTGCTGTGTTTTCAATGCATTTCCATGGGGAAGTGAGTTCTTAGTGCGTTTTTTTAAACTGACCAAAGCAAGATTTTTAACACCACAGCAGAAGCGCAATGGACCAGTGTAAAGACATACATAGAATTTAAAGGGATGCATTTTTCTTGCGATAAAGGTGCTGATAATGGGCGACAATAAATTCCTATTCATTTAAATTCATGATATTAAATAAAAAGTCAAATATAATACAATTATATATATATATACTGGATATCAGGCAGGGAGGCACGGTGTTGTAGTGGATGGCACTTTTGCCTAGCAACAAAAAGGGTCACTGGTTCGAATCCCAACCACAACACTTCCTGCCTGGAGTTTGCATGGTCTCCTTGTGCTTGCGTGGGTTTACTTGGGTACTCTGGTTTCTTTCTACACTCCAAATACATGTATACTGTATATCAGGGCGGCACAGTGTTGTAGTGGATTGCACTTTTGCCTAGCAGCAAAAGGGTCCCTGGTTCAAATCCCCACCACAACACTTCCTGCCTGGAGTTTGCATGATCTCCCTGTGCTTGTGTGGGTTTCCTTGGGTACTCTGGTTTCCTTCCACACTCCAAATACATGTATACTGTATATCAGGGCAGCACAGTGTTGCAGTGGATTGCACTTTTGCCTAGCAGCAAAAGGGGTCACTGGTTCGAATCCCAACCACAACACTTCCTGCCTGGAGTTTGCATGTTCTCCCTGTGCTTGCGTGGGTTCCCTCTGGGTACTCCAGTTTCCTCCCACACTCCAAATACATGTTGGTAGGTTAATTAGATCCTGTCTAAATTGGCCCTAGTATGTGTATGTAGAAATGTGAGTTAGGGACCTTATATTGTAAGCTTCTTGAGGGTAGGGACTGATGTGAATTTACAATGTATATGTAAAGCACTGCATAAATTGACATCGCTATATAAGTACCTGAAATCAATAAATATATTAAAAACTGTCCTTTTCCGCTTCGATTTTGGCCAAGTGCATCCTGAATTTTTAGTTTAGGGCCAATTTCCATTCGGTGCACCACCATAAAATAGGGCATACCAAATAAGTCCTCAGGCATTAGGACGGAGTTTATTAGAAAGGTGCTTCTATAAAGTATATAATACCAAACAGGACCTTACATTAAGTTTAACTCTCTACTGCACCAAGACTCTAAAACCTAACCCTGTAATGTCTGCATTAGGGGGCTGAGCGTGTTACAAAGATTTCCTACACAGTGGTATAATAAGATATTTACGCCGGAATCACAATATTTCTTACCATATTTAGAAACAGCAGGCTTTATTTAGAGCCGTCCACCTGAAACCCATTCGAAATATTATTCAGCACCCTGGGTCTGGTAGTTGCAAAGTATGAGGAATTTGAGGATTTTTATTTTTTTGCTTAGGCACTACTTTCTGTGCATTTTAGCATGCATTCTTGCAGACTTAGACTGTCTATTAAAAAAAGCTTCCTACAGCCAAAAATAGTATTATAGAAATATAAACTGTGTGATGAGGTGTCAGCAGTATTTTAGGAGCGCTCTTTATATGTGACGTTTCTTTTGTTGTTCCATCAGAAGCCATTATGTTAATATGTATCAAACCTCAGGAGCTGAAGCACAGCTGCTGTTTCAAGACTAACTTGCTGCTGTTGGCTAAAAACAATACAGCGAGTGTTTAATGGGAAGAAAATCAGATGTGCTCTATTTCTTTGACACTTTCTGAAATCTGCCTGTGATGAAGATTTGGTTAAAGTAAACCGGTATATACAGAGACTGCCATTTACTGTTGTGCTGCCCCGCTGGCACCAAAATAAATATGCAGATTAGGAAAGGTCAAATAAAGCAGTAACTATAGCTGAAACTATTTTTGGACTAAAACACAAATCATTTGACAGGTGAAAAAAGATTTAAAAAATTCACTATATTACCAAAAGTATTGGGGCACCTGCCTTTAAACGCACATGAACTCTAATGGCATCCCAGTCTTAGTCTATAGGGTTCAATATTGAGTTGGCCCACCCTTTGCAGCTATACCAGCTTCAACTTTTCTGTGATGGCTGTCCACAAGGTTTAGGAGTGTGTCTATGGGAATGTTTGACCATTCTTCCAGAAGCGTATTTGTGAGGTCAGGCACTGGTGTTGGGTGAGAAGGCCTGGCTCGCAGTCTCTACTCTAATTCATCACAAAGGTGTTCTATCAGGTTGAGATCAAGATTCTGTGCAGGCCAGTCAAGTTCCTCCACCCTAAACTTGTTCACCCATGTCTTTATGGACCTTGCTTTGTGCACTGGTCCAAATCATTTGGCGGATGGGGGATTATGGTGTGGGGTTGTTTTTCAGTGGTGGGGTTGGCCTCTTATTTCCAGTGAAGGGAACTCTTAAAGCGTCAGCATACCAAGACATTTTGGACAATTTCATGCTCCTAACTTTGTGGGAACAGTTTGCAGATGGCCCCTTCCTGTTCCAACATGACTGTGCACTATGGATGAGCCAGTTTGGGGTGGAGGAACTTGACTGTCCTGCACAGAATCCTGACCACAACCCGATAGAACACCTTTGGGATGAATTAGAGCGGAGACTGCAAGCCAGGCCTTCTCGTCCAACATCAGTGCCTGACCTCACAAATGTGCTTCTGGAAGAATGGTCAAACATTTCCATAGACACACTTCTAAACCTTGTGGACAGCCTTCAAAGAAAAGTTGAAGCTGTTATAGCTGCAAAGGGTGGGCTAACTCAATTTTGAACCCTAAGGACTAAGACTGGGATGCCATTAAATTTCATGTGCGTGTAAAGGAAGGCTCCCCAATACCTTTGGTAATATAGTGTATGTATTTCACATTGATGAATGTTTATTTACAAAGCATTTAATAGGAACCTATTGGTGCCTAGACTTTTCTACCTGTAAGATTTTATTCCAAGCTCTATAATCAATGCTGTACTGCGCTTCACCTTTAACATCCACCTTTTAAGGATGCTTTAGTCTACACTGGTACTGGTGAATTTTATAGCCTGGGCAACGTAGCCATAGCCCTGCTGTAGGGATCAGAGTATATGAGCCAGAATTCTCATAGAGAATGCATGGTAATTCAGCTTTAAGTCAAAAGTGCTGGGCATAGATGGTGGCAAGGATGAGTCAGAAGCTTAAACAGGGGATTAGCCAAAAAATAAAAAAGCTTAACACGACACAATTGCAGCAATGAGCAAATGTGTAGTCATAGATCACAGCTAGGTGATGTTCAATCAAGGTCAGCACAAATGAGAACAGAAACATAGATATGCCTTGCAATATTAGGGGCATGGGTTCAAATCCCAACCATGGCACGATCTGGATGAGTGGGTGTGGGCTTCCTCCCATACTCAAAAGACATGCTGGTAGGTTCATAGACTTCTGTATAAATTAGCCCTAACATGTGAGACAAGGACCTTAGATTGTAAGCTTCTCAAGGGTAGCAAGTGATGTAAATATACAAAATATATATGTGAATTATTGATGCTATATATACAGTGTGTATATATATATATATATACATATACATATATATTAGAGCTGGGTCGATTTTCTCCCAAAAAAAATCTGCGATTTTTTTAAAAAAAAACTTGATTCACAATTCGATTCAAGTTTTTTTTTTTTTGATGGACACCAATTTGAATCGATTTGACCTCTCAAAAAAACTTGATTCAAGATTCAAATCGATTTTTTCTCCAGCCCTAATATATATATATATATATATATATATATATATATATATATATATATATATATATATATATATACATACACTGTATATTAATTTTAAAATAGCAAAATAGTTACTTATATAAACTTTACAACAAGCAATGTGAGAGATGATACCACATTGAGGAAATCGGACCGATCAGGATAACTTTTGACACATGCTGATGCACAGGTGTGTTCCTTCTTAACCTCCTGCTGCACAGCATGCGTGATGACATATATAAAGAATGCCATTGCATGCATCTGGGCACAGGAGGTGAAAAGGAATGCAACCGTAACCAACAGCGGCAGTGAAGAAGGACCATGGAACAGCACCAGGTTGAAAAACAGGGAGGAACCAGCAGGAGGATGCATCAGTAAGGTCAAATCAACAGCTGATTGCCCAAGGGCATCTTAGCTAGCTGACTATTCCATGGAGTGCCCTGACTACCCAGGCTATGCAAGCATGCTGCTGGTTAAGTCCCTGGCACAAGCATTTCCAAATCAAAACATTTTCAAGTACATAGTAAGTGCAAATCATGATAGAGAAGAAAAAGAAGACCCTTACAGTTTTCAAGTACTGATGGGTTGGCAATGTTGCTTTTGTCTATCTGGTGCTCTGAAGCCACTGAGGTGAAGTCAATGTTCCCCACATTTAGAATAGAGGCAAGAATGCTGTACACACTTCCTAGCTCCTGTAACCAAATTGGACACAATCACAACAAGTTTGTTAACAGATCTATAATTAGTATTGCATTTCATCTCTTGCTGTCACAACTTCATGAATGGTGGTTGCGAAACAGGATGTGGAATTAGAAATATGTAATTGGAATACAAGGATAAATGGGCAGAGTGATTAACTTACAACAAGACTGACCCATCGGAAACACACACAGTTCCATAGCTCTGCTCAAAACCGGTCCCTCCTGCACATGGACAACCTGAGTGCCGGCCATCACAGTCCGTCTCCACTCTTCATTGAAAATAGTAAAAAATATCAGCCGAACGCCAATACAGGGGGTCCCCGACTTACGAACGCCCGACCTACGAACATCTTCTACTTACGAACCAGGCTCTGCCATTTTCCGCGGACCTTCGGTCGTTCTGCGCATGCGCGGCCAGACAGAGCCTCGGAAAATGGCGACAAACATCGGAAATGTCCGTAATTTGCCGCGCATGCTCAGAGCGGCATTCGGCAGAACATCGGAAATGTCCGTAATTGTCAGTCTGCGCATGGGCGGCCGACTTACGAACATTTCCGATTTAAGAACAGGAGGACAGTCCCTAACGAGTTCGTAACTCGGGGACCCCCTGTAAGCTCTTCTTGCAGTGTTTTTATTAATCAGTGAATTGACTGCGTACAGTGATGCCTCCAACCCAAAACCAATATTCCTTGATGTGTTTCACCACTCCTGACTTGCTCACAGGGATAGTGGAAGTCCTTCCCTTATCCTTGTGACCAAGTCAGGGGTGGGGAAACTGCAAGAAGAGCTAATTGGAGTGCGGCTGATATTTTTTCCTATTTTTCCTATTTCTAACACTGACCAATTAATACATGTCATTTAGAGATGTTTCCATTTGTAGCATTCAGTTTACATTTGCATTAATATTCCTTGCTTTGAGTATTAAAACCCAATTAAATTTCCAGTTAGAATCAGCTAAACACATTCCCGGTTTATCAAAACAAAGTCTCATTTTGTTTAGAAAGCAGCCACAGTCTGAGTAGAAAATCCTGTCCCTGCCAGCATACTGTACAGAAAGCTACATAGACCCTAGTCAGCAATAAGAAACCTGACAGGTGTTGTAATTTCTCTCCACATTATACCAAAAAAAAAAAAGGTTTACCTTATACATGGGTCGAATTCTGAACAAATTTTCTTTCAAAAATCAGAAATTTTGTGTGTTTTGTGATCTGATGGTGCCACCATTGATTTCAAAATTCGACCAACCAAGCCTTCAATTTCATCTCATGTTGCTATAGAAAATAATTTTCATGGTTGGGAATCTTCTTTTCTTTCTGGGAATTTTCTTTTCTTTCTGGGAATTTTCTTTTTTCTGGGAATTTTCTTTTCTTTCTGGGAATTTTCTATTCTTTTGCTCATGCGCATTTCTTTTTCGATTATATTTCTCACATGACCCTCTCATCATTGATTAGAAAATCGTTTGTTTTTCAAAAAATTTCCAACCCGAACCATGTATGGCTGGCTTTAGGCTGGCTATACATTATACAATTTTCTTGTACAGTTATCCTTTAGATTTACCAAAACTATGTAACATGAGCTCCAACCTAAACACTTTCCATTTGTATGCAATCAGGCAGGCCCTTGCACTACATAGTTGAAGGTAAATATAAAGGAATTTGAACAAGAAAATTGGATAATGTATGGCCAGCCTTAGTTATAGTTGTACTCAAATAACGCTTCATTTTTTCGTAATTTTTTCGCCGCCCACTACTTCCACAAATGTAGAGCAGGACAGAATCTGTGTGATAGAGAGGTTCTGATTGGACGGTTCTCTCTAAGCAGAGGAATAAGGTTCTTTTTAAAAGTATAAACTGGCTGACAGGTTCATAAATGATATCCTCATAACATAATATTTCGTTTTCTTTCAATATTTTATATTACATGAAAAAATAACACACATATTCCTTTTATCAGTGTACATACACACTTATTAAGTTAGCTGCCATTTTTAAATAGCAAGGAAAAGAGACCGTATTACTCACCTCCATTGTAAAGCCTATTACCTTGAAACATTGCTCAATTAAGTCAAACTGAGTTTTATAGAATGTGTTATTCATAAAATCTTGTACCATTTTAATATGCTCGTTTTGCAGGTACCTGAAAGTGGAGAGATAAATGATTAGCACTTAATTCAGAGTCAGGATAAAGCAATATCTTGCCTTTGTTTGGCAACATGCGTCCTATAATTGATGGAGTTACCTTGGAGGCTTGTTTTCCGGCAATTTATAATGGGCGAGTTTTTTCTTCTCTGACAAGCCCGCATAAATATAATAAAAAATGTGAAAATTCTTCTCCCCTCTGTTGGGAAAAAAAACAAAAACTTGAAGAGTAATGACATGCCAATGTCGAGCATTATTACTAAAATGATAATAAAAGTAAATAATAATAGTTAAATACAGTATATAGCTAATGTCTCCATTTTCCTTAGTAACTGTGGAACTATTTGTGTGGCAACAAAAAAAAGGTGTTGTGACACCTCCAACTTTCCAGGGTATTTGAAAAAAAAAATAATTTTTGTTGGTCCTGTTTGTGACCACACCTACTATAGACTTTCCAAAGCCTTACTTGGGAAAAAGTAAGGTACCATAATACATTGGAGGCTTTTCCTTCTGTCACATCTGCAAAGGAGGGGTGCAGGAACAGGCTTTTGAGGGTGTCACGGTAATTGCATATTAGATCTTTCACTAGTAGGAACAAGGTAAATTATTAATAGTAAGTCATTATTCTGTGTATTTAGTGGGGTTTCACTTTAAAAATCATAACCTGCTTTTTAATTAGCATTCTCCAGGGAATGCTTGGTCAATGTGATCACAAGGGGGTGGAGTCACATGCTTAAGTCAGCTATTTAAGAAATGTCAGACGGAGGAGCAAACAGTCTGCGGGAGCCTTCGACCAGGCAGGATGTTTTTTATTTTAATTTTTACTTTTTTCGGGTCCAGCGGTGGCAGTGGTCATCGTGATTGATGATGGATCTACTTTGGGGGACTTTTTTTTGGTTTTATAAAGGAATTCAAGTCAAACCTTTGTGTTGTGTGTTTATTCACTTTTTACACTTTGTTGGTGAATGGGTAGGGGTACTATATACCCCACACTCATTCACATAGGGGGGGTGGTGGTATCTGATGATCCCACGCCATTTTTCTTTTTAATCTTAAAATCCGTACCAGACCTGAAGGTCCTGGATTGGGGGGGGGGGCACATGCTTTTTTTCCTGACTTTTCTATTGCCGGCATTCTTTCTGCTCTTAGCGAGGAAGCCCGCTGACAGATGATGAGTCATCAGTTGTTAAGGAAGCGACGACCGGCTTCCCAGCCAACTCCTTAACAACCAGTTATTATTCACATAATAACCAGCTTAACAACCGGCTATTCTTCGAATCGGTCAATAATTTTTTGACCGATCCAAATTTGAATCATTCCAAAAATTTGTATAACAAGCATGCTTTACTGCATATACAGACTGGTTTTAATGTTGTGGGTTTAGTAACACTTTCAAGTGATAATAAAGTCTTGTTTTATTTTTGTTAAAAATAATAAACATGTTTTACTTACCTGCTCTGTGCAGTGGTTTTGCACAGAGCAACCCAGATCCTCCCCTTCTCAGGCCCCCCTTGGGCACTTGTGGCCCCTCCCTCCTGTTAAGTGCCCCCACAGCAAGCAGCTTGCTATGGGGGCACCCGAGTCAAGCCGCAGCTCCCTGTGTTCATTCAGACACGCAGCAGTGGCCAGGCCCTGCCCCCTCTCTGTCCTTATTGGCTCACTGACTTTGATTGACAGCAGTGGGAGCCAATGGCGCTTCGCTGCCGTCTCAGTCAATGTAGAGGGAGAGTCCTGGACAGCCGAGTCTCTCGTGCAACATGGCTGGATTGAAATGGGGCTCAGGTAAGTATTAAGAGGGCTGAGGGAGCTGCTGTACACAGAAGGTTTGTTATAATAAACCTTCTGCCTTTACAACCACTTTACCTCTAGACAGAGATTCTAACTCTTCCCCACTCAAAAATGAAAAGAAAAAAATGGATGAAGTTGGAATTGTGAGAGAAACACAGGAGCTGTTAATACATTTCTTTATTTTTCAGCAGTCAGACAAGTGGTCTTGACTCAATTCCACAACATCGCGTACAGCACTTACATAGCTTGGTGGACAACCCTGGACTTCTCCAGCAGGTACTCTGAAATCTGTGCTGCTACCACTGTGCCATTCTTAGCAAATTTCATTTCTAAGTATTTCCCAAAGCGACTTGAATTCTCATTAATGATAGTGCAGGCATTTCCGAAGGCTTCAACTAGGTTATTCACCTGTAAGATCTTCTCCTGTAATGTCCTGTTGTTTGCCTAAAAATTAGAAGCAACAGTAACTAACATGAAAACCAGTAAATGCATTAAACTAGAATCACTTAGACCAAGCTTTGTTCATCTGCACATACACCTTCTAAGGCCGCGTACACACGATCGGACTTTCCCGCGGACAATCCCGCTGCCTTTGTTCTAGTCCGCGGGACTGTGACATCATATGGGGGCAGGGTCACCATGTGACATAAGCCGGTGGCCCCGCCCCTTGTCCCTATATAAGTCACAACACCGCATGTCTCTGCCATTCCGGCCAGAGAGAGCTCGCTCGTCCCCACCCCCTTTCCTGGCCGGTCGGGCTGCGTGCTCGGATAAGGGTCTAAGATGGATTTGGGAGGGACCCCCACGCCGTTTTTTCGGCGTAGGGATTCCCCTTTAAATCCATGCAAGGTGACGGGGCTAGCGCGGCAGCATTCACTGCCTTCGCTAGTCCCATCTACCTGCAGTCACGTTCTAAATGAACGGACTTTCCGATCGTGTGTCGGCAAGTTCGGGACTTTTTCCTGCGGATTGTCTGCCGGAAAAGTCCGGGCGTGCATGGCCAAGTCCACACGCTCGGAAAGTCCAGTGGACCTCCGCTGGAAAGTCCGGCGGTTTGTCCGCTGGACTAGGTCCGGCGGACAATCCCGCCGGAAAGTCCGAGCGTGTGTACGCCGCATAAGGCTGTACACTATGATGCAGAAGGTTTTGCAGATATTGTATTTGTTGGGACCCTGTCCTATACTGTTGTGTCTCTAATTCAAGTTTGTTTGTTGCTAGGCTGTAACCAGCCTGAGCTTTTGTTTACCTTTTTTCTTGGCTCTGCTTCCTTAAGCTTGGTACACACTATGAGTTCTTTTTTTCATTCAACCCAGTGGGTTGAACGCAATAAACTATCAGCTCCGGTCGGAGACGTTGTACTAACTATGCAAAGTTAGTATAGCAATTTCCCCTGCTGAACTGTTGTGATGGCCCCTCCCCACCAGATCACTCCAATCAGCGCTCTCCACCATTGACTGAGAGTTCTGATTGGGAGTCAATCAGCTTCTGGTTTTCCAGCAAGCTCGTCTGACAGAAGCTGGCCAAACGGTCCTTGTTCGGAGGTATGGTTTGGCAAATTATACATTTTTAGGTCACCATTCCAGAGTGTTCTCTCTATCCTTTTCTCTCCAAAAAAAGGATGTGTGTTTAGTGTGTGTCTGTACTTGTCCACAAGCTCAGGGCATGGATCTTTTTGTTAAAGAGTGTCTAAGAGAAGCTGGATTAAAGCCACCCCAAAATCAAGGTATCTTTAATTGCTATCAGAGGGCCAATGGACATCTTGATTAGAGAGAGAACCACAGCAATTAAAGACTGTAATTCTTCTTACTGTCTGGATTCTCTAACAAGGCCAGCAAATACAAGAGGCTGCTTTAAAGGCCCTACTACTACTTCAGAATACCTGTCCTATTTTATGCTATTTTGAGGTATTCTGCACCCCTAAACCCTCTCTCCTACAATTGAGTTCAGCAATAAAAGGTAACAAGATTAAAGTGACTGACGCCCAACTAATATTTCACTCCACTATACACTACAGGCCAGACCCTGGAATTGAAATGCTAGCCTACCACACTACCTAGGGCACCATTTTGTTGATGATCTCAAGGCACCTGGGACCATAGTCACCAAGAAAACAATTGGTAGCACTCTACGCCGTGAAGGACTGAAATCCTGCAGCGCCCGCAAGGTCCCCCTGATCAAGAAAGCACACGTACAGGCCCGCCTTAAGTTTGCTAATGAACAGCTGAATGATTCAGAGGAGAACTGGGGGAAAGTGTTGTGGTCAGATAAGACCAAAATCAAGCTCTTTCGCATGAACTCAACTCGCCGTGTTTGGAGGAGGAGGAATGCTGCCTATGACCCCAAGAACACCATCCCCACCGTCAAACATGGAGGTGAAAACATTATGCTTTGGGGGTGTTTTTTCTGCTAAGGTGACATGACAACTTCACCAGATCAAAGGGACGATGGACAGGGCCATGTACTGTCAAATCTTGGGTGAGAACCTCCTTCCCTCAGCCAGAACACTTAAGATGGGTCATGGATGGATATTCCAGCATGACAATGACCCAAAACAAGCGACCAAGGCAACAAAGGAGTGGCTCAAGAGAAGAAGCACCCATCTTAAGTGTTGAGGCGATTCAGTTGGCAGTTGCAGCGCTATACAAATCATTCATTCATTCATTCATTCATTCATGAGGTCCTGGAGTGGTCTAGCCAGTCTCCAGACCTTAATTCCATAGAAAATAAGTGGAGAGAGCAGAAGGTTGAAGTTACCAAACATTAGCCTCGAAACCTTAATGACTTGGAGTGAATTTGCAAAGGGGAGTGGGACAAAATTCCTCCTAAGATGTGTACAAACCTGGTGGCTACTAGTCATGTTTTGCCAAGGGGTCAAACACTTATTTCACTTATTAAAATGCAAACCAATTTAAAACTTTTTTTAAATGCGTTTTCCTGGATATTTTTGTTGTTATTCTGTCTCTCGCTGTTAAAATAAACATACCATTAAAATTATAGAATGATCATTTGTCAGTGGGCAATAAAAAATCAGCAGGGGATCAAATACTTTTTTCCCTCATTTTATATATAATGGAGTTTAACTCCATACCTGGATCAGGAGATCTCATTAATTATTTTTTTTTACTGCAATTAGGCTTTCCTTTAAATAAGGTTTGGTAACAAGAAATTTACAAAAATAAATCATCATCAGATGTTGAGATGTTTTCAAAGATTATGTAACAGAATTCCAATATTTAACTGTGTAAGACTTTCTGCTTCTGTAAGTAAATATCATTGTTATCCCTTAAAGATTATTGGAAAACAAATATCATTTCTATCACCTTTAAATTAAAGTTAAATGGGCTCATGTTTGCAGTGAAAATTCCCAGAGCATTACTGTGTAAATTTCAGACCTGAAAGAAGCTTTGTTTATGCCATAGTTTTTAGAAGCTTTGTACTAACTTCTCCAGAGAGAAACCTTATTTACACAATGGCTCACAGTATCCACGTTAATTATAGACTTTCAATAATACAGTATTGACAGTTAATAATACAAGCTTTTGCAATTAGTAGGCCTCATTCACATGGACACTGAGGCCAGTAGACTGTGAATGGGTTGTGAGTTTATGAGGCTTGAGACACCAGGTGCTGCATACAGGCAGCCCAAGTCACTGTATAGGGACACCGCGGACAGACAGTGTGCAATCGGAGCTGCTCACCCGCACCTGCACACCAGTCAAATTAGGACAAATGGCTGTGTCCGTGCAGTTGCTGCGTCCCCTTAGGCCTAGTTTACGCTCTTGCACCCACGTTTGTGCGGGCATGGCAGCCCATTCATTTGAATGGGATGCTGTGCCTGCGTTTCATGCAGGAAAAAGGTTCCTGCACCATTTTAATAACTCAACTTTTGCACCAGGTAATTTCCCAGCAATCGAGGGGGTTGCCATTAAGAATGAATGGCAGCCCAAACGTTTTAAAAGAGCAGCGTGTTTTGGCTGCAGGTGGTTGCAATGTGGGAACAAGTGCAATTCCAGCACCCACAACCACCAGCAATAGTGTGAACCAGGCCTTACAGTTGCATGGGCTGCCTGCATGCAGCACCTGGTGGCTCAGGCCACATAAACACACAGCCTATTAATGCTCTGAGGGTCTATGTGCCCATGTGAGCGAGGCCTTATACTTAAAGAAAATGAAACACATTAGTTGGTAGTCAGATGGGGAGTTGCAATTTGACTGCTACATAATTTTTTTATGAAATGATATTAGTATGCCAAAAGTCCCCCCAACTTCAGGACTGATTTCTGTATGGGGCTAAATGGTCTAGTACACTTGTGGGAGGTGGCAAGAATCACAATGCAGGGCATTCTGATATTTGGATGTAATATTCAATGTGTGTCCATGTATAGATTCCCTATAAAATTATAGGCATGGGAAACCACATTATTCTCCCCCAATTCCCTCCCACAAGGAAAGCATATTGACCCATAGCCATATATCAACTTTCAGAAATTATTACAGGTTTCAAGGATGTATGTTAGGGGGGTTACCAGGCAGCAAGGGAGCATGGAAAATCTAACAGCAGGCATGTTTTGGTAACTGTTAGCACACTGCTGACTTATGTTTGTAACCAGCGGCTCAGTCGTGGTGTTACTTTGAGCTACTGCCTACTCCATGTAAGGGAGGTCAGCCTGGAGAAGAATTGATTAGGTAGTATTTGTGGGGCGAGGGAGGTTAGAAGTAAGAATGAGGTAGTCTACAGGTAGCATAACCCTTTTAGGACAATGGTAGGCCCAGGGCATATATCTTGTAGATGGACCCTCACCTTATCATTTCATTCATCTAATACAAAAAATATGATAATACCATATAGACACACCAAGAAGGAGAGAGTTACCAACTTTGTAGAACTGCAAATTTAGCACAATCTTTTCTACAACACAACAAAGAAAAAAAATGGTTTGGTAGAATTTGTTGGATATTCTGCATCATATTCAGCACAACATTGGCTTACTAGTCACTGAGTTTGCAGTATGTGCTTTTAAATTGCAATCCTTTCTCTACTCACCATAAACTTGTCAAATATTAATCATTTTTTTTTGCCATATTCTTTTCACATCATACAGCCACATACAGTATATCAGACCTAGTCAACAGTGGGCTCTAAATTAGCAAACTGCTACCTCTAACTACAATTGCACAAAACAAATTACCAGCTGATATTACATTTGCCTCTACTCCATTACATCTGTTCCATATGGTACATTTACAGTGGGTGGCCATAAATGGCCCAATCTTCACAACAGGGGTAAGAGATTTGAGTGTCGCAGGTGATGATCTGTGTTTTACAAGGGTAATAGTACTGACTGCTTCTTCTGAGCATTGGAAGGATACTGTACTACACACAGCAATTTGTCTACATGTTGGAAATCTCCATGGGTGTGGGAATTGTTATCCACAGGGTAGAGCACACGTTGTCTATATTCATAGGCTAGATTTACCTTTTGGCCAATGTGGAAGAACATCATAAGTTTTAGTGGGGCTGACTAAGGATGGACATAAGCCTTATCATCTACTGTATTGTTCTTGGTGGGACAGTTACATGCTGTTCATATGTTTGACTTTATAAATTCCCTCATTTTTTTTTCACACTAAACATTTTGTACTTAATGTTGAACCCAGGGAGTTCAGCACCTTTGTAAAATGTGCAGGCATACTATGAGTTAAGATCTCTTTTATTTACATCTGACAGCTTTATGGAGCTCCAGAAGGATAGAGATCTACACATAGGAGAGACACTGTCTCCTCACACACAGCAGCTCTTCCCACTCCTTGCTTCTGCTGCCCATTGACAGAAGGCTTTGTATCTTGTGATGCATTCACATAATACTAAGCACTCTGTGAATGGGCAGGAAGAAGGGACGGGCAGGCATAGCAGCTGCATGTAAGTGGGCTGAAGCACTCAGTGGGTGTTGTCCCAGCTGGGAGGGTTGGGGGTTAAAGTTTTGCCCACTCTCCTGATCATTTTGCTGTCTGGGTCTGGCCCACTTGCCCTGTGCGATATAAATTAGGACACTGGTCCAGGTCAAGAGAGTACCCCAAGAAGGCCCAGGGAGTCGTCCTTGGTCCCACAAGAGAAACTGAGTGAGCTTGGTTTAGCCTTGAGTGTGAGACTCGCAGGGGATGGAGACGGAAGAAGATACTCCCAGGAGTAGGAGAATGTCATCTGGTATGGCCTGCAACAGAGACTTTTAACTTTGGGTTAGCCCTGAAGATGCCAGCATTGGTTTATGCTTTCAAAGGACCTACACTTGTGGGAGAGAGCCTGTAAAGGACTATGGACACTGGAATGCACTTTTGCAGGTATGCCAGGGCAGCACTCAAGGCTGTAGCTAGGGAGTTAGGAAAGTATGATGTCTTGCCTTTGCGCCTTTTTTAAATAAAGCTTTGAAACTTTGTCCTTGCCTGGTCTGAAGTTACTAAAGAGGTATGTCATAAGTAACCGACACACATACAGTCAACTTGTGGGTCTTAACACATTGGGGTATGAAGACATCAGCGTAGAATGAAGTGACCTGAAGTCATAAGTAGTTTCAGAGAGTAATGGAAGCATTGGTGGCTGGTGGGTTTTTCTTTTGGGGGGGGGGCGGCAAACAAAAACCACCACCTCCCCATGGGTGGTCCAGAACTTACCCATGTCCCGGGCTCTGTTGTCCTCTCCTCCTCTCGTGGAGTGCGGGCAGCGACGGCTCCGGTGTCCGCTCCTCCATCCTTTTTTTTTTTTTTTTTTTCTGCCACTTCAGAAAAGCTAGTGTGTAGGACCAGGTCAGCAAGGCCTTTTTCTCCGTCCCTACTCATTCTTGTCATCATTGTGGCTTATATTTTCCTCTTGCATTTAATACTACCTTTTATTCTTAGACATTAAAAAGGGTTACAGCTTTATATTAAAAAAAAAGGACTGAAGAGAGAGGAGCCTTTATGGGCAAATTATATAGTTTGCTCCTTGGGTATACCGATGCCGCCTGCTGTTCTATTAATCGCTGCTGGCTAACTTTTACCCCCCTAAACTACGCCCTCCCGTTCACCCCAGGTTTAAAGGCGTTTTCCCGTGCTGGTATCTTATACTCGCCATATCCTATATATAGAGAGAGGTCCAACCAAAAGACACAGAAAAAAGAAAAAACTGGATCACCAAAAAAAAAAGAGAAAAAGAAAAAAAAAGAAAGAGAAAAAAAGAAAAAAAGAAGAGAAGTAAAGAAAAAAAGAAAAACCAGGAAAAAAGTGGGGAAAAAGTCCCATCGAGGGATAGGGGGGACAATATTATATCCCCTAGTTTACTTATTCTGATATATTTTCAATCCAAGGGCCCCACATCTTCTGGAATTTTTTGTGGTTCCCCTGTTTAGTAAAGTATACTCTCTCATTGCCAATTATTGAGTTCATGCTCCTCAACCAGTTCTCCGATGTCGGGGGAGATTGGGACTGCCAATGTTGAGCGATGAGCTTTCTGGCCTGGAATAAAGCCCTTAAAGCCGAATCGACCACGTCGTTTGAGGCCGGTCCTTGTTCAAACAAACCCAAGAGGCATGTTCTAACCGTTGCCTGTAGATTTAACTCCGCTATTTTATTGACTTCTTTAATTATATTAGTCCAATATCTAAAGAGCTTTGGACATTTCCAAAGCATGTGTATAAAATCCCCAGTTGATCCACATCTGGGGCAGTGATCATTTTCGCGCCATCCCAATCTGAACATTTTTTTTGGGGTATAATATACACGGTATAGGAAATAGAGATGCGATATTTTATGTGAGGGAGAAATTGAAACCCGCCTTACTTGACCCAGGACCCGATCCCATTCCGCTGGAGAAAAGGGGCCCACCTCTCTCTCCCATATTGGCCTAATCTTGCATGGTCCGCTTTGATCCATATTTTTTTCCCCAAGCTTGGCATACATCCCAGAAATTGTCCCCTTCGCTGAATCTGACAGCACCATTTGTGACAAAGTAGTAATTTGTGTCCAATTAGGAATCTGTTGTCCGAATTGCATTTGGGCTGCATGTCTCACCTGGAGAAATTTATAAAATGTTTTATTAGGGAGAGAAAAATCCTGTTTTAACTCAGCGAATGATTTCATATTGTTGCCAATAAACAGTTGGCTTACCCGCGTGAGGCCCCGATTCACCCATTCCCGAGGCACCTTGATTTTAGCTAATTCTTGTAAATTGTTGTTGTTCCATAGGGGAGCTAGGTCTGATATGCCCTGATATCCTAAAATGGTTTTTGCTGTTTGCCAGATCTTTGTTACTAATTTTGCCGTTGGGCAGGATATGGCAAAAGAATTAGCCTCGAGCGCTTCTAAAAGTGTGTCATGTGGGCAACCTATCAGCAACAAGTTTGGGACTATTCCCATAGGTGTGCCTCTCCCTGCTAGGTGCTGTAGCTGAGATGCCAGAAAGTACCGTCTAGGATGTGGGACCGCCAACCCCCCCCCCCCTCAAAGGGCAACTGAAGTGTGGACAGTGCAATCCTAGGGTGTCCCCTCTTCCAGATCAGGTCCCTAAAAAGAAAATCTATTCTTTTAAACCATTTCTGTCCAATCCACACAGGTGCATTATGAAGGAAATATAGAATCTGGGGGAGCCAAATCATTTTAAGGAGATTACAGCGTCCAGCAACGGACAGAGGGAGACGGCCCCACACCTCGGACTTGTGTCTCAGCTTTATTAATAACGGGGCCAGATTATTTTCAAGGTACACACTTGGATCTCTAGAGATCCAGATCCCGAGGTACTTCAAATTATCAACTATATTAAGAGTAAGTTCCTGTGGCCTAATGTTTAGTGGAATAGGATCTATTGGGAGAAGGGCCGATTTTTCCCAGTTAATAGTTAACCCGGATATCTTGCCAAAATCTCCCACCATTCGCATTGCTGCTCTAAGCGAAGTTTGAACATCTGCCAAGTAGAATAAAACATCGTCTGCAAATAGTGCTAACTTCTCTTCAAATACCCCCCTCCTGAAACCTTGTATATCCCCATTGGTCCTTACTGCGATAGCCAATGGCTCTATAGCCAAAGAAAAAAGGAGAGGGGACAGGGGGCACCCCTGTCTCGTTCCTCTTTCCAATTTAAATAAGTCAGAATATTCATTGTTTATTTTTAATTTTGCTCTAGGTTTTGTATAAAGTAATCTCACCCACTTGACAAAGTTTGGTCCAAAACCAAACTTTTCCAAAGTTTTAAAGAGAAAAGCCCATTCGAGACTATCAAATGCCTTAGCTGCATCCAATGCCATAATGGCTCTTGAGCCTGTATTGTCTATTGGTAGTTGTATATTCAAGTAGGTCCTACGGATATTAATGCTAGTTGATCTCGCCGGGATGAACCCGGACTGGTCCGGGTGCACAAGATTATATATGCAAGTATTCAATCGGGCAGCCAAGACCTTGGCCAAGATTTTAACATCTGTACACAGTAAAGAGATAGGACGATATGAGGCGGGGTCCATGGGGTCTTTTCCCTCCTTCGGGATGACAACAATGGTTGCCTCCGTCATTGAAGCAGGAAGAGATCCCATGGAAAACGCTTGGTTCAATGTTTTCAGCAGTTCCGGCAGTACAATATCCCCGTATTTCTTATATATCTCGATTGGGAGCCCGTCCGGGCCGGGCGACTTCAGGTTTGACATCCCAGCGGCCACATCCATTAACTCCTGTAGGGTAATTGGGGCATCCATTAACTGTCGATCAGTATCAGATAGAGTTGGAATGGTTATATTATCTAAAAATAGCGACATTTCCCCCTCGTCAGCAGCTATCCGAGATTTATATAGAGACATATAGAAGTCGCTGAAGGTTTTCATTATAATAGTAGGGTCAGCGGAGATGTCTCCTCGATCAGTCCTAACTGCCAGGACCGTCGAGGGAGACATATTCACTTTGACCAACAGGGATAACATACGGCCCACCTTCTCCCCCTCACCAAAATGTGTTTGCCGCTGGGTTATACGTTTATCCTCGCTGATCCTTATAGTCACTAATTTGTACTCTTGTTGCTTTTCTAGCCACTTGCTCTGGGTTACTGTATTTGGATTGAGAATATATTCTTGTTCTGTCAGGGTTACAGCCCTTCTTGCTTCCTGCTCCTGCTCCCTCGCCTTGCTCTTTATTCTTGCGATTTGTTGTATAAGAAGGCCTCTGAAGTGGGCCTTCAAGGAGTCCCAGACCACTCCCATGGGGGCCGTCCCTATATTGATACCAATGAATTCCTTTAGGGAAGACTTTAATTCCTCAGGGTTATCAATTAGCTCCAGCCAGGATGGATCTATTTTCCACTCCCTGCGATGAGGTTTTCTTCCCACTTTCATTGTGAGAATCAGGGGTGAGTGGTCCGAGACCCCTCTAGGAGCATAATTTATTGCATCCAACAAGGGGAGAGCGTTGGAGTTGACAAAAGCCATATCCAATCTGGATAGCGTCTTAAAGGAGCTTGAGAAGCAGGAATATTGACTTTCCATAGGATGCCGCAATCTCCAAGCTTCAATTAACCCAGTTTCCCGTAGAAACCGGGCTAGTCTACCCTCCTCTCCCTTAGTGAGTTGATGTGGAGCGGGAAACCTGTCGATGGATTTATCTAAAACCTCATTATAGTCCCCCATTGCAATTACTGGGACCCCTACTTTGTCTATTATAAATGCAACCAGCTCATAGAGGATCTCTAGTTTAAATGGTGGAGGTACATAGATACTTGCCAAAACCAATGGTTTATCTTCGATTGAACAATAAAGAAAAACATAGCGACCCTCTAGATCTATTTGTGCTTTATAACAGACAAATCGTATACCCCTTCCTATCAGAATACTTACTCCTCTTGAATATGAAGAATGTACAGAATGGTACTGGGCCTGAAATTGCCGGCTACGTAGCAATAAAACTGTCTCCCGAGTTAAGTGTGTCTCCTGCAGGCATAGGACTCTCGGCCCCCCTTCCCCCAGGAATGATAGCACCAAAGCTCTTTTAGCCGGATCCCCCAAACCCCGGACATTCCAGGAGATTAGGTCAAGCTTCTTCGCCTGCATCTGCAATTATACTTGAATATGGAGCAAGCAACAGACGCAGACCAGCACAGCCAAGTTTCTGGCTGAGGAGCATGAATCCCTCTGGGAAATTAGCAAATAAAAAAGAGAGATACAGAAAAAAGAAAAAAAAAACAAAACTGGGGCGGAAGGAGGGGGGACCCCCGATCTCTGGTGGTCCGTCCCCTTCTCCCTTAACTCCTGAAAGTGCATTCTATAAGCGAAATTCCTATTAGACCCCCATAGCCTGGGATCCAATTTTGGTGCCAACGTGTGTAAAAAAAGTTTAGTCCAAGAAACATTATAGTGCCCAAACAATTTTGATTCATGAAACACCCTTACTTGTCTTAAATTGTTACATCGATATACGTGATTCCCCCTATTCATAATCTTATTCAAGTCTCTTTTAAATAGCATTTGTGTATTCAAAATCTGTGTCTTGTGCTCAGCCTTCAACCCTTCCCTTATTTTAACCCTTGACCACTTCCCTCCCTTCTCTCCCCTCCCCCCTACCCTCTCCTCGCTCTTTATACCCCTAATCCCCTGCCCGTCCCACTCGTCCCTTCCTTTACCCCTTAACCCCTGCCCACTCTTCTCGTCCCTCCCCCCTACCCTCACCTCTCTCCCGATGCCCCTAGTCCCCATCCCACCCTTCCCTCCCCTCAACCCATCTGGGCACCCCCTAGGGGGTATTTTCGTGACCTTTCCTACTCGCACTCTTCTATCCCAAAGCAATATTTTTTTTTAAAGTGATTAGTGCCCGTGCAAATGATCTTGGGGATCCACACTTCCCCCTCTCACACATACCTGTATTCATATAGCCTCCCTCACAGAGAGTAGGCTCACTCTACCCTCCCCAACACCCCCATTCTCACCCCTAATTATTTGATTGCAGCCTTGTCCAGGAAAAGCAAATAACACAACAAATAAATCCAAAGAAAAGAAAAAGAAAGAGAAAAAACCCAAATAAGTAAATAAGCAAATAAAAATAATAGAAATGGAACAGAGCTAAAAGTAGCTCCCTCTCTTTATAAGTCCTTTCTGACATCTTCGAACCATTGCGAGGCCTCGCTTGGGGAATTAAAGAAGAAGGTTTTATCAAAAGCCGTGACTCTCAACCGGGCGGGATATAAAAGTGCATAGTGCATTTTATGATTCATCATGATGCGCTTAATTGGGGTAAATTCAGCCCTGCGTTTCTGGAGATCCGGAGAGAAGTCTGGATATAATGATACTCTTGCATCTTGAAACCTAATATCTCCCACTTCCCTTGCTCTCCTTAGCAAAGTAACCTTATCGTTATAATTTAGAATTTTTAGTATTATTGGCCTAGGGCGGGCTCCTTCGCGTTGGTCTCTTGAGAAAATGCGGTGTGCACGTTCAATGGCAAATAGGGGGGTAAAAAAAGATCCTCCAAAAATCTCCCCAAACCAGGCCTCCAAAAATTTTATTAGATTGGGACCCTCACTGCGCTCGGGAAGTCCAATGAGTCTGATATTGTTTCTACGGCTTCTATTCTCCATGTCGTCCAATTTAGCGACTTGTGCGTTTATTGTATCTCTAAGCCTTTCAATTTCATTTTTAGCAGGGAACCATTCATCTTCTATGGAGCTTACCCGCCCCTCCAGATCTACAATACTTCGTGCTGTTTTGCTTAAATCCTGTTTTATAGAAACCAATTCATCCTTGATGCTCTTCAGTTGGATATCAAAGTTCAGCATTGAGATTTTACAGTCGTTTACTGCGTTCAGTATCTCCCTTAATGTAGGTTCACCCTCCATAATCACCACAGTCTTTTCCGTAGGAAGTATAGTGGTTGGTATGGGGGTCAAGGGTGTATTTTCCTCTGAATTGGTAGTAGTTTTTGGATCCCCCTGAACCCTTGTTTGTAGATTTTTTCAGGAGAGTTTGAGAGGATGTATTGAGAGCTGGGCTGGGAGCTATACCACCCTGGCTCTTTCTATCCAGCATGGGGTTTTTTTGTTCCTTAGCTTGTTGAGGTGCTTGGTGTAATTTAGACCCACTGGGAGAGACTGGTGCTGAATGTGCGTACTTCTCCAGCTTCGTCGCAGTAGCCACTGCGATTTGGTTATTTTTCTCTTTTACAGACCGTGTGTTTTGAACCCCTTCCTGAGGTAATTGCTCCTCTGGGGGTTTTCTTCTTGACATAGCAAATTTGCTTAGCAATGTGGGGTTCCCCCCTTAACCGCCCACCGAGAATGATGGTCACACTGTGGGAATAAAGCAATAGACCACACTGGCCAGTGAATAGCAAGGGGTTTTTGTATCTTATACACTGTACCCTATCTGCTCCCCCATATGGTATAGAAGGATAGGGGGATCAAAAAGCGATCAGGGTATGCCAAACATAGGCAGGCAGATAGCAGATGGTTTAATAAAATATCCCTGTGCCTATTTATTTATTTAAACCCTCTATCGCCGGGCAGCGATACAAACAAAAAAAAAAAAAAAAAAGGAGAAAGGAAGAGAGAGGAAGGGAGAGGAAGGAAGGGAGAGAAGAAAAAATGGGCAAGGTAATGTAGCTATGCCCGTTCCAATGACCGCTGTGGTACTAATAATAACAGTAGGCCGTATCACCGACAGTTTATGCATAGGAAGGTTTATGGCAAGGTGTACCAATGTATTTTTCTCATTCGTCTGGAAAAAAAAAAAAATTTCCTTCTCTTTTCTTTTCCCCTTCTTTCCCCCTTTTTCCTCTTCCTCTTACTCCTTTCCTCTCCTTTTCCTCCCCTTCCCTGTCCCTGAGAAGACCAGGGCTCCTGGGTAGGATCTCTCCGGGTCGCTAAATTGGACTAGGTTAGGCAGGGGCAAGGGCGCTCTCTAGCCTGGGGGGTGGGTGTCTCACAGCATAGAGCTCCAGAGCTTTTTTGTTCCACAATATTAGTTAGTTAGTTAGTCACTCTCATAGTGCTATATCCATAGCACTGTTAGCATAATTAGACATTCTCATCATATTGCATCTCTAGCACTGCTGGCACATGCTGGAACGATACATAACTCACCCCCTCCACTCGTTAGAAGTCAGCCTGTTATTCCGCGAGCGTCTCTGTACTCTTCTATGGAGAGAGATCTTTTGTCCTCACGGAGCAGAACCTTCTCCCGCTGTGAGGAGGGCTTCCCTTAGAAGGTCAGGTGACCGGAGCGATCAGCTGTTTGTCCTCGACGCACAGCGGGGGGTTAGCGAGGATTAGCAGGCTCCCATGCGGCGTCCTCCGCACTCAATGCCCAAGGAGACTTCCAGACAGGTAGTTGTAATAGCGCCGCCGTCGACGATCGCCGGTTCCGCCACAGCGCGGTCAGTTAGGCTGCATATGTAGTGCAGGGGCCTCGGGTAGTCACGAGGGGAAGGTCTGGAGAGCTGGGGAGAGAGGCCGCTCGCATCCTCACATCCTCACTCACACTCGCGCTCCTGCCTCTCCATACTCCCGCCTCTCACATCCGGTCACGCCCCCCCCTCAGCTCCTCCATCCTACAGTGTACTGTCTCCTCTTCCGCCTAAGCGCTAGGCATCCAATAGGATCACCTGACGCTTTGGCTAATTGGGAAACCGGTCTCACGACCTGCCCCCTGATTTTTAGTGTGAAAATAGCAAAAATGTATTTGCTATGGTCACACAACTGGGTGGGATCGGGGTGCAGTGCTCTGCGCCCCTAGCCCATCCTTTTTTTAAGCTTCTGGCTCTAATCACGTGCTTCAACCCCCCCCCCATTGGAATCCATAGTCCGGCACCCCCGGACGCATGGATAGGGGGGCGGCGCCTGTGCGCCCCTAATGCACAGGCCGCCACTGAATGGAGGTGTAACAAGCAATCTGTTGGGAGGATGTACTTGTTATAGGTGGCACAGCCTCTAGCAGCAAAGGAGATATTGTCGGCACTCCTTCTGCCAGTGGTTTGTCTCCCATAGCAATGGGAGCGGATGGCAGAGGTTTCCATCCTGTACAGAGGTTCAAACGTTGAGTTGAGCGCACATGTAGAGCCCGCGCAGAGTGCACATCGGGGACCACTCCACTATATTGGCGTAGTAGTGGAAGACGCTGGACCGATGCATATGGGCATTGGCTCAGTGTGTCCCTCCAAAATGCAAGTTTCAATGAAGTGGTACACTGACATGGGAAACCAAGAGTTAATTGGAGAACAGTTACAGTGCACATGGTATATGTCCATCTCTAAGAGTAGAGGTCCGCCTTAGGCATCTTTCACACATGCGGACCGATTGTCCATTTTTTTTTTTAATTGTATAGTTATTGTTTTTTACAAATATACAAAGAACAAAATATACATCAAGTACATGGATAACAAAAAACATACGAATCCATCTAATAAGATCATAGAAATCATCCACAGTGACTGCCGCGACTCAGTGTAAGGTTGGTAGATGTGTTTCTGATAACCAATCTTACCCATGGGATGCCTGGGCTCTTCCAAAAGTATTTGGTGCAGCTCCCATGGCGTTAGGTGTAGTCAGAGTGGCGCGGGAGCCTCGGACGGAGAGGCGGGGACTGGAGACTGGAAACCATGCATCCAAAACCCTTTAAGCCATGCTTGCGCTATCCGTTTGTCCATTTTTTATACATTCGTTGACAATGAAAAATGGACGTCAATCCATCTCTATGGAAAAATGGATGTAAACGGATGATCATCCATTTACATCAGTTTAAATCCGCATTAGTCCACATCAATTTTTTGGAATGGATGAAAGCCCTATTTTGTTCTGTTAGAAAAACGGAACAGACGAAAAATGGACAAAGGTCCATTTTTGCATCCGTTTTGCTTTGGTAGTGGATGTTAAAAAAAAAATGATAAGAAACTGATGAGATACTGATGAAAAACGGATGTAAACTTCATCCATTTTTTCTTTAAAGCAGAGTTTAACCCAAAAGTGGAACTTCCGCTCATTTGTCTCCTCTTCCCCTCCGGTGTCACAATTGACACCTTTTGGGGGAGGGGGGACAGGATACCTGTTCCCACTTCCGGGAGTCTGCATCCCGGCCCATGACGTCAAAGCGGGGTGTCCTGCTCCTCCCTCCCCCTGTCGCCGTGCCAGTAGGAGAGAAGAGCGAGGCCTCGTGCATGCGCACTAGGGTTCCCGGCATGAAGCCTTAAGGCTACACTGCTGGGTTCCCGTACCTGCAATGGCGGCGGCAGTACCTGACAGCTGATGGAAACATCAGCTGTGGTGCCGACATTGATGGACTCCAGGACAGGTAAGTGTCCTATTATTAAAAGCCAGCAGCTGCAGTATGTGTAGCTGCTGGCTTTTAATTTTTTTTTTTTTTTTGGGGGCGGACCTCCGCTTTAAAGAAAATGCGACTGAACTGATGTAATGAATGGTCCACATGTGTGAAAGGGGCCTTAAGGTTGAGTATTCCCCCACGGCAGCCTCAGTCTTGTCCCAGGGAATTGATGGAGTTGATACAGAACAAAGGCACCCCATGTGTGTCCCTGTAACCAAGTGCCTAAAGTAGCCCAGAATAACCCACACATGGCAGGCCTTCCATATGACCCAGCACTTGGCTCCCAACGAGTTAATGGGAAAACATGGAGGACGTGAAAAACAATTATATCACTACCCCACCTGCCTACATGTATGCAACTCTGCAGCTGAAGGAGCTGAAACCAGAAGGTCCAGCGTTGAAGCTCCAGAAATGTAGCAAAGATATTTTCCATAAAAGTGTAAGATGTAAATTAAAGAGATAAGTCCATGAGGTGTACATTTTATAAAGTGGAGGAATACCTGGTGTTCCGGTTAAAATAAAACAAGCAAACAAATACAAACAGATATAAAAAAAAGTAAAAAAGTAATTTACCTTTCCAAGTACAGTGAGTTGCTGGACTAAGAGATGAGCTCCTTCTGTCTTTCCTGCCCCGCTTTCTCCAGAAATAACTATGCACTGTTATCAAAAGAGCAAATATAAGTGTATTTTTCTATGATGGAATTCAAAATGAAATGCATTAATGTTAGAAATCTTTAACTGTTTTGGTTTTCTGTATTTAAATGGAAGAGCATTTATTAGGCTGAACAAAAGCACAAAATATACACAAAAATATATGAAAAAATATATAGGTGTACGTGACTACCAATATTCAAGTTATGCTTTATTAGCCCTCAGCCCAAAATGAACATTTGTTTTTGAAGAAGTTCTGATTTACATGGAAAATATATGATTTCTTTACCTGTCATAGTAAAAAAAAAAAGTAAAAATACCATTTCTTTTTCAATATTTTTTTGAATTGTTTCCACTTTTATGGGAAAAAATAGTAAGTAAACAAATGTTATAAACAGTTGCTAAACAAGCTATATTGTAACTGAATGTTATTAAAAATGACCTTTGTTTTTAATCTGCAGTGCTGTAATTTTCTGTAAATTTTAATGCAATATGGCAAATTGGAGGTGTGTGTGTGTGTGTGTGTACATAGTTGGTGTACGGAACAACCCTGGAAAAGTAATTTCCTCCTTGTGTGATTGGCTTACTGGTTTCCCCAGAAAGATACAAGTCAGATTTTAGGCACCCTCTGTAACACAAACTTTTTTGGTGAGATATTCCCAAAGGGTTAATTACTTCTTAAAGGATGCAGACACTGCAACTTTCCTCATTAGTACACTACTAGTGCATCAGCTAGATAAAGTCATTGTAAAGTCTCTTTTTAAAAAAAATATAAATAACAAACATGTTATACTTACCTGCTCTGTGCAGTGGATTTGCACAGAGCAGCCCAGATCATCCTCTTATTGGGTCCCTCTTCGGCTCTCCTGGCCCCTCCCTCCTGTTCAGTGCCCCACAGCAAGCAGCTTGCTATGGGGGCACCTGAGCCGAGTCACAGCTCCCTGTGTCCATTCAGACACGGAGCTGCGACTAGGGCCCACCCCCTCTCTCTCCTGATTGACTGGCTGACTTTGATTGACAGCAGCGGGAGCCAATGTGTCTCAGCCAATCAGGAGGGAGAGCCTTGGATGGCAGAGACATTCGTGGACATCACTGGACAGAGATGGGGCTCTGATAAGTATTAGGGGGGCCAAGCTGGGCTGCTGCACATGGAAAGCTTTTTATATCTTAATGCACAGAATGCAATAAGATAAAAACCATCTGCCTTTACAACTTCATCAATAATGAAAAAGTCACTCTTTTTAGATTCACTTCATCAACAAAACAAACAGCTTTTTCTTCAGAACAGAAACGGGTAGGGAACCGCAACAACGTTTGTAAAATCCTTTGTAAAACCCAGAGGGAATTGTTTTTTTTTTTTTCTCAACAAAAGTGGAGTTACTCTTTACATATGAAATGTTACATATAAGTATTTAACATGTACTGCTTACAGACAGCAGGTGGTGCCATCAGGACAGTTCTCCACCACATCTCCTGAGTAAATAATTACTATGATGTGAATAGCCTGTAATGTGATATTCTGCAAATTGGTTCAATCCACTATACACACACAGCTGAATGAGATGAGCACACATTAGACATGCCACATCTATTTCTTCTGCTAGTTTATATAGAGATGATTGCATTTTTAGCTGCATGGAGGCAGTCAATGAGCAAACACACAATGTCAAGCATTTACTGGGTATTATAGTGGTTGTACACCCTGTACAACCACTTTTACCTACAGGTAAGCCTATATTAAGGTTTACCTGTGGGTGCTTGAAATATCTCCTAAACATCCACAGTTTGGGAGATATTTACTAAAAAGCTGAGTGCTTTTGACACTTTGGGACTGTGATAGCGTGACGGGCAATCTGACACTAACTGGGTGGGAACTGACTAACTGACATCACCAGTGACACAAATACACTGAGAATACTATACACTGTCATTGTACTAATTACACTGTATGGGAATGGGTTAACATTCAGGGAAATCAAGGGGTTAAATGTGTGCCTAACAAGTGTGAATGTGTGTACAGGTACATCAATGCACTGTCTAATTGGGCGACTATGTGGCAGATGAAGTTTAATGTCGATAAATGTAAAGTATATACACTTATACAAAGTATACACTTGGGGGCTAAGAATATGCATGCATCATACATACTAGGGGGAGTACAACTGGGGGAATCCGTAGTGGAGAAGGATCTGGGGGTTTTGATAGGACATAAGCTCAATAATAGCATGCAATGTCAAGCGGCTTCCAAAGCGAGGAAAGTCCTTTCTTGTATTAAGAGAGGTATGGACTCCAGAGAGAGAGATATCATTTTGCCCCTGTAAAAAATCATTAGTAAGACCTCATCTGGAATATGCAGTTCAGTTTTGGGCACCAGTTCTCAAAAAGGATATCGGGGAACTGGAGAAAGTGCAGAGAGGGGCAACCAAACTGATAAGAGGCATGGAGGATATGATCAACATGTACAAATATATAAGGGGTCCATATAGTGAACTTGGTGTCGAGTTATTCACTTTACAGTCAACACAGAGGACAAGGGGGCACTCTTTACGCCTAGAGGAAGAGATTTCATCTCCAAATACGGAAAGGTTTCTTCACAATAAGAGCTGTGAAAATGTGGAATAGACTCCCTCCAGAGGTGGTTCAGGCCAGCTCAGTAGATTGCTTTAAGAAAGGCCTGGATACTTTCCTAAATGTACATAATATAACTGGGTACTGACATTTATAGGTAAGGTTGATCCAGGGAAAATCTGGGGGATCTGGAAGGAATTTTTTCCCCTGCTGTAGCAAATTGGATCATGCTTTGCTCGGGTTTTTCGCCTTTCTCTGGATCAACTGTGTGTATAGAATTGGGTATATGGGATTGTATGATATTATTTTTTATTTATTTTTATGGTTGAACTGGATGGACTTGTGTCTTTTTTCAACCTAACTCTGAAACTATTATTTGCTGTTTTTTTATTAAAAATCTCTTTGTTCCTCCCTCCTTTGCAGGTAGAAGAAACAAAGAGATTGTTCCCTCAGTACAGAGCCCTGTGTTGTTTATCATCATAGGGCTCTGGGCTGGAATTGGACACAGCCAATCAGCAGGTCACGGTCATGAATCATTGACTGGGACCTGCTGAAAAAATCCCCAAAATTGGGGGGGTTGCATATGTGCGCCCTGTACCTGGAAGAGGTCAGCAGTGTACAGGTACATTGCTCTGCCTGTAGTTCTAAAATTAAATAAAATTGACAATACATGCTTACAGTTCCCTTTTAAGAAAACAGTTCTATCATATCTGCTGCAAAAGGAGGATTGAGAACGCAGCCCTGGCATCTGTCTTATTGCCTATGGCTTCAATCACGTCACCGTTATCATAATTCTTGGTGCTGAGCTGACAGAGATTAGAGGAAGGATTAACTGAGTCACAGAGGGATACGCTGAGTCATAGGGAAAAAAATGTAGCCTTACAAAATGTATCAGTAAAATTTCATTAGTATGCAAATAAGCACAAACTTCTGGAAGCCCCATTTGAAGGGCAACATTTCCAGTATGTACTAACAGACAAGGTCAACCTGAACGAAATGGAAACTTCCCGGAGGTTTGTAGAAGCAAGCATTAGAAATCATCCCCCAGCTCCCTATACTACCCTGCTCCTAGCTTATCTCATCTGTCACTGAGATACTACATGGGGGTCTGGGCTTTTTTAATGATTTTTTTTTTTTTTTTATATATATGTAACAGAGGAGTAAAAAAATGTCTCTTAAACCTGAATGAATAAATACATTTGAATGAAGTAAACTCTTTAGAGCTCAATCTAAACCAGAAATATGTTTTTGTTCTGTATAGAGAAATACAGGGTAGGAGACACTGTCAGTTTTTTTATCTTGTCACCCAACTGGCTGTTGAAAGTGCAACAGCATGTACTATGCACTCCGAACTATAGATGGCGCTGTAGTGATCTACTAGCATCTGTGTGTTTATGTATATTTGTGTATTCTGCACAGGAAGGACGTTTTTTTTCCCCCATTCTCCTGTAATGCCGTTCTCACACTTATATGCTGCTCTTCTATGCAAGTAAATATAAAGTCTAAATTTATTTAGATCCCAATCTCTCATCTTAACACATAACCAACATTGCTGAGATTTCCGCTTCCTTTGTATCAGAATTAGATATTATGGGAAATCTCTCCAACAGGGACATAGACAAAAACAAGAAGTATGCTTAGTAGAACTAGGAAGGGTTTTAACATCTGACAAAGTTTTTATTGCTGTCTGAGCCTTCCTGTTGTTGAGGCATTCACTGTACGGGTAGGGTGGCCACCTCATCCTTTAAACCTGAACACATATGAATTACACAGGTTCTGAGGCTAATTTAATGCAGATAAAGCACCAAGTGAGTTTATTAACCACCTTAACCACTTGCCGACCGCTGCACGCCGATATACGTCGGCACAATGGCAGCAGTGGGCAAATGGGCGTACCTGTACGTCCCCTTTAACTTTAATCGTGTCACGGAGCCGCAGAACGGGGAGATGCCTATGTAAACAAGGCATTTCCCCGCTCTGCCTAGTGACATGACAGAGATCTACTGCTCCCTGTCATTGGGAGCAGTGATCGCTGTCATCTCAGTGGTAGCCCATCCCCCCCACAGTTAGAATCTCTCCCTAGGACACACTTAACCCCTTGTTTGCCCCCTAATGTTTAACCCCTTCCCTGCCAGTGTCATTTACACAGTAATCAGTGCATTTTTTATAGCACTGATCGCTGTATAAATGACAATGGTCCCAAAACAGTATCAAAAGTGTCCGATGTGTTCGCCATAATGTCGCAGTCACGATAAAAAAACGCAGATCGCCGCCATTACTAATAAAAAAAATAATTATGCCTATTTTGTAGAAGCTATAACTTTTGCGCAAAACCAATATATACGCTTTTTGCATTTTTTTTTTACCAAAAAATATGTAGAAGAAGATATATCAGCCTAAACTGAGGAAAAAAATTGTTTTTTTTTTATATATTTTTGGGGGATATTATAGCAAAAAGTAAAAAAATATATATTTTTTTCAAAATTGTCTTTTTTTGTTTATAGTGCAAAAAATAAAAACCGCAGAGGTGATCAAATACCACCAAAAGAAAGCTCTATTTGTGGGAACAATTTTGTTTGGGTGTAACGTCGCACAGCCGTGCAATTGTCAGTTAAAGCGACGCAGTGCCGAATCGCAAAAAGTGCTCTCGTCAGGAGGGGGGGGGGGTTAAAATCTTCCGGGGCTGAATCGGTTAATCAGCCACAGAACCTGTGTAATTAATGTGTTTGGTTTTAAAGGGATGAGGTGGCAACCCTATGTATGGGTGTCACAAGGACAGGAAGTGAGGGAACATTTCCACAATGCGGTCATAGTTAAAGCATGAAATAAATTTCAAAAAGTATAACCAAGCATTACCCACATGTAACCACAAAACACCCCCCCCCCCCTTTACTTTGCTCACTTCCTCACCAGGGTTGCAGTTTCTACCGTCATACTCATGTCCCGCCCCCAGAACTTTATCTCCCAGGAGCTCTTTCTCTACACACAGTTGGCCTGATTTGATTTAAAAAAAGAAGTTAAAAATCTTAACCCATCAATTTAAAGCTGGGTACACACGGATCTAAATTCAGCCGGTAACCTGTTGAAAAAGGTCCCCCCGACGGATAGTGTCCGTCCTGTACTGGCGCAGCGCTTGGGAATGTCTCCAAACATGAACAGCTGTTCATCAGCTGTACTCAGCGCCTGGGCAATTAAGACTACAGTGTGCCACACGTTCACACACGCTCCCGATGCTCGTGCAACTCTGCAAGGGGCAGGTGTAGGGGCGGATTCCTACAGAAGAGGCCGTATTTTACAATGATGGGCAGAGCTGATAAGTTGGGGCTGGTTTCCAAGGTGGTTTTATCAATAAACTACACGTCTTTGCGGGGTGTGTTTACACAACTGAAGGGTGTGTTTTTTAACATGTATTATCTCGTCTGTATGCATCGACCCCTACACCCGCCCCTTGCAGAGTTGCACGAGCATCGGAGCGTGTGGGAGCGTGTGGCACAATGTAGTCTTAATTGCGCAGGCGCCATGTACAGCTGATGAACAGCTGTTCATGTTCGGAGACTTTCGGCGTCTCCTTTGTCCTCCGTACTGCACAAGCGCTGCGCTTGCACAGTACAGGGCGGACACTATCCGACAGGGGACCTTTCTCGGCAGAACACCGGTTCAGCAAAAAAACAGCTAAATTTCGATCTGTGTGTAGCCCTCTCTGTTCATTACACCGGCTTCTAAGATTCCTGAGAGTGAAGATTCACTTAAATTATCTTGTGAAAAGCAAATTCCTGTTAATTAATTCATTTAATTTGCATAAACTTGACACAGATTGGTAGTAAAGTCGTTTTTTGTACTTAAAAAGGCTATAATAAGGCTTACCTGTAGGTACATTTAATATCTCCTAAACTTGCAGTGTTAAGGAGATTTTCCCACTGGATGCAGCCAGTGACATCCCCGGCAGGGGAGGGCTGGACTGGGGGGCAGAGTGGCAATTGCCCCCCCCAGGCCGCCCTAACTTACATTGAAAACCGCCGGCGCCCGGCACTATTTTTACAGCTGCGGCGGCCGGCCACTGTTGCATTCTGGGAATTGTAGTCCACACTCAAGCTCCCAAGCAGTGCAGAGGAAACTACAGTCTTGTAGGCAGGGTGCCCGTGACTGGCTCGGGCTGTGGGGCTGGGTTCTGGCTTGCGCTGCCCGTGGCATGCAACCTGAGCTGCCAGGTAAGAGACCCTGACACCCCCAGCTGACCCCCACATCCCATCCCCCCCCCATACACCCCATTTACCCTGCCCCAGTGATCAGGCTGCATTGATGGGCACTGATGAGGTGGCACTGATGAGGCGACATTGATGGGCACTGATCAGGCTGCATTGAGGGGCACTGGTGAGGCTGCATTGAAAAACCAGCTGGGCATGGATGGTGAGCCGATTCGGTGGTTCAATGGGCCACTTGACTGGACTTCCCCCCCAGGCCTAAGGCTGCCAGCCCTCCCCTGATCCCCAGTGCATGCACTCTGAAGGTCCGGCATACTGGAATCATTTAGGACAAACATTTTTAGGCAATAAAATCTACACAAGAAATCACTTACCTGATCTGATTTGTAAGTGACCATAGATTGATAAGCTATATCAGCTACAGCATAGATGTGCGGAGGGTTGGCTGTCCTCTTTCCTCCTATGTATGCCTGTTCATGCTGAAAGAAGACAAGTGGCATTATCTAGTGTTGGTATAAGTCACAGGATTGTATATTACAGCATCAGATTATTGTGGTATCTCTAGATCAGCCTTTTCCAACCATTTTAACATGAAGGAGCCCTTGAAATAACTTTCAGATCTCAGGGGGCCTTTGCTTATAATTAGAATGTCTAGAGATCTCAGGATGTTAGCATGAACAGTAAGGTAAGATACAAGAATAGATAAAAGAATAACGAACATGGCATACTAAGTGTATTTGAAACCAAAGGAGGCACTATATGGAAATATTGTTTTCAGTAATAATGAAGTGAAATAAACAATTAAAGAAGAAAGGTTTTTTTTTTTTATCATTGTGGATAGAGTAAGAGAAGGTTATAACCCCTGTCAGCTTTTTCTTTCCCATCTGTCTCCTATTGGGGATTTCACTTCACTTCCTATCCCATATCCAGAACAGGAAGTGAGAAAAACCCTTGTTGTCCATATGATCACCAGAACTATTGTCCCCATTGGACAATTTCACTTGTATTCCCATTCTGGTGACAATCAATTTTTTTTTTTTTTTGCTTCCGATGATAATGGTAAACTGGACAAATAGGGCAAATCATAATGGGAAGCACAGACAGCAAAAAAAATCTAGTAAGATGTCCTTATCCCTCTCTATTTAATCCAAAACTAGAAAGACATTTTGCCTTTAGTTAGACATTATTAATGGAATGAAAAGAAGAGCACCCCCTTACATTGGTGGTCAGTGTAAAATGGCCCCCTTAGATTTGTGGTCATTAGATAAAAAGCCCCCTTACACTGGAGGTCAGTGAGAAAGGGGACAACTTAAAGCAGAACTAAACTCTCTCAATCAACATTATCTATTTTTAATCCTTATGCAGCTCGCATTACTAAACATTAC
This sequence comes from Lithobates sylvaticus, assembly GCA_028564925.1. Taxonomy (NCBI): domain Eukaryota; kingdom Metazoa; phylum Chordata; class Amphibia; order Anura; family Ranidae; genus Lithobates; species Lithobates sylvaticus. Next base: position 472,234,663 of record CM053030.1, read on the forward strand.
ATTACTAAACAGATTGGAAGGTACACTATATTTCCAAAAGTATTGGAACGCCTGCCTTTACCTGCACATGAACTTTAACCGCTTTCCGACCGCCTCACGCAGATATACTGCGGCAGAAGGGCACGTACAGGCAGATTAACGTACCTGTACGTTGCCCTTTAAGAGGCAGCTCGCGGGCGCGTGCGCCCGCCGGGAGCTTTGTGATCGTCTCACAGTGAGGAAGAACAAGAAGATGCTAATGTAAACAAGCATCTCCCCATTCTGTCTAATGAAACTGATCACGCTCCCTGTGATCGGGAGCAGTGATCAGTGATGTGTCAGACACAGCCCACCCCCCCACAGTTAGAATCACTCCCTAGGATGCACTTAAACCCTACAGTGCAACCTAGTGGTTAACCCCTTCACTGCCAGTGACATTTTTACAGTCATCAATGCAATTTTTAGCATTGATCACTGTATTAATGCCAATGGTCCCAAAAATGTGTCAAAATTGTCCAATGTGTCTGCCATAATGTCGCAGTCACGATAAAAAACGCTGATCGCCGCCATTACTAGTAAAATAAAAATTATCAATAAAAATGCCATAAAACTATCCCCTATTTTGTAGACGCTATAACTTTCGTGCAAACCAATCAATAAACGCTTATCGCAATTTTTTTTTACCAAAAATATGTAGAAGAATACGTATCGGCCTAAACTGAGGAAAAAAATGTTTTTTTTTTATTTATTTTATTTTATTTTATTTATTTTTTGGGGATGTCAATTTTGTTTGGGAGCCACGTCGCACGGTTGTGCAATTGTCAGTTAAAGCAATGCAGTGCCGAATCGCAAAAAGTGGTCTGGTCAGGAATGGGGTAAACAATAAGGGTGGAATCTGCCCAAATGCCTGATCGTCAGCTAGCTTAGCCGCTCAATGAGCTACTGAGAGCCTGAGCCATCTGCTTCCACCCCCTCCACAGCCCAGCGCTCCAATGAGTACTGGAGGGGCAGAGCAGAGAGCCGGCAACTGACAGTTACCGGCTCTCTGCCCAGTGAAAACCGAGAACTGAGTGTTCAGAGGTCATGAGACCGCTCAGTTCTCAGTCTTATTTCAATGAAGGGGAGTTGGGACTTTAAATGAAGCACCCAAAGGTGCCTCCATCCCGGTAATGAATGAGAAGGAAAGGGAAATTGGGACTTTAGATGAAGCAATTAAATAGTGGAGGTGAGTTACAATACAACGTATTTTATTTGTTTAACATTGATCTCAAAACATTAAAACATTGTTCATATCGCATATATACACATGGAGCGTGCACAAAGACTGAGCATAGTAGATAAAATAGTACATACATACAACACATGATCGGAGTAGTAAATGTGTAAATGAATAAAAGGGGGGGGGCATGCACGTGCAAATAGCACCATGCCCGATGCTGGCACATGCGCCCACATGATATATGTACATCTGTCGAATGATATAAAAACATCATAAAGTATACTGGTGGTGAATGGATAAATAACAGTTCCTATGGGGTGTAACTGCGGCATCAAGTGAAGCTCTACACGTTTAATGGGTATTCCCACTCGTCAGGAGCGGATGCGACAGGCATTCCTACAGAATATATATAAAAGGATGTAAAAAGCTAGACTCTAGAGAAAAAAATTCTCAAAATAATTGTAAGTATAGATGGTTGACCAACAACACTCACCAAACCAGACAGCAACTGCAGTGCGGAGTAGCCGGCAAAGGGCCGGCCGAGAACACAAAGCTTTTATTCATTTACACATTTACTACTCCGATCATGTGTTGTATGTATGTACTCTTTTATCTACTATGCTCAATCTTTGTGCACACTCCATGTGTATATATGCGATATGAACAATGTTTTAATGTTTTGAGATCAATGTTAAACAATTAAAATATGTTGTATTGTAACTCACCTCCACTATTAAATTGCTTCATCTAAAGTCCCAATTTCCTTTTCTTTCTCAGTTCTCAGTCTTAGTGCTGGTGGAGGACAGCTACAGCATCAGATCAATGCTGCAGCCATTTAGGTGAGTATGTATGTTTGTTTTTTTCCAATCCCACACTTCTCCTTTAAGGGATCAAAGTCCATAGAAAAATGGCCACTTGCCTATTGCGGGTTTTATAGATATGTGTAAATGGACAACCGTTGCTTGGTTGTCTCAACCTCGCGCTTGGAGATCTTTAGACAATTATATATTGGTTATTAATTGCTACAGTAAGTGCTTAATGCTTGAGCAATAGCTACATTTAAACTATAATTAAGCTGCTCCCTTTGAAATCGTGAGATTTAGAGTGATGGTGTATTGTTACAAATGGGGCGCTATTGGATCTAAAAAAAGTGATACCTATATAAAAATAAATGAATATAATTAAATAGTGATATGTTCTTCTGGTTAATTTGATCTCTCAGGTGAGTGGTCGGTGCCTATGTTAAAGTGTATGTGTCCCAGGTGGGGAATACCCGTGTGGATTCAATTCTGTATTTGTTAGTGCACTGGTGCCCCTTTAGTGTTCAATGAAATAGGCTATACCCATATATTCCTATATGGTGTCAATTTGGTGGTCCTACTGAATTCGTTGGATTCCACTGTGTGGGGTAATTTAGATTGCTCTGTAAGCAACCTTGCCTTTATCCAAATGTTAATAGGGTGTTGTACTTGGGGTGCGACACCGTATTTTTAACTAAACAGTTATAAGTGCTCCCGCTTGGGGTGCGACACCGTAAACTAAACAATTATAAGTGCTCCCGCTTACAAAACTCAAACATAAACAGTCTTTAGGAGAAATTTACATCATAATTACACCAATTACAATTATTGCAACTGTAGCGATACCCCCAGTTAAGAGGACCGCAAGTTTGTTTTGGGTCCCTGAGTACAGCTCCACCAACCCCCCGGCAAATTTGCTCTACCTGCTCTGGCACAGTTAATCAAGGGGTATGTATCTAGGCACATATGAATATCACTTATACTTTAACTGTAATGGACTCAAACTCACAGGCAACTGCTGACTGAAATAACTGTCTTTACTTTGGCAGTATGAAAAGAAATAGCAACATGCATCAAACATTTGACTTACAACACATTAGCAGGTCCCTGCAATATGCACTTTAACATGTACACATATATGTATCAGGATAGCAATGGAGAACGGAGCGCCACGTGTAGCGACCGTCTGCTATGCACCTCTGAGGTGCAACAAATCTAACTGCGACTATCTAATGGATCAGGCCTGATCCCTAACAATAGAGCTCAGTCCTTGGGGAACCCCAGTATTCTTCACCAGCACAAGAACTGTAGAGGTGGTGCACATGTAACTTTAAATGGTGTGTTTGTAATCCACAAGAAAGAACAATCTTCTTCTCTGAGGTAAATTTGCCTTGGCAGTTCAATAGGCATAAGTGAAATGACAATGCAAGATGAGCCTTTCAGCTCGCTCACCACTCCGGATACCGTCCTCAGCTCCGGGACCTCCACTGGCGGCGTCCGGCCTCCTCCGTCACAGCCCCTGCGCTCCGGTCCTCTCTCCGACCGACCGTCCTCAGGAAAAAAACTCCGCTCTGCTGCTGCTGACAATGAGGGGTGAGAGTCTCTCTCTGTCTGCTGCAAGGCCCAGGCTTCAGGCCTTCAGCAGTCCCGGTCCGCACAGGTGTCTCCTCACTCAGTGGTCTCTGCGTCACCAGCCCAGTCAGAAGAGGAAGAGGCGGTCCTTCCTCTTCCCTTTTATCACCTCCCCCATCAGCCTCTCGGGCGGAAACAACCATCCTCCCGGGAGCCTGGGGAATTATGGGGACTGTAGTCTTCTCCCCTAAAAGGGGAACGACCCCGCTACACACTCCCCCCACTTTGAATCTTTGGTCCCCAAAGACATTGTTCAATCTACAAGCTTTCTTTGAAACAACACGTTCACATAATTCAGACAGAGGAGCTTCCCACCAATTAACATAGGATGGGGAGCTGTCCTGTCTACAGGTCACTTCAGTGTGGGCGACCTGTCTAACTGTGCCAGAGAGTGAGCTGGGGTTGCCCTCCACCAAATGAACAGTGGATGGGTCAGGGCGTTCAGCACTTCTCCTTGCTGTGGTAACAGAGTCTTCTGAACTTTTTCCCATTTGGGGGTAAGTTAACTTCTTGGGAGGCCTCACAACTCTGCGAGCTCTCTGTTCTCTTGGCAGTTCTTCAGGAACACATTCTGGCAACATCACTGGTTCTGGAACATCTACTTCTTCTTCTTCTGAGTAGAGACCAGGGATATCTTCCCAGCACTCAGGCACAACACTGAATGGAACAAACTCTGTAGCTTCTGGGTTCAATGTTTTATCTTCCACATCCTCAGTAAGTGGAAGATCTATGGCGGAATTTCCTGGAGTTGAGGAAGGCCATAGCCATTCAAGTTCTCCTCCCTCTTCTTCAGCCGGCTGGGGCCCTTGTCCCCCTTTGGTTTGGGAGGTCTGGGACCGAGTGTTAGGCCTGGGGGTATCCAGAATGGAAACAGATTCAGGTAAGTCTCTTGCTGGAGGTATTCTGACTGCTTCAGTGAGTGGGAGCAAGTGATTCCTATGCCAGGTCTTCAAAGGCCCCACTCTCCCTTCTGGCTTCAACTTGTAGACAGGCAATCCAGGTAGCTTTCTACAGATGATATATGGCTCTGATCTCCATCTATCAGCAAGCTTGTGTTTTCCAGGGATCCCTAGGTTGCGTAACAGTACACGGTCCCCAGGCTGTAGGTCTTGTACTCGAACCTTCAAATCAAAGTTCCGCTTGTTTCGGGCCCCCCTCTGGTCAGAGGCCGCCTGAGCTTTCTCATAAGCTATCTTCAAACTGTGCCTCAGTCTGTCCACATATCCTTTGTGAGAGGCCTCAGAGGCATGGTCTAAGGAAATGCCAAAGGCCAGATCCACGGGCAATCTTGCTTCTCTCCCAAACATAAGTCGGTAAGGAGAGAAACCCGTCACATCACTTGTGGTGCAGTTGTAGGCATGCACCAGAGCTGATATGTGTTGACTCCAATGTTGCTTCTTCTCTGTTTCTAAATTTCCCAACATGTTCAATAGGGTCCTGTTGAACCTTTCAGGCTGGGCATCACCTTGAGGGTGATATGGTGTAGTTCTAGTCTTCTCTACTCCCAGAGAATCTAGTAGCTTCCTGATCAGGCGACTCTCAAAGTCCCTTCCTTGGTCTGAATGGATTCTTTGTGGTAGTCCATAATGAACAAAGTACTTCTCCAAAAGTACCTTAGCCACTGTAGAGGCCTTCTGGTCCTTGGTTGGGAAAGCCTGAGCATAACGGGTGAAATGGTCGGTTACCACCAGAACATTTCCCAATCCACTCAAATCGGGTTCGAGGCAGAGAAAATCAATGCATACTAGATCCATTGGGCCTTGACTCTGTAGATGGCCCATTGGGGCAGCTTGATGGGGTAAAGTCTTCCTCTGATTGCATCTTGCACAGGAATGGCAATACTCCTCCACTTTGGCCCTCATGCAGGGCCAATAAAACCGGTCTCTGACAAGTTGGAAGGTTCTCTCTGCTCCCAAGTGACCATGCTGGTCATGTAGGGCAATCAGCACAGTCTCTCAATGCTTTTCGGGGAGAAACAGCTGCCACTTATCTTCTGAGCTATCAGAGGGGCCCCTTCGGTAGACCACTCCCTGATGCACCTGTAACTTGTCCAACTCTCTACTCAGTAGGCGAGCCTCTTTGGAAGGGTGAAGTCGGAGTCCCTCTGGACTCTTGTTTTCCAGTGCCTCCAGGACCAATTTCCCCATGGGGTCTTCCAATTGGTCACACCTTAACTCCTTCTTGGACAGCTTCGGTAGGCACTCTTCTTCTAGTTGAGTTACCCCACAGTAACACTTTGGGACTCCCACTGTGGTAACTCCTATCTCTTCCGCTCTGGATCCTCCTCTGGCTTGGAGTTCAGCCCCCTGACAAAGGGCTCGCACTCCTTCTGGTGCCACTTGGGTCCAGTCTTCCCAATCATCGGCCATGACATGAGATCTTCGGGACAGGGCATCTGCATTCCTATTTCCAGCCCCTGGTCTGTACTTGAGGCTGAAATTGAATCCAGACAACGCCGCCAACCATCTGTGTCCAGTTGCATCCAGCTTGGCGGTGGTGAATAGATAGGTCAAGGGGTTGTTATCTGTTTTTACAGTAAACTCGGCCCCATAAAGATAGTCTTTTAGTTTGTCAACTACTGCCCATTTGAGGGCTAAGAACTCCAACTTGTGGGTGGGGTAGTTCTTCTCTGAGGGGGTCAGGCTCCGGCTCACATAGGCCACTGGTCGCAGCTGATCTTCATACTCTTGGTAGAGTACTCCACCTAGGCCCTCATGGCTGGCATCAACATGCAGCTCATATGGTCTAGTGGGGTCAGCATAGGCCAAAACTGGGGCTGTGGTGAGACTTCTCTTCAAGGTTCTGAAAGCCTCTTCACACCTTGAGTTCCACTGGTCTTGAACCGATTCACCGGGCCTCCTGGGCCCCAATCCATCTTCCTCTCCTTCTGTCTTGAGCAGCTCGTTTAGGGGTTTTGCAATGCGGGCAAACCCATCCACAAACCTGCGGTAGTAGGAGCAGAACCCCAAGAAAGACCGAAGTTCTGTAACTGTTGTGGGTCTTGGCCACGAAGTAACTGCCTCCAACTTCTCAGGGTCTGTAGCCACTCCTTTTTCAGACACTATGTGTCCCAGATAGTTCACAGAAGACTGATAGAACCGACACTTCTCGGGGGAAAGTTTGAGTCCCTCTTCACTGAGCCTCTTCAATACTTTCTCCAATCTGGCTTCATGTTCTTCCAAAGTTTTTCCAAAAACAATGACATCGTCCAGGTACACAAGGACTTCTATGAGGTTCATGTCTCCAACTGTCCTTTCCATAAGGCGTTGAAATGTAGCAGGAGCTCCAGATAGGCCCTGAGGCATCCTGTTGAACTCAAAGAACCCTACTGGGGTTATGAAGGCAGTCTTTTCTCTATCTTCTGGATGCATGGGAATCTGATAGTACCCACTCTTGAGGTCCATCACACTGAACCACTTAGCTCCAGATAAACTCTGTAAGGCATCCTCTATCCTTGGCGTGGTGTACTGATCAGGAATGGTCCTCCTGTTGAGAGTTCTGTAGTCAATGCAGAGCCTCAACGACCCATTCTTCTTCCTGACTACCACTATTGGGGAGGCATAGGGGCTTCTGGACTCCCGAATCACTCCCGTCTTCTTCAGTTCCGCAAGCTGCTCTCTCAGATCCTCCAGATCTGCTAGCGGGACCCGCCTTACTCTTTCTCTGAATGGCTTGTCCTCTTGCATGCGGATTCGATGGGTGGCACTCCTTGCACACCCCACATCAAACTCATCTTTAGAGAAAATCTTCTCCCATCTGGTCAGCTGGGCTTTGGCTCTCTCCTTCCAAGCTCCAGGTAGGTTTGGGTTTTCCATGGAGAGTTTCTTCCAAACATCTTCTCCTTCACCCGTCCCCTTCACTTCTGACCAGCCAACTGGGACAGCAGGACTCACCTGTCCCAGAAGCATCCTGGCAGGGATCTCCATGGGCTGCTCCGTGGGGTTCCTCACACTGACAGGGACTCTTCCTCTAGCCTTCTTCAGGGCCCTCAATGAGATCACTTCTGGTATCACCTCCAGACCTGAGTGACCCTCCATTGGGTCGGGTTCCAACATAATAAAGGGGCCAGGCTGCTCCCAATTAAGTTTCACCGTGGCTCTCAGGCAGGTTACCTCTCCAGGCTGTAGCACCGCTCCTTCTTTTCCAAGCCTCCATACCTTGCCTATCCCCTCACTTGGGGTCTTCTGCTCTAGGACCAACCGCTGGTAGGCTGCCTTCAGCATGGGATGGATCTTGGGAGCTGAAAGATTCTCTTTCTTCACCAGGGGGGTCAGAAGCCTTCTGACTAGGTCCGTGTTCGTCCCTATAATCAGGGAAGTCTTGCTGGTTCCAGGTGGACGAGGGCACACCACTGCTAGGGTGTCAAACACTTCAGTCTTCCCAGCTACGGATGGGTCAAAGGTCAACCGTATGGGTAAGTATCCATCATAGGGGAAACTCTGAGTTCCCAGCCCCCGTATCTCCAACTCTTCTATCTTCTGTATGGGCAGATGACTCAGGTATCTGTCATAGAAGTCCCTGTACAATAGGGTCACTTGTGCTCCAGTGTCTAGGAGGGCCTTCGTGTATATTCCTTCCACTTGGATGGGTACAGTAGGAGATGGACCAACTAGCTCTTCTGGGTAGGGCCGAGTTGATGCTACCTTCTTCTGTGGACTCTTTCCTTTCTCACTTGATTTGCGCTTGATTCTTTCCTGAGCCTGGTATGCATTAATTTTCTCCCCCTCTATGGGAGTATGAACCCGCTGAGGGACATTGTTATCTCTCATTTTTAAGGGTTCTCGTTTTGGAGTACTGTATCTCTTCGGAGGGGTCTTGCCCCCTTTCTCTGGGGTGTACTTTGGTTGGGGAACCCTGGGTTCCTTTTGAGGGGTTTGATCTCCTCGCTTTCTTTTCCTGTTATACTTCTTGGAGCTCACTGAAGGTGATGGGCACCCGGTTGACTCCTTCACCGGGGCCCTTTGGCGTTTCCCGCCGGCTGGCGGCTATCTGTTTTCTTCCTCTTTGGACTGGAACATACAGCTGCAATATGGCCAATTCCCCCACAATTAAAACAGATCATCTCTCCGTAGTCAGGTGGGGATGCTGGTGCTGAAACAGTTGGAAATAATTCCCTCCTGCTTGATTCTTTCTTGGGACTTGGCGTCTCTTTCGCCACCAGAGATGTCAGTATCTCCATCATCTGGGACATCTGCAACTTCAGGGCATCTACTTCTGTCTCTCTTTCAGGGGTTAAGGCTGACCTGACCGTGGCCACTGGAAGTTTTGTAGACCCCATCACTTGCTTTTCCCGTTTCTCTTCCAACATGGCCTCTTCCTCTCTGACCATTCGAATGAGATCGGGGTAGTCCAGGCTCTTCCCATCCTGCCGGGTGCGTAGTATTAGTGCGACAGGGTCTAGGGGTTGGGCTCCCCTCATCACCTGCTGGGCACGGGCTTCATCTACCTTCCCCGGATCTATCCCATTCTTCAGGATAATCCTATGCAGGATCTTGTCTATACGTCCCATATACTCCGACAGCTTCTCCCCTGTCTTCTGGTAACAGTGTTCCAGTTGATAGGTAAGCTCCGTGATTTTCTCTGTCCCACCAAACACACTCTCCAGGATGTCTAGGTAATCCTGAGCAGTGCAATCTTTCTTGCTTGTCTTCAGGTTGCGTATGGCCTCTAAGGCAGGCCCTTTTAGGCTCTCAACAATCCTTTGCTTCTTTCTACCTTCTGGGACCTCCCATTCTTCTAAGGCCTGCGTGGCACCATCTAACCACTCTTCAAATCCCTCTTCCCCCGAGGGTACAGGTTTCCTTCCTGAAAACATCCGGAGTTTCCTGTATCCCGACATCGGGTAGTCCCCGGGGTCTCTTCTGCACAATCTCCCCTAGGACAGCACACAGTTCTGCACTAAGAGTGGTCTGTGCGAGTGCGGGACTTTCCGCGCCCTTCTGCTCTTCCTTCTTTGGTGATAGCATAGTTTTCATTGGAAAACAGTCTCCCTTGCGCAGCAGCGCATGCAGCAATTGATAGGTCTGACCATCCAATGCTTGTATGCTTTGGCTCCTGAACTGCTCTGGAGTCTCACTTCTCCATTCTACTAGGGCGTATGTATACCCGGCATCATTTCTCATATCCATTATCCGTGACTTGTGGCATGGGGATAATGACATTATGAGCTGCTTGACTGCCTCTTCCTGCCATATCCCTGGCAGTTCAATGACTGCTGCTGCGGCTGGATCCATGCCCCATATTGTGGACCACCGTCCCACTTCTATCGGGTCCATGCCGGTACCTTCTGGCGGGTTTTCCCGCTGTCTCAGGATCCCGGATTACGAGCCCCCACGTGTAGCGATACCCCCAGTTAAGAGGGCCGCAAGTTTGTTTTGGGTCCCTGAGTACAGCTCCACCAACCCCCCGGCAAATTTGCTCTACCTGCTCTGGCACAGTTAATCAAGGGGTATGTATCTAGGCACATATGAATATCACTTATACTTTAACTGTAATGGACTCAAACTCACAGGCAACTGCTGACTGAAATAACTGTCTTTACTTTGGCAGTATGAAAAGAAATAGCAACATGCATCAAACATTTGACTTACAACACATTAGCAGGTCCCTGCAATATGCACTTTAACATGTACACATATATGTATCAGGATAGCAATGGAGAACGGAGCGCCACGTGTAGCGACCATCTGCTATGCACCTCTGAGGTGCAACAAATCTAACTGCGACTATCTAATGGATCAGGCCTGATCCCTAACAATAGAGCTCAGTCCTTGGGGAACCCCAGTATTCTTCACCGGCACAAGAACTGTAGAGGTGGTGCACATGTAACTTTAAATGGTGTGTTTGTAATCCACAAGAAAGAACAATCTTCTGCTCTGAGGTAAATTTGCCTTGGCAGTTCAATAGGCATAAGTGAAATGACAATGCAAGATGAGCCTTTCAGCTCGCTCACCACTCCGGATACCGTCCTCAGCTCCGGGACCTCCACTGGCGGCGTCCGGCCTCCTCCGTCACAGCCCCTGCGCTCCGGTCATCTCTCCGACTGACCGTCCTCAGGAAAAAAACTCCGCTCTGCTGCTGCTGACAATGAGGGGTGAGAGTCTCTCTCTGTCTGCTGCAAGGCCCAGGCTTCAGGCCTTCAGCAGTCCCGGTCCGCACAGGTGTCTCCTCACTCAGTGGTCTCTGCGTCACCAGCCCAGTCAGAAGAGGAAGAGGCGGTCCTTCCTCTTCCCTTTTATCACCTCCCCCATCAGCCTCTCGGGCGGAAACAACCATCCTCCCGGGAGCCTGGGGAATTATGGGGACTGTAGTCTTCTCCCCTAAAAGGGGAACGACCCCGCTACACAACTAAATCGCCAGATGGCGTCGCATGCCATATAGCCTCAAGTGAAAAAATCTTCCTTAAGAAAGTCTTTGTGTACAACGCTTGAAAAATAAAAATGAAAACATATGTGCAAAAAGAAAGTTCATAACAACAATTCTTTTGATTGTTGAGTGTTAGATTCACTCTTTTCTTAGGTAGCGTGACTCCCTTCACCACAGCAAAACTCTTCCTTCACCCAAAGTGATAAGACAAATTGTAGCTGGCCGCTTACCAGATGTTGTTGATTGCTTTACTTAAAAAACAACCAAATGCACTTTTACAGGACTTTGCCTGTTCTCAGATACACCAAAACTTTTTAGACAGCTCTCCCTCCTCACAGATCAGTTCCGGTCGGGAATGGATACATATGTGGGATCAGAGAAAAACACCTCATAGTGCAATCTTGCTTTTATTTTTAAAAATGGATATAAAACAACAATAGCCAAATGGCCACTTACACTTCTGAAGACGTGACATCACGAAACGTGCGTCGGAGGCGGTACCTGATCACAAACTAAGCGCAATCATCCCTGAATTTCCGGTCTGTCTGGTTGTCGGCAATAGCAGGTGGAACGCATGCCGATCCACAGCGGGAATTGCAAAGGGAGAGATCCTCCAAACCACACTACTGAGTTTAAAGGCGGGCACCGGGAAATGTAAGTGGCCATTTGGCTATTGTTGTTTTATATCCATTTTTAAAAATAAAAGCAAAATTACACTATGAGGTGTTTTTCTCTGATCCCACATATGTATCCATTCCCGACCGGAACTGATCTGTGAGGAGGGAGAGCTGTCTAAAAAGTTTTGGTGTATCTGAGAACAGGCAAAGTCCTGTAAAAGTGCATTTGATTGTTTTTTAAGTAAAGCAATCAACAACATCTGGTAAGCGGCCAGCTACAATTTGTCTTATCACTTTGGGTGAAGGAAGAGTTTTGCTGTGGTGAAGGGAGTCACGCTACCTAAGAAAAGAGTGAATCTAACACTCAACAATCAAAAGAATTGTTGTTATGAACTTTCTTTTTGCACATATGTTTTCATTTTTATTTTTCAAGCGTTGTACACAAAGACTTTCTTAAGGAAGATTTTTTCACTTGAGGCTATATGGCATGCGAAGCCATCTGGCGATTTAGTTGCAATAATTGTAATTGGTGTGATTATGATGTAAATTTCTGATGTAAATTTCTCCTGGGAGCACTTATAATTGTTTAGTTTACGGTGTCGCACCCCAAGCGGGAGCACTTATAACTGTTTAGTTAAAAATACGGTGTCGCACCCCAAGTACAACACCCTATTAACATTTGGATAAAGGCAAGGTTGCTTACAGAGCAATCTAAATTACCCCACACAGTGGAATCCAACGAATTCAGTAGGACCACCAAATTGACACCATATAGGAATATATGGGTATAGCCTATTTCATTGAACACTAAAGGGGCACCAGTGCACTAACAAATACAGAATTGAATCCACACGGGTATTCCCCACCTGGGACACATACACTTTAACATAGGCACCGACCACTCACCTGAGAGATCAAATTAACCAGAAGAACATATCACTATTTAATTATATTCATTTATTTTTATATAGGTATCACTAGTTTTATAGATAACTGATGTGGTGGATCATACACAGTGAGTATTTTTTCCATAACACAGCACATGTTCTTGTACCATATTTTGTGGGGGCGTAATAGTGAATGTTCACCCAGTCTTGTACTATCTAGGGCTTGTTTGGTTAGGGGGTCATAAATATCACATTGTGCTTCCCACGTAGAAAAGTAATGCATATGATACATAGGTGTAACCTATCTTTAACAGAACAGTATAGTCCTTTATCAATATACTAGGCTAGACACATTTTTTAAAACTATAGTCATCTGATTTGCATGGCTCCAATAGCAATAAAATATGTAAACTTTATATTGTTCTGGTTGCTTTAGATATAAACAAATGCTGTCTCAGGAAGAAGGTGTGGATACATTGTATCTGTAGACAAAGTTTTTTTTGAATATTTTTGGATAGATTAGGGAAGAACTGTGTTTTTTCTAGGTATATTCACACTCTTTTCTTGTCCTGGAGACCCTTTTCACAGCAACAGAAAATAATGGGTAATCCAACTTTTCTGAGTTGTCACCAGAACATGAAGTAAGGGTAAATTTTTCACAGCAAATTTTGGCTGCAGCTAGGGGGCATCTGGGAACCCTTAACTACTGAGTTTGAAGTTCGGGGGACCTATGGCTGCAAATGGGCACAGTGAGGCTGCAAATGGGCATTGTTGACCCTCTTTTCCACTTACAGTAGCTGTGCATTTCTCACCCGAGGCTTATACTTGAGTCAATCATTTTTCTTGTTTCTTGGTGGTAAAAGTGGGTGCCTCGGCTTATATTCGGGTCAGCTTATACTCGAGTATATACGGTAACTGAAATCAGTCGGTAAAGCATTTAAATGATCCTTGCACTACATGAAAGTCCACTTTTTAGGTATGCCCCCCCCCCCCTAAATGTAGAAAACAAACACCCATAGTGGAGAAAAGTCTTTACTGAGAAGTAGTAGGAAACTGAAATGTATTAAAACCTTAATTCTTTTGTTAAAACTTTTTCTTTAGTAAATCAAAAAAAGTTCATACCTGGGATGAATACAGATCTAAACTTCGGAATGGATTAACAGCGACAAGAATGTCCCCAACGTAAGTATATATCTGATCCTTGTTGTAGCGATTTTGTAGCTGTTCTGTTACAGAATTCTATGACACAAAATAAAATAGTAATATTTAAATCCAGTGTTATGCAGGGTAAATAGTTCAGTGAGTTAAATGCAGATCTTTTGGTCAAAAGTGAAATAAGAAGAAAATTTTCCCAACTTCCAGTGTTATTTGCAATTGTCTAAACACAAAAAGGAGTTGACCTAATTATTTCAGATTGCCAGATTTTTGTCCCTTAATGTCGCTGTCAAAATCAGAAGTGCAACAGTGAAAAAGGGAGGTTATGTTACCAAAAAAATTGAAATGCAGAGTTCTGGAAGCATTACTTCAATCTTTAATGCAAATGTTCATTTTCTGACTGCTTTAAGAAAATAAGGCCCATAAAGCTATGAATTTTTTTCCATACTTAAGTGCCAATTTCACTTTTAGAGGACTGCCTGCCTTTACACGCACATGAACTTTAATGGCATCCTAGTCTTAGTCCATAGGGTTCAATATTGAGTTGGCCCACCCTTTTCCGCTACAACAGCTTCAACTCTTCTGGGAAAGTTGTCCACAAGGTTTAGGAGTGTGTCTATGGGAATGTTTGACCATTCTTTCAGAAGAGCATTTGTGAGGTCAGGCACTGATGTTGGACAAGAAGGCCTGGCTCGCAGTCTCCGCTCGAATTCATCCCAAAGGTGTTCTATCGGGTTGAGGTAAGGACTCTGTGCAGGCCAGTCAAGTTCCTCCACCCCAAACTCGCTCATCCATGTCTTTATGGACCTTGCTTTGTGCACTGGTTCAAATCATTTGGTGGAGGGAGATTATGGTGTGGGGTTGTTTTTCAGGGGTTGGGCTTGGCCCATTAGTTCCAGTGAATGGAACACTTAAGGCGTCAGCATACCAAGACATTTTGGACAATTTCATGCTCCCAACTTTGCGAGTACAGTTTGGGGATGGCCCCTTCCTGTTTCAACATGACTGCATACCAGTGAACAAAGAAAGGTCCATAAAGACATGGATGAGGGAGTTTGGGGTGGAGGAACTTGACTGACCTATACAGAGTCCTGAATTCAACCCGATAGAATTTTATGTGATGAATTAGAGCGGAAACTGCGAGCCAGGCCTTCTCATCCACATCAGTGCCTGACCTCACAAATGCGCTTCTGGAACACTCCACACACCTGGACCTTATTGACAGCCTTTCCAGAAGAGCTGAAGCTGTTATAGCTGCAAAGGGTGGACCAACTCAGAATTGAACCCTACGGACTAAGACTGGGAGGCCATTGAAGTTCATGTGCCTGTAAAGCCAATACTTTTGGTAATATAGTGTATGTCTGGTCCTTAATCCGGCCATACAATGATCAAAATAGGGCCAGTCCAGCAGGGACCAGGCACATTTTGATCAGTGTGTGGGCTCCCATGTTCAGCAGAAGTCAATTGTTTAATTAACTTCTGTTGAAGGAACATGTTGGAAAACTTCCCATCGATCAGTGGCTGCAGCCAACCATTTGCAGCCGCTGATCAGTGTATTCTGACAGTGACAAGTGCTGCTGTCAGAATACAAACTATTGCAGGGGGATTTATCCATCCACCTGTCACTTACAACTCCACTTCCTCCTCTCCAACTCCTCTTACCGTTGGAGTCCCCCAAGGTTCTGTCCTTGGACCTCTACTATTCTCCATCTACACATCCTCCCTGGGTCAGCTGATGGCCTCCCATGCCTTCTGCTACCATGTATATGCCGGTGACACCCAAATCTATCTCTCTGCCCCTCAGCTCACCCCATCAGTCTCCTCACACATCACTGATTTACTAACAGACATATCAGCCTGGATGTCACACCACTTCCTCAAACTGAATCTATCTAAAACTGAGCTCTTAATATTTCCTCCCCCTACATGCTCCTTCCCCTGACTTCTCTGTCAAGATCAATGGCACATCTATCCCACATGCCAGGGTGCTAGGGGTAACCTTAGACTCTGAACTGTCCTTTCAGGCCAACATCCAATCCCTGTCCAAATCGTGCCGCCTCAACCTCCGCAACATTTCTAGAATACGCCCCTTTTTAACTAATGACATCACCAAGCATCAAATTCACTCCCTGGTTATCTCTCACCTTGACTACTGCAACTCCCTCCTCATTGGATTACCTTTACATAGACTATCCCCTCTTCAGTTCATAATGAATGCCGCTGCAAGACCCATCCACCTTACCAACCATTCAGTGTCCTCCACCCCTCTCTGCCAATCCCTCCACTGGGTTCCACTCACCCAACGAATAAATAAGTACTAACAATAATTTACAGAGCCATCCTGTCAGGAAGTGCCGTCAAGTGGACCTGTTGCTGGGCGCCCTGGGGTCTGCCGGTGTGCGCCGATGCGCGCTGGCGCTCACGGGCGCGTGCCTGTGCGCGCTGATGTGCGTGTGCGCCTGCGTGCGCGTGCGGGTGCGCGTGCGTGGGCGCGCGTTGGCGCGCGCGCGCGCATGGCGTTCGGCGCCGGTCGGCCTATTTAGGCTGAACTCACTGGGCGCTCGGTGCTGTCCGATCGTCAGCTCCTAGTGTCCCATTACCTGCTGCCTGAATCCTGTTTGACCTCCTGACCCCCGGCTTGATCCTGCACCTGTCCGTCTGCTGCCTGCCTGTTGACCTCGGCCTGTCCCTGACTCCATTTCTGCCTGCTCCTCTGTGCCACGTTGCCCGCTTGTTGCCAACCTCTGCCTGTGACCCGGACTTGAACCTGCTGCTCCTCTGTACTACGTTGCCCGCTTGCTGCCAACCTCTGCCTGTGACCTGGACTTGAACACGCCTCTCCTCTGTACCGTGCCTGTGTGTGGAAGTGCTCTGCCAAGACCCTGCCCTGCACCTGCTGTTTGCTCCCTACTATCTGGAAGACCACTGACTCCACTTCAGCAAACCTCCGGGGCCATCTCCCGGCAACGACCCGCCAGGCACTCATACCACTCTGTGCTCTCGTGCCCCCTGTCCCCACTTCCAGGGGGCCGAGAACCAGATACGTACGGGAGGCCTTCCCCCTGCTACATCGGGCTCACCTTTCCGGCGCGTGAAGTCTGACACATCCATAACTCTGCCCCCCACTACATTACTAACCTAGTCTCAAAATACCAACCAAGCCGCTCTCTTCGGTCCTCCCAAGACCTTCTGCTCTCTAGCTCCCTTGTCACCTCGTCCCATGTTGACCTCCAGGATTTCTCCAGAGCTTCTTCCATCCTTTGGAACTCCCTACCCCAATCTGTCCGACTGTCCCCAAATCTATCCATCTTTAGACAATCCCTGAAAACCCTTCTCTTTAAAGAAGCTTACCCTGGTTCTAACTAATACACTGTTTTACTTCCTCCATCAGCCCATCCCCCACAGCTATTACCTTTTGTATTAATTGACCCTCCCTTTTTAGATTGTAAGTTCTAATGAGCAGGGCCCTCTGATTCCTCTTCTCCCAAAATTGTAATGTAACTGTAATGTCTTCCTTCATTTTGTTAAGCACTGCGCAAACTGTTGGCGCTATATAAATCCTGTATAATTTAATAATAATAATCCACCTCATTTGTGTGGATAGAAAAATCTGTTCATTTTTTTCATTTAGTTAGCTAACTGTGTATGGCTGGCTTTACTCATAGTGGACATAGTCACCCGAAGGGGTAAAGTTCATCATGCAGATGTGATCTGTCAATGAAAAGAATGAGACCCTGGGACATTTTGTCTAGAGATCTCCACTTTATCTACATTCAATCTACACTCAGGGAGTGGAAAAGCATTTAACAACAACTTCACTAAACATGAAGTTGTCCTGCAAAATAATTTAACAATTTACAAATTTCAAGCACAACCCTGGATGTGCAATGTGCTGTATATTACCGGTGATCTATAATCTAACAAAAACAGATATTAAGTAGTTGATTTGTTTCCAAATGCAGAGGCCCAGTTTGACAAGCAACAAAGTCAAACTCTAACCTAAACAATTAATTTTTTCAATAAAGTTGGGAAGTGTTTGAACTTCTGTCAGAAATTCATTGCTAGACCAAAGAAAGGAAGAAATACAGAAGCAAATGGTGCTTTATAGTTGCTTTATTTGATTGTTTTAATCCCAGCTATGGTGTTTTGGGGTTTAATTATCTATCCCTTTGATTAGGGCTTTAGACCTATTAGGGTAAAATGCAAGGTGTCATCACTAGTATGTGTACTGGTAGAAAGTTGACCTTGCAGTGAAATGCAAGATCCACTTACCAGGTCCATGCTCTGTCCCCCCCTGTAGATATTGCAGCTTAATTTCACATCATAAAATGTACCCGAAAAAATAAAGTTAGATAAGATTAGCAGGGTTGGATATCACTATCCTTTCAGCCAGATTGCTGGCAAACATTTGGGTATCCCAAATCTCATGTTGGGGGACTCTAGCCCAACAGGTAGCAAGAGCACCTTCACATTAGATTTGGACTGCTCTGTATTCCCCAGGATCTTGTGGGAAGGACCATGACCTCACCTCTGCCTAGGCATCGGTTAAGTATACAATTTAGCTCTTTTTTTACAGGTACATTTTCATTGGGGATTTCATTGGAATTTCTCCTATCTTCATTTACTGTCATACCTCTTGTGCAGGAAGTATGTGGACAATCTGCCCACTGGGGATAAAGACAGGAATGAAACCCTAGTTTTTGATTTTAATTCTAATAATTCACAGCAAGAAAATACCACATGTGTTATTTTATTGTGAATCAAGCCTATTAAGTGCATGTAGGACCAAAGCTTTTTTTATTTTTTAGATAGCCATATGGGCCTATTATTTTTTTGGTTCTCTATAGAAAGATTTCCTGTCGCTTCCTGTCACAGCAAAGCAAAACATTCAGAAGATATCTCCTCAAAGTGAGGGGAACTCCTCTTATAGATAGTGGCCCCGGTACCTCTAATAAGAGATTTACCCTCACTTCTTTTTCTGTTCTATAAAATTTGGATTACCCATCACTTTTCTTCTCCATTGACAGTTGTTACCAGAGCAAGAAGCGAGAGGAAACCTCTCAAAAGTGAGGGAGATTCCCGTCTTATACAGTTGTCACCAGAACAAGAAGTTTATGGAAATTCCTTGAAAGTGAAGGGAATTATGGTCTCACCAGAACAAGAAATAAGAGGAAAACTCTGCAAAGTAATGGGGAATTCTAATCTTAGAAAGTCACCAGAACAAGTGGCTCCACTGGAAGATTTCCCCTCACCTCTTTTTCTAGCGACAGATGTAAACCTTTGGATTTACTATCACCTTTTGGCTCAGTAATAAAGGCCACCAGGACAAACAGAGAAAGTAAATCTCAACAACACACATCAAAAATTCCTCGCATTTATTTCCTATGGCATTTGATAAAATATTAATTGAAAGGCAATCCTACCTCATCTAGAACTTCCAAGGCTGCCAGATCATCCACATCATTCTGGTTGGGTGTCATAGACTCTCTGAAAATCCCCTTTTTTGTATGAATCCGCTCATGCCTAAGGAGCAAGCAATAGACTTCCCCTTAATAATTGAATGAAAAAATTTAATCCTCAGTGATTCAAGGCATAAGAACAGGAATCAACTTCAGGCAACAGGAAAAAACAGGATTAAATATTCCTTTGTGACACTTGGGGGGAAAATATTCTGCATTAGGAGAGAAAAAAATGTGAGAATCCAAATTCAGGAGTTGTTTGGAGTAACCCAGTCTGTTTTCTCATCTAGAAAGACCTGTAAGGATCTAAGTAAAAGAGGCTCATTTACAGTCAAATGATATACTTAGCAGAATATAGTTCAGGTACTTGCGTCCACTGCGTCCTGGTAACAAAATATGTTTTGAATAAATACAAATTGTATTTAAACATATCAGGCTTCAAACACGGTGCAATAAACCTCAGTCAAGGCTGACACCAGTCCGATACCCTTACTGTTCCATCTCATAGAATGACACTTGAAAAACCTTTACTGGAATGTGATACAATAATTTGTAGCCCAGTCATCAAACAAATTTGATTAATTTGCTACCTTTAAAGCTGTAAAAAAAACAATCTAGCAAAAAATGTAGAAACACAGAAATGGCAGACTATTGAGTCTGCCCCATCAAAAAAAAAAATATATATATATATATATATATATATATATATATATACACACAGTATCTCACAAAAGTGAGTACATCCCTCACATTTTTGTAAATATGTTATTATATCTTTTCCTGTGACAACACTGAAGAAATGACACTTTGCTACAATGTAAAGTAGTGAGTGTACAGCTTGTATAACAGTGTAAATGTGCTGTCTCCTCAAAATAACTCAACACACAGCCATTAGTGTGTAAACCGCAGGCAACAAAAGTACAAACATGTTTGAAACAGGTTTTATTTCTATGTCTGTCTGACTTTTGGGGAAAAAAAGTCCACTGGAGCCCACACACGATCTAATTGTCCGGCAGATTTCGGTCCGCCGGACCAAGTCTGCCGGAAAGTCCAATCGTATGTACATGCCATAATTGGGCATAATTGGGCAGACACAATAAAAACATTTTTTTACCTCTTTTTCTCCAATATTCCCATTTGCTGGTGGATGTCTATGAATTCCATTAGCTGCTTTTGAAGTGCTCTTTCATTATGTCTAATTTGCCTAATAAATGCATGTTCCAAAAGATCGCACACTGTAGGACGTTTCTCAAAGTCTTTTGTGAGGCACCTGAAAGAAAAAAGAAATGGGAAAAATCAGAATAAAAATTTCAGTTCGCTTTTCACCTGACACTATTGCATGATGTGGAGATCTGGATTCTGGAGCACCATTTGTCAAATCAAAGCCAACTTTTAAATAGGGGAATATAGGTTACAACCATCATTTTACAGTATATAGACAGCATGGTAAACAATACAGGCATAGCGCCCAACTTTTTAAGATGGGAATGAGGGACACCTATTAGCAAAAGTATGTCGGCATAGGACACACCCCCTGCCGCACCCCCTTAAAGGACAATTATACAAAACTATGATTAGTTAAACCCACAAGTTTTTTTTTTTTTTTTTTTACCGCTACTATTCCTTTATACTGGCATTGACATTTGCAAATGCAACAATTTAGAAATTGGATGAAAAATTTAGCACTGGGAAACACTTTCTGAAAGATAAAAAGTGCATTTTAAATACAACTATATGGATCAGGCAAAAATGAGGTTCAAATGGGAAGGAAAGAGGGACAGAGGGACATTATTCCAAATCAGGGACTGTCCCTCAAAATCATGGACAGTTGGGAGCTATGATACAGGTAATAAGAACAACACTTTCTTCAATAATTTGATGAGGGATCAGAGTCCCCGGAAAATATAACTAGTAAGAAAATATGTTTCAAAACTATTTTGGTTAGACTTGGCATTTAATGGAAATAGTAGAGATATTAATCCTTCATTTATAAGTTAAAAATCACTCCACAAAGGTGACTTAAATATATATTTCAGCCATCCACAAGCTTCTGATTTGCATCATTTTGCTTGAACCTGCACCTGTTATTTTGCTTGCATGGAAACACCATTTTTTTCCCCTAGAATTTGCATTGAAACATTTGCATCCTCAAACTACAAATCTGCATCCAGGGCCTGATTTCCATCACTTGGACTTGTATTTTTGGCACCCAAAGCAGCAACCCACTGCTGAAATCATCTCTTATATACACAGTATTTTTTTGTTTAACTGGTATTAACCTGGCTTACCACATTGTGACAATGTGTAAATATGTTTATATCCACTGGAAAAACAGTGTGTAGCATGCTAACTGTACAGGGATTGAGTGTACCCCAATGATCAGTGTGATCATCGCTGCTATGGTCCCAATGACTAACTACTGATTCTGGAATTAAAAATAACTGGAACTTCCTAGGTGGGTTGTCTGTTAACCACTTCAGATCCGGAAGGTTCACCCTCGTTCGTGTCCAGGCCATTTTTTGTGATACAGCACTGCCTTGCTTTAATTAACAATTGCGCAGTCGTGCGACACTGTACCCAAAGAAAATTGATATCCTTTTCTCCCACAAATAGAGCTTTCTTTTGGTGGTATTTAATCCCCTCTGCGGTTTTAATTTTTTGCGCTATAAACAAAAAAAGACCGACAATTTTGAAAAACAATTTTTTTTTTACTTTCTGCTATAAAACTCATCCCAAAAAAATTTAAAAAATCAAATGTCTTCATCAATTTAGGCCAATATGTATTCTGCTACATGTTTTTGGTGAAACAAATCCCAATAGGCGTCTATTAATTGGTTTGCGCAAAAAATTATAGCATCTACAAAATATGGGATATATTTATGGAATTTACTTTTTCTTTTTTCAAGTAATGGTGGCGATCAGTGATTTTATAACAGGACTGCAACACTTTTTGGGGACCAGTGACACCCATACAGGGATCAGTGCTAAAACAAATGTACTGTCACTGTACTAATAACACTGGCAAGGAAAGGGTTAACATCAGGGGTTATCAAAGGGTTAACTGTGTTCCCAGGGAGTGTTTTCTTACTGTGTGTGAGATGGTTTAACTGTAGGAAGTCAAAGATCAGTGTTCCTGTATGCAGAAACACAAGATCTCTGTCTTCATTACTAGCATAATGGCTTGTTTACATGAATGATTGCTGGGTTCCCTGCGGACATCGGGTCCGCTGGACCCGCTGATTGGCTCCCGCTGTGTCCAATCACAGGGGGAGTGGGTCACGTGCACATAAAGGCTGCCCTTCCGCAGTATATATATACATGTGAATTTCAACCATTTTTTAATTATTTTGAAACAAAAGAACCAATCTATTACATGCAAAGTAGGTAGAAGTTGAATTACATATAGGGGATGAATTTGTATTGCTAACAGTAGCTTTCAATATGCCCATTGCCATCTTTATAATTGGGCCCTTCTAAAATGTGATTTCTAAAAATGGTAGTTTACAGCTGGCATTTGAGAACATCTTGATCAGTGAGTTTTACTCCAAGAAATCTCTGGAATTAAACCAGAAGTGATGCCACTTTTTATTGCATCATATTACCTAGGGCCAGCCATACAAACCTCCACACATTTATTAAAGTACAACGATGTGTTTTGCAATATACACTCTGTGGTTTGCCAGTTTCGGGACTCTGAAGGCGGTGGAGTGCATTAAACATAAATGAGTGTTCAAAAGAAAAAAAAAAGCAGAAGAAGAGCCCAGTCATGTGACCTGTCAAAGTTACAGTACAAGACCTGCTCTACTTCAGTCATGGAGCTCTTTTGCCTAATGAATTCTGTCGGCTAATGAACTCTGTCACCAGCTACACATTGCAGGACAATACTCATGAATGGATGGGCTGTGGTGGACACAGAGAAGCATAGTATACTGGACCATTAATAATGATATCCACCTGTCATTATTACAGATATTCTTAGTCTTTACAGAATACATAGAGTAATCAAGACCTGCCCCACTTTCGTTTGTCATAATCAAGAGTTTTGATGGTAGATTGTTGTAATCTATTTGGTAATTTTGGTGATTCATAGCTGATGAAAGAACATAAAATGTAATTAAATATTGCTCTTTTATGAGTAGCATTACAAACATACAAATGCCTTTTAGATGAAGAACAATCATATTTGCAATTTGTTTGCAATATGTTTTAAACTGTCAGAAATAGCACCTGGAAGAAATATGCAGACATTGGTCAAACATAAATTCTATTCACATGGTGCCCTGGTGGGAATAGGACCTGGAACATAAACCTTAAAGCGAAAGTAAACCCATCTATAAAACAGTTTCATTTCTGGCACGTGCCGGAAATGTAACACTCCCATTGGTTGCGCTCTCAACCAAACTGTCAAACCATCCAATGGCTGGTGCCATAACTGATCACATGTGCAGCATCATGGCAGTTGTAGATTAAGCAGAGGCAAAGATGGCAGCTTCCTTGGCTGAAAACGATAGGGGGGTTTACTTACACTTTAATGTCATTCATCATACACTATGACTCTGGTCAATCCTTAGACACAGCACAATCCTATCACACACTCCAATGGGCCAATGGGCACATCTGCGGTTCAAAACACCAACAGGTTTTTTGAGCCCCTCCTATCCAAGAAGCACTCCACCCACCTGGGAGCCCCCCCAGAGGATTCAGCTTCGGGATACCGTAGGCATCAAGAGCAACCAATTATATCCTGCATGGTTTTCCCTACCTGTACCTTGTGTGCCTTACCCCATGAATTGACTGCAACCTCACTAAATGTAAGTTATTCTGTTTTCTCTGAACCATACCATGGGTCCTCCTTCTGCCTCTTTGGCTTGACCTTCTGTGAACTCTGAGGACCACCACCACTCATATCCAGGACCCAGAACACCAACTGCCACAGTGATAATCACTGGTTTACACAGATTTTCTACATGCTTAGAAAGTCTGTGTTATGTCATGCTTCAAACCTTAAATGTCTCATTTTCCTTTTACACTATAGGCTGCATGTTTTTTCTTTTAACAAGACCTTTAATGATAATTAGGTTAATAACTGCTCTCATAACTGTGAGAAATACCAAATGGCATTAACAGCTATACGTTAATAGGATTGTTTGGCACTTACTATTGTATTGTATACTATGTTTTCAGTCTTCATTCAAGTTTTTATATGAGGAAAATATGCTTTGTAATGTGTCTAGAAATAGGATTTAGCTTGTTTTCGCTTTTTAATTATTTATCTTAAATAAATCAAACTTTAACCTTAACCATTTCTAAAATAAAAACAATGCTGACATGCAGAAACATAGCTCTGTAAGTTCCTATTTTTGTCTTCATATTACTACTATTCAGCTTGTGGTGTCCCTTGGATCCTAGAACTAAACACCACATGGGGCTTTGAATTCTCTCCAAGCTGATATTAAACTCCACCCAGAGTTGCTAATCATTTTTTAATTTGTCCTCAGAACAAAAGATAAGTGTAAGGCCGTGTACACACGAGCGGACTTTCCCGCGGGATTGTCCGCCGGACAAACCGCCCGTGTGTGGGCGCCGGCGGACTTTTTCCTGCCAAAAGTCCGGCAGACTAAGTTTTAAGTTCAGACTTAAAATTGTCCGCTGGACTTGCGAGTCAGGCGGACAATCCCGCCGGAAAGTCCGAGCGTGTGTACGCCGCATAAGTATTCTAATGGTGATACCTTTTCCAGGGACAGCTGTTTAAGAAGGTAATACCATTACTTTGGGGGGTTTCCTCTAACTTCTTGTTGTGACTACGGAACACGAAGTGAAGGAAAAAATCCCCATTAGGACACAGATTAGACAGAAAATAAACTGGTAGAGGATTTATACGTTCCCCACTCTACCGAAAACTGAACAAAGTTTTTGGCTATACATACACATTAACTACATTCAAATTACCAATGGTAGTAAAGAGTAATGCCCCGTACACATGGTCAGACATTCCGACCTCAAAATCCGTCGGATTTTTTCAGACGGATTTTGTCCGAAACTTGTGTTGCACACACACGGTCGGACAAATTTGTCGGAAAATCCAATCGTTCCGAACGAGGTGACGAACTAAATGTACAACGGGACTACGTAGAGCCCAGTAGCCAATAGCTTTTGTCTCCAAATTTCTTCTGAGCATTCGTGGCACTTTGTGCATCGGAATTCTCTACACTTGATCGGAAAAAGTCTGATCAGATTTTGTTGTCGGAAAATTTTAGAGCCTGCTCTCAAATTTTTTCCGGCGGAAATTCCGACAGAAAAACCCCGCTAGAGCCCACACACGATCGGATTTTCCGACATCATAATCCGATCAGACTTTTTCCATCAGATTATCCGACCGTGTGTACGGGGCATAAGATTTCCGTATATTGCCTGATAAACCATTGTAGACCTTACCAATTATATGGTGGCTACATTGCCCATGTAACAGCATAGTATAGTTTCCCATTTTGTTGTTAGTAGTGATTAAGGAAATTAGGATTTTTCCTTCACTTTGGGATATTTTGGCATAATTTAGCTTTTTAGCTAAATGCACTAAAATAAATAGGGAAGGCTAAAAGAAGATGTTTTTTAGGTGTGCAGTGGGTCATATATAGCTCTTGAGTGTAAGGTGAAGGTAAAGTAAGCTTCTTTAAACTATTCTGAACCGCTCCAGATGACGTCCCATTGACGAAACGCGTAGGTTGGGACTATACAGCATCATTGCATCACTTCCGGTTTCGAGCCGTGGCACGCAGATCGCTCCGGTTTCCTGTTTTTAAACACTGTTTTCTCTTTTAATGATTTTTATTAAATGTGAGTACCTATCAGTATTATTAATACATTTTTGGATATTTGTACGATATCACACTATGGAGTCGCTTTCCTCTCTACATCTGGGCAACATCTAAGAGGTTAACAGTAAGGAGACCACTTACATCGCAGACAAGGAGGCACTTGGAGAACACAGGACAGGAAGTTTCCTCCCACTCCACAGGCTACACAGTGGCTCATACTGTGAAGGTGAAATACCTCCTTGTGGGGTGAATAACAGCGGTGAGTGCATTTCTTATGGGGCACTGTTTTCCAATAAGCACAGAACAATTTGAAGGAGCACATTGTCACATTATTGGACATTTTTTATACACCAGGGTTTAAGGACGGTATATGCATATTTCTGAACCCAGTTTCACAGCAACAATATACACCAGTCATATATGCACAGGATTGTGTTGTGTATGCATTATATATAAGCAGTTAGGAAGTTTACACAGTAGGATTTTTTGTGGATTTTTGTGAATATACAAATATTTATTTTCTGCACTTTTAGTCACTTTTTGCACTAAATGCACCTGTGACACACACCCCTCAAGTATTTAGAGGTTGTAGGTCACCAATAAGAGCAGCGCCATACCTATCCCCTCTTTTTCACATATTCTGAACCTTTACTTGAGCCACAAAAGCACAATCCTTAGCTGATAACATTAGACACTGAGGAACCCTAATGCTAACGCAAAACTTAGCCCTAAGTTAGGATTAATGCTAACTCTAAGTTTATTCACAAAGTCGTGTGGCCACCCTTTCAGCGCTGACATAACAATCACATGATTTTGTTTATAAACAAAGGGTTAAGATGAATGTCAGGGTTTAGGAAGAGTTAGCATTAGGCCAATGTCACACTTGTTACCCTATTGCTGGCAAAAATTCACTAGCTAATTGCTAAAAAGTGCTGTGAAAATATTTACCTACTTCTATAGGCCTTTCCCTTCCTGATGAACATGCTGAAAAAAATCACTAGCAACAAGATGACACCTCGCTCATTCAGCCAGTAAAAGAGTATTTTTCTGCCCTGTCAGGTCCTGGTTCTCTAGATTCTCTAGTGTGACATTGTTTGTGTATGCAAATTTTACCTAAGCATTATGAAATTTGAGGCTAACTTTGATAAAATTTCATGGCAAAATACATTTTGGCAAAAAATACTCCACTGATTCCTAGTGCCTAAAGCAATTCAGAAATTGATTGAGATTCCCCTTGCATGAACACCAAACGAGGACAAGACACCCAATCGTGGGTTATCTTGCACAGTCAGTGGAATACAAGTCATATAGTTTAATACAAATATAAAGGTTTTCTGTCATCTTGCCAGTCCAAGACACTTCTTAAATACAATATGGGCACCTAACATCTATGAAAGGCTCTTCACAAAATTTCACAGAACCCAAAAATGTTCTCCATTGGTCATGGCATAGGAGAGGGAGCATATGTTTGTATAAGGAAATCAAGCCACAATAATCCCTACCCATTGACATCAAGACTGCCCAAGAACTTTGCCAGAGGAGACATGAAGGAACCCCACAAGTCATGGCTTTTGGAACTGCAAAGCATAACAGTATGATTCTGTGTTGCTTCTTTCTTCAGCATGTAAAGTAAGGAGGTAAGGAAGAATTCTACTCACTTGCTGATAAAGTCATTAAGATCTGGTGACCACAGTTCTGGCTGACGTAGGGTCGGTTGTGGGTTCCTACAAAAACACATACCATTATTATTATGGCATTTGGATATCTCTGCTATATAAAATTGATTACGCTCTTCCAAAAAGAGAATATTTACATATGTTATATTTTATAGAGCAACTCCATTAAAACAGGTCTCTTTGTTTAAATGTTGATCCCTGCTAAGCTTTTAGTGCAGTTTCAGTTAAACACTGCAATAAAAATGGAAAACTCCCCAGCTCCATGACAATTCTGACTTTGCTTTTCACCTGATTCACCGCTGTTGTTGGCCTAAGTCAGTTCCCCATGTATTTCTAACTGTAATCCATTACGGGCCACCTGGTACAGCATTTTGAAGCCTGAGTCTCCTAGATGGTTTTCTAGAGGAACACCAGGAGCAGGTGGCCAGAGGTTTGTCTGGAAAGCAAAGTTCAGTTTGTCACTGCCATGCCTTGAGCTGTGAAAGACCTTCCTCCATGGTAAAACGTATAACGCTGTTAATAGAGAATAATTTGTATCATTTCATGTAATAAGACATTACAAAGAGGTTATGAACTTCTTACCAACCCTTCAATTGGAAATTAACATTCTGCTGACCAGTTTTCCCCGCTAGGACAAAAATGTAAGTTCTTCTCCCTAGGGGCTCTAGGCAAATACCTAGAACCCAAAGGCTTGACTGGTAACCACTCATGAATAACCAGTCAAGGTACTCACAGAGAACAGGGACATTTTTTTTAAGTAAACCTTTCTAGCTGACTGCTACATTGCATCTCATTTCATGTTGCACAGCTATGAGGACAGAATGAGATCTGTGGGGCAAACTATGAAAGTTAAACAATGTTAAAAAAAGAAAGAATAAAAGAAAATTTGAAATATAAATTGTATTAAAAATATTACTTGGTTAGTTAGTTAGTTAACTAGCTAGTTAATAGGTTAGTGTTTTCATTGGTGGATAATAATTAGTTCATTAGTGTTAGGTCAGTTAATAATTATTAATTATTTTAATAATCAGTGAATTACAGCCACTGAACTCTAAACACAGTATTGGGAAATGCCTAATATCTATAAAACTACTATATACACACTTGTTTATTGACCATACAGTACTGACATATGTATTAAGACCTACACATTTTTGGGGTTCCTGTATTCAGCGCAGATAAAAGAAAATAATTTAGTCAAAATCTTTCACTGGATTAGTATACAAAATACATTACACATTTAAAAAAAATGATAACTGTGTTATTTTCACATTTAGTCAATGTATCATAAAATATTGGAAAAAGCAATAATTAAACTTGTGCTTAGTGAATGAGACTACAGCACTCCAAAATGTCTGAATACAGGATATTAACAATCAAATAAACAGTAATAAGTTCACATATCCCTTTAAATAAATGCAATCACATAATAAATCCAACAAAGAAAAAATGCAACATTAAAGTTTCGACTCTAATTTGAGCAATACTGAAAATTATCCAAAAAGAAATTCAAATAAGAGAGCTGGGAAAAGTCCTGTTCGGGGTTTTTACGTCTCCCAGGCTCCTCTCATACACGTTCAGTGATCCCTGATCCATGGTCCAGTTCAGGTCTTGGTCCTCTCCCCCTGGCTAATTTAAACTCACCTGAGACAGACAGTCTTGGCCTGGGAACCTCAGACAACTTCTGTCTAGAAGAGCAACAGGTTGGGAAAAGCTAATAAGCTGTGTATGTGGAAGCTGACAAGCTGTAGGCTTGCTCAGCCTGGTAGTTAGGATCTGTAAATATTGTATAGTTAGTGCCGAGACACAGCTAGGTTTTTGTTTGGATATTTTTGTTCCTATTTGTTTTTGGAACACATATCGCTTGTTATCGTTATCGTCATGGAGTAGTGGAAGAGGACTCAATTGCCAACCTGTGAAGTTCTGGTGAACTCCATGCCCAAGAGGGTTAAGGCAGTGCTGGAAAATAATGGTGGCGCCACAAAATATTGACACTTTGGGCCCAATTTGGAAATTTTCACTTAGGGGTGTACTCACTTTTGTTGCCAGCGGTTTAGACTTTAATGGCTGTGTGTTGAGTTATTTTGAGGGGACAGCAAATTTACACTGTTATACAAGCTGTACACTCACTACTTTACATTGTAGCAAAGTGTAATTTCTTCAGTGTTGTCACATGAAAAGATATAATAAAATATTTTCAAAAATGTGAGGGGTGTACTCACTTTTGTGAGTTACTGTACATAGTTTTTTGGATTGCATGGCACATACACAAATATATTATATTTTTTAACATGTTTTTTTTTTTGGTTAATTTTTTGTATTGCTCAAATTAGAGTTGGATCTTTATTGTTGCATTATTTGTTTGTTGTATTTATTATGTGATTTCTTTTATTTAAAGGCAAAGGGAAAATTATTTCTGTTTACTTTATCATAAAATATATTCAGGGTATAAAAAAACTAATTAATAAATTAATAAAAGTTTAAGATTAGAAAATCACTTTGTATGAAAAATTATAAATAACTTATTGTTGAATGAACTGCTGCATACCAAAACTTTTGAATTTAGTCTGGACACAAATGTTTTGATAACCCCAGGACATGAAATAGTTAAAGAAAGAAGTGAAAATGTAACAATTATTTTCAAAGTAAAGTAATTCATTGCAAGTATACCTGGCTGACCCTCTGGGTTTACAAATGCTTTGAGTTTTCAGTCTAATGCCGCGTACACACAGTCGGCAATTTCCGATGGAAACAGTCCGATGGGAGCTTTTCATCGGATTTTCCGACTGTGTGTATGCCCATCAGTCTTTTTCTGTCAGAATTTCCGACGGACTTTGGATTGAGAACCTGTTCTTAATTTTTCCAACAGAAAACCTTTCTATCGGATTTTCCGATCATGTGTATGCAATTCCGACACGCAAAATTCCGACGCATGCTCAGAAACAATTCAACGCATGCTCAGAAGCATTAAACTTCCCTTTTATAGTGCAGTCGAACGTGTTGTATACCGTGGTGTTATTGACCGTCGGAATTTGGTGTGACCGTGTGTAGGCAAGACAGTTTGAGCGAAATTCCTTGGGAATTCCGATGGGAAAATCATCAGAGCTTTTTCCGACTAGAAATCCGACCGTGTGTACGCGGCATAAAGCTAGTTGCAACGGGGTCATTCCAGCTCTGCAACTTAAAGTAATAAAGCCAGACAATTAGTATTTTCAGAAGGAGCTCAGAAACTGCAAACTCCATATCCTGCCATTGCAAGGCTCCTTTCCTGTAGTTGTCCTTAGTACTACTCGCTAGCAGGTGCCAGTCCTATATTTAATAACCAATAGTAAAAGAACATACCTAGGAATTTTAAAAAGAGCTCTCATTGGATGCAAGTCAGCCAGTGGAGGATCACCATCACTGAGCTCTATGGCTGTAATACCTAAAGACCAGACATCACAGCGTGCATCATATGTTGTATCTACTTGCTGCTCACATGCGATCACCTAGCAAAACAAGACAGAAATGTAAAGTATTAAGTGGAATTTTTTGACATTATCAATGAATGCCTTAGTTTTTGTTTGGAGGGAATTTGTTAAGCTGTACAAAAATAAAATGTGCATTCACTAAAATATACTATAGTTAGTTACCTTTTAAGTTCTAAAACAACAATGTAAACTGCATTATTTTGGTTACATTTGAAAGATAATAAAAAAGAGCCAACCTCAGGCGCCATCCAAAATGGAGTTCCTACAGACGTGTTCCGTTGGAGATGGGTGTTTGTCAGTTGGGCTGATACACCTGTATTATTTAAAGGGTATTCATGTTAGGATCAGTTTTCAATAAGGTTTAAACACCTAACCTGTCACACTGCAGTGTATAAAGGGCATGTGTAGTACACTGAGCAAAATTATAAACGCAACACTCTCTATGTTTGTAATTAAAGAAAAAAAATCCTTTACAATCACTTTAATGTGCATTACTTATATGCTATATCATGTATAGCTTTAGGCTAGGATTCTTCGGCCATCAGAACCGTCACTTTTGGTTGGACTGCAAGCCGTAGTCCCAACCCTGCACTGCCCTCTTGCTTCTGGATAGGCCCTCAGACAGCCGAGCAGCCAGATGTGCCCGGGATAAGCCCAATCTAGCAGCCTGGGCAATACAAAACACGTCCACCCAGACAGCCATCCAGGTGGCACAGAACGCAGATCACCTGACTCCACCCAAAAATATAGGCTCTCCCAGCAGGCCATGGGATCCAAGAAAACCCCTGTTCATTGGCTGAGATACCCCATACATCCATAATCTGACCTTGTGTTGCACTTCTCATAGCTAGTACAACCAAGTACCCGGCCACCTAGTGGTAGAAGAGAAAAGAGCAACAAGGCCAAAGTTAGGGAGAAATAAATAGATCTCTAAAAATCGACCCGGATAACTACTCCTGGCAAGTAAATTTGTGAGGAGCAACCCTGCCTAAACTCCAGGGTGCTACATGTGCAATGTAGAAATGCATGCAAAATCACACACGTTCCCACAATGCACATTGCACAATGCACATTGCAAGCAGTGGTGCCAGGTAGAAATATGAACATAAGATCTGTGCCACATTGTAGCTCAGCTATTAGTTTATAGGGTGTGGCATTTCTGCTACAAATCCCAGATTAAAATTTACAATTTCTGGCGCACATCACAAATCCTCTTCAACATCTGTGCACCATGTTATTTTGTTTGGCGAATGTTAAGTGTGCATCACATGGGCACCAAAAAACTGTCAGAGAAACTATAGAAACAGAAAATTGATGGCAGAAAAAAGACCAAGTGGTCCATCAAGTCTGCATTTTTTTTCATTTATACATGTTTTGTATTTTTTTTGTTAGCTCTATGTTTGTCCCAAGCATGTTTGAATCCACTTACTGTTGATGGACTGACTCTGCTGTAAGTCTATTCCAATCATTAACCACCCTTTTGGTAAAAGATTACTTTCTAAGATTAATTTAGAAAATTCCACCTGCTAGTTTGAGGTCCTGGCCCCATGTTCTTGATCTTGGCTTCATATTAAAAATAATGCCCTCCTGAACCGTATTCACCCCCTTGATATATTTAAAGTTTTCAGTCATGTCTCTCCTTTCCCTTCCTTCCTCCAGACTTTACATATTAAGTTCTTGAAGTCTTTTCTGATATTTTTTATCCCTGGACCTTTTTTTGTTTCCCATCACCAGATTTGTTCTATCTTAAAGTGGAGCTCCACCCAAAAGGGGAAGTTCCACTTTAAGCATTCCTTCCCCCCTCCTATGCCACATTTGGCATGTCGTTTTTTTTTTTTTGGGGGGGGGGGGGGGGCGGGTACCTAGATTTAATAGGTACCCGCTCCCACTTCCACTCAGACTGCCTAGGCGAAGTTTCCTCTCCCCCTCCCTCCCTGCAATCTTCTGGGACATGTCACAGGTCCCAGAAGATTGCCCGACCATTGAGGAGGCACAGCGCGACTCACACATGCGCAGTGCGCACCCAGCTGTGTAGATGCAAGACGTCACAGCCGGGTGCCCACACTTGTAATGCCAGCGTTGGGGAGAGGAGAGGGAGAGAATCGAGACTTTGGGCGGCCACATCGCTGGATCATGGGACAGGTGAGTTTGTGTTTATTAAAAGTAAACAGCTACACTTTTTGTAGCTAAACTCCACTTTAATATCTTTTTGGAGGGGAGGGCTCCAGACTATCTGGTCCATTATCTTTAAAACAGAACTTCACTCTCCCAATCAACATTGACAATTTTTAATCCTTATGCTGCTATATATAGAAGTTATATTATTAGACATGTGCACTGCCGAAAAATAAATTTGTTTACGTTTCACTCGTTTTTTTTTTTTTTTTTTTTTAGTTTTTCAGGTCATTTGTTATGATCGCATAAATTCTAAAAATCTTAAATTCTAAAATTCGTAAATTCAAAAATTCAAAAATAATAAAGAAAATCCAAAAATTTTAAAGAACAAAAAATGCAATTCTAAAAAAATAACTAACTATTCAATTATAGGTATTGGAATTTCCTTTCAAATTTGGCTGTTAGTGAACATAACGAATATGAATTTATCAGAAGCTACGAAGTATCCGAAATAATGAATGCCACATCTAAACAAATAGAATGGAATTAATTAATAATAAATAATAATAATAAAAAGGTTTTATTATTATTAATTCATTACGTTGCATTTGTTTAGAATAGAGATAGCATTTGTTATTTTGGATAATTCATAACTGGATAAATGTGTATTCTTTACATTCACTAACAGCCAAATTTGAAAGGAAATTTTCAAATTTATGAATTTACGAATTTACGAATTAAGAATTTTCGAATATTCTGAAAAATTTGTTGAACGGGTTTTTGTTAATTTGGATGTTTCCGAATTAACGAATTTGTCGAAATTTATTAAAAAACAAATTCGTAATAAAACGAATTGCACATATCTATATTTTATATTTCATGGTTTTAAACTTTTTATTTTTTTATTTTACATTTCTTCAAAATAAAACACGGAGACATGAATTGATGGGAGAGTTTGGTTTGAATAATAAAAATTAATCAAACAGCCTTTTTGGTTTGTGATGCTCAGATGCAGTGTAGTTCCACTTTAAGCAAACATATCCAAGTAGTTGTACTAATTAATGGCAAGGAAATGTATTTCTTTAATACCTGAATACATACAACATATATATTTTTCTTAAAGAGACTTTGTCCCCAAGAAAATAATACTTTAACATGCAGCAGTTCCCTAATTACATAAAGCAAATTTTTGGCCAGTTAGGCCTGTTGGTACATCTACAGATCCGAAGCACAAAGAAGCATCAGGAGCCCCATGCAGTTTTCTTTTGAGATTCAAATACAAAGTACCAACACTACCAATTTTCCACGGCAGATCAGTGTGTAAATTTAAAATGTAAAATGTGATTTCCACATTTTTTGGGTTTATTATGCAGCATTGTAATCTTGATTTCCAGACAGATTTGAATTCAAGAAATAAGACTCTATACTGCTGAACCTTTACTGATGTTTAGAAAAGGATTGATTGCTGTGCCCTGGGGTGGCAATCAAACCCCCCGAATAAGAAAGTGCCACATCCTAGTAATAATGAATTGAAGGATAGAGAAAAATGGACTTTAATGACACATATAAAATATTACCACAGGACCGGGCGCCAACCACAACCGAAAACTCAGCCTGCTTTTTGAGTTTTCTGTTGTGGTTGGCGCCCGGTCCTGTGGTCTTCCTCTCCTATCCATCAGGAGAGGTCTTTGTTGGTCAGCAGCGGTGTCCCGCCGGCAGGGGTGAACTGTAAGATTCTCTCAACACCAAGTGTGGTGAGTTCACACTATATACATATATGGTCATGTATTTGTATATAATTCATGATAACTGTATATTTAAATGTTTATATTCTATTCTAATTGTAATCTATCTCTCTAATTAAAGATACAGAAGCTCCTGAAGAAGCGACAGTCCTAGTCGCGAAACATGTTGAGCATTTTTTAACTCTTCAAGGACTTTTGAACACCCTGATAGCGAATGCCATACCCTAGTGTGGGTTTTTCTCACATTTACCAATATAGCCCCACAGGAAGCATACAAGTGGGGTCCATTTCTTGGGTTGATCAATGGGTCCTTCTTTTTGTATTCATTAGTTAATGTATTTTATTCAATGTGCATTGTATATGTAGCTAATGTATGGGAACTATTAAAATCTGTTATAATATTTTATATGTGCTGTTAAAGTCCATTTTTCTTTACTGATGTTTAGTAACAACCAGGGCTTCTTTTTTCTCAGAAAATAGGTGCTGGAACTTCCACCTACTGAGTCACTTCTTGTCTCTGCCCCTACCCACCTCCGAGCAACATCTCTTGGTTCCACCTCCTACCCACCTTCTAGCACCGTCTCATTCAGAGAATCCAGAGCCAAGTATGATTATGTCATACTATGCTAAAGTGATTTGTATGGAAATTGGTAATTATAACAAGAAAAGCAGTACAATAGATCCCCTGCAGCCAGAAGCAATATACCCCCCAGCAACAACAGACCCCCCAGCAACATAGGACCCCTGCAACAAAATATCATCCCAGCAACAATAGACCCCCGCAGCAAGACCAGATCTCCCAGCGGCCAGCATCAATAGACTCTCCAGTAGCCAGAAACAATAGACCCCTCCTTTAACAGTAGATCCTTTCCAGCAGCAGTTAACCCCCCCAGCAACATAACCTCCCCCAGCAACAATAGATCCCCCACCAGCAACAATGGACCTCCCCAGCAACAATAGGCCACCACACAAAAACAGATCCCCTCCAGCAACAATAGATCTCCAGCAGTCAGCATCAGTAGACCCTCCAGCAGACCCCAGTACCCCTTGCCATTAGATACATTCAGTGCTGGAGGTGCCGGAACTGCCCTCCCCCGCGTTCCCACTGAAAAAAAGTCCTGGTAACAACAGCATATATCGACCTATGTGCACGTACATTGTAAAAATATATCTAATTGTAGTAATAAAACCGACAAATGCGTTTCCCATCTTCAATACTCATTTTTGTATCTAGCTTTATATAAATTTTGCACTTTGGACTATTGTTGTATATAAAAAAACATTGTCATACCAAAGTCCACCAGTTTGACACCTCCATCTGTCGTCAGTAGAATATTGTTTCCCTTAACATCACGGTGAATTGTCTTATGGCTGTGCAAGTGTTGTAGTCCCTGCAGAACATTCATTATATTAGAAGAGGATTTACATTTTTTATGATTGTGTTGTTTTTATGCGTAAAGCATAATTAAACCCAAAACCAAGAATGCAATATATTGCAGCTTACCGGTACTTATCCTTAGATGTGGCGGCTCATTCAATTTCTTTTTTAGGCTTTTTTTCCCTTGTTCTCACCTGGTAATCTAGCCAGAAACACACTTTGGGGTTTATTTACTAGAACTGGAGAGTGTAAAATCTGGTGCAGCTGTGTATGGTAGCCAATCGGCTTCCAGTTTTTTTTTGGCAAAGCTTAAAGCGGAGTTCTACCCAAAAATGGAACTTCCGCTTTAAGGGTAGGTGACCCCCTGACATGCCACATTTGGATTTTTTTATTTTTTTTGGGAGGGGGGGAGGGGATACCCTCTTTTTTGAGGGTTCCAGCTCCCACTTCCTCCCGGCGCACTGCGGCACCGGAAGGGCGATCACCTCTCCCCCCCCCTCTCGGCAATCATCTGGGACACGTCACAGGTCCCAGATGATTGCCCGGGCAGTCACAGCACGCCGCTCGGCTCACGCATGCGCAGTGCCACAGTCGGGCGCCCATAGTGACTATGCTGGCGCTGCAGAGAGGAGGGGGAGACGCTCCCCCACATCGCTGGACCCTGGGACAGGTAAGTGTCCGATTATTAAAAGTCAGCAGTTGCAGTATTTGTAGCTGCTGGCTTTTAATTTTTTGTTTTAATCGGAACTCTGCTCTAATTGAACAAGCTAAAGTTAGAAGTTAGCTGATTGGCTACCATGCACAACAGCACCATATTTTGCAATTTTTCACTTTATTAGAGTGCCTCCACTCTGGATGAAGGAGCACAGGGGCACCTTTGGGCAGCATCAGTGTTAATCTAGGGGGGAGGGGAGTGTTAGATGTACTAGCAGATTTAGATACATGGACAAATTGAAGCCAAACTCATGCTGCAGGTACACAAGTAGTTACAGCAACATTTTTTTTTCTTTTGGGATAAGGGTTTTACATAAATAAGTAAAAGATGATTGTTGTAAGCACCGTTCTCAGTAGTAAATGGTTTGTCTCAACACTTTAAACTGATACCTCAACTTTTCCTTTTATACTGGCTTTTGAAGTTTACAAATGCAGCAATTTAGAAATTGGATGAAAGGTTTATAGCACTGGGAAACACTTTTTTAAAGCTAAAAAAGTGTATTTTATATACAATTATATAGATCAGACCAAAATGAGGGACAGAGGGACATTGCTCCAAATCAAGGACAGTCCCTCCAAATCAGGGACAGTTGGGAGCTATGCATTTGTAAGACAGCTTGTCCTTGAAAATAAAAGAAAAAGAGCCTATAGCATGAGTGTAGGCCCCTTAATTCAGTGAAGGGAACTCTTAAAGCATCAGCATACCAAGACATGTTGGACAATTTCATGACCCCAACTTCGTGGGAACAGTTTGGGGATGACCCCTTCCTGTTTTAACATGACTGCACACCAGTGCACAAAACAAGGTCCATAAAGACATGGATGTGGTGGAGGAACTTGACTGGCCTGCACAGAGTTCTGACCTCAACCGATAGAATACCTTTGGGATGAATTAGAGCAGAGACTGCGAGCCAGGCCTTCTCGTTCAACATCAGTGCCTGACCTCACAAATGCCCTTCTGGAAGAATGGTCAAACATTACCATAGACACACTCCTAAACCTTGTGGACAGTCTTCCCAGAAGAGTTGAAGCTGTTATAGCTGCAAAGGGTGGGCCGGCGTCCCAATACTTTAGGTAATATAGTGTAGGTATATATACAGATCTTTTTACACAGGGCAGACAGGATAGGGGTGGGGTGGACATTTATAAGAATAGTCAGTGTTCGCTTTGGCTTCCACTTTAAATTGTGCTTTTTATAAAGTTGAGCTTTAACCTAATTTTTTTATTTTAAGCGCGCATTTTTTTTAACATGAAAACACATATGAAAATTTTATATATTTTCTGAAAGCGGAGGACCCGCAGAATAGAATGAATGTTGCAAATCTTTATGTTGCACAATATTTTTTTTTTTTTTTTAAAAGGTTTTTATTTGTCAAATGTACATACATGTCGAAAAAAAAAAACAATTAAAAACGAGATCCAGTCTGGAATGTATCAAAACATACAGCATTTAAAGATGTTGCACAATATTAATGCAATCGTTTATCAAATCTATATTTTCAGTTTAAAATACACCCAAATTTTTGTGAATTTTAATGAAAGTGAACGGGAACATGTAACAAAAATAAAGTATGTGTTATCCCAATTTGGCTGCAAAGTTGGGAATACACTTTAAGAACTTACTAAGTACAGCAAATAAGATCACTTGGAGATTAATGTTGCTGAGGTCAGGCACAGGGCTTTTGAGGGGTCTTACCTAATGTGCACTTATACTTAAGAAGTCACCATATAAGTGCAGCACGTAAGATCACATGGCTTCACTTTCAAATCCAGGGAATGATTTCTTTGATCCAGACACCAGAATAGTATATGCTATTATGAGTGATTTTTATATGGATGTACAGTAAATAAGTACAGTGAGTGCCTTTGAAGGGTCTCACTTATCAAAGCCATGGTATGGTCAGTAGTAGATAGTCACAATCAACCGGACTTGTTTTGTAATTGTGAAGAAAGAGAAGTAAAAAAAAGAAAGTAAAAGAAGTAAAAAAAAGAAGAGGGTGGTTTACCAAACTTTCCTACACCCCCATACTCTTTGACAATCAACATCTGCTTTTACATGTTCCATGGTCATTTTCCAGCATGCTCGTCTGACAGAAGCCGGCCAAATGCCTGGCTTCTGTTGGACCGGCTGGCATAAACATTGGTCGAATCTCAGATTTTTTTTTTTTAATCAGGTGATCTCATATTTACCTGGCTTTAGGTTTTTAAAAAAATTCCATAAGCACTCTATGAATGGAGGAGGTAGACCTTT
This sequence comes from Lithobates sylvaticus, assembly GCA_028564925.1. NCBI lineage: Eukaryota > Metazoa > Chordata > Amphibia > Anura > Ranidae > Lithobates > Lithobates sylvaticus. Next base: position 472,273,940 of record CM053030.1, read on the forward strand.
CATTCATCCACCTATCTTCCATCCATAGATTGTGTTTCATTCATGGAAGCTATAACATGGCTTATATAAATGGAGGAAGGGCCAGAAAGGGCATGCATAGTGGGCACCCTTAATGAGTGCATATGACATGTGCCTTGGCTCTATTAACCCCCTCGGCCCCAACATTTTATTTATTTTTTTAACTTTTTTCCCAGGGTCCAGCGATGCGGGGGAACGAAGCCCCCCCTTGTTCCCCGCTACGCTCGCGGCACCGGCATTCACAGCTGGGCACCCACTGCACATGCGCGAGCCGTGATACGAAGCTCAGTCATCTGGGACACGTGACAGGCCCCAGATGACTGTGTGGCGCCGAGGGAAAGTGATGTCAGTGCCCGGGCACTGAAGGTGGCAGACTACGAGGGACCCCCTAGCAACAGGCATTTAGAGGTGAGTAAAAAAAAAATATTTTCTCCAATTATTAATTTTTTTCATTTTTTATGAATCTTAAGCTTTTTTTTTTTTTTTTTGGTGGAAACACCACTTTAAGTTAACTTTCTCATGTGGATATAAATGATGGGGCATGTTTCTGAAACTAAGAGCTGAGGAAGCTGTGCAGACAAGCAGCAAAATGTATTCGATGTTATTCAACAAGTCCAGTTGAATGTAACAAACTATTACTAACTAAGTTCAGTAAATACGCTCTCCTTTTTATTATGCTATGGAGCTGATGTACTAGAGCAGGGGTGCCCAACCAGTGGCCCGGGGGCCACATGTGGCCCGCGGAGCCCTCTGATGTGGCCCGCGACCTCCTGCTCTGGGATAGAATAGAAAAAATACTGTTATTAAAGGTCAGTTTATTACTAAAATCACAGTGTACATATGGGCATATCTTTTCTGTAGTGGTTACTGGGCTGCTTTCAAACTGATCCGCAGGTGCAGAGCAACTTACCTGCGGGTTACCTGCACTGAGTCATAGTATTATTACCTGCAAGTTTGGTGAGCTTTCTGAAAGTGCACCAAACCTGCAGAATATAATAGAAGTCTATTGCAAACTGCAGGAAAGCCAAAGGTACACTGCATTGCACACATGGTGCGGGTAAACCGCAGCGCACCAGTGTGAAAGCCGCCTTGGACCCCTTTCACACGGACAGTTCGACCAATTGGACCCTCCATTCACCTCTAAGTAGTGACAGACATAAACTGACTTGTGTTCTACCTCCAATACGATCCGCTAAAAAGTATCGTGGGCTGCGTCCGTGTCCGCTCTGCAAATGTAGAGTGGACACGGACATGCCATCCACCCGCTCCACTCATTGTGGCCCGCGATCAGTTACCAAGTCGCTTAAGTGGCCCTCGCTCTTCAAAAGGTTGGGCACCCCTGTACTAGAGAAATCATTTTGTAGGCTAACAAGTAACTATCGCCATAGCAGACCATCTTACTGCTACGGGGCTCAAAGCTGTCTGGCTACACAGTTCTTTTTGCAGATAGCAATAGCACATGGCAGTTTTATTTGGATGAAAAAAAAAAAATATATAAACTTTGGGAACTCTTTACTAACCTTTTTCAATGGTTTTACCCCAAAGGAACGCTTGAAATTATTTTTAGGTCTTAGAAAAACCTTGATAAGATTAGTCCATCCCTTACATGTGGTCAGTGGGTTCCCCCCATTACAGTGGTGATCAGAATACCACCCTTTTATAATGAACTAAAAAAATCATTGGTGTCATCCTGCTGACTCTGCCAAGTGATGTTGGCCCTGGAGCTAAGCAAACACCATCAGAAGTTAGGTCAATTAGCCACAGTTCACGCAACCACTGGAGGGACCCTAGGGTTCTACAGAACCCAGGTTGAGAATGACTGCTCTATAGAGTTGTTATGAAAACAATTAGTATTCTAAATCATTAGAATAATTGCTTTGAGATGGAAATTAAAGAGGTAGGGGCACCTAAATGTAGCCTAGCATAGGTTGACTTCCATAGGTGTGTGCAGCCTATTGCATTAGGGTGTGCACCCTTAAGCACAAACACAAATGCATGTGTATGTGCCTACATATATATGCCCCTGGCACATTGATCTCCCTGCAGGCACAGTGAAAGAGAAGATCATAGACACTTCTCTTATGGCAGAGCTGGTAAGAGGGAGATATTTCCCATGTTCCTGCTGCTACACAGAGCGATAACACTAATGCACATGGAGTGATTAGGGTGTGCCTGGGCACACCCAGCACACCCTGTGCGCACGCCTATGTTGACTTCACAGTCCCAGTTTATATGCAGGGAAATAATCCTCAAGGAGGCAGCTACCTAAGACACAGCTCACACACCTTGCTGAAAAGGAGGATAAGAAAAGTGGAACCACCATATGCGGGAAACACAAATGAATGCTAGGATATGCTTTTTTGAGTCAACGTGCCATCTACTTTATATGTAGATCTACTTTTCAACTGTACAGACCACCAATAGAAAAAGCAAGGTTTTATTATAAATACGTCCCTGCCTAGAGGTACTTTTAAAGGTAAGGGGTAGTGTTGGGTTAAACTACCTGGTGGCTTCTCATACTTCTTATGCGGCGTACACACGGTCGGAATTTCCGATGGAAACAGTCCGATAGGAGCTTTTCATCGGATTTTCCGACCGTGTGTATGCCCAACGGTCTTTTTCTATCGGATTTTCTGATCGTGTGTATGCAATTCCGAAAAGCAAAATTCCGACGCATGCTCGGAAACAATTTGACGCATGCTCGGAAACAATTTGACGCATGCTCAGAAGCATTAAACTTCCCTTTTATAGTGCTGTTGAACGTGTTTTATGCCGCTGTGTTACAGACCGTTGGAATTTGGTGTGATCGTGTGTAGGCAAGACAGTTTGAGCGGAATTCCGTTGGAAAAACCGTCAGAGTTTTTTCCGACGAGAATTCCGATCGTGTGTACGCGGCATTAGAAAATCCAGTATTGAGAGTTCTGTTAAAAATGCTTGTGCAACCCCATTTCCATAGCTCCCAACTGTCCCTGATTTCGAGTGACAGTCCCTCATTCGGAACAAAGTCCCTCTGTCCTCCTCATTTGTCCCTCATTTAGGTCTGATCTATATAGTTGTATATAAAATGCACTACTTATCTATCAAAAAGTGTTTCCCAGTGCTAAACCTTTCACCCAACTTCTAAATTGCTGCATTTGTAAATTCCAGAAGCCAATATAAAGAAATAGTAGTGGTAAAAAAAAAGCACTTGTGGGTTTGACCAATCTTTTTTTTTTGTAGAATTCTTCTATAAGGGGGCATGATGGGGGTGTGTCCTATACCTACATGCTTTTGCTAATAGTTGTCATTCCCATCTCAGAAAGTTGGGAGGTATGCATCCACAAGGCCCACATTGTGCGTAATATGGTTGCTCCTCAATAATTTGCTTACTTTAAAATATAAAGAATCCATGGTGTGTGGAGAAGTCACACTCATTTGGGTTTTGGCTTTTCAATGTCCATGGCGTTTAGGCAGAGCTAGATATTCCAACAAACACATCTCACACCCAGGAGATATTTGAGGCAAGTGTGTACACAAACATGCTAGCAATTAAGCTGATTTCCAAAAGATGTTAAATGAAAAAAGTTTTTGACAATAAGTATGCACAATTAGGATGTCACAATGGGATCCATGGGAACCTACCAAATATAATAAAATCACAGCACTACGCAGGTGTGGAAAGAGGCATAAACGGGGAAGCAGAAATTTACTCCAGAAGCAGAGACTCACCATAAGAGCTTCATGTAGGATGTATGCAATGATGGCTTCATTCATTCTTTCACCTCTTTTCAGGAGTCCTTTTGCCAAATCAGTCACAGATCCGCCATTGCACAACTGCAAAGGTCACGTAAATATTATTATTGATTTCTGTAACACCTTATGAACTGTTATGACCTCATACAAATTATGTGTTACAAATAGAGTTAAATAATACAGAAACATATATATATATATATATATATATATATATATATATATATATATATATATGTACACATTATTGCACAGAGATGTATATAAATGTGTCCAAAAGCACACCAGTCAACAGTACTCTCTCTTGAATAAAAGGGTCATTTTTACTATATATTTATTTAAGAGAAATAATGGTAGAAACTAAGATATTATGCAACCTATAGTGGTTCAGGAAGCCGCAATGAATGGATAATTCTGTATATTATATTCAAGGTTACATTCTTATGTGCAGATATGTTTTAAAGGATAACAATACCTTTATCTGAATTAAAGCTGAATTATTTAATTTTTTTAACAGCACTAGGAATAGTTCTTACAATGAATGAATGTGTTTCGTGTGCTGGTGGATATTGGGTTGAATCTTGCAGTGCAGTTGGAGTTAATATGAGTGGCGGCACTCGTCAAAAGTGATGACTATTTTGGCCCCGTGTCGCAGTAATAGAGGCTGTACTATTGTTCCTCTCAATGAAAAGCATTTTATGAATGGAGGAGGCGGACTTTTTATTTTTCCTCCCTTTCTCCATTCATAGAGAGAGCACTTTTCATTGTGGGAACAGATAGTACAGCTTCTATGAAAGGAGCACGGGGACAGAAAGGGCAGGTAAAGTTGGCACTTTTGACAAGTGCCTATCCCAAGTGCAGCCCCTCATATTAACCTCTGTAGCATTGAAAGGTCACTACTGCAGGGGTATCCAGAGGCAGGGGACTTCAGATTTCAGCACAGCAGCTACCAGCACACAAGACACTCTTCAATCAGTACCGTTCCACGTACTGTTTTTTTTTTTAAATCACTACATTTCAGCTTTTTAGTCTATCTAAAGTCAAAAATTTACTTGCAGTCTTGCATAATGTAGGGAAGACTTAGAACTCTTGTCGGGTTTTTAGTGCTGTTTGTGTCCCCAAGGAAGATTCACCTGCTCTGTTTGTCCTCAATGCCAATATCACTGAGACCGTAACTGAGGAAAAATCCCAAATTTTGAGTCCCAACCACTAAAGGAAGCAAGAAGAAATCCTCATATGATTCCCTACCCTTTCCATAACTAAAACATGTTTTTGCTTAAATATACCTAAATTCTAATGGTCCCTTACCTTCCCTTATGCCACTTATACCCCAAACTACAGACCTTAGATCAGCAGGTGACCAACAGGAAGCTGTGACTTATGCTGGGCAATGCTCCTGGCCAGCAGTTTTTCTCATACATATCCTTTTCTTCACAGGCCATAATGAAGAAACTATTTCCCTCCAGGCTTACAAGTAGAAGGCTTCTTCATTAGGGTCTATGCGTACCCAATACCACAATATATGCTCTCTCTCCACATCAGCCACTGGTTTCAGGTCTGTAGTTGAAGGTATAGGTAGCATGGGAAGGGTGAGTGAGGATTACGTTTGTTAAAGTTGTTGTTAAAGGAGGTATTTTTGAAGGTATTTTCCAAATAGTTTTGGGTAGATTTCCATAGAACCATAGAGCATAGAAGTTTGTAAGGCATTGCGAAGGCAGAGTATGAAGATCTGAGCAGAGGGAAGAGAACGTTACATGCACATTCAAGGTTGTACTTGTGTGAAGGCTCAACAATTTGTGATTCCAGATGCATAAAGGAGCCAGACTGAAAAGCCATTTCCCAGATGGCATTGGGGTTTGGGCTTGATGTGATAACAAGGTTATAGCAAAAGAAAAAAAATCTAAATTTGTGGGCAATACAAACCTCCAAAACCAGCCATAACTGATCTCCCGTTTTTATGTCTTTCTTGAAATACATTCCAAAGAACTTGACAACATTTGGATGATCAGACAGACCCTTCAGTATGTTATATTCTGCTTCAATCTCTTCATCAATATCTTCCTATGAAGGAAAATATCAATTAGGCAATTAAACCATCTGTTTTTAAATTTTTAAATTTTCAATATTTCCCTTCCTAAAATTCCTAAAATCATTTTATTGTATATTTTCATGTAATAAGATTGACCTACCTGTCCAGTATATCAAGTTAAAGGGTATGTAAACCATAACAATGTTCTCTTATTTTCTACACTTCAGCTGTTTAATACAACTTTGAAAGTGTTTTGTTTGATACGTGTAAAAAATATCTGCTGATTCATACATTAAGAGCTGTCCTGTGCACTTTGCAATTTATTACAAAAAGGCTATTTATTCCTCCTAAAAAATGGGGGGATAAAACCACGCTTCCCCTAGTGGTGAGCAGCCAAAACAACAATCTGACAAATTGTATAATGGAATAAAGAAAAAAATTGTATCTAATTCACACCCGTATATCAGAATGTGAATCTGAATACAATGTGTGTTTTAGATGATAATGAAAACCACTCCGTGAAAAGAAGTGAGGAAAATTGTTTTTAAAGGTATATGTGAGAATGCAACATATAACTAAAAAATGTGAGGTGTGTTTCCAACACCAACATTCATCTGAAGGCAAGATTTAATAATCGTGTCTCTGTGAAACGCAGTGATATATAAACAAAATAGTGTTGTGTGTGACCACATACATCTAAATATACAACCTGCCTACTAAGTCTAGATCAGAAAAACTGAAATATAAGACTAAATATAGAAATTGGGCAGTATATAAATGCGTTTTTCTCACAAACAATCGGAAAATCAAAAATGGTGATTTAACCTATGAAAAGAAGATTTATTCCTCCTGCCTTCCTGTTCACCTCTCTGGACTATGTATCTCTCCCCTCATTAAAATGAGTAGAGAAGATTTTCTGAATTCCTAACACATGTCTTGGCAGGGAGGCCTTCTAAAGCCTGAAATGGGTTAATTTTAAATTTACATATTCATTCAATAAACACCAACCTCTTCGCTCAGCAGAGAAATCATATTCTCAAAACATTTCATACAATTTCAACCTAATTACAAAACAATGAATGGCAGAATATTTTACAACCAATCCCAGTTTCCCCTGGGGCTACCAATCAGCTAATATGTGTGTGCCGCTTGAACTAGCAAACCGTTAGATGAAGTTTAAAGGGCAAATGTCCATCAAGTTCTCCCTTTTGTTAGGCTTCACTCTTTTGGGGCTTCTGTTCAGAATAAGGCAGGGAAAAATATAAATAAATAAACAGAATTTTTCAATTACTTTTCACAATGAAAAATACTTTGTCAGTAAATGCTTTTCATTGCCGAGATCAATATGTTCCAGTTTCATCTGCTGGAAATTTCCCAAATACATAAAGGTCTACCTTGCTCCGTTGGATGTTGCCTGCTCTGAGAGCACATTGTATTTTGCACAATTAAACTGACATTTTTCAAACATTTATTGCTGACAGAACGTTCTTTAAAAATACGTTTTACAGGATGTGAAGAACTCCATAAACTGTATAAAGGTCTGAGAAACTCAGTTCAGTCCGGTGCATTTATGCACAAATAAAAAAAAATGAAGTGCAGAAATCCATAGAAGCTTAAAGTGGTTGTAAACCCTTTACAACCACTTTATACTACAGGCAAGCCTATAATTAGGCCTACCTGTAGCTACCCCGGATATCTCCTAAACCTGCCTGTATTTGCACGTGCCGACGTCATCGGCACATGCACACTTAAGCAAACTAAAGCAATGGCACGTACATGCCGTTGCTTCAGTTATACTGTGCCGTTACCAGCGGCTCCCGCGCGCATGCGTGGCAGTGATTTCATTGCGACTCCAGCCAATCACGGCGCCCGAGCTGCGATACCCGGAAGTAACCCACCGGGAGAGATGTCGGCTGCCGGAGTGGTGAATGAGGACCACTGCGAGGGCTTCAATCTCAGCCCTCGCAGTGGAACCTAATGGGTTAATCATCTGCATTGTGTTAAAAGGCTATTTGATCTTGTATGCACAGATCCTCCTCTTCTTCCACTGACTCCAGAACATGTCCGGATAAGACAGAGCCTTTGGAGTCAGGCTGCACATGCTCAGTTTGGTGTGTATTGCTGGAGAGTTTTTTTTTATTTTGGGGAGAGTGCATGTGATCAGTCCAGAGCCAATCAGCACTGTCCAGACAGAAGGTTAGGGGTCCTGGATCCTGATAGGGCAGCTCAGTGCAGTATGAAAACTCCTCCTACAAGCTTTACAAGAAACTGATACAAGTCACAAGGCTACTGTATACTGCCGATGAGAAAAGGTATTTAGCAGTTTATATTTACTAAAATACCGTATATACTCGAGTATAAGCCGACCCGAATATAAGCCGAGGCACCTAATTTTACCACAAAAAACTGGGAAAACTTATTGACTTGAGTATAAGCCTAGGGTGAGAAATGCGCAGCTACTGTAAGTGTAAAAGAGGGTCAACAATGCCCATTTGCAGCCTCACTGTGCCCATTTGCATGCCTCACTGTGCCCATTTGCAGCCATAGGTCCCCTGAATTTCAAACTTGATAGTTAAGGGTTCCTAGATGCCCCCTAGCTGCAGCCAAAATTTGGGGTCTCTGGACCCAAATGTCCCGAAATGACATTGCTGCAGATGGACACAGTTGACCGATTTTGGGGCCCTGTATCTCGGGGCCACTTGGTGCTAGGATTTGGATATGTTGTAGTGCTAGTTCCACTGGGTTTACACACCAAATTTGGAATTACTAGCACCAAGTGGCCCCGAGATACGGGGCCCCAAAGTCAGGTCGGAAAATGTCATTCTCTGCTGCAGAAAAGTGCTTGACTCCAGTATAAGCAGGGGCACTTTCAGCACAAAAAAATGTGCTGAAAAACTCGGCTTATACTCGAGTATATACGGTAATTACATTTCCATGTTCTGTGTACTGTGGGAGACCAAATATACTGAATGCAGGGTCCTGGGTTTAGTTACACTTTAATAACTAGCCAGGGAAAAACTAATTTAGCAACACAGAGAGGCAGAAGAAGACGGGCAAGTAATCTGCAGCCAGGTGAAAGGTCCACCACTCAGAAACTGCATCAGGAGGGTCCGGAGCCAAATAGCCCGCAGCTTTCCCTGAAAGATCTAGCTACTGTAGGGAACACCTTCCCGATTGTTAACAGAGTATTCCTGTTCCAGTGGGGGTGGCCCCTTTGTGTCATTGGACTTTGCATCCTTTATCAACACAGGGGGTGCCCATCAACATTTTGTTTTAAACATGGTGTCTCTTCTTTATTATTATAATACAAGATTTATATAGCGCCAACAGTTTGCACAGCGCTTTACAACATGAAGGCAGACAGTAAAGTTACAATACAATTCAATACAGGAAGAATCAAATAGCCCTGCTCATTAGAGTTTACAATCTAGGAGGGAGGGTCAAGCGATACAAAAGGTAATAACTGTGAGGGGATGAGTTGATGGAGAAAATCAAAGTACAGTAGTTAGGTGGAGGCAGGATATTCTTCTCTGAGGAGGATGGTTTTTAGGGATCGTCTAAAAGCAAACAGAGTAGGGGATAATCTGACAGATTGGGGTAGGGAGTTCAATAGGATGGGAGAGACTCTGGGAAAGTCCTGGAGGCGTGCATAGGAGGTGGTGACAAGGGAGTCAGAGAGCAGTAGGTCTTGGGGGGAACGAAGAGAACGATTAGGTTGGTATTTTGAGACTAGGTTAGTGATGAAGCTGGTGGCTGAATTGTGGATGGTTTTGTAAATTGTTGTTAGTATTTTGAATTTAATTAGTTGGGTGAGCGGGAGCCAGTGGAGGGATTGACAGAGAGGAGTAGCAGACAAGGAGCGGTTGGTAAGGTGGAAGAGCCTGGCAGCAGAATTTATGATGGACTGAAGGAGGGATATCCTATGTAAATGTAAGCCAATAAGGAGGAGGTTGCAGTGGTCAAGGCCTGAGATGATCAGGGAGGGAACTAGGAGGTTGGTGGTGTCATTGGCTAGGAAGGGACGTATTTTAGAGATGTTGTGGAGGTTGAGGCGGCAAGATTTGGACAGTGATTGGATGTGGGGCCTAAAGGATAGATCAGAGTCCAGGATTACACCTTGGCATGCGGGGATGGGTTGATAGTTGTGCCATCGATCTTGACAGAGAGAACAGGGGAAGGGGCACCTGGGGGAGGAAATATATTGAGTTCCGTTTGCGATAGATTGAGTTTGAGGAAGTGGTGTGACATTCAGGCTAATATGTGTTGGTAAATTAGTGAGACGTGAGGAGACTAAGGTAGTGAGCTGAGGGGTAGATAGAGAAATTTGGGTGTCGTCGGCGTAGAGATGTTATTGGAAGCCATGGGAGGCTAACAGCTAACCCAGGGAGAAGGAGTAGATTGAGACTAGAAGAGGTCCAAGAACAGAACCTTGGGGGAACAGAGAAAGGAAGAGGAGAGGAGGAAGTTAAAATTGTAAGTAACGCTAAAGGTGCAGTTGGATAAGAAAACCTGCGAAGAGTACAGTCACGAAAACCAAAGGCGTGGAGTTCTTTAAGGAGGAGAGGGTGGTCAACCATATCAAAGGCAGAAGAGAGGCCCAGGAGTAGGAGTACAGAATAATGTCTATTGGTTTTGGCCGTTAGATTGTTTGTTAATGTCTTGTAGTAGTCTTCTCAAAATTTCTTTAATCTCCAACTGTGCTGCTCAGATTAATGAGTTATTACCTTTTGATCCCCATTTACCCTTGGGGAGGGAAGTTGAAGTGTATTATGTGACATCATCTTGGCTTGTCAGACCCAACTGACATTCTCCATGTTATGTGATGTACCTGCCATTCATCTACTGTCATACTGTTAAATGCAATTATGTGTACTGTTTTTGCATTCTTTTACATCTAGCAATTGGAGAACACTGTACTTTGCTTTTTTTATTCTTTATATAGTTGCAGCGAAGGAACTACCAGGGTCGCAAATTCGCACTTGCAACCAGGTCCTGGTGTTCCGCCACTGTGGAGGCCCCAAGAACCCGGACTGTGGCTCCGAAGCGAGGGGTTGCTGGCTGCAGTGGTCTGAGCTGAGAATGTCTCTCTCATGCATCCCAGAGCCAGCACAGACAGTTCTCTACCCATCGCATGAATGGGAGAGAGCGAGCAGGATCTGATCCTCCTCTTCCTGCCCCTCTCCTCTTGTGTCTATGGGAAGTTTGAAGCTCAGCAGCCGGATGATGCATGGTGGAAATGAAAGGCGCTAACAGCCAATTCCTGAGCCTCCATCCTCAGGTCAGTGACCTCACCATCCACTCTGACTGAAGTCACCCCCTCCCTCCCTTCTCTCTCTTGCTTTTGCATGAGTACACTAATGTTTGGTGGGACTCACATGTAAGGGGTGCTCTGTGGACTCTGATGTAAGGAGGTTTATGCTCACCAAAGCCCCCCTTACATCAAAGTTCCCTTTTACACTATTGAGTCCCTTGCGTTCCCCCTTACAATGTAAGTGTAAATTCTGAGAACTCGGATGCAAGGGGGAACTCAGTGGACTCTGATGCAAGGGGGGCTCTGGGAACCCTAATCAAAGAAAAGGTGGCAACCCTACTCAAGACGGCAGGAAGGGGGCCCGTTGCATAACGTGAAACAATTCTGTTGCAAGACCATAATAAAGGGCCTCATGATGGGAGTAAAGGGCCCTGGGCTCAGAGTGAAGGGGGGTAAGGGGGCCCTTCATGGCTTCTTGCACCATGGCCCTGAAGGTTCTAGTTATGCATGTATAGCTGTATATAAAATGGGGAAAAAAATTAACCTTTTGCTTTTAATAAGAATTACCTTATTATTTATTAAAAAGATATACCTGCTGATCTGGGATAAAAGGTGATGTAGAGGTCAAACACAATTTTTTAAAAGAACCTACTTATGGGCTCACACAACCTAAATATACTAAAATGTTCTATGTCTAGTTAACTAAACAATCAAAAGCTGAATTCTGGTTAGTTGCTACAAAATTGAATTACTGTATACCAATATGTTCTGGAAGTAACAAGTAGTAAACAAGCATTAAATACTACATATATAAAAGTGATAACTTACATGAAATGGATCCAGGATTTTCACAGCAGCCTTGCTCCCATTTTTCTTATTCAACACTTTAAACACTTTACCATATGTTCCCTTTCCAATAGTTTCTACAATTTCCCAAGTGTCAGATGGGTCAGGAAATCCATCAAATGCAAATGGCTTTCCGCGTAATGAAAACATTTTTAGCGCATCACCCTGAAAAAGAAAACATGCTGTAAACTCACACAGGATGACCAAGGTTCTCCTGTCATCAGTTCAAGTGGTGTCTGTGATTTATGACTCACGTACAGAATAAAGTGGAGCTATGGTAACTTCAATCAGGTGCAAAGCAAAATTCAGTTTTTTCAGTTTCAATACATTTTTATTCAAAGGTTTGTAAACTTACATAACAAAAAACACAGTTTCAGTCAAGAAGTGTATTTACACAAAATCAAGGTACAATAAAATGGTGGTCTGGAAATAGAAGTGCTATATCTATATTTTATGTTCATATGAAGAATAAAAAAAAAAGTAAGAATAGGGATAGGGGGGAATCCGGGAAGGTGTAGTAGTTAGGGGGTAGTAGAGACTTTTTTTTTTAAAGTCATTCGGGGAATCAGGAAGTGAAGACGCAACGTCTTCACTGCCCGGTTCCCTACTGTGCATGCGCGAGTCGCGCTGCGCTTCTCTATTGGTCCCCGCTGTGTCCTGGGAACTGTGTTTCCCAAGACACAGTGGGGCATTCTCGGATAGGGGCGGGGATGCTCGTCCCGGAAGTGGGTGCAGATACCTGTATTATACAGGTATCAATTGTGAAAGGTGCCAATTGTGGCACCGGAGGGGGGGAGGAATCCGATAAGCGGAAGTTCCACTTTAGGGTGGAACTCCGCTTTAAGTCACCTTTTAACCAGACAGAGTGGTCTAGCTAGCTAGCTCGATGAAGCAATCAGATGATGAAGAGTAAATGTTTAATGCTGCGTAAGCGCGATCAGAATTCCAGCCAGAAAAAGACAGATGAGAGCTTTTCATCGGAAAATGCGACCGTGTGTAGGCTCCATCGGAATTTTGCTGGCAGAATTTCCGACAGCAAAAAATTGAGAGCATGTTCTCAATTTTTCAGACAGAAAAGGTTTCTATCAGACATTCCAATCGTCTGTAGCAATTCTGACTTGCAAAATTCCTACGCATGCTCGGAAACTATTCGACGCATGCTCGGAAGCATTGAACTCGGCTCGTTGTAGTGTTGTACGTCACCGCGTTCTTGGCGGTCGGAATTTGGTGTGACCGTGTGTAGGCAAGACACTTTGAGCAGAATTCCGTTGGAATTCCGTCTGGAAAACCCTCAGAGCTTTTTCCGACGAGAATTCCGATCGTGTGTACGCGGCATAAGAATTTCAGATATCTTTTCAGTCAAGAGATACCATTCCTTTTTATTCTTTATTTGTATTATCAACAGGATGTAAGACCATCTGGGTTTGGCTAAAACTTCCTTCACAGCTGTGAAAAGGAAGGTTGGGAGGCGACACAGCGTTTAGACTTAAATCTGGTACAGCACATTCCAAAAGCTCCCAATGTGGAGGCAGGTGCGGTGGTCCCCCATTTGTGGAGGAGTGTGTCCAGGTTCTGGCAGACCGCGAAACATAATCTTGACACAGAAGTGGCGAATTTTGAAAAGGCGTTGTGTGATCATGTACCAATGCATAAGTAATTTAACCCTTTCATGGCTACGCCTATTTCTGACATTTGTTGTTTACAAGTTAAAATCCGTATTTTTTGCTAGAAAATTACTTAGAACCTCCAAACATTATATATATTTTTTTAAAAGAGAATCTAGAGAATAAAATTGTTGCAATATTTTATGTCACACGATATTTGTGCAGCGGTGTTTTAAGCGTAACTTTTTGGGAAAAAGGTACTTTCATGAATAAAAAAAAAATACGAAATAGTAAAGTTAGCCCAATTTTTTTGTATAATGTGAAAGATGATGTTATGCCGAGTAAATAGATACCAAACATGTCACGCTTTATAATTGCACGCGGGGAAGGGGGCGCTTTAAAATGTTTTTTTTTATTATTTTATTTTATATAATTAAATTGTGTTTTAAAAAAAAAAAATGATAATTTTTATTGCTGTCACAAGGAATGTAAACATCCCGTGACAGTGATAGGTGGTGACAGGTACTCTTTATGGAGGGATTGGGGGTCTAAAAGACCCCCGATCTCTCATTTTTCACTTCAAAGTATTCAGATTGCAAAAAATCGTATTCAGATTCGAAAACGGTGAATCTGAATACTGTATTTTTTTTTAAAAATCGGCGCCATTGGCAGCCGAGTAAACCGGACGAGTCGTGGTGACGTCACTTCCGTGTTTACATTCAGGAGCCTGGAACGAAGACGTTTACGGCTTCGTTCCAGTCTGTCTCTAGGCGCCGGAAGTGGCGCGTCGCGGATCGGAGATCCTGGTGGGACGGGACGTCCGGTAAGAGTGGCGAGAGGCAGCGGGAGGGGGGGATGTCCCCTCCCGCTCCTCCGGTATAACAGCCGAGTGGCTTTTAGCCACATCGGTTGTTATACCTGGAAAGTCGATCGCTGGCTCTGAAAAACGGTACCGGGATGATGCCTGCAGCTGCGGGCATCATCCCAGTATAACCACGGAAAGCCGAGTACGCACATCTCCGTATGCTCGGCGGTAAGGGGTTGATTTTATAGCTGAGGCATTTATGGAGTCGTGGAATGTAGTGTATCAGATATGTCCCCCAAACTTCCTGTTCTATGGCTTCATTTAAGTCTATTTCCCAGTGCTCCATATATTGTAGAGGTGAGGGGACCTGACTTTCCAACAACAAATTAGTATTGTAGATATATTACCTCTGGTCATTGGGTCTTTGAGGCACATGCAATCAAATTGGGTCAGCGTTTGTAAAGAAGAGGATGATCTTAACTGACCTAATGCTATAGGAAACAGAGGAAAAGTTTGGGACTTTAGATGAAGCATATGACAGACCATAAAATGTATAAGCGTATTTATTGTCAAGGAGTATATCTCGCACATAATCAGTGTTGGTCATCTTACTTTAAAAAAGTAATTAGTTAAGTTACAAATTACTTCTCCCAAAAAGTAATTGTGTTAGTAACTTAGTTACTACATTGGAAAAGTAATTAGTTATGCAGCAAAGTAACTGACTTTTTTTTTAAATATTCTATACGTGTAACTAAGGGGCGGGTCTAGCATTACTGTAAGCAAGGGGCGCATTTATTATTATTGTTATATATCGTGTAACCAAGTTGCTGCTCTATTATTGCTCTAACCAAGGGGCAGATCTGTTATAGCGTGTAAGCAAGGGGCGGGACTATTATTATTATATCGTGTAAGGGGTGGATGGCTACAGAAGAGGGCGAATGTTAAATTAATGGGCAGAGCTCAATATATAACAATAATAATAAATGCGCCCCTTGGTTACAGTAATACTAGACCCGCCCCTTACTTACACGATAGACGCCCCTTGCAGAGTAGCATGAGCATCAGGTGCGTGCTGCATCGCCTCGTACAATTACATGTTAACTGTGCCTGCGCTGTGTAGAGTTCACTCAGAGCTGTTTAGGTTCGGCAATTTTCAGGAAGCTCCGTAGTCCTTCGTACTGCGCAAGCCCTGCGCCTGCACAGTACAGAGGGTCCTTATCCAGCGGGGGAACTTTTTCGGCAGGACACCTGAATTACACTACTGCCATCTAGTGGCGGTAGATGTAATTGGGGTAACTAAGCCAAAGTAATGGGAACTGAGTTACCATGAGGGGAAAAGTAATCAGTTAGATTACTCGTTACCCTCTAAAGTAACTGCGTTAGGTAACTCAGTTTATTTTAACTCGCAATTTCATCACTGCATATAATATATACATGCAGAATTCATATATGTACAAATCACGACTACATTAAATATATACACACATACAATGTGTTGGTGTCAAAGTACATGACGGTGGTCGGTATACAGTGCTCCATAAGATGAGTAAGAAATAATAATAATTAAAACTGTAGGAATATAAAAAGAACATGGTAGATTGAAGTCATGACTGCATCCTAAATAGGCCCAACGCTTTTCATGGTATAAACCACTCTTCAGGGGCAAATGTGTCCCTCCACATTATCTGACCTACTTTCACATCTTTGCACCTTATATATACATCCACAATCTCCTCTGGTGCAACGTGTTTACCTCCACTTTTATTAGTATTATTTCATATGTGAGATTCTCACTATTTATACATTTTTTACAGACTCTATGGAGGTTTCCACTTTGTGGGATAGTTTGTGCGCGCATGCGTTGCCTGTGGGTCCCTTACCTCAGCTCTCGGGACAGGCTACCCCACGGGTCCCTGGCTGGACCATACCGTACGTCTTGCTTATTAGCTCCATGTAAGTTTTGTAGGATTGGATACTTCCTTTCCTTGTTGTTATTTATACATATTTACATTATCTCTGAGGTTTCTTATTAGATTTATTGGTCTTTTTTACACATGCTGACCCATTCGCCCCTGAAGAGTGGTTTATACCATGAAACGCGTTGGGCCTATTTAGGATGCAGTCATGACTTCAATCTACCATGTTATTTTTATATTCCTACAGTTTTAATTATTATTATTTCTTACTCATCATATGGAGCCCTGTATACTGGCCGCCAGCATGTACTTTGACACCAACACATTTTATATATATATATATATATATATATATATTATATATATATATATATATATATATATATATATATATATATATATATATATATATATATATATATATATATATATATATATATATATATATTTAATGTATTCGTGTTTTGTACATATATGAATTCCGCATGTATATATTATGTGCTAGATATTCAACTTGACAATAAATACGCTTATACATTTTATGGTCTGTCATATGCTTCATCTAAAGTCCCGAACTTTTCCTCTTTGTAACCAATATAGGGATGGAGACACATCTTTTGTGCCTCATTTAAAGTCCCAGCCATTTTTTATTTCATGATAATACTATAGGAAAGTCATTATGAACTAATCAACTGACCAAGCCCCTTCAGCTCTGCCCCCTCCCTCTGGTCAATCATCTGGGACACGTCACAGGTCCCAGATGAATGCACGGCCAATCAAGGCAGTGGGTGCCCGGCTGTGAACCCACAGCTGCGCGCCCACAGTTACAATGCCGGCGCAGCCGAGTGGAGGGGGAGACTAGCGGGGCTTCGATCCCTTGCATCACTGGACCCTGGGACAGGTAAGTGTCTGATTATTAAAAGTCAGCAGCTTAAACTAAATGTTCTGTTTGCACATTTTAAAAATAACCCCAAAAACATAAACAAGTTACATTGTTAGTCTGGTTGAAAAAAGACATGAGTTCATCCAGTTCAACCAATAGAATGGAAAAAATATACAGTGCCTTGAAAAAGTATTCATCCCCTTAACATTTTCCACATTTTGTCATTTTGCAACCAAAAACGTAATACTGCATACTGAATGCTTAAAGGTGTCCTTTATCATTTCAGAAAGTTCGTAAATATGCTATTACAATTGCAAGGGTGCTTATAATAATGTTTATTCATACAGTGCCTTGAAAAAGTATTCATACCCCTTGAAATTTCTACATTTTGTCATGTTACAACCAAAAACGTAAATGGAATTGCAGTGCCATTATACACATACAGAAATAGAAGGGACAATGTAAAATATACAGTGTGTGTTTAGTATAACATTAATAGTTTGGAGATACAGTGCATTCGGAATCTTTGCAAATTTATTAAAAACAAAAACATCATGTACATAAGTATTCACAGTCTTTGCTATGACACTCGAAATTGAGCTCAGGTGCATTCTGTTTCCACTGAGCATCCTTGATATGTTTCTATAACCTCATTGGAGTCCTCGTGTGATAAATTCAGTTCATTAGACATGATTTAGAAAGGCACACACCTGTCTAATATAAGGTCCCACAGTTAACAGGGCATGTCAGAGCACAAACCAAGACGTGAAGTCCAAGGAATTTGTAGACCTCCGGGATAAGATTGTATCAAGGCACAGATCTAGGGAAGGGTACAGAAACATTTCTGCAGCATTGAGGGTCCCAATGAGCACAGTGGCCTCCATCATCCAAAAATGAAAGAAGTTTGGAACCACCTGGACTCTTTCTAGAGCGGGCCGCCCAGCCAAACCGAGCAATCGGTGGAGAAGGGCCTAAGTCAGGGAGGTGACCAAGAACCCGATGGTCACTCTGACAGAGCTCCAGCATTTCTCTGTGCAGGAGGAAAACCTTCCAGAAGAACAACAATCTTGGCAGCGCTCCACCAATCAGGCCTGTATGGTAGAGTGGCCAGACAGAAGCCACTCCTGAATAAAAGGCACATGATTGCCCACCTGGAGTTTGCCAAAAGGCATCTGAAGGACTCTTAGACCATAAGAAACAAAATTCTCTGATCTGATGAAACAAAGATTGAACTCTTTGGCCTGAATGGTAAGCTTCATGTCTGGAGAAAACTAGGTACCACTCAACACCTGGCCAATTCCACCCCTACAGTGAAGCATTGTGGTGGCAGCATCGTGCTGTGGGCGTGTTTTTCAGTGGCAGGAACTGGGAGACTAGTCAGGATCGAGGGAAAGATGAACGCAGCAATGTACAGAGACAGCCTTGATAAAAACCTGCTTGAGAGCGCTCTGGACCTCAGACTGGGGCAAAGGCTCCAACAGGACAATGACCCAAGGCACACAGCCAAGATAACAAAGGAGTGGCTACGGGACAACTCTGCGAATATCCTTGAGTTGCCCAGCCAGAGCCCAGACTTGAACCCGACTGAACATCTCTGGAGAGATCTGAAAATGGCTGTGCACCGACGCTCTCCATCCAACCCGATGGAGCTTGAGAGGTCCTGCAAATAAGAATGGGAGAAACTGCCCAAAAATAGTTGTGCCAAGCTTGTAGCATCATACTCAAAAAGACTTGAAGCTGTAATTGGTGCCAAATGTGCTTCAACAAAGTATTAAGCAAAGGCTATGAATATTTATGCACATGTGATTTTTTTTTTTTTATATATATATATTTTTAATAAATTTGCTAAGATTTCAAACAAACTTCTTTCACATTGTCATTATGGGGTATTGTTTGTCGAATTTTGAGGAAAATAATGAATTTAATACATTTTGTAATAAGGCCGTAACATAAAAAAAATTGGAAAAAGCGCTGTGAATGCTTTCCAGATGCACTGTATATGGAAGCTGCTACTTGTGCCTGTCTGTCATGCTGGCCCTATTGCATCAACATTGATTCACTGCCCCTGGACAAGCTTGCAGATACCTTTGGTATTAGCAGTGGCGGAACTACCGCCATAGCGACACACGCGGCCGCTATGGGGCCCGCAGCAGCTATGGGGCCCCTGGGGAGGAGGAGCAATGCATACTGCCGCCGGGGGCCCGGGGGGGGACGAGCACTGCCCGCACGGTCCTCCAGCCAGGGGAAGTGAGGAGAGGAAGAGGCGCGCTGTCCGTATAAGGCAGCAGAGCGCCGTGTAACAGCTTTTATTTGAATGTCCTGTGTGTTCCCGGGGCTCACCGTCACATAGCCCCACCTCTTGGCCCGGCGCTTTTGATAGACAGAACGCCGGTCCAATGCGGGACATGTGACGTCATCAAAGGCGCCGGGCCAAGAGGTGGGGCTATGTGACGGTGAGCCCCGGGAACACACAGGACATTCAAATGAAAGCTGTTACAGCTCTCTGCGACAGCGCGCCTCTTCCTCTCCTCACTTCCCATGACTGGGGGACCGTGCGGGCGGTGCTCGCCCCCCCCCCCCCCACTCTGAGACAGCCCCACGCTCGCCAATAGCTGCTGCAGTCTGGCTCACCTCTTCCACTGCACAGGTGAGGCTGCATTGGGCACGGGGGAGGCTGCATTGGGCACGGGGGAGGCTGCATTGGGCACGGGGGAGGCTGCATTGGGCACGGGGAGGCTGCATTGTGCACGGGGGGCTGCATTGTGCACGGGGGAGGCTGCATTGTGCACGGGGGAGGCTGCATTGTGCACGGGGGAGGCTGCATTGGGCATGGGTCAGGCTGCATTGGGCACGGGGGAGGCTGCATTGGGCACGGGTCAGGCTGCATTGGGCATGGGCACGGGTCAGGCTGCATTGGGCAAAGGTGAGGCTGCATTGGGCACGGGGGAGGCTGCATTGGGCACGGGGGAGGCTGCATTGGGCACGGGGGAGGCTGCATTGGGCACGGGGAGGCTGCATTGGGCATGGGCACGGGTCAGGCTGCATTGGGCATGGGCACGGGTCAGGCTGCATTGGGCAAAGGTGAGGCTGCATTGGGCACGGGTCAGGCTGCATTGGGCAAAGGTGAGGCTGCATTGGGCACTGAACATGCTGCATTGGGCACAGGCAGGTGAGGCTGAATTGGGCGCAGGCAGGTGAGGCTGCATTGGGCGCAGGCAGGTGAGGCTGCATTGGGCACGGGTGAGGCTGCATTGGGCACGGGTGAGGCTACATTGGGCACTGAACATGCTGCATTGGGCACTGAACATGCTGCATTGGGCACAGGCAGGTGAGGCTGCATTGTGCACGGGGGAGGCTGCATTGTGCACGGGGGAGGCTGCTTTGGGCACGGGGGAGGCTGCATTGGGCACGGGTCAGGCTGCATTGGGCATGGGGGAGGCTGCATTGGGCACGGGTCAGGCTGCATTGGGCACGGGTCAGGCTGCATTGGGCACCGGTGAGGCTGCATTGGGCACGGGGGAGGCTGCATTGGGCACGGGGGAGGCTGCATTGGGCACGGGTCAGGCTGCATTGGGCATGGGCACGGGTCAGGCTGCATTGGGCAAAGGTGAGGCTGCATTGGGCACGGGTCAGGCTGCATTGGGCAAAGGTGAGGCTGCATTGGGCACTGAACATGCTGCATTGGGCGCAGGCAGGTGAGGCTGCATTGGGCGCAGGCAGGTGAGGCTGCATTGGGCACGGGTGAGGCTGCATTGGGCACGGGTGAGGCTACATTGGGCACTGAACATGCTGCATTGGGCACTGAACATGCTGCATTGGGCACAGGCAGGTGAGGCTGCATTGGGCACGGGGGAGGCTGGATTGGGCACGGGGGTGGCTGCATTGTGCACGGGGGGCTGCATTGTGCACGGGGGAGGCTGCATTGTGCACGGGGGAGGCTGCATTGTGCACGGGGGAGGCTGCATTGTGCACGGGGGAGGCTGCATTGTGCACGGGTCAGGCTGCATTGGGCACGGGGGAGGCTGCATTGGGCACGGGTCAGGCTGCATTGGGCATGGGCACGGGTCAGGCTGCATTGGGCAAAGGTGAGGCTGCATTGGGCACGGGGGAGGCTGCATTGGGCACGGGTCAGGCTGCATTGGGCATGGGCACGGGTCAGGCTGCATTGGGCAAAGGTGAGGCTGCATTGGGCACGGGTCAGGCTGCATTGGGCAAAGGTGAGGCTGCATTGGGCACTAAACATGCTGCATTGGGCACAGGCAGGTGAGGCTGAATTGGGCGCAGGCAGGTGAGGCTGCATTGGGCGCAGGCAGGTGAGGCTGCATTGGGCACGGGTGAGGCTACATTGGGCACTGAACATGCTGCATTGGGCACTGAACATGCTGCATTGGGCACTGAACATGCTGCATTGGGCACAGGCAGGTGAGGCTGCATTGGGCACAGGCCACACTGCATTGGGCACAGGCCACACTGCATTGGGCATGGGTGAGGCTGCATTGGGCACGGGTGAGGCTGTATTGGGCATGGGCAGGCCACACTGCATTGGGCACAGGTGAGGCTGCATTGGGCAAAGGTGAGGCTGCATTGGGCACTGAACATGCTGCATTGGGCACAGGCAGGTGAGGCTGAATTGGGCGCAGGCAGGTGAGGCTGCATTGGGCACTGAACATGCTGCATTGGGCACAGGTGAGGCTGCATTGGGCACTGAACATGCTGCATTGGGCACAGGCAGGTGAGGCTGCATTGGGCACAGGCCACACTGCATTGGGCATGGGTGAGGCTGCATTGGGCACGGGTGAGGCTGTATTGGGCATGGGCGGGCCACACTGCATTGGGCACAGGTGAGGCTGCATTGGGCAAAGGTGAGGCTGCATTGGGCACTGAACATGCTGCATTGGGCGCAGGCAGGTGAGGCTGCATTGGGCGCAGGCAGGTGAGGCTGCATTGGGCGCATGCATGTGAGGCTGCATTGGGCACGGGTGAGGCTGCATTGGGCACTGAACATGCTGCATTGGGCACAGGTGAGGCTGCATTGGGCACTGAACATGCTGCATTGGGCACAGGCAGGTGAGGCTGCACTGGGCACAGGCCACACTGCACTGGGCACGGGTGAGGCTGTATTGGGCACGGGTGAGGCTGTATTGGGCACGGATGAGGCTGTATTGGGCACGGATGAGGCTGTATTGGGCACGGATGAGGCTGTATTGGGCACGGGTGAGGCGGCATTGGGCACGTGTCAGGCGGCATTGGGCACAGGTGAGGCTGTATTGGGCACTGAACATGCTGCATTGGGCACAGGCAGGTGAGGCTGCATTGGGCACAGGTCACACTGCATTGGGCACAGGTGAGGCTGCATTGGGCATTAGACATGCTGCATTGGGCACAGGTGAGGCAGTATTGGGCACTGGCCACGCTGCATTGGGCACAGGTGAGGCTGCATTGGGCACTGGACACGCTGTATTGGGCACAGACCACGCTGCAGTGGGCACAGGTGAGGCAGTATTGGGCATGGGCAGACCACGCTGCATTGGGCACAGGTGAGGATTATTGAAGCGCTAACACCAGGTGTTTGGAGTATCTTTATCTGTTGATTAAACTTTCTGGAATACATATATTGCTATTGTGGTGTAGGATCTGGGCTCTCTTTCTTTCTTCCTTCTCAGATTCGAACCACACACTCTTTGAGCCCCGCCCTTTAAACCACGCCCACTATTTAATTTAAGCCCCGCCATTTTTTGTGGGGGGGGGGGGCCCATAAAACATTTTGCTATGGGGCCCTGTGATTTCTAGTTACGCCCCTGGGTATTAGTCTTATATGCATATTTGTAGGTCAGAAGTGTATAAAGTATTGAGGACAGAGGGTCACCCTAAGAGCTGTTAGGCTAGCATGTTCCTACTATCAACAGCAGCATAAATGTTTCTCTTCAATAGGTTAACTTCAAAGTTTAACTGTGGCCAGGCTATGCTATGGGCATTCAAGTATTTATATAATCTTAAAGTGGAAGTAAAGTCACATTTTCCACTTTCACCTACAGGTAAGCCTGTAATGAGGCTTACCTGTAGGTACAAAAAATATCTCCTAAACCTTTACGGTTTAGGAGATATTCCCCGTGCAATACGCCGCTGACTGCAGCGGCGCATGCGCACGGGGGATTCTCGTCTGAAAGGCCGGCAGAATACGAACCCTGCCGGGACGAAGTCTCCCGTGCGCATGCGCGGGAGTGACGACATCGCGGCTCCAGCCACTCACAGCGCTGGAGTCGCGATACCCGGAAGACACGCCGAGGCAACATGTCAGCGACCTCGGCGTGGACCAGGTGAGTTACCGACGCCTCGTTCTAAGGTAAGTATTTCATAATGAGCTAGTATCTAGAGCTAGCTCATTATGCCTTTTCCCTTACAGGTGTAAAAAAAAAAAAAAAAATGTCAGCGGGTTTACTCCCGCTTTAAGCATTAACTCTTTCACTACCAGGTCCGTCCTAAAAAGTGCCCGCAGGTGACCAAGCCCGTACACCGTACAGAACTAATTTCTCCCTCTCCTATAAGATTATGGTCACTTCAGTCACCATAAGCCTATATCAGAATTGTCCAAACAGAGTTTGCTGAACAATTCTATAACTTTGATCAGCGGATTACAACCTGCTAATCAGAGTTATTAACCTCTAATGTGACTGCCCCCCCCACCCATGCCGCCGCTTCCCTGTCCCCTGCCACTCCCCCTCCCGCTGCTAACTTTCACCTTAAACTGCCCCCCACTCTCCTCTCCTATCCCCTTCACCCCCCCAGCACTGAGCCTCAAAAATATAGATCCCCAAAGCTACCATCATTAGCCGGCATCCCTCCTCTTCCACTCCCGCCGGCTTCAGGTGCTGCATGGGGCTTTGGGGGGATCCAGATGTGTCCCCCCCACCAGTCAGATAGCACCCCGTACTGCCTCCCACATCCCCGATCCATGGGCGCTCCGAGCGGCATCCCTCCTTCCCTCCCTCCACCTGCAGCTTCTCCCTGTACTGATCTCCAGTGATCTGTCAGGCTAGGGAGCGGTTCGGGTGGGGGTGATGTTGGGGCTTGGGTTAGGCTTAGTATACATGTGTTTACCAAGCCCCCCCAATAGTACAGTGGATATAGGCAGTGATCGCTTCTATATGCACTGACAGCTGATATATAGTAACCGCGAGTGTTACTACAGTATGTATCAGACTGTCATTTTATGAATAAATGGAAACTCTATACAGATTCCTCATTCATTCATTCATGTAAAGTTCTGTAGAGAAAGGGACTATCTTCAGTCCCTTTCTCTGTCTCAAAAAAGGATATGGGGGTCTGTTTAGACCTCTGATATCTCACCAAAGACCCCCCCCCCCCCCCCAAAAAAAAAAATAATAATAATAATAATAAAATAAAAAAATAACTGTAAAAATAAATGTACAAAGTAAACATAAAAAAAAAAAAAAACACAAACATAGTAAGTCCGCTCACACTCATTCCTCCACACTGACGGTCCTCATCTTCTCCTCCTGGCCAACCCGATCCATCCTGATTGGCCAAAAGTAGAAGCCGGAAGACAATAGCAAATATTAATTCGCTATTGACATAAGTGGGTGGGTTTGGGGTGCAATGTTCTGCTCCCCGAGCCCAACCCTTTTCAAGCCAATTAGAGCCTTAGGCTGTATTCATGTGGCTTGAAAAAAAAAAAACTCATACAAACGTATGAGTCCGGCACCGTGCAGGAGGTCGGCGCCCCAGCGCCCCTAATGGACCGGTCGCTCCTAGTAAGACCCCTTTCACATGGAGCGGACTTTGTCAAGCAGATCCTCCTGCTCAGCGGGGGATCTGTCTGCTGATCCCCACTGAGCAGGCGGATGACAGGTACGCGTCCTCTCCGCTGATGCAGAGCAGACACAGAAACAGCCCGCTGTTCTCTATGGGGCGGTCGGATGGAAACGGACCACCTGTCCATTTCCATCCAATACCATCTGATCCAATCAGCTAGATGAATGGGATATGGTATCCCCATCCATCTGTTTTTAGCACACTGGACTGGATCAGATGCCAGGTGTGAACGGACACATGTACAATTACATCAGTCTCTCCACAGAGAACAATGGGTGGTCCGATTGGGCCCTCCTGAAAAACAGACAGGCAGACCCAATCAGTCTGCTTGTGTGAAAGGGGCCTAAGGCCTTGTTCACACAGGGCATACACAGCATACCTTTACAGGGATGCACAGGTTTTCCATGCATTTCTGTGCAGGCAGTCCCATTGATGTCATTTGGAATGTAGCAACTGCGCGGACAGAGCCATTGCTCCCAAGTATCCACATGCATGTCCCTGAGCTCACACTGTCTGCATTCGGGGTCGTGTGCCCACACAGATGTCAGATTGGGAACAGCAGCAATGCCTGTGCAGCTGTTGCATCCCAATTGACATGCATGGAACACCTGTGCATCCCTGTGCAGGGAAAAAATGGCCCTCCATTGGCGTACACTTTAATATGCCATATGTGAACAATGTTTTAGTAGCAATTTTGCAGGAAGTTTGTTATGTTGTGTTTATGTGCACTATTAATTATTTTAGTGTATTTTTTGTGAAAATAGCGATATGATGAACATTTGCACAATTATTGCGGGGCCCAAAAAATCTGTAGCACTTTTTTTTTATTCTACAGGTCTTGGTGTGCTTTAAGAAAATGTCTAGTTTGAGGGGTCTTTTCAAATTCTGAAAGCTGTAAGTGAAAAATGGTAACCTCTGGATTTTTTGAGTAAATTTTATTTACAGTTTTGCGTACCTTCAGTTTTCACCATTTCACAAAAAGTTTCAATTTAAAACGTACAAATATTTGTTATTTATTAACTCAATATAGTTTTAACTTTTATATTTGCTAGGAATTTAGCAGGAATTTTGTACATTTTACCATTAATCCACTATTAATAATTTTTGTGTATTTTTAAAGAAAATATTGTTTTGATAAACATTTGCGCAAATACCACGGAGCCTAAAAAATCAGTAGCACCTTCTTTTTATTTCAGAGGTCATATGCTTTCAGAAAATGTATGGTTTGGGGGGTCTTTTACAAACTCTGAAAGCTGTAAGCGATAAATTGAAAACCATCAGATTTTTAGCAAAATTTTTGTGTACGTTCGATTTTCACCATTTTGCAAAAAGGCAC
Organism: Lithobates sylvaticus; assembly: GCA_028564925.1. Lineage (NCBI taxonomy): Eukaryota > Metazoa > Chordata > Amphibia > Anura > Ranidae > Lithobates > Lithobates sylvaticus. The sequence continues at coordinate 472,300,193 of CM053030.1, forward strand.
AATTTAAAATTTACCAATATATGTTATTTATTAACTCAACACAGAATAAGCTTTTATATTTAGCAGGAGTTTAGCAGGAATTTTGTAAAATTGTGTGTTTTTATCTTTTAATAATGCTTTTAGTGTATTTTTTGTGAATATATTGGTTTGACAAACATTTGCGGAGTCCAAAAAATCAGTAGCACCTTTTTTTTATTCTAGAGGTCATATGCTTTCAGAAAATATATGGTTTTGGGGTCTTTCACAAATTCTGAAAGCTGTAAAGGAAAAATAAAAACCTTCCGATTTTTTGAGAAATTTGGATATTTACATTTTTGCGTACATTTGATTGTCACCATTTTGCAAAAAGGCGCAATGTAAAGATTCAACTTTTTTGTTATTTACTAACTCCATATAGGTCAAGCTTTTATATTTAGTAGGGATTTAGCAGGAATTTAGTAAAATTAGCAGTGTTTATATCTGCTAATAATGATTTTAGTGTATTTTTTGGGAATATTTTGGTTTGATAAACATTTGTGCAAATACCGCAGGGTCTAAAAAAATCAGTACACCCTTCTTTTTATTCTAGAGGTCATATGCTTTCAGAAAATATGTTTTTGGGGGTCTTTCACAAATTCTGAAAGCTGTAAGGGAAAAATGAAAACCTTCAGATTTTTGGAGAAATTTGACTTTTGCGTCTGTTCAATTAAAAAAAAAGGCGCAATTTAAAAGTTACAAATATTTGTTGTTTAATAACTCAATACAGGTTAAGCTTTTATATTTTGTAGGAATTTTGTAAAATTTGCTGTGTATTTATCTGCTAATCATGATTTTAGTGGATTTTGTTACAAAAATACTGTTTTGATAAATATTTGTGCAAATATCTTGGGACCTTAATCAGTAGCACCTTCTTTTTATTCTACTGGTCATGTGCTTTCAGAAAATATATTGTTTGGGGGGGGGGGGTCTTTTAAAATCTCTGAAAGCAATAAGTGAAAAAAAGAGCAAATGAAAAATTGCAAAAAGGGTTCTGGCAGTGTAAAAATGGAGCTAAATTAGCTTTCCAATAAGTCCTGTTGGGACAAATAAAACAATATAACGTGTATGTAATTATATTAATAAAAGCTAACTGCTTGACATTACTTTAGTGAGGCCCCATCACTGTTATAAGGCCTGGAGATTTGTAGTTTAGATGAAACATGATTTAGTGTAAAGCTAGCATAATTGATGTTACAAGTAGAGAACGGGTCAGTTCAACCTTCTCAGTACACACTTTACCTCTTCTAAATCAACATTATAGTTTATTCTGCTTACTTTAGCTATATTAAACATGCAGTATATAGGGAATGGTAAAAGATTAATCAAGATGTTATTGCCTTAAATTGTACTTTGATATGATGCGATTTGAGGTATTATATAAAGCTGAATCAGCTATCTCCTAATTATGTATGCCCAAATGTATGATTATTAACATGATGTACACAAATATATAACTGTTACCATATGTATACTCCCAATTGTACAGTTATTAATGAACATGTATACCTCCCAACTTTTTGAGATGGGAATAAGGGACACCTATCAGCAAAAGTATGCAGGCATAGGACACACCCCATTGCCACACCCCCTTAAAGGAGAATTGTACAAAAAAAAATTTATATTGGCTTTTAGAATTTACAAATGCAGCAATTTAGAAATCAGATGAAAGGTTTAGCACTGGGAAACACTTTTTGATAGATAAAAAGTGCATTTTATATACATCGATATAGATCAGACCAAAATGAGGGACAAATGAGGAGGAATGAGGGACAGCGGAACATTGCTCCAAATCAGGGACAGTCCCTCGAAATCAGGGACAGTTGGGAGCTATGAACATGTACACCCCTTTTTACATGTATAAAAGAGACAACAAAGTTATCAATAAAGCAGATCAGAATCTGTTGACACACTGATCTCCCATTTGACGTGATTTCTTTCTGCACCTTCAGTCAAAGATCGAACCAATCTATTGATAATTTCTATGACAGTCCTTACTGACCTCTGTATTTACAGGCACTAAGAAACAATTCATCCTTTAAATTCACAGCAAAAGCACTGAAGTCCTTCCATTCATTCTCTCAGAAGCCCAGCTCCTCCTGCTTCCCCTTTCAGAACAGCAGCAAAAGGGGTTTATATTGGAGATTAGAAGGCTGCTAAGTCTCTGTTGGGGAAGAGACAAGAGGAGTGGAGCTGAAAAGTCACTGCTGGAATGGGAAGCAGAAGGAGCTGAGATGATGGGAAAATTTGAAAGACTTCTGTCGTGGACAAGTTCCATAGTGCCTGCAACAGATTTCAGTGGGCCTTGTTTCTAATTTTCTACTTATTAACGATATGTAAATCCCTAACTATTAATAGACTAGTTACAAGTTCATGTTAAGCTTGAACCAAAAAGAAATTTGTACATCTATAGAAAAAAAATTGTATTTAAATCGAGGTTGTAATGTAATTAATGGATAACAATCATTCCAGCTAAGATAATACTAGTAATCATTACTACACCACTTGTTACTCCGTATCACAGTTTGCTGAATAAAATTTGAATACATAATTATTTGATAATTAATCATTAGCACGTCATGGGAGCCATAATGACTGCAGATTAGTAAAATTAATGTGCTGTGTTAAAATATAACATTTTCGGACATTGATCCCCCAAGGCTTGTTTTTTTGCTTTTAATAATAAACTGCTATGATATATGTAGGTAGAATATAAAATCTCAGCATTGCTTTTCTGCCCTTGTCAAAGTCTTCTAAATCTGGTTCTGCATCTGGTAAGTCGTATATAGCCACTGGAAACACCAGTTCACCCAACCACATACTAATTTTACATGATGGGAAAACGAATAATATTCACTAAATAGGGTGTAAAAGTTTCCATTCCTACACGGGAAAAAATGACTTTGGCCTCTCATGTAAACTTAGTATGGATTCTGCTATCTGTCATCTGAGGCAGAAGAAGGATGAATGGTGATAACAGCGTCTTTCATATAATTACTGAACAGAAAATCAGCTATTCATTCTAATTATAGATTTATCATGTATAGTCCTGGTCCCTAACCAACGGCCCAGGGGCTACATGTGGTCCTTTGGCATTTTTTGTGCTGCCCTCATGGCCCTGTGTTTCCCTATTGTCCCGGTATAACAGTGATATATTGTATAACAGTTTCTCGTAATATGTCTCTAGTCTATTACTGCTTCTTCAAGCATGTTCTCTGTCTCTCACATTCTTTGGTATCATGTCTGCAGTCTGACCATCTTCTTGTATCATGTCCACAGTCTCTCACCATTTCTTTTATCATGCCCCAGTCTCTCACAATCTCTTGCAACATATCCAACATTTCTGACCATCTCCTGTATCAAGTCCTTAGTCTCTGACCATCTCTTGTATAATGTCTACAGTCTCTGACCATCTCCTGCATCATATCCATCATCTATGACCATCTCTTGCGGCATGCCCACGGTTTCTGACCATCTCTTTAATCATCTCTTTTATCATCTCTGAAGTATCTGACCATCTCTTGTACCATGTCCACAGTCTCTAACCATCTCTTGCATCATATCCATGGTCTCTGACCATCTCTTGTATCGTGCCTACTGTCTCTGACCATCTCTTATATCATGTCCACAGTCTCTGACCATCTCTTGCATCATATCCATAGTCTCTGACCCTCGTTGGCAACATATCCATAGTCTCTGACCATCTCCTGTATCAAGTCCGTAGTCTCTGACCATCTCTTGTATAATGTCTACAGTCTCTGACCATCTCCTGCATCATATCAATCGTCTCTAACCGTCTCTTTTATCATGTCTGCAGTCTCTGACCATCTCTTGTATCATGTCTGCAGTCTCTGGCCATCTCTTGTATCATGCCTGCAGTCACTGACCATCTCTTGTATCATGTCCACGGTCTCTAACCATCTCTTGTATCGTGTCCACAGTCTCTGACCATATTTTATATTATAACTACATTCTTTGGTTATATCCCATTGTGTATCTGCTGTCCCTGAGACTGAATATTCACTTAAAGTGTTACTAAACCCACAATAGTTAAATCAGTCTGTATATGCAGTAAAGCATGCTTGTTATACTCACTGTGGAACCTAAGAGGTTAATCCTGCGCATTGTGTAAAAAGGCTGTCTTCTCTAATCCTCCCCTTATTTTACTGTTCCCAATCCATCTGCTGATGGCACAGAGCCCACATGCTTAGTTTTGTGTGTATTGCTAGAGAGTTTTTTGCATTTTTTTGGGGGGGAGGGTGCATGTGAACAGCACAGGGCCAATCAGCACTGTCCATACAGGGTCAGGGGTCCTGCAGCCTCATAGGACAGTTAGAGGAAAATGAAAACTCCTCCTACAAGCCAGCCCCTTATAGAAGTTACAAGACTGCTACAGTGAGGGAAAAAGTATCCGATCACCTGATGATTTTATACGTTTTCCCACTGACAAAGAAATGTTCAGTCTATAATTTTAATGGTAGGTTTATTTTAATAATGAGAGACAGAATAACAACAAAATAATCCAGAAAAACGCATTTCAAAAAAGTTATAAATTGATTTGCAATTTAATGAGTGAAATAAGTATTTGATCCCCTATTTAATGAGCTGAGATTAGGAGCACTCTCTTAGGGAATGCTCCTATTCTCAGTTTGTTACCTGTATAAAAGACACCTGTCCACAGAAGCAATCAGATTCCAATCTTTCCACCATGACAAGATTTTAGACCTACACAAGGCTAGAATGGGCTACAAGACAATCGCCAAGCAGCTTGGTGAGAGGGTGGCAACAGTTGGTGCGATTATTCGCAAATGGAAGAAACACAAAATAACTGTCAATCTCCCTCAATCTTGGGCTCCATGATCTCACCTTGTAGAGTTTCAATGATCATGAGAAAGGTGAGGAATCAGCCCAGAACTATACGGGAGAATCTTGTCAATGATCTCAAGACAGCTGGGACCATAGTCACCAAGAAAACAATTGGTAAAGCACTACGCCGTGAAGGACTGAAATAATGTACTGCCCGCAAAGTCCCCCTGCTCAAGAAAGCACATGTACAGGCGGGTCTGAAGTGTGCTAATGAACATCTGAATGATTCAAATGAGAACTGGGTGAAAGTGTTGTGGTCAGATGAGACCAAAAATCGAGCTCTTTGGCATCAACTCATCTCGCCGTGTTTGGAGGAGGAGGAATGTTGCCTTTGACCCCAAGAATACCAACCCCACGTCAAACATGGAGGTGGAAGCATTATGCTTGGGGGGGGGGGTTTCTGCTAAGGGGACCGGACAACTTAACTGCATCAAAGGGACAATGAACAGGACCATGTACCATCAAATCTTGGGTGAGAACCTCCTTTCCTTAGCCAGGGCATTGAAAATGGGTCGTGGATGGGTATTCCAGCATGACATTGACCCAAAACACATGGCCAAGGCAACAAAGGAGTGGCCAGTCTCCAGACCTTAATCCCATTGAAAATATGTGGAGGGAGGTGAAGGTTCAAGTTACCAAACGTCAGCCCCAAAACCTTAATGACTTGAAGTGAATCTGCAAAGAGGAGTGGGACAAAATCCCTCCTGATATATGTGCAAACCTGGTGACCAACTACAAGAAACGTCTGGTCCTGGTTTTAGAAACACTTTCATTTTATGAGTGGTCCTTTGGTGATGTGGGGAGCCACACTTTAGACCCCCAATCTCAAGACAGTTGACCTCCACTTATTTATGGAAACAAAACTGAATTAAGATCAACTGACACAGTGACTGCATTGCCACTGGGGTGCATTTACAGTGTACTCAGTGTTGCATGAAAGGCTTTCTATATATTGTTGTAACCTGGAACCTAGGCAGTCTAGATAACAGGGATTTGGACTACAATTAGCATAGTGGATGTTTCACATCAATTCAATAGAGATTGCTGAGCATCTAGGGTTATCAGTCCAGTCCTGTCTGGTAGACTTTCCTTGAGATAAAAGGATCAGCAAGGTACATCTAGGAAGTGAAGCCTGCATTAGTAATTAGCATACAAATCTACACTCATGCAAGTATTTAATTAGAAGCAATACATAGAAACAAGGCTGTTAAAACATTAACACCTAGTGATCAGATTAATAACACAAAGCAAATGTATAGTTAAAAAAACAATGGTACATGCTTAAAGTGTATATCAGGGCAAATAAATGAAAAATACCTGGTGATCTGCCAGAAATGCAACTCCTTATTCATGTTGTGAGAAACAACACAGAACATTTTTGTGAACTGACTAGTGTCAGCCCTGCACAGTTGTCTTTTGATAAATTACTAAATCAGGCACCTTATTTGGCGCTAACCAGTGGCCTCTTTAAGCCAACTAACAGAACATTGCTCCCGGTTCCCACAGCTTGTTTCCCTCCCTGCCAGTGACAGCACAGAGAGAAAGAATGCCAACAAGGACATGAATTGGCTGCCCGCCTCGTTGTTAGGAACCTGATTGGCCACTGCAAAGCTGGGACAGTAGTTCTGCCCATACGGAAGATAGAAGAAGTTGGGACCTACAGGCTATGAGCGTGTTTCTTACTGTGGGGGGGCGTGGCTGTCAGATAGTGAATGCTGATCTCTGCTCCAATCACAGGGAGCAGAGATCGGCATCACTAGTTGCTAGGCAGAACGGGAAGATGCTGTTTATTTCCGCATCTTCCCGTTCAGCTTTCCCGTGAGACGATCGCGGGTGTCCCCGCGGCGATCGAGTCTGTGGGACCCACAACCGGCCTCACGGGGGTCCCGACTGGCATGAGCCCGATGGCACGGCGGCATCTTAAAGGGGACGTATATATACGCCCTTATGCCTGTCCGTGCCATTCTGTCGACGTATATCGTCGTGCGCCAGTCGGGAAGCTGTTAATACATTGTTGTTTTTGGGTTTAATACCATTTTAAGAAAAAAAGGAACTGAGGGCTTTTCAAATATTTTTTAGACATACAGCTGTGGCCAAAAGTTTTGCGAATGACACAAATATAAATTTTCACAAAGTCTGCTTTAGATCTTTTGTCAGATGTTACTATGGTATACTGAAGTATAATTAATAGCATTTCATAAGCGTCAAAGGCTTTTATTGACATTAAGTTTATGCATAGTAAATATTTTCAGTGTTGACCCTTCTTTTTCAAGACCTCTACAATTCTCCCTCGCATGCAGTCAATCAACTTCTGGGCCACATTCTGACTGATGGCAGCCCATTCTTGCACAATTAAAGCAGTTGTAAACCGCGGATGTTGAAAAAGAAAACAGCAAGGCAATGGCATAATGTACTAATTTGCATGGCATACTAGTACATTATGTAATATTTATCTTGGAACAAAGCCCTCCAGCATTGCGCTGACACCACTGAGAGGGCTGACATGTTCCTACTGTCTTTCTTCCGGGTTCGCGTGCTCCAGCTATGTGATTGGCCGGAACCGCAATGGTGTCACTCCCACACATCCGCAGGGGAGCTCTCGGTTCCGGCACAAAGCTCTGAAGTTCCAGCAAGGAATGCAGGACCTTCAGAGCGCATGCGCCAATAATGTCACTGACTGCATGCAGGGTGAATATCTCCTAAACAGTGCACGTTTAGGAGATATTTATTTTACCTACAGGTGAGTCTTAATATAGGCTTACCTGTAGGTAAAAATGACCATGCAGTGTTTACTACTTTAATGTTTAGAGTCAGAATTGTGGAGGTTTTTATGTTCAGCCGCTTCTTGAGGATTGACCACAAGTTCTCATTGGGATTAAGGTATGGGGAGTTTTCTGGCCATGGACCCAAAATTTGGATGTTTTGTTCCCCAAGCCACTTACAGTAGTTGTCACTTTTGCCTTATGGCAAGGTGCTCCATTATGCTGGAAAAGTCATTGTTCGTCACGAAACTGTTCTTGGATGGTTGGGAGAAGTTTTTCTCAGAGGATGTTTTTGCACCATTCTTTATTCATGGCTGTGTTCCTAGGCAAAATTGAGAGTGAGCCCACTCCCTTGGCTGAGAAGCAACCCCACACATGAATGGTCTCAGGATGCTTTACTGTTGACATGACACATGACTGATGGTAGCACTCACCTTTTCTTCTCTGGACAAGGTTTTTCCAGATACCCCAAACAATTGGAAAGGGGATTCATCAGAGAAAATGACTTTACTCCAGTCTTTAGCAGTCCAACCCCTGTACCTTTGTAAGAATATCAGTGTGTCCCTGATGTTTTTCCTGAAGAGAAGTGGCTTCTTTGCTGCCCTTCTCAACACCAGGCCATCCTCCAAAAGTCTTCACCTCACTGTGTGTGCAGATGCACTCACACCTGCCTGCTGCCATTCCTGAGCAAGCTCTGTACTGGTGGTGCCCCCCGATCCCACAGCTGAATCAGCTGTAGGAGATGGTCCTGGCTCTTGCTGGACTTTCTTGGCACCCTGAAGCCTTTTTGACAACAATTGAACCCCTCTCCTTGAAGTTCTTGATGATCCGATAAACAGTTGATTTAGGTGCAGTCTTAGTAGCAGCAATATCCTTGCCTGTGAATTCCTTTTTGTGCAAAGCAATGACTGCACCTGTTTCTTTGCAGGCAACCATGGTTAATAGAGGAAGAACAATGATTTCAAGCACCACCCTCCTTTTAAAGCTTCCAGTCTGTTATTCTAACTCAATCAGCATTACAGAGTGATTTTCAGCCGTGTCCTCGTCAACACTAACACCTGTGTTAACGAGAGCATTACTGACATGATGTCAGCTGCTCATTTTGTGGCAGTGCTGAAATGCAGTGGAAATGTTTTTTTGGGGGGATTAATTATTAAAAACAATTAATTGCAATTCATCTGATCACTCTTCATAACATTCTGGAGTATATGCAAATTGCCATCATAAAAACTGAGGCAGCAGACTTTGTGCAAATTAATATTTGTGTAAATCTCAAAACTTTTGGCTGTGCATACATGTAAGCTTGGTATAAATACTCTTATCTATGTGTGTTGATGTTTTAGAACATCTTCCTTCTAGGGTTAGGTTAGGGTATGAAATACAGTATGTACATGTGGACCCATTGATTTACTGATTTATAGTATTAAGCAGTATACATACAGGCTCTGCTTTGCAGTGCTACACAATGGTTGTGCTTTACTACCTCTTCTCAAAATGAGTTGGCCAACTCACTGAAAACATTGCACTCCTATATGGCTGATACCTTATCTCAACAGCTGTTAAGCAGTTTGGCTGACCATACATAATTCATATTTTTTTTCATTCAGCCAGCAGGTTGAACGACAAAACTGACCCGATTCCTCCAAACACACACTCGATTTGGATGAGGGAATCCTTCCCACTGAGTCATTGTATTCTGACAGTGGGGACACACACATGAAAACTGACTCACAGTGACACTGACAGGAGTGTGCAGCAGCACAGATGATGACGACACCTCACCAACACTGGGTCAGATTGACAGTCTCCCTGCACACCAGGTGGACCCTTCAGTCCAGACAGCCCTGACAGTCTCCCTCCCGGCTTGCCTTGCTCCCATCCTTCAGAACCGCACATGAGGCTCCGGTTGTTCCGCTTGGCTCCCTTACACCATGACATCACATGACACACTCAGGCACCACCTCCGCCAGACCCGCTGCCCGAATAAACTGTAGCAGGCACTCAGATGGTCTCGCCCAGTTTCAGACAGGAACTGTGCATGCGTAGTTCTGAGCCGAGCATCACAGCCATATTTTTAACTTGCAACCTTTACCTGTCACTGGCATTTACTGGCAGGAGAAAAGTGCTGGCTGCCAGGAAAAATACTGACGTTTGGCAAAACTGCCTTAGACCCCAGATTCCAGCACTTGGTAGTGGCAGTTGGAATTGTAATGGGGCTGTAGTGTTAATGATCTCTAGCAGTCTCATGTAATATGTTTCTGTGGCACACAGTCTCTGACAGTCTTCTGTAGCATTAAATATATTAAATATACATGACCACCGGGTGATATAAGGAGCAGCAGTTCTGGACTCCTATGTCTCAGAAGTTGGCCATCACTGATCTAGTGACATCTACAAATCTCTACATTTAGTAAAACAGCAAAAAACGGAGAAGAAGCTTTTGCAAATGTGAAGATCACATCGAAATTATTATCACTGATAACACACAATACTTCAGCAAGTACATCCTAATTGCTTGTCTGTACATATACTAAAAGTTCCATTTATCTAAACACAAACAATAAGGTTAGGTTAAGCAGATATCCTTACCATACTAGTCCTGGAGCTTTTGTAGCGTCTGCCTCCCCTGAGGTTACACCCTAACACGTCTGCGACAAAGTGTCAGCTTCCAGGTGGAATTTTTCTAGCCTCTTTCTCAGGCTGTGTTGCATCTCACCTCTAATCTATTATGTTTGTATTTGTACTGATGGTAAAATGAAACAAGATACCTGCTCACCGTCTGTGCACCCAGGTGTGACTCGCAACTTGCTGTTTAAATCCAATTGCTCTGGTAATACCAGACTTGTATCGGTGTACTTTATGAAGATATATTTGCATGCTGTTCCTCTTTACTTAAAGAGGAATGTATTTGTCACATACAGTACCTTGACAAAGTATTCTTACCCCTTGACATTTTCCACATTTTGTTATGTTACAACCAAAAGCGTAAATGTGTTTTATTGGGATTTTATGTGATAGACCAACACAAAGTGGCACATAATTGTGAAGTGGAAAGAAAATAATTTTCAAGATTTTTTAAAAATAAATATCTGAAAAGTGTGGTGTGCAATATTTTGTAGAACCACCTTTCACGGCAATTACAGCTTCAAGTCTTTTTGGGGATGTCTCTACCAGCTTTGCACATCTAGAGAGTGATTTTTTTGCCCATTCTTCTTTTCAAAATAGCTCAAGCTCTGTCAGATTGGATGAAGAGGATCTGTGAACACCAATTTTGAAGTCTTGCCACAGATTCTCAATTGGATTTAGGTCTGGACTTTGACTGGGCCATTCTAACACATGAATATGCTTTGACCTAAACCATTCCATTGTAGCTCTGGCTGTATGTTTAGGGTAATTGTCCTGCTGGAAGGTGAAACTCCGCTCCAGTCTCAAGTCTTTTGCAAACGCTAACAGTTTTTTTTCTAAGATTGCCCTGTATTTGGCTCCATCCATCTTCCCATCAACTCTGATCAGCTTCCCTGTTCCTGCTGAAGAAAAGCATCCCCATAACATGATGCTGCCACCACCATGTTTCACAGTGGGGATGGTGTGTTCAGGGTGACGTGCAGTGTTAGTTTTCCACCACACATAGCATTTTGCTTTTAGGACAAAAAGTTACATTTTGGTCTCATCTGACCAGAGCACCTTCTTCACATGTTTGCTGTGTCCTCCACATGGCTTCTCGCAAACTGCAAATGGAACATCTTATGGCTTCCTATCAACATTGGCTTTCTTCTTGCCACTCTTCCAGATTTGTGAAGTGCATGACTAATAGTTGTTCTGTGGACAGATTCTCCTACTTGAGCTGTGGGTCTCTGCAACTGCTCCAGAGTTACCATGGGCCTCTTGGCTGCTTCTCTGATTAATGCTCTCCTTGCCCGGCCTGTCAGTTTAGGTGGACGGCCATGTCTTGGTAGGTTTGCAGTTGTGCCATACTCTTTCCATTTTCAGATGATGGATTGAACAGTGCTCCGTGAGATGTTCAAAGCTTTAAAATTCTCCACAACTTTATCCCTGACCTGTCTGATGTGTATCTTGGCATTCATGATGCTTTTTATTCACCCAAGGTTCTTTAACCACATGCCGACCGGGCCATAGCCGAAAGACGGCTACAGCGCGGTCGGCTTATCCTGGGTGGACGTCCTATGGACGTCCTCCCAGAAACTTGCTCCCGCGCGCCCCCTGGGGCACGCACTCGGGAACATCCGTGACCGCCGGGTCCCGAGGACCCGGCAAATCACGGATCACGGTAAACGGCCGCTGATAGCGGCAGTTTACCACGTCATCGCTCCGTCAAATGACGGAGTGATCACATGTACACAAACCGGCGTCACGTCATGACGCCGGTTCCTCCCTCCCCTCTCTGTACCGGTCGGTACAGTGAGAGGGGAGAAGCGGAAAGGGGGGGAGATGGGACCAGCGCTGTGGGCTGGATGTGTAGTGCCCACAGCGCTGGTCAGTGACAGATACACTGACACCACTGTGCAATGCTCTGTAACCACTGTGCAACACTCTGCAACCACTGTGCAATACTCTGCAACCACTGTGCAATACTCTGCAACCACTGTGAAATGCTCTGCAACAACTGTGCAATACTCTGCAACAACTGTGCAATGCTCTGCAACCACTGTGCAACGCTCTGCAACCACTGTGCAACGCTCTGCAACCACTGTGCAACGCTCTGCAACCACTGTGCAATACTCTGCAACAACTGTGCAATGCTCTGCCACCACTGTGCAACACTGCAATACTCTGCCAGTACTCGTCAATACTCTGCCAATACTCTGCCAATACTCTGCCAATACTCTGCCAATACTCGCCAATACTCGCCAATACTCTGCCAATACTCTGCCAATACTCTGCCAATAAATTTTAATAGAAACAAAGAATTTTTATTTTATTTCTTTACTGAATTTTCAGTATATTTTGATTCATAGCGCAAAAATTAAAAAACCCAGGGGTCATCAAATACCACCAAAAGAAAGCTCTATTTGTGTGACAAAAATTTCAAATAGGTACAGAGTTGCATGACTGAGTAATTGTCATTCAAAGTGTGAGAGCACCGAAAGCTGAAAATTGGTCTGGTTAGGAAGGGGGTTTAAGTGCCCAGTGGGTAAGTGGTTAAAAAAACCTCTGAGGGCTTTACAGACCGGCTGTATCTATACCAAGATTAAATTACACACAGGTGGACTAATTAGATGGCTTCTGAAGGCAATTGGCTCCACTATATTTCACTTACTGGTATCAGAGTAAAGGGGGCTGAATATACCACACTTTTCATATATTTATTTGTAAACAATTTTGAAAAACATTTGTAATTTTCCTTCCACTTCACAATTATGAGCCACTTTGTGTTGGTCTATCACATAAAATCCCAATAAAATACATTTACATTTTTGGCTGTAACATGACAAAATGTGAAAATTTGTATGAAGATATATTAGAGTGAAGGTGGATTAGAACACCTGCCAGGTCTTTGTTGGTGTCTGTGCCCCCCCCCCCCTCCCGCTAGGGAGAGTCACCCTCTCTATTTGTCCTGTTTACCATTAATATTGAAAGTAAAAGGAAATCCCTAATTTTGGGTTGACCCCAGAAAAGTAATAGAGGGGAAGTCTTTCAAGGGGGGAATTAGTTTTAGTGACCTGGTGGGCCACAAGTGATTCCATTAATTTACAAGGATTTCCTCTTACTTGCTGTTTAGGCTATGGAACAGGAAATGAAGGTAAATTTCCACAATGAGACACAGATGGCAAAAAAAAAAAAAAAAAACAACAGGTTATAACTCTCCCTTACTCTATCCAAAATTAAAATAATATTGTAATTGTAATTGCTCTTCTTCTGCAGGAAACTTTCATCTGGATCTTTTAGGCACCTGAGAAGGCAACCGTAACCCAAAAATAAATGAAGTACAGTGAAGGAAATGATAACATCATGAAAATATGACCTGTTACGACCTTCATGCTTGGCCAGCTGAGATCATCTTGTAACAAAAGCTGAAGAACAACACGAAACAGTGAAAAGGCTGCTTGTCTTGGAAGGTGAAAGGATGGCAATATATTCAGTGTCAGCTAATACTTACTACACAGGAAGAAATGTCACTGGAACAAAGAACGTCAATATCACAGTCACAAAGAAAGAGGCAATGCTAGCAAAAAATCGATTTGTGGTTATTTTTGTGCTGTACGAGACATTTAGTGAAGAGAAAATAATGAAGGCACACATCAAAATTCAAATACTTAAAAAAATTCAGAGTCAGCTATTTGGAGTTGCATGCTGCCACAAAACTGTATAAATAAATTAATTTACCTGTTGGATCTAAATCCAGAAAGGGACATTTATCAAGCAGCGATTGCCTTGATTTATACATGCAAATTAGGCACAGTGACTTGTGTACCGATACCTCCCAATATTTTGAGATGGGAATGAGGGACACCTACAAGCAAATGTATGTAGATCTAAGACACGCCCCCTGTCACACCCCTTTAAAGGAGAATTAACCCATATAAAGGTTAATTAAATCCACAAGAGACTTTTTCATATTTACAATTTACAAATGCAGTAATTTATAATTTGGATGGAAGGTTTAGCTCTGGGAAACACTTTTTGAAAGATAAAAAGTACATTTTATTATTATTATTATTATTATACACGATTTATATAGCGCCAACAGTTTACACAGCGCTTTACAATGTATAGGGGGGACAACACAATTACAGTACAGTTCAATACAAAAGGTACAGGAGGGCCCTGCTCGTAGAGCTTACATTCTAAAGGGACGGGGTGGTGGTACAAAAGGTAATAGCTGCAGAGAATGATTTGATGGGGGTGGCATTTTATATACAACTATATAGATCAGACCAAAATGAGGGACAAATGAGGGGGAAAGAGGGACAGAGGGATATTGTTCCAAATCAGGGACAGTCCCTCCAAATCAGGGACAGTTGGGGGAAATGGTGTACCCGTCTTGGTGAACTGCACTGTGGCAGTCTCGTACATTTGCAAAGTACTGCACTGGATTTGCAACTAAATGCTTTATGACTGCTACTATTAACAGTGCCTGGAAAAAACATTATGATACTTTAGAAAGACTTGCAAAATTAAAATAGAAGCAAAGGCAACACTTTTTTACATTTTGGATAGAATAAGGGGGTTATAATCCCTCTCAGTTTTTTGTTTTGCATCTGTGTCCCATTGGGAAGATTTCCCTTGACTTCCTGTCCCATAGCCAAAACAGGAAGTGAGACTAAATTCCTCCAAAGTGAGGAAGTATCACCAGAACTAGTATCCCCATTGGCAGATCCCCCCTACTCTTCCTGCTTTGGGGACAACCTAAAATTTGGGATTTTCTTTCTAACAGTACACAGGACAAATAAAGAGGGTGAATTTCCCTAATGGGACACAGACACCAATAAAAACCTGACAGTTGTTCTAATCCCTCTCCGCTCTGTCCAAAATGAAAAAAAAAAAGTTTTGCCTTTTAATTCTAGTATCTACCAGAAGCTGAAATTTTTTGAAAATCTACCATTGTAAAAATATCCTTTTAACCACTTCCCGACTGCCCCATAGCAGATTTACTGCTACAAGGCGGCTATGCTGCGCAGAATCATGTATAAATAAATATGTGATTCTGCACTGCCAGGTTTTGGGCGCGAGTGCGCGCCACCGCCGACGCAAGTGTGCACCACCGCCGGCGCGCTCCTGCTATGATTTTACACAGCGGGTCCCACAAATATGCAAATACTCTGCAACAGAGCAGGCACAGTAAGTATAACATGGTTGTTATTTTTATAGAGAAAAAAAACAAGACTTTACAATCACTTTAAACCATATAGTGCCTTGAAAAAAGTATTCATACCGCTTGGTATTTTGCACATTTTGTCATGTTGTCATGTGTGGGGTGCATTCGTATTCAGCACCCCTGAGTCGATACTTTGTAGAATGACCTGTCGCTGCAATTACAGCTGCAAATCTTTTTGGGGATGTCTCTGCCAGCTTTGCACATCTAGAGAGTGACATTTGTGCCCATTCTTCTTTGCAAAATAGCACAAGCTCTGTCAGATTGGATGGAGAGCATCTGTGAACAGCAATTTTCAAGTCTTGCCACAGATTCTCAATTGGATTTAGGTCTGGACTTTGACTGGGCCATTCTAACATATGAATATGCTTTGATCTAAACCATTCCATTGTAGCTCTGGCTGTATGTTTAGGGTCATTGCCTTGATGGAAGGTGAACCTGGACCCCAGTCTCAAGTCTTTTGCAGACTCTAACAGGTTTTTTTCTAAGATTACCCTGTATTTGGCTCCATCCATCTTTTCATCAACTCTGACCGGCTCCCCTGTCCCTGCTGAAGAAAAGCATCCCCACAACATAATGCTGGCACAACCATGTGTAGCCCTGTTATAGGGGGGGTCATATGAAGTTGCCCTCTCCACACAGGCTATGGCGCTAACCTACAGGTAACCAAAGGAGCTAGAGCCTTCGCTACGGGAAGAGTAGACTATGAATATATAATTGGCAGTGCCTCCACCTAGAACAGGCCTACAGCATATGTAGAGATGATCCCTTTCTAGGACAATAACTAGTAACTCCCCCAAAATAACTGACAGCAGTAGTACTAATACACCCAATTTCTAAAATTAAAGATATGCAGACATACCAGCAGGTGATTAGTGTAACTTTATTTATGATAAAGTGATGGCATTACATACAACCAAAGCAATAACAAGAAGAATGTACATATGTCTGAGAAGAACAGTGTATTTTGAATCTCTTAACATTGCCCCAATTGTTACACACATGGAGACCAGGTTGCAAACTTGGGCCTCATTACCTTTGAATTTGATAGGGCGGGTGAACATATTTAAAATGATATACCTACCTAAATTTTTATATGCCTTTAGGGCATCCCCTATTTTTCTCTACAAAAAACTCTTCAAAAGAATAGACTCGTTATTATCCTCCTTCCTCTGGCAGGGGACTAACCCCAGAATAGCGAAGGCTTCCCTCCAGGCCCCTAAGGGGGATGGGGGACTGGCCTGCCCGAACTTGCGACACTATTTTATAGCAGCCCAACTAACCTATGTCTATGAATGGTTCCAGGAGGCCTCTACATCCTGCTCTACCTACCTACTGCAGGCACTCGCAGGCCTGGGGACCCCACTTGTAGACATTGTGCATAGATCTTTACCAAAACGATGCTCCCGCGGTTCCCCGATAGAAGTAAGTTGGTTGGCCTGGCATGAAGGGAACAAGATAATTTCAGAAATGGGGGGGGTCTCACCGAAAACCCCCCTATGGCATAACCCCAATCTTCTGGAGCTCATGGGTCACCCAGATGCATTGTGGTGGACACGGCTGGGCATTACCCACGCCGCCCACATTTTTCCCAATAATGAATTTATCTCTTTTGAGGTCCTAAAAGCTAACATTGGATTATCAAATAAATTCTATTTCAAATATCTTCTCATACGACGCGCTGTCCGTGCGCAGTTTCATGGTCTGACCCTTGAGCTCGCTGAATCCCCGCTCGAGGCATTGATGTCGTGTTCTGACATTACGAAATTAGTCACGACCATCTACTCCCGACTGCAGACGGGGGGGAGTTCTCCCTTCCGTGCTGCACAGCGGAAGTGGATGGTCGACATCCCTGGGCTTTCAGAGGAGGGGTGGGAAGAGGCCTCTGAGGCCTGTTTTTTGGATATTGTTGGGTCCAACGACCAATATGTACAGTTCAAATTTATTCATCAACTCCATTACACGCCGGCTCGTCTGGCTCGCATGGGTTATGATTCAGGGGCCTCCTGCCCTAGATGTAATTGCACTAATGCTGGTTATGTACACATGTTTTGGTCCTGCCCGGCCCTCTTGGGGTTCTGGGTGGACCTATTCTCCTTTTTTGAAAACAAGCTACGCCTAGTGACCCCCCGCACTGTTGAGGTGGGGCTCCTGGGCATCCTTAATGACCACATACCCAGAACCCACAAACGGACCCTAGTCCGCTTGATACTCTTTTATGCCAGAAAACTGATATTACTACAATGGAAGAGTGTATCTGCTCCCAATATCCAACTGTTGTATCGCATGATAAACAAAGTCATACCAATCTTTAAACTAATCTATAAGGGAAGGGCCTGTATAAAGAAATTCTACAAGATCTGGCAGCCTTGGCTGGATATAGACAGCTCCTTTTGGAAGGATACCCCTCTGTCTCAGCAGTAGTGGGACCTAGCTCATCCCCTCTTGTTTCGCCGGGGGGGGGGGGGAGGAGAGCTACCTACTATCCTAAAGGATGAAGCAGGGGACACAAAATATATCACAAGTAAATGTAGGGGGGAGTGGGAGGAGTACCCCCCCAGCTGTAGCTTCGGCTGGGGAAATGGATGGAAGTAACGGGTGAATGGGTATGAGTGTTGTGTGAGTGAATGCAAGCACCTAGGTATTACTGAGTATTGATAACCGAATGAGTCCTGTGAAAATCACAGTCAAATACTCTCGATACACTTTTTGTATTCGTTTTTTCCTCCGTTGAGGAACTGGGACACTTATGTGGCCATGTGGCCACAAGCTGTAAGCCTTATTAGGCTTGAATGTTATTTCGATATCATATTGTTTATACTGCCGCTTCACGGTGTAATACTGGTAATTGATTACTGAATACAAGACTATAATGTGTAAGCGTGTATGTTCATATGTTCTGTAATTTTCTTTTTCTCTGTTTAATGGAAAACCAATAAACATTAATAAAAAAAAAAAGAGAAGAACAGTGTATATATGTATCTATATATCCGGATATATAACTAAAGGCCTTTAACACCAATACCTCCAATTAAGCCCTGTGGCACAGTTCAGTTGCATGGGCCCCTGATGATCTGGCTTGAAAGCCTTAACACAATCTGACTTGAGAGGACGAACGCTGATGCATCTGTGGAGCGGTGGAGTATGTGCCACTTTGTGTTGGTCTATCACATAAAATCCCAAAAAAATACATTCACGTTTTTGGTTGTAACATGACAAAATGTGGAAATTTCAAGGGGTGTGAATACTTTTTCAAGGAACTGTATGAATAAACATTATTATATGCACCCTTGTTATTGTACTAGCATACCTACCAACTTTTGGAAATGATAAAGAAGGACACCTTTTAGCATTCAGTATTCAGGTAAAGGACACATTCCATGCAATGACCACAGTTACACGGATCACAAATATCTAACATTCAGAAAATGATTGGATAAACCACACAAGTGCTTTTGTGACATCTATTTTTCCTTCATGTTGGCTTTAAAAATTCAGTAATATAGAGGTTGGATAAAAAGTTTAGTGTAGCATAACAATTTTGGTAGTAAAATATATTATATTTCGTAGAGAGATGTACCCAATAGACCAAAAATAGGACAACCAAGGCTTCACGAGGGGCAGAGGTATTTGGTCTCAAATGAGGGACGGTCCCTCCTAATGAAGGACAATTGGGAGCTATGTTATAGTTTGTCCTGAACACTGTTACCATCACATCTGCTGGCCAGTATGGCCTGCATGTAAATGTACACATGTGAAATAAAAAAGGAATACATGGACTGAGCACTCTCATTACAAGCATGAACCACATACAATTAAAGTGGTTGTAAGCCCTTACAGACCACTTTCTGCTACAGGTAAGCCTATAATAAGGCTTACCTGTAGCTACCCAGGATATCTCCTAGACCTGCACGGTTTATGAGATATCCCTGTATTTGCATGTGCCGACGTCATCGGCACATGAACACTGACACAAACTGAAGCAACGGCACCCATGACGTGTGCGCGGGAATGATTTCATTGCGGCCCCGTCCAATCACATCGATGGAGCCGCGATACCCCGAAGTAACCCCCGGGAGTGATGTCGCCAGCCAGTGCTGTGTACGGGCACCACAGCGAGGGCTTCGATCTTAGGTGAGTATTAAATAATGAGCTAGTATGCTATGCATACTAGCTCATTATGCTTTTGTCTTGCAGGTGTTATTTTTTTTTTTTTTTTTACAACCACTTTAACAGTATGCAATAGGGTTGATTTACTAAAGGAAAATAGTCTGTTCATTTTGTAGGAAAAGTTGCACAGAGCATGGGCGTCCGCACCATAGGGCAAGGGGGGTCAATTGCCCCCCCTGGAATCGTAAGAGTGTTGAAGTCAGAGTGAACACGCTTGCCCGCTGTGTTGCAATGGCCGCTGCGGCCGCCTCCGTGGTAGCCGTGGACTTTTTTTTCAAAGTCTGCTGCTGGCCTGGGGCTGCGGCTGCTCTCAGTCTTTTCTGACTACACATCGGTCCCTCCCTCCTCACCCCCAGCCCGAGCATTGGATTGGCTCTGCCGCTTGGGCCTCTGATTAACATCACCGTGACCCGGCTGTTCCGCGATTGGCTACTGCCTCTGCCTGTGTAAATGTATGTTGTGACTATGCCGATCCGGCCGGCGTGGCGCCGGCTCCTCCCACAGGTCACAGGTGCGTGGCATGCAGTGGCCGAGCCGAGAATACATTGCCTGGCTGCCAGTGCCTGTCCTGGGCCTATCGCTGAAGAACCACCGGTAACAGCAGTGCCTGTACCACGACACCACTGTGTACATCTTTTTGTATTGCAAATTGCAATACATGACCCCCCCCCCCCCTCTGAAAAAAGTTCAGCGGACGCCCATGGCACAGAGTTTAGTGAATGTGTTGAAATTTTACTTTTCAAAGAGTACCCAATCACATGCAAGTAATGTAAAAGAAAAAAAAAAAAAAACATTTTTGCTCACACATGATTGGATGATGGAACTCAGCAGAGCTTCACCTCATTCGCTAAGCTCTGGGGAAAACGTATTTGAATGAATGAATGAATGAAAGATTTGTATAGCGCTGCAACTGCGAACTGAATCGCCTCGAGGCGCTTGATCTGAAAAGTGAAAGTTCCCTTGCAAAGTAAACAGTCTATGGGGTTGATTTACTAAAGGCAAATAGGCTGTGCACTTTGCAGTTGCTCCAAAGCTTAGGAAATTAGGTGAAGCTTCACTTTGCAAAGAATACCCAATCACATGCAAGGAAAAAAACAAAAAAAAAACAAACAGCATTTTTGTTCGCACATGATTGGATGATGGAAGTGCTCATTTACTAAGCTCTGGAGCAACTGCACTTTCAGAACGCAACTGCACAGTCTATTTGCCTTTAGTAAATCAACCCCTATATGTTTTCCTATAGTAGTTTAACAACATTTATCACATGCACCAAGCAAATGAATAGTAATATTACAGTTCTATCAGCAATAACAAGTAGCAGTGGAATTTATTCATGTCATAATGATAAAACAAAGACATTCTACTCACCTATAGGAAGGCAGGAGAGGCTCCGTGCAGTTTCCTCTGAGCTGCGGCGAGTGTCTTTCCCCTTTACATGTCTGTTGTGTGATGTGCAGGGCATTAAAATTTTAAAGGTAAACATACCGATGACCGATGTAAACTGTCAAGCCGGTGTCATTTTAACGTAGATAGTCTTCCCTTACTTACGCTGCGCTATAAATTTCCCCCTCCTGGTTCCATTGTCTAGGGTGGCAATGGGCAGCAGATTAATGGTCAGAACAAAGCTCCCATGACAAAGGCAACTGTTATCTCTTGGAACCTACAGGTATTTCCTAGAACAGCCTGCAGATTAGCTATGAATCCGCAACAGTGCATCATTGTGCATGCAGCCTACTTAGTGAAACTCAAACTTCCAGAAATACTTAATCCCTCTGAGGGTTTCTTAGAGAAGGTGTAGCTGCAAATCTCCACACAGCTGACAAGAGGATTTAACGTGTCACCGAATTTTTAACCCTCGCGAGCTCGAAACACAGAAAAACAACATGTACATGTAACATTAGATAACTGTTTTTTTTTTTCCCTTGAGGAGTTATTCGATCTAAATACCAGTCTGTGAAAATGTGACTAACTTTCGATTTCAGTTTGGATTCCAGCATCTTTTTTTATTGGATAATCCTAAACAGCCTCTCTAGGCTAATGAGCTAAAGCAGATTTCACATAAATATAGCGGTATAGCGAAGGAGGGGCATACCGCATTTTATGACATATAGCATGGATCAACTGACTGGGTGCAACAAACAACTATATGGGCACCTGTTTTTGTTTTAGATATATGATGGTAGTTAGATAGTTGTCCTAAATATGAAATGATAGTTAAAGCGGTTGTATAGTAAAAATTTTGACTTTTACCTACAGGTAAGCCTATAGTGATGCCGCGTACACACGAAGGGACTATCCCGCGGGATTTTCCGCTGGACTTGAGTCCGGCGGACAATCCCCTCGTGTGTGGGCCTTCGACTGACTTTTTTTCCAAAAAGTCCGGCGGACTAGGTTTTAAGTTTTGTTTTAAAATTATCCGCTGGACTTGGCAGTCCGGCGGACAATACGGCTCTCTGTAGTATGGTCCGGCGGACCAAAAAGGACGCATGCTCAGTAGCAAGTATTTTTCTAGTATTTTTCTTTTTCTAGTCCCGTCGTACGCGCTGTACGTCATCACGTGAACCGCCGGACTTTTAGCGTGATCGTGTGTGGTCAAGTCCGTTCGCTTTCAAATCCGCCGAAGCCCAGCTGGAAAGTCCGGCGGATTGTCCGCTGGACTAGGACCGGCGGACAAAGTCCCTTTGTGTGTACGCGGCATTAGGCTTACCTGTAGGTAAAAAAAAATCTCCTAAACCTGTACGGTTTAGGAGATATTACCCGTGCAATGCGCCGCTGACTGCAGCGGCAGATGCGCACGGGGGATTCTCGGCTGAAAGGCCAGCAGAATCTGAACCCTGCCGGGAAGAAGTCTCCCGTGCGCATGCGCGGGAGTGACGACATCGCGGCTCCAGCCACTCACAGCGCTGGAGTCGCGATACCCGGAAAGACACGCCGAGGCAACATGTCAGCTACCTCGGCGTGGACCAGGTGAGTCACTGACACCCCGTTCTAAGGTAAGTATTTCATAATGAGCTAGTATACGGTGGATACTAGCTCATTATGCCTTTTGCCTTACAGGTGTACTAAAATAAAGAAATGTTTCAGCGGGTTTACTACCGCTTTAAAGCGGACCTTCAATCATTTTTTCATCTTTCTGTAGTGGCTATAACCCCTTGAGGGGCGGCCTTGACTTTTCTGGGCTTACCAATTACCTCCTCGTGGCTTGTCAGTTGTTGTCTTGGGGTTCCCAGGGTTAGTACCCAGTGACTTCAGATGCTGACACATAAAAGTCCTTTTCAAGGTTTTTATTTTGCAGGGGTAACATCCAACAATAACACAGTCTCAGGTGGGAATAGAGGGCAAGGGTGATAAAACTCAGGCACTTTGAACTGCTGACATCCACTGAATGTCTCTAGTTAGCCCAGAGAGTAGCCACTCGCAACTGGGCGCTTCACTGCCAGATAAACCTCTAACCAGAGATCTAGCAGCCAACATGTGATCCGGAAACTTTGCAAAGTCTCTGCCACAGACTAGAGTGTAACTGAAGATAAGTAGGAACTTTTTCCACAGTACCTGGACCTCTCAGCCTTCTTGGCGATACTGTGGGAAATGTGGATTCTTTAGTGTCCATACAACTCAGCTCCCAGGCTCTTACCGAGCAGCCAGCTTCTTGGCCCTCCTCTGAAGAGTCCTCCCCTGGTCACTTGTACGAGTTGCCGTGTCCCTCCAATACCGAGAGCACACCGGGACACCTTCGAATCCTCCTTTAGTTACCGGGCCTCGAACTAGCCATTTCCGAGGCTCGGAAACGGACGGATCCCTGCCCCAGACCATGAGGGCCTCTGGGGCTGGTCAGGGTGACCGTGCTTGCGGGGACGGCAAACACTCCTTGGTCCGGGACCCCTCACGGGGCTACCCCAGGACCGGAACTAGGAATCCAAGCAGCAGCCGAACCCTGAACACGTGACTTCAGCACCTTAAATACCCCTTCCCAGACTACACAGTGGGGCCAGACGCGCCCACTGATTGGCTCCGGGAAAGATTGGTACCTAACACGTCCAACCAGGCTTGGTTCTCAGCCTGTCACAGGTGCCTCACTGCACCCGTGACCAGGCGGAACTTCAGAACAGCCCAGCCGGACTGATGCCAAAGTAAAACCTGTACAATTAACCCCCAGAACTCAGTTACAGTTCTGGGAAAAATGAAATGTACATTGATAGTGCACACTTTAATAAAGTGTGGGCGCTACATTTCCATCTATTAAATCTTCTGCTCTTGTTGTTTTAACTTTGGATAGTAAAACATTTTTTTTTCTGCCAGTAAATACCTTATACAGCCCACTTCCTGTTTGTCTGGTAAAAAGCCTAGGCTTATGACATCATACACAGCTCTGTCTCTCACTCTCCTGAGAGTTTACCAGGAAGGGAGGGGGGATAAGTCATAGGAGCGCCAATGAGAGCTGAAGGGCTGCAGAGCTAGAGGTGTGCCTCTGTGTGTCTCTGTAAATCCAGGAAGTGAACAGGCAGCAGCCTCAGCTGCCCACAGTTAAAATGGAAGCAGCCAGACTCAGTGGAGGAAGATTTCTGCAGCATATTTGGCAAGTACAGAATTACAGTATATATAAAATAATATGCAAAGTGGTTGGAGGGAAGCTTCAGAATGGCAAAGATGTTTTTATTAAAAATTATGTGAGCACACTGCAGTTCCTCTTTAAAGTCAGTGGCGGCTGGTGCTCAATATTTTGCATGGGGGGGCGGGAATCTAACGCCACCCCCACGCACGGGAGACAGACGAGAAGGCGGCAATCCCCCCCACGGGATACAGATGGGAAGACGGCGATCGGAGACCTCCTTAACTTAGGAGGCAGATGACAAGAATCCGGTATGGAAGGGCCGCCACTGGTTAAAGTGATACTAAAGTCTTGTTTTTTTTTTTTGTTAAAAATAACAAATATGTTATACTTACCTGCTCTGTGCAATACCCGGATCCTCTTTTTCTCGGGTCCCTCTTTGGTGCTCCTGAGCCGACCCACAGCTATGGGGGCACCGGAGCCGTTCCACAGCTCCATGTGTCCATTTAGACATGGAGACGCAGCCCGGCCCCTGTCTCTCCTCTCCTGACTGACTTTCGCAGTATAAAACCCAAAAGCAAACATTTATTGTATCACATCTTACCAATTCTTAGATGTGATGGCTGCATTTATTTCCTTTTTTTAGGCTTTCTTTCTTCTATTTTTATCTGGTGAACCAGCTAGTAAGTCTGTTGTTTTTCAAAAGCACAAGCTCTCCAGCAGTGTCAGTTGACATAGATGAGACAAACTACTTAAAGTATAAGTTCACCTTTCATAACATGTTACATATTACACCCATATTCGGGGTGTAACATGTAACATGTCATGAATGGACTGACCCCTGCACCTCCCGCTCCCTTGCTGTGACAGCTAGTGGGGGATCTCTCCCACCCCCCAGCTGTCAAAATAAAAAAACGCCCGCCT
Source organism: Lithobates sylvaticus (assembly GCA_028564925.1). NCBI lineage: Eukaryota > Metazoa > Chordata > Amphibia > Anura > Ranidae > Lithobates > Lithobates sylvaticus. The sequence continues at coordinate 472,325,313 of CM053030.1, forward strand.
GCCTGCCCAGCCATGTCACTCATTCACAGCACTCTGTGAATGGAAAACTAAAAGATCCTGCAGCCCTTGCGGCTGTCGGCTTGTAGTTTTCAAAGAACTACATAGCGTTGTGAGTGCTGAGGTAGTTTGTTCATTCTTTCTGTCAGAATGTATCGGCTTCCTTGTGCGAGGTACAAGCAAGATACCCTGACAGATCTGCAGGAGACCTACATGGCATCAGCAATCTGCTGATCACTGGTGAAATGCTTTACAGGTTCAAGAAACAACAAATAATAAATGCACTTTTTTTTTCACCTGCAAAAAAATGTGCATTTATAATTTTTTTGTCAACAGGTGAACTTATCAACTTACCCTTTAACACTGGCAGGGGTGATTAACCACTTCAATACCAAGCACCCCCCCCCCTTTCCCTTTCCTGCCCGAACCAATTTTCAGCTTTCAGCACTGTCAGTTTTTAAATGCGCAGTCATGCTACCCTGTACCCAAACAACATTTTTATCATTTTGTTCCCACAAAAAGAGCTTTCTTTTGGTGGTATTTGATCACCTCTGCGGTTTTCATTTTTTGCTAAACAAATAAAAAAATATTTTGAAAAAAATATGTTTTTCTCTGTTTCTGTTATAAAATGTTGTAAATAAGTATGTTTTCTCCTTCACTGATGGGGCTGCACTGACGGGCACTGATTAGACGGCACCGATGAGGTGGCACCAATGAGGTAGCACTGATGGGCACTGATAGGTGGCACTGATGGGCACTGATAGGCAGCACTGATGGGCACTCATAGGCGACACTGATGGGCCCTGACAGGCTGCACTGTTGGGTACTTATGAGTGGCACTGATAGGCGGCACTGATGGGCATTGATGGGCTCTGATAGGCGGTACTGCTGGGCACTGATGGGTGGCACTGATAGATGCCACTGATAGATGGCACAGATAGGAACTGGCAGGCATTGCTGATGGGCACTGATTGGCATCTGCCTGGGCACTGATTGGCATATCCCTGGTGGTCCAGTGTGGCATACCTGGTGGGCATCCTTTGTGGTCCTGGGCGGGCATCTGTGGGGGGGCTGCGCTGATAATCAATCAGCGCAGACCCCCCTATCAGGAGAGCAGACGATCGGCTCTCCTCTACTCGTGTCTGTCACTGATGGGCACTGATGAGGCTGCACTGACGGGCACTGATTAGACGGGACTGATGAGGTGGCACCAATGAGGTAGCACTGATGGGCACTGATAGGTGGCACTGATGGGCACTCATAGGCGACACTGATGGGCCCTGAAAGGCTGCACTGTTGGGTACTTATGAGTGGCACTGATAGAACTGATGGGCATTGATAGGCACTGATCGGCGGTACTGCTGGGCACCGATGGGTGGCACTGATAGATGCCACTGATAGATGGCACATATAGGAACTGGCAGGCATTGCTGATGGGCACTGATTGGCATCTGTCTGGGCACTGATTGGCATATCCCTGGTGTTCCAGTGTGGCATACCTGGTGGGCATCCTTTGTGGTCCTGGGCGGGCATCTGTGGGGGGGCTGCTCTTATAATCAATCAGCGCAGCCCCCCCCCCGTCAGGAGAGCAGCCAATCGGCTCTCCTCTACTCGCATCTGCCAGATGCGAGTGAGGAAAAGCCGATAAACGGCTGATCACGTGATAAAGAGCCTCCGTCAGACAATTGTGTCTCACTAATACCAAAGGGGTCTGTTGTGCTTTTACATTGCATAATATGTACTTCTTGAAAAGCTTTCAATAAATAAAAAATATATAAAAAAAAAATACTGAAGGTGTATTACTGGCCAGATCACCAGGTGAAAACAGAGGAACAAAAAGCCAAAGAAAAGAAAACTGATGCAGCCACCACATCTAATGATTGGTAAGCTGTAATATGTTACATTTTTGGGTTTGGGTTTAATACTGCTTTAAAATAGGTTGACAAATAAGTACAAAGTTGAAATACAATTGTGAATTGTGTCACCTGTCAAAAAATTGATCTCTAACCCCAAAGGCGGCAGAATCCTTGACTCTTTGTGGGGTGGAAGAATTTGGGCGCCAATCACTTTAGAAAGCTGACAAAGTTTATTATATGACAAATACATTTAGGGATAGATCCAAAGAGCCCAAAATGCATACTTCCAAATCTCTACTCACAATCCATACATTAGAAAGGACCAGCAGTCTGTACTATTCCGTTCCAATTGTTTTTAAAGACATTTTTTTAGGGAAACATTACAAAATAGAGCAGCAACCAATCCCTGCCATGCTCCAATCATCCAACAATATAAATACACAAGGAATAAAAGGGAAGAAATGTGTGTGGGGGGCAGGAACTTAATTGGAGCACAATAGGGCAGGTCAGCTTTGGTGTCCAATATAGGCACAAAAACAAATATGAAGAACAAATGTTCAATAGGTGGTTGCATAGAAGAAATCTCTAAGCTCATTGTAGATGTAAGGAAGCCCTCTCGGGGACAGCCCTTCAGGTCGTCTATGATACACCTATAAGCCCTAAGGCTTTGACTATTCCAATTGTATAACAGCCTTTATTCCATACACTTACTCCTTGGATGAGTCACCTCCTGCAAGGTCCACAGCTTCTACTCAACTCCCCAGAACATTGTTTAACAGACTGAGTTTTACTCTTCGTGCTCCAGATAATCAACTATCAGTTCCACAACCCACTGCCATACCCCCCAAGCAGGATAGCAGGAAACTTCAGACCTCGACTTGGGCCTCCTTGTAGCATAGCACACCCTCCCCAGGTGGCAGGTCTGGGAGGACAAGAACACAAAGGGCCATACCCTGCCCAAGCCACCCAAGGTCACCCCAAATATTTGTATCCTTCCACAGAGTGCACCACTGGCAATAAACCTCCTAGTCCTTGGCCAGAGAGAAAATATTCATAAACCAGGTTACTGTATTGGATCGTTTCACACTACTGCCATGGGCCAACAACAACCAGAAGCAAACAATAACATTGACCTTAGGGAAAACCCAAGGAAAGCAGAACTATCAATTAGAGCACAGGCTGATTACAGCCCAGCAGCACTAAGTTTAGTCTAGGAACACAATCCCTAATGGCAATGCATTTACCTCATTTTAAAGTACTGCTGCCAAACTCTGTAAAAGAGTACAAATCAGTTGTATTTGAGAAAGCAAGATGTGTTCTAAGCCTAAATTATACCCTGTTAAAAGCTTTCTGAAAGTACTACTTTAATGTGTTTTAAAAAGCATTAATTTTATCAGCTGTAATTACAATAAAGATTTACAATTACAATTCATTTTGAAAACTTCCTTTTGCATTGATTAAAGTGATTGTAAAGGCTCAACATTTTTCTTTAATTAAAATATTAAAGATGTTATATTTACTTGCTCCTCTTCTGGGGTCCCCCGCCGGTGTTCTCTGCGCTTGTAATAGGGGCGCATGTGTGGGTTCAAGCTGAACTCTGTGTGTCCACAGACAACCACAGTGTGGCTTAGCCCCGGACCCTCCTCACAGGATTTAATTGACAATGGCTCCCACTTCTGCCTCTGTGCCTGTGAGGAGAGAGAGAGCAGCGATGCTGCTCTTGGGCACAGCGCTGGATCAAAAGAGGTAAGTATTTGGAAGGGGGGTTAGGGGGAGTTGATATTAGAAGGTTTTTTTAATTGAATGCAGAGAATGCATTAAGGTAAAAAACAGCACATGCAGAGCCCGCCAGGAATTTGGCACTGGGGAGTGCTAATCACAAGCAGTGAGACATTTCCTGATCTCTGCAGTCGTGCATCGGGACAATGTCTCACTGCTTGTGATTAGCGCTCCACAGTGCCGACTTCCTGGCGGGCTCTGCACATGCTGTTTGCGAACACGCCTGAGCTCATCCTTATTCACAAGCTTCTCCCGTGTAGTTCTGGGCTGATCCCTGACTTTTGCCATGATCATCCCAACCCCATGAGGCGAAACCTTGCATGGAGCTCAAGACCAAGGGTGATTGATAGTTATTTTGTATTTCTTCCATTTGCGAATACTCGTTTCAACAGTCTCCTTCTCACCAAGCTTCTTGCTGATGGTCTTGTAGCCCATTCCAGCCTTGTGCAGGTCTACAATCTTGTCCTTGATGTCCTTTGACAGCTTTTTGGTCTTGCCCATTATGGTGGGGTTGAATTTAAAAAAGAGATTCTGTGGACAGGTGTCTTTAATACGCATAACAAGTTGTCGTTAGGATCACCATCTTAAATTGACAGGACTAATCTGTGTACCACATGAGCACATATTGTAGCCAGTCTGTGGGAGACAGAATTATTGCTAGTTGGTAGGGGTTCAACTGCAACTCAATTTATAACATTTGTATCATGTGTTTTTTTCTGGATTTTTGGTTGATATTCTGTCTATATCATTTAACCCCTTCACTCCGAGCGTTTTCAAGGGTTATACCGGGATGATGCCCGCAGCTGAAGGCATCCTTCCGGTACCGTTTTTAGAGCGGGCGATCGGCTTTCCAGGGATAATAACCTAGGCGGCTAAAAGCCGCTCAATTGTTATCCCAGAGGAGTGGGAGGGGACATCCCCCCTCCTGCTGACTCATGCCCCTCTGACCAGGCCTCCCGTCCCACCGGGAGACCCGATCCGCGATCCGGCACTTCCGCCGTCTAGCCACTGACTGGATCCAGTCTCCTGAATGTAAACAGAAGCGACGTCACAATATCACTTTCAGTTTACTCGGCTGCTACAGATTTAAAAAAATATACAGTATTCAGAATCGCCATTTTCGATGATCTGAATAAATTGAAGTGCAAAGGAGGGATTGGAGGTCTTTTAGACCCCCAATCCCTCCATGAAGTGTACTTGTCACCACATTTTATTGTCACAAGGGATGTTTACATTCCTTGTGACAGCAATAAAAATGATCAAATTTTATTTTGTTTTTAAAACACAATTTAATAATATAAAAATAAAAAAAAAAATAAGAAAACATTTTTTTTAAAGCGCCCCCGTCCCCCGCGAGCATGCGCAGCAAAGAAAGTCCCGCCCGCATATGTAAATGGTGTTCAAATCAGACATGTGAGGTATCGCCACAATCATCAGAGCGAGAGCAATAAATCTAGCACTAGACCTCCTCTGTAACTCTAACCTGGTAACCGTAAAAAATTTTTAAAGCATCGCCTATGGAGATTTTTATGTACTGTAGTTTGTCGCCATTCCACGGTGCGTGCAATTATAAAGTGTGACATGTTTCGTATCTATTTACTCGGCATAACATCATCTTTCACATTATACAAAAAATTGGGCTAACTTTACTGTTTTGTTCTTTTAAAATTCATTAAAGTGTCCCTTTTCCCAAAAAGTTGCGTTTAAAACATCGCCGCATAAATACCGTGTGACATAAAATATTGCAACAATCGCCATTTTATTCTCTAGATTCTCTGCTAAAATATATATATAATGTCTGGGGGTTCTAAGTAATTTTCTAGCAAAAAATACGGATTTTAATTTGTAAACACAAAATGTCAGAAATAGGCTTAGGCATGAGAGTTTTAAAATACACCTATGATAAAAAAAAAATCTGCAGGGGATCAAATAATCATTTTTGCCACCGTATACCCTGGTTATATAGTTATGGATAGAAATACCTTCAGCTGAATGTTGCAGCAAAGACCAGTTGTAGGAGCGCCTGAGGGTGATGTGGATGATGTGGTGTCAGAGACCTGAAGACAATATTTCCAGAGAGATTGTGTCTTTATTGTGGCCAGGCAGGTCACCTTTTGAAGTCTTGTCCTACCCGACCAGGGAACGCCGAACCTTGAGGTCCTGTCACGGACAGACCTTAGTTGGCGTTGTTTCGTCCACAGTTATCCAGAAGGATATGCCCCTGTTTTTGGTTACCTTTTCTTGGGCTGAGTCGTCCGTCGATATACAGGCTCTAATCGACTCTGGGGCTGAAGGCCTGTTTATTGATGCTCCCTTTGTTTCGAAGCACTCAATTCCGCTGCAGCTGCATGACACTCCACTTGCCATTGAGGCTCTTGACGGGAGACCTCTACAGCCTGCCCATGTGACTCATGAGACTGTTCCGTTGTCCATTGCCATAGGGGCTCTTCACCATGAGATAATCCAATTCCAAGTTATTTCCTCACATAAGTTTCCGCTGGTTATTGGTTTTCCTTGGTTACAGAGGTACAACCCCTCTTTTGATTGGCTCCCTGCTGAGGTTCTCTCCTGGTCGCCACAATGCAGTAAGACGTGCTTCCAGAAGGTAGCCAAGGTCCTTTGCACCTCTTTACTCTCCTACCTGCGGGAGGAGTACAGCGATTTTAGTGATGTGTTTGGGAAAGGTCAAGCCGGTAGTTTGCCTCCACACTGGTCGTATAATTGCGCAATTGACCTTCAAACTGGTGCCATACCCCCTCGTGGCCGGGTTTACCCTTTGTCGGTCTTGGAGGATAAGGCCATGGAGGAGTATTTTGCAGATGCACTTTCTCTCGTCTCCTGCTGGTGCTGGTTTCTTCTTTGTGAAGAAGAAGAGTGGTGAACTGAGACCTTGTATTGATTATAGAGGTCTCAATCATTTCATGATTAAAAATACATATGCGATTACGTTGATTACAAAGTTATTTGACTGCCTCAAGGGAGCAATGGTTTCATGAAGCTTGATTTGAGAGGGGCATACAATCTTGTGAGGATTAAGGAGGGTGACGAGTGGAAAACTGTGTTTAATACCAGAACAGGCCATTATGAGTACCTCGTGATGCCTTTTGGCCTTTGAAACACTCCGGCAGTTTTCCAGGAATTTATTAACGATGTCCTCCGAGATTTGTTGCAGTTATGTGTGGTGGTTTATCTCGACGATATCCTCATATTTTCCAAGTCCCTGGAGAGCCAACACACAGATGTAGTGTGCCTCAGAAACTAAGATAGAACAATCTCTATTGTAAATTGGAGAAGTGCGAATTCCATTGTGAACAGGTTAAAACAGGTTAAATTCCTGGGTTATGTAATTTCCACTGCTGTTTTTTTTGATGACCCAGAGAAATTTTCAGCAGTCCTACAGGGGCCCCGACCCGTGGGTTTATGTCCTCTGCAGTGTTTTCTTGGCTTTGCCAACTATTATCAGAAGTTTATTCGTAACTTCTCGTCTCTGGTCAAGCCCCTGACTGAAATGACCAGAAAGGATGGTAACCCACAGAGTTGCTCTCCGGAGTTCATTAAAGTCTCAAGGCTGCCTTTGTTTCTGCTCCTGTGTGGGCACATCCTGACCCTACATTACCTTTTATCCATGAGGTTGATGCTTCTGAGACTGGAGTTGGCGCCCTTCTGTCTCAACGTCCTACCTATGAGAGCGCTATGCATCCTTGTGGCTACTTTTCCAAGAAATTGTCCCCTGCGAAGTGCAATTACGAGATTGGTGACAGAGAGCTGTTGGCAATAATTTTAGCCCTGAAAGAATGGAGACATTTCCTCCAAGGTACCACTGTGCCGGTTCTCATTCTTACTGACCATAATAATTTCACTTTCTTGTCTGAGGCTAAACGCCTCTCTCCCAGAAGGGCGTGATGGGCTCTTTTCTTGTCTCATTCTTACCCAGTACTAAGAATGTAAGGGCTGACTCTTTGTCACGACAATTTTTCTCCACTTCCAAGATGGAGTCGGTTACGGTTCCTGTGATTCCTCCTGATCGTATTCTGGCTACGGTTCACACCAGCCTCACTTCTCCTTTGGGTGACAAAATTCTTGCTGCTCAGGTCCATGCTCCTCCTGAGAAAGCATGTGACCACTGCTTTGTCCCAGAGAGTCTCTGTACTACAATACTCCAGACTTACCATTCTGCCAAGGCTGCTGGCTACCTTGGGAAGAATCAAAACTTTTGGGCCATTTCCCAACAATTCTGGTGGCCTAGTCTACGTGCTGATGTAACTGCCTTCATAGCTGCCTGTTACGTGTGTGCTCAGAGTAAGAATCCACGATACCTTCCAGTGGGCCTCCTACAACCCATACCCAATGGAGAGATGCCCTGGACCCACCTGTCTATGGATTTCATTGTGGAGTTACCCAACTCCCGGGGCAACACAGTTATTCTTATGCCGCGTACACACGAACGGACATTCCCGCGGGATTGTCCGCTGGACTCGAGTCCGCCAGACAATCCCCCGTGTGTGGGCGCCAGCGGATTTTTTGGCGCCAAAAGTCCGGCGGACTAGGTTTTAAGTTTTGTTTTAAAATTATCCGCTGGACTTGGCAGTCCGGCGGACAATCCCCCCGTTAGTATGCTAGTCCGCCGGACTTTTGGAAATGAACGGACTTGCCGCTCATCGGAAAGTCCGTTCATTTAGCACGTGACTTCAGGTAGACGGAGCTAGCGAAGGCAGTGAATGCCGCCATGCTAGCCCGTCACCTGGCATGGATTTAAAGGGAATCCCCACGCCGTTTTTTCGGTCCCCCCCAAATCCATCTCAGACCGTCATCCGAGCACGCAGCCCGGCAGGCCAGGAAAGGGGTGGGGACGAGCGAGCGCCCCCCCCCTCCTGAACCATACCAGGCCGTGTGCCCTCAACATGGGGGGTGCCCTGGGGAAAGGGGGGCCGTGCGGCCCCCCCCACCCCAAAGCACCTTGTCCCCATGTTGATGAGGACAAGGGCCTCTTCCCGACAACCCTGGTCAATGGTGTCCCAGTCTTTGTCTTCAATATTGAGTTGGCCCACCCTTTGCAGCTATAACAGCTTCAACTCTTCTGGGAAGGCTGCCCACAAGGTTTAGGAGTGTGTTTATGGGAATGTTTGACCATTCTTTCAGAAGCGCATTTGTGAGGTCAGGCACTGATGTGGACGAGAAGGCCTGGCTCGCAGTCCCTGTTCAAATTCATTCCAAAAGTGTTCTATCGGGTGAAGGTCAGGACTCTGTGCAGGCCAGTCAAGTTCCTCCACCCCAAACTCGCTCATCCATGTCTTTATGGACCTTGCTTTGTGCCCTGGTCCAAATTATTTGGTGGAGGGGGGATTATGGTGTGGGGTTGTTTTTCAGGGGTTGGGCTTGGCCCCTTAGTTCCACTGTTGGGTTTGGCCCCTTAGTTCCACTGAAAATAACTCTTAAGGCGTCAGCATACCAAGACATTTTGGACAATTTTATGCTCCCAACTTTGTGGGAACAGTTTGGGGATGGCCCTTTCCTGTTCCAACATGCGCACCTGTGCACAAATGAAGGTCCATAAAGACATGGATGAGCGAGTTTGGGGTGGAGGAACTTGACTGGCCTGCACAGAGTCCTGACCTCAACCCGATAGAACACCGTACACCGAACACCGTTGGGATGAATTCAAATGGAGACTATGAGCCAGGCCTTCTCATCCAACATGAGTGCCTAACCTCACAAATGTGCTTCTGGAAGAATGGTCTAACATTCCCATAGACACACTCCTAAACCTTGTGGACAGCCTTCCCAGAAGAGTTGAAGCTGTTGTAGCTGCAAAGGGTGGGCCAACTCAATATTGAACCCTACGGACTAAGACTGGGATGACATTAAAGTTCATTTGCATGTAAAGGGCAGGTGTCCCAATACTTTTGACAATATAGTGTTTATATATATACACACACACATATACATATATATATACACATATATATATATATATATATATATATATATATATACACAACAGCTTAAAAACCTGTGAACTGAAAAAAAAATGAAAGAAAACTGACCTAAAATCATTATAGTTTCCTTATAAGTCTAATGACATCAATAAATTCCACAGTAAGAATGCAGAAAAAGCAGCCCAGTTTGGCGCTGTACACCTTGTAAGGTAGTGGAATCTAATCCTATGTACTGCCTGCTAAAATATTAAAACCTTCAATTAGAATAGTGGGCAAGCAGCTAATGTGTCAGCCTGCTGGTCTAAGCCAAGATAAAAATTGATACACAAAAGAAGGAATTAATAAAAGTTTTATATCGAATTTATATTCAGTGTGAAAGACAAAGTGCTCCCAGAAACCGGGTATAATTGCAGTCAAATTGGTGCAATATTTTATTTCTTTATTTGAATTCAAAGTAGCTGAGAACATTGAGTGCTGATTGATTGAATGTACAAGGCCTACATGGCAGTTGATAAGCAATGACAGCTGAGCAGCGATTTTGTGACAGAAATGGGCAGTATGTTTGGTTTTAGCTCACCTGGTGCAGGATATTTGGGTATGGAATTTTGATCACCCAGAACATAGATTTTGCTGTCAACACATAACCCCCTCAGCAATCACCTATCCCTAACACTGATCATAACCCTCACACTTATCCCTATAACTGCCCCTAAACGTAACACTGTACCAACCCCATAAAATTAACACTTGGAGCTTAAAATATTTTTTTCTCTACACCTTTAAGCTGCCATACACTAACAAATTTAAAATCGAACATTTGTACAAAAATCCTCAGTACATTCGATAACTTCAAAAGTACTTCAAAATTTTGTTTAAGTTTAATATTTAGAATTTAATGTAATTTCCTGGATGAAAACCACATTCATTCGTTCAAGAAAGTTTTTCATCTTGCTTCTATGAATTTTCTTGTCATTTTGGTAAGGCTGCGGAAATTAACGATTAATTGTTCGATTAATAATAATAATAATTTTGATCGAGGACGATCCGCGGATTGAGCTCCGCGGTCTCGCCCATAGGAAAGGCTGCAGCTTCGGCCTAGCTCCGGAGCGGCGGCCATCTTGGTCCACCCGGCGGCGGCTTAGTAGCGGCACGCTGACGTCATCATCACCCGCCTGGTTGTGCCGTCTACTCTTAGGACGGACGGGTCTGCCTGCTGTCTATTCCGGACAGAGCAGACAATCATATATGTGGACATTACAGTATGTGGGGCAGATGCGGACATTACAGTATGTGGGGCAGATGTGGACATTACAGTACAAAAATTGTAAAAACGATGTGCTTTATAATTAATTGAAATTAGTCGATTAATCAATTAAAAAAAATTGATTAATCGAACACAAAAACTTTATTCAGTAACAGCCCTACATTTTGGGAAAAAAATAATCTTGATTATACCCCACCAACCATTAGAAAATTGAACAAATGTTTTGGAAAAAAAAACAATTCTGTCAGTGTATGGTCAGCTTAAAGTGATATTAAAGTCTTGTTTTTTTTTTTTTTTGTTTGTTCAAAAATAACAAATGTGTTATGCTTACCTGCTTTATGCAATGGTTTTGCACAGAGCAGCCCAGATCCTCCTTTTCTCGGGTCTCACGCTGGTGCTCTTGGCCCCTCCCTCCTGTCGAGTGCCCCCACAGCAAGCAGCTTACTATGGGGGCACCCAAGCCGAGCCGCTGCTCTGTGTGTCCATTCAGACACTGAGGTGCGGCTCGGCCCCCACCCCTCTCTCTCCTCATTGACTTTAATTGACAGCAGTGGGAGCCAATGGTGTCCGTTGCTGTCTCACCCAATGGGGAGGGAGAGTCCTGGAGAGCCAAGGCTCTCGTGCAACATCGCTGGAATGAGATGGGGCTCAGGTAATTGGGGCTCAGGTTGAGGAACACAGATTTTTATCTTAATGCATAGAATGCATTAAGATTAAAAAAAACGTCTGCCCTTAAAACCACTTTAAAGTGGTTGTTAACTCACTGAAACATTTTATATAATACTCTCTGTCTTGTTATCCTAGGTGATCCTGTGTCTGTGTTGTATTTAAAAAATGACTGCTATACCTTATTTCACAGCGCCGCTCAGCGCTCACGTGACTGGCCACTTCACTCCCCTCTCGATCTGACAGCTAACGGACTACATTCTTTATTTCACTCCTCACTACCTATCACAGTTTCGGAGGCCATGAAATGCGAAAATAGCACAATGTCGTCGCCCCCCCCCCATAATGTCCCCATTTTGGAAAGTAGATGCCCCAAGGTATTTGCTGAGAGGCATGTTGAGTCCATGTAATGTTTTATATTTTGCCACAAGTTTTGGTAAATTTACAATTTTTTTTCTCTACACAACGTTGTCACTAAATGGTATATTGATCAAACATGCCATGGGCATATGTGGAATTACACCCCAAAATACATTCTGCTGCTTCTCCTGAGTACGGGGATACCACAGGTGTGGGACTTTTTGCTAGTCTAGCCGCGTACAGGACCCCGAAAACCAATCACCACCTTCAGGGTTTCTAAGGGCGTAAAATTGTTGATTTCACTTCCACACTACCTATCACAGTTTCGGAGGCCATGAGATGGAAAGATAGCACAACACCCCCCCCCCCCCTCCCCCAAATGACCGCTTTTTGGGAAGTATCCACCCCAAGGTATTTGATAAGAGGCATGGTGAGTATTTTGCAGATCTCATCTGTTTTGGAAAATGAAGAAAGTAAAGGAAAAAAAAAATTTCTCTTTTTTGAATTTTCAAAACTTTGTGACAAAAAGCGAGATCTGCAAAATACTCAACACGCCTCTCAGCAAATAGCTTGGGGTGTCTACTTTCCAAAATGGGGTCATTTGGGGGTGGGGTTTGTGCTATCTTCGCATTTCAGGGCCTCCGAAACTGTGATAGGTAGTGAGGAGTGAAATAAAAAATATACTTCCTTAGAAATCCTGAAGGCGGTGCTTGGTTTTCGGGGTCCTGTACACGTTAGGCTCCAGAAAAGTCCCACACATGTGGTATCCCCGTAGGAGAAGCAGCAGAATGTATTTTGAGGTGTAATTTTACATCTACCCATGGCACGTGTGAGCAATATATCATTTAGTGACAACTTTGTGTAAAAAATACATTTTTAATTTTCCCGAAACTTGTGGCAAATTATAAAATATTCCATAGACTCAGTGACAACTTTGTGTAAACATATTTTTTTTTTGGTCAATTTTCAATCACTTGTGACAAAAAAATAAAATATTAAATGGGCTCAATATGTCTCAGCAAATTCCTTGGGGTGTCTACTTTCCAAAAAAGGGTAATTTGGGGGGGGAGGGGGTTAGTACTGCCCTGCCATTTTAGCACCTCAAGAAATGAGATTGGCAGTCATAAACTAAAAGATGTGTAAATTCCAGAAAATGTATCTTAGTTTGTAGACGCTATAACTTTTGTGCAATCTAATAAATGTAGGCTTAGGCCCCTTTCACACTGGGGCGGGGAGCCGCGGTGACGGTAAAGCAGCGCTATATTTAGCGCTGCTTTACCGTCGTTTTAGCAGCGGTATTCGGCCGCTCGAGGTGCGGGTTTACCCCCCGTGAGTGGCCGAAAAAGGGTTAAAGACCCCCGCAGAGCGCCGCCGTAGCGGCGCTTTGCGGCGGTATTGCCGCGGTATTACCGCGGTGTCCCATCCAAATCAATGGGAAGGAGCGGTATAGGAGCGGTGAATACACCGCTCCTATACCACTCCAAAGATGCTGCTAGCAGGACATTTTTGACCGTCCTGCTAGCGCACCGCTCCAGTGTGAAAGCCCGCCGGCTTTCACACTGGAGTGAATGGGGCCGGATTTTTTCTGGCGGTATACAGGCGCTATTTTTAGCGCTGTACCGCCTGAAAAACGCCCCCAGTGTGAAAGGGGCCTTATTGAATTTTTTTTTACCCAAGACATGTGCTGAATACATTTTGGCCTAAATGTATGACTAAAATTTAGTTTATTGGATTTTGTTTTATAACAAAAGGTAGAAAATATTTTTTTTTCAAAATGTTCGTTAATTTTTTCGTTTATATTGCAAAAAAAAAAAAAAAAATCCCAGAGGTGATCAAATACCATCAAAAGAAAGCTCTATTTGTGGGTAAAAAAAGGACGCAAAATTTCATTTGTGTACAGCATTGCCTGACCGCACAATTACCAGTTAAAATAGCGCAGTGCCAATTTGCAAAAAGTGCTCTGATCATGCAGGGGGTAAAATCTTCCGGGGCTGAAGTGGTTAAAGGAACAGGATCAATATGTTTTTAACAAATGCTTTAAGTTACATCACTTACCTGACTGTAATGCCGCGTACCAACGGTCGGAATTCTCGTCGGGAAAAAGCTCTGATGGTTTTCCCGTCGGAATTCCGACGTAATTTTGCTCAAACTGTCTTGCCTACACACGGTCACACCAAATTCCGACGGTCAGTAACACAGTGGCATAAAACACGTTCGACAGCACTATAGAAGGGAAGTTTAATGCTTCCCGAGCATGCGTCGAATTGTTTCCGAGCATGCGTCGGAATTTTGCGTGTCGGAATTGCATACACATGATCGGAAAATTGGATAGAAAGATTTTCCATCTGAAAAATTGAGAACAGGTTCTCAATCCAAAGTTCGTCGGAAATTCCGACAAAACAAGACCGATGGGCATACACACGGTCGGAAAATCCGATGAAAAGCTCCCATCGGACTGTTTCCATCGGAAATTCCGACCGCGTGTACGCGGCATAACAGAGTATTTCCCACGATGTACAGGCTGCTGGATTCCGTCCAAAAGATGATCCAACTTGAGACATTCTGCCCTCTCCTCCACTGAGAAAAGTTGTTTGAAAGTCAAAGAGTCTGATCAGTCACAGGTGTTAATGTCATTGTATATATCAGCCATTTTCAATCAGGGTGCCCTGGCAAAATGTCTAAAAATTGCCCTAAGTTGCCCAAATTTGTGTTCAAGGCAGTGGATGGCTCAAGTCTGAGCCTGCTTTTTTTGTTGCACAGTGAAACCTGTGGCTTTGTGCACCATTACAACCTTGGGCACTGTGCAGGCCAGCTGCCAGCATCCTAACAAGCGTGAATGTCATTGGTTGATAAGGAGGACAACCAGCATCCTTGTTTGTTGGGAAACATTGGTTTCTGCATGTCCTACTCTTAGCAATTCTATGGTCCAGCTCTTTGGGGACCATGACTGTTATGCTTGAAAGCCTTTTCCGTATCATTTTCTGGGTGATTTTTTTATGGTAACAAGTCCGTCACACAAAAGTTCACGCATGTTCGGAATCAAGTACGAGACAAAAGCTATCGGTCTTATAAAACTAGCGTTTGTAATGGAGATATCACATGACTATTGAACTTCCTTTTTATCAGCTCGCCGTACGTCTTGTACATCACTATGTTGCTAATTGTTGCCCAACATTTGTGTGACCGTGTGTATGCAAGACAACTTGGAGCCAACAACCTTCGAACAAAAATATATGGTTTTGTTGTTGAAAAGTCCGATCGTGTGTATGAGGCATAACACTTACTATCCTTAACCACTAGGCGTCCGCGCTAAAGCCGAAAGACGGCTGCAGCGCGAACGCCAATTGCCGGGAGGACGTCCCTGGACGTCCTCCTGTTTACTTCCACAATGCGCGCTCCCGCAATGCGCGCTCCCGTGAGCACGCATCGGGGGAAATTCTGTGCTGCCCGTGTCCCTTGGACACAGCCAGTCACAGATCGCTATAAATGGCCAATCACAGCGGCCATTTACAGCATGATTGGCGTGTCCAATGAGAGATGATCTCATATGTAAACATATGAGATCATCTCTCATCGCCAGATCTCCCTCCTCACACAGAGACAGCGTGTGAGGAGGGAGAGATGAACGGCTGCAGCAGTTAGTGAAAAAAATAAAAACAACATAAAGTGCCCATAGTACCTGTCAGTGCCATCTGTCCCCCACTGCCATCTTTCCCCACTGCCACCTGTCCTCAGTGCCACCTGTCAGTGCCATCTGTCCCCAGTGCCACCTGTCAGTGCCATCTATCCCCAGTGCCAGGTATAAGTGCCATCTGCCATCAGTGCCACGTATAAGTGCCATCTGTCATTAGTGCCACATCAGTGCCACATGTCATCAGTGCCACATAGTGCCATCTGTCATCAGTGCCACATCAGTGACATGTGATACCAGCGCCACATATTAGTTCCATCTGTCATCAGTGCCACGTATCAGTGCCATCTGTCATCAGTGCCACCTGTCAGTGTCATGTGCCATCTGTTATCAGTGTCACGTGTCTTCAGTGCCACGTATCAGTGCCATCTGTCATCAGCGTCACGTGTCATCAGTGCCACGTATTAGTGCCATCTGTCATCAGTGCCACGTATAAGTGCCATCTCTCATCAGTGCCACGTGTCATCAGTGCCACATTAGTGCCATCTGTCATCAGTGCCACGTATTAGTGCCATCTGTCATCAGTGCCACATCAGTGTCACATGTCATCAGTGCCGTGCCATCTGTCATTAGTGCCACGTCAGTGTCACGTGTCATTGTCCTGGTGCTCCAGGGCCTTCAAAAGTGTAATAGGTAGTCAACAAGTTAAATGTGTAATTTATGCTCCTAGAACACACAATGGCACTCCCTGCATGTTGGGCCTCTCTATGTGGCCAGGCTGTGGAAAAGTCCCACACATGTGGTATCGTAATACTCAGGAGGAGTAGCAGAATTTATTTTGTCATTTGTGGTATACACATGCCATATGAGAGAAATAACCAATTACAATAACAATTTTGTGGAGAAAAAAAATTTTTTTTGCAA
Organism: Lithobates sylvaticus; assembly: GCA_028564925.1. NCBI lineage: Eukaryota > Metazoa > Chordata > Amphibia > Anura > Ranidae > Lithobates > Lithobates sylvaticus. The sequence continues at coordinate 472,341,726 of CM053030.1, forward strand.
AGAATTGTGGGAAAAAATTACAACATCAAAAACCTCACCTGCCTCTTACTAAATACCTCAGAATGTCTACTTTCAAAAAAGGGGTCATTTGGGGGTTATTTGTACTTTCCTGGCTTGTTCGGGTGGCAAGAAATGACATAGGCCACCAGTATATCAGATGTGATCAATTTTTTATGATTTGCACCACAGCTTGTAGACTCTCCAATGCCTCGTACACACGATCGGAATTTTTGTCGGGAAAAACTGTGTCGGTTTTTCCGACGGAATTCCGCTCAAGCGGTGTTGCCTACACACGATCACACCAAATTCCGACCACCAAGAACGCGGTGACGTCCACCACGTACGACGAGACCATAAAAGGAAAGTTCAGCACCATCTCCGGCACCCGTTGGGCTCCTTCTGCTGATCTCGTGTTTATCGCGTGTTAGTAGAAGTTTCGCTATTGACGATTCGTGTTTTTTCAGACTTGTGCTTCAGATCGTTCCTGCTCTACAGTTTGTGCTTGTCGGTGCGTATTTGCTTATCAGTGCGTGTAGTCAGTTCGCATTTGTTTGTCTTTGCGGCCTATATATTTATATATAGTACGCTTTGATTTTCAGTGCTTATTGTCCGCTCGTTGCTTGATTTGCATTTCGTTCTTTCAGGCCTTGCTGTTTATCAGTGCTTTCTTTAGTCCGTTCTGATCAGCCGACCGTTTAGAAGCGATGTTACGTGTACGTACTCGTCGTAGAGTTCGTGCTGTGCGGGGGCTTGGTGTTGGGATTCTTACTTTGACACAAGCCGGGTCCATGAACAGGGCGAGGAGGAGTTCGTGGACCAAGAATTGGTTGCTCCAGCGTGACCAATTCTCGCACATGCCTCTGCTCCGTGAGATCCGTGAGAATAACCCTGATGATTTCAGGAATTATCTCAGGATGACGGACCCCGTTTTTCACCGTCTGTTGGCTTTGCTGTCCCCTTATATTACCAGGCAAGATACCTGCATGCGGCAAGCCATCACTGCAGAGCAGAGGTTAGTTGCCACGTACTTGGCGACAGGGAGAAGCCTGCAGGACCTCAAGTTCTCGACAGGCATCACCCCCCAGGCTCTGGGGATCATTATTCCAGAGACCTGTTCTGCCATCATCCAGGTCCTGCAGAAGGACTATATGAGGGTAAGTTGTATTCTTTAACATAACATTCTATGTATTTACTGTTTGCTAACGTATTGTATTTCTTTCCTCGTTCCCTAATTACCAGGACTTCAATATGCTGTAATATGCTGTAATATGCTGTAATATGCTGTGCCCCTTTGTCCTCATGCATGTTGTATTTATGTATGCTCCTTTTTTGTCCTTCATGCATCTTTGCCTTCACTTACCCCCCCCCCCCCCCCCCAGCATGCTATCTGGGGCCCATATATACCTATAGTCTAGTCACTTTACAATGTATTTTGTCAGCTCCATTGTAATGCTTTACCCTAAACACCCCCTAAAATGTGTACAAATGTTTATAGTTTTCCTTAAATTCCTTCAGAGGGCCTGAGGCTTTCTTTTGTGGTGCCCCAAATCTTTTTTGAACCCCCCCTCCCCCAACTGCTCAGTCAGCTGATACCAATCCTCTATGTGCTGACTTTGCCAAACCCAATACACACTATACCTACCTCTTTAGTGGTCATATTTATGGATGAATTTTTCCAAGCATGTAGTGCCAGGGCCTGCCTCAATACTTTCAAATTCTACTGTTTTAATTCTTCTCCTCCTATTATTATTGTGATAGGTAATAGCAGAATCCAAAAATGTGCTTCCATTTTCCTTTTTTTTTACCTGTCCAGTGGGCTGCCAATAGTGTAATGAAGGAGGGGCTGGCCAAACTATCACACATTACTTTGTCACTCCATTACATAGTGGAGAGGGTGGTTACCTGTCCAAAACATACCCCCCTCCCCCAAAAATATTTACAAGGGGCCATCAGAGGGGGGAGGAATCTGATAAGTGGACCTTATATTTTAGCCTTTAAATACTACAAGAAATGTTATACTGATGTTTGCCAACAATGTTTGTGTAGAATCTGCTTGTAATGTTTATTATCAAATGTACTAATTATATTTTTCTTGTTTGACTCCACAGTTTCCTTCCACGCCACAGGAATGGCAGACTGTGGCCTCCCAGTTTGCCCAGCGGTGGGATTTCCCTAACTGCGGAGGGGCAATCGATGGGAAGCATGTCCACATCGTCCCACCACCCCATTCGGGGTCATACTATTTCAACTATAAGGGGTTCAATAGTATCATGTTGATGGCGGTGGTGTCGGCGACCTATGAGTTCCTATATGTGGACGTGGGGCGGAATGGTCGGATGTCGGATGGAGGAGTGTTTTGCCGCACGGAGTTCTACCGACGTCTCGAGAGTGGTGGCTTGGGATTGCCACCCCCGGAGGAGAATGTCGAGGGACTCCCGGTTCCGCCTGTTCCAAATGGCCATAAATATTGCCGAATATAAACTGAACACCATCGTGGTATCATGTTGCATCTTGCACAATTTTTTTAAACGGACAAACCCCAATTATGTGGTAACACTTGGGCCTGACGCTGGGCTACAATCACTCACGTCCCTGGAAGCGGCCCGTCCTGGCTTGCCCCCCCAAAGCGCCCGTGAAGTGCGGGAAAATTATTCTGAATATTTTTCGGGGAGGGGGGCCATTGCTTTGCCAGCAGTGCTTGAATAAATTTTACCTTGAATTATCTAGAAAAATCTTGCTTTAAATTTCCTGCTTGTGTTTTTTTTTTGTGTCTCCTAGTGCACTTGTAGTGCCAAGTGGTTTGCACATTCTTATCTAAACACCCATTGTCACTGTAAACACCAATTTAAACACCAAAGAAATGGTATTGAAAGAAGAAGGCACACATTGTTGAGCAAAAATTATTTTTTTTACTCCGTACACATTGACATGTTTTTTTTTTTTTATACAAAAATAACAAGTTTTGCATTTTCACCCACAAAAATTGGGGTTACGTTACATAAACAGCCATGTTTCCAAAAAGAAAATACACAACTCTGGTGCATAACAAAGTTCTACATAGAAAAACTTGGGAAGCCAAGATCACACATTACATTGTCCAAAATGTGTGGATCTTGCCTTCATCAGATGGGGTGCAGTCACCCCTGTAAAAGCCTAATTTTGAAGATGCACACAAATTTTCAGGCAAACTGGGGATTTACATCCTGATCCCATGCCTAATGTCAACATGTGCTATCTCCCATCATGGGGGATCAATGTATGTGTTTTGGGGGTGCAACCCCTTCCTCTCACCAACTTGAGTTTTGAGGAAGGGGTTGCAAGCCCAAAACGCGTACATTGATATCCCCTGATGGCAGATAGCACATGTTGACATACTGTGTGCATCTTCAAAATTAGGCTTTTATTAAAAAAGTTTACAACATTTACAAAACAGCAAAAATAAAAGGTTGGACATTTTGTGAAAAATTAGATTCTCCCAAGGACATCAATCATGTTTTTAAGTTTCACTTCAATATCCCTAGTTTTTTTGCAAATTATCTCTAAATCCTGACTACAAAACATGATGTCCTGGATTAGCCTTTGGGCACTGTCACTGGTGAAATGATGTGACTGTTCTTCCACAACCTGTACTTCACCTAAAAATAAAAAAACACACCATGTATTATAAATAGGCAGGCATACATGTCTGATTACCTGAATCTGGGGTGTCAGACACTCACCTGTTGTGGTCTCAATCTCGACCACTTCTCCTTCCTCCACATCCTCATATTCTGGTGGTGACCTCTGTTCCCTCTGTTCCTTTTGTTCCGGAGATGGCCGGTCCCTGGGGACATGATATTTCCCGATTCTTTGCTCCCCTATGAGAATAAAACAAAAGGTATACTTAGCACACAGATATTTGAGCCAACAAATATGAATGATAAACATTGCTTGGAAGTGGGGGACAATTGTCTGTTTGGGCAGAATTCCAAGCTGAACATTTCTTCCCTTAATTCCTCAGGCTGGAATACTTACCTTTTTTGGATAATTTTCCCACCTGGAGACACCCCAAAATATCCACTGGAGTACCTGTGTTTGACACCCTAAAATGTGCACCTGAGTCCAGATGTGTAAACAGCTGCAGAGTGTCCTCTACATACATTACACTGAATGAAGATTGATATTCCTTCTAGGTTCAAACACATCTAGACCACAATGTCCTAAAAAACTCTTTTGGATAAATGTGAAAAATTGAAGGCCCTACAGTATTTAATCATTTATCTGTGAAAACATCGTATTTTGGATAAGGAACGAGGTTTACAACGAACGATTACTGCGTATGACTATAAAAGTAGTCATTTTGGACTGTACAAGACCTTATTAGGGGAAAACACATGGCGCAGCATGCAATATTAATAATAATAGGTACACACGACATAATATACTTACTTTTTCAAAGAACTTTCTTGATCTTCCTATACTGATCGTGCTCCCTTAATTTGAGGTCCGACCATCGTTTCCTCAGTTGATCCTTCGTTCGTGGTACCCCAAAATTACTGTACAGACTCTTCACAACTTTAGTCATGATCTTGGCCTTTCTCATATTTGGGTTGGGCCAGAAGAAGGGCACAAAAACAGAGGAGGCAGCACTGGCCCTGATCAGGGAGGCTAACGAGTCCCTCAGATCCCCCATTGATGCTACGGAGGCCTATGGCATGTATATTGCCTCTAATTTGCAACAAATGGAGGAGGGCCAACGGCGAAAGTGTGAAAGAATCATTTTCGATACTATACAGAAGGGGTAATGTCGGACGACCAACACCTCTGTTCTCGCCCCCATCCTCCTCCTCCTCCTCCTCCTGCCACAATGCCACCTCCAGAGCCACAGCCTCCAGGGAAGGCTGCAGGGAAGGCTGCACGGAAGGCTGGAGGGAAGGCTGCACGGAAGACCAGGAAGTGATCCCCTGCCTTCACGTCTCAAAGAACCAACATCCTGTTGTAGGACCACAGACTGGGTACATATACCATCTGCTGCTGCCCCGGTTCTCTGGGACTCCTGGACCTCATTGTCCTCCTTTTTGTATGTAATTATCAGCTACCAGTTTATTTGATGTCTGCCTTGGGGACCCGGGTCTTCACCAATTGAAGCAATTTCTCCTGCGTTGCCTTTATCTTTATTTTGTAATTCTGATGGTAAATACATTTTGATTTGGTTTTCATAAAATACTTGCCTATGTGTTTTAATACAAATAGCAAATCAATTTATTTTGGGGGAGTAGGCAGGTACATTTCAAAAATATAATGTCAAAATTAACAAGGGACACCAACAACAAACAGGTTTACAAATAATACAGAATAATGGTGTTGTGGAAACATAACATTAATAAATAAAAAGGAGAGCACGAGAAAATAATACAATAATAAAAATATTCTTATTAAAGAAAAAAAAACACTTTAAAAAATTATATCTATTTTATGGAGATCTGGCTTAAATTCTAATCTAAATATTATTCTGGAGAGACCGAGAAATAATAAAGAAATACGTTTGTAAAAACTCTGTGTGAATATAAGCAGCAAAACAACTTCATTCTTCTAGCATTATAAAGAAGAGAATGAGCGGCGCAATGAAGAATTAAAAAAAACCCAGTGTGAAGAATCTGCTATCTCCATTACGAACGCTAGTTTTACCAGACCGAGCGGTTCCGTCTCGTAGTGGATTCTGAGCATGCGTGATTTTTGGCGTGTCGGAATTGCCTACACACGATCGGAAAATCCGATAGAAAGGTTTTCCGTCGGAAAAATTGAGAACAGGTTCTCAATTCAAAGTCCGTCGGAAATTCCGACAGAAAAAGACCGTTGACCATACACACGGTCGGAAAATCCGATGAAAGGCTCCCATCGGACTGTTTCCATCGGAAATTCCGACCATGTGTACGCCGCATAACTCTCACAAAGACCAAATAATATCCACTAATTTGGGTTATTTTTACCAAAGATATGTAGCAGTATAAATTGTGGCCAAAATTTATGAAGAAAAATTAATAATTTGCTAAATTTTATCACAGAAACAAAGAAAAATGCGTTTTATTTCAAAATTTTCTTGATTTTTTTTTTTTTGTCTTTTTTCATTTATAGCGCAAAAAATAAAAAACCCAGAGGTGATCAAATACCACCAAAAGAAAGCTCTATGTGTATGAAAAAAAGGACAAAAAATGTATTTGGGTACAGTGTTGCATGACTGAGTAATTGTCATTCAAAGTGTGAGAGCGCTGAAAGCTGAAAATTGGTCTGGTCACAAGTGCCCAGTTGTCAAGTGGTTAAAATGTTCCCTCTTTCTGTAGATCTGTATTTTTAACTTTTTCCAAGAGCCATGATGTCTCCCATAGGGTCAGATCACAAGGCTAAGTATACAGATCTCTTTTGTTTTACACAGGGTATCCATAATAGGTAGGTGGGGGGGGGGGGGGGCAGGAACATTTTTAAGAATAGTTAGTGTTAGACTTGATCTCCACTTTAAGTCCCAAAGGGCCACAGCTGCACAGTCCACAGACATGGTATATAAGTCCTGGACAGGCATGCCATTTTAGAATTTGTATGTACAGTACCCATCAATACATTTCTTAGGTTTCTGTTGAATATGGTTTTTGGTGCATACATTTTTTAATTTGTTTGATAATTCGGATAACGAATGGATCCAAATTTCATTTCATGTATTAATTCGGATGCACATGATGCCAGTCGCTATTGTCCAATCAGCTCATGCCATTTCTCTTGGTGGGTTGGACTAGCGTCCAAAAATATAAAAAACTTTTGATTTGAAATCCAATTCTAATATAGAGCAATCTTAAATATTTACTAAACAAATTCTGAAAATGAATCGGGTCAACAATATTAAAATGCCGAAACAAAATTCTTCAATGAATGGATGCATCCAAAAATGAAACAAAAACTTCTAAAGTGTCTACTGTCTGAATACAGTGGTGCTTCCAAACAGTGGCTGCATCTGATAGGAGCCAGGTGATGTTTGCAGTGTCACCCACAGCTTCAATTTTGGCCGATTCAGCAGGAATCAGACAACATTCAAGCCATCTTTAGGGGCTTTTAAAAGCTTTAGAATTTACAGCTTCTATAAACTTGTTTTTGTTTTATAACAATGACCATAAATATTTTGATCAGGCATAAAAACTTTTTACTAATTACATTTTTTTACTAACTAGACTAATTTTTTTATTTGTAGATTTGCATTGCCATTCCTCTTCTTGCTGGAAATTTCCCATTCAAATACCTTGTTTTGTATTTAGCATAGCTTGCTTTAGGGCAAATGTGAAATGTTAAACAGCCTTAGCCAGTCTGTATTATTGACAGTGTAATCCAGTCTTGCATGCTGACATCTATATTCCCTTTTCTCAGGATACCTTTCTGTACATAGATAGGGGTGGTATAGAAGAGCCTGGCTAAGTCTCACTCTATTATATAACAAGCACAGCAGAGGAGCATGGCATGGCAAAATAAATCTATGTACACTCTGAGGAAGACAATAGAAAGCAAATGTTTTTTGAGAAACACATGTGATTAAAAGGTGTTTAAAATCTAAAGATGAAATCACTGATAATGTTCTCTGGCAGTGTGAAATTAGAAATACCACTGACGTGACAAGCTCCCATGTGGCTTTGCTAAGTTCAATGTTAAGCAGCTTCTGTAATGGACAATTTAGCCCCACACGTTCCCACCTTACTATCAACCGATCACTGTGTTGGGCATTCTTACTTGCCAATAAAGTGGCACACAATGGAGGTATGGGGAAGGGCCAGGGTTTCAACCACAATAGCTGGCCAAAATTTGCTTAGTAGTGTGTCCCTGGTTCTGGACTCCCAAAGCAATCAGTAGAAACTCTAAATTGAAAAACATCTGTCTGGATGGGCCTGCCATATCACTGATGCGTTACTATTTTTTAGGTTGACTTTAAAGTGAACCTGTCAAGCATTGAAAATGTCTGTTTACCAAAAAAAAATGCTTGACAGGTATAATTTCCAAGAAGCCAGAGGTGTTGGTATATGCCTGCAGGAGCTGTTAATTCCCCTAAATCTGCCCACATGCTGGTTCAATCTGGCTGGACAATCTCTGACATTTCCTGGTAATGTCAAAGCTTCCTACCTAAAATGCTCTCATACATTTCTATTGGTCCACTTATAGAATGGACTGCCTTGCTGGCCAATAAGAACATGCAGGAGTTGCGAGGGGTTGGCAAGCTTCAACACTACCTTATGGGCCAAACACTCAGGAGGAATGGGGGCATTGAAAGCTACTGCAGCTATGTTTAGGGGCCTTTGATGGTCTGGACTTTGTATCCGCAAGCAGGTTTTCTTGTTTACATTCCTTTGTCCTTGCTTATTTACAGAACACGGACTACAACAAAATGGCTGCCGAGCCTTCATCTTTGAGGACAACTAAAGGGATAATCCCTTTAGTTGTCCTTAAAGAAGGATGCTTGTTGGCTATTTTGTTGTATACCAGAGCATGAGATGGAAAGGGGCTACAGCAGGGTGAGAATACTGGTGGAGATGTGCGAATGAAGAATCTTTGCTGCAATGGAAGAGAGTACACTGCACATGCACAGCTTTTGCCCCAGAAAGCATGTTTGCACCTGCAATGCTAGGAATGAGCCCCCAATCACTGCTAGAAATAAGCCATCATGTAGGAATGCAAACATTGGGAGCATTTCAGCCAGGCTTTATGGGTGACAGAAAAGGCCTACAGGTATGACATTTGCATTAAACAATATTTTTAGAAACTTCGCAATGTATTTTAAATTACTGGGACCACTTGTCTGCATGGGTCAATTTATGAAAAAATGTGAATTTAGAGTTTAAGTTCAAAATCACAGGTAAATGTCCTACTGAGCATATATTCATCCCGTCACCTCAAGATGGATGTCAGTGGATCAAAGGCAGGTGTAGTCACCAAAGGCCCCTTTGTAAGAACAATTCTTAGGGCCCCATTCAACTATTAAGTGAAAGTATCTACTTTCTGCATATTACCCATTTGATACCCTGTACTTTCCCATGGTCCACAGTATATTACCAGAGTCACACAGCAAATACACCCTTCAATTCTACTCCAAATGGTGCCAATGTGAAATGCTCAAGCTTGGGGTGAATGATAAAACTGTCCAGCTTATCTTGAATATTTAAAACCAAGAACACAGAAAAGGTATCATGGAGTATGGTTCTTGTTTCTCACCTACGCTAGAAGATGTCTATGAAGGTGGCGGGTTCGGAACATGCCCAGTCCACTTCTAGTGTAACTGGGCTCTATGTCCACCGCTGGCTCAGAACACATCACACCCATGGATAGATGCTTCCAATGTTCTCCTACCTGGATATGAGATTTTCCACTCTTCATAATATACCCAGGTTGCTAGGGTGTAAGCCTTTAGTCCTTAGGAAGTGCCCAAACCTGGCCTATAATTTCTATTTTTCTGTCTCTGCTGCCCAAAACAGGGTAGATGCTTCAAAAATTATTAGTGGTTTGTTAAAAAATTACATTAATGCATGGCAATTTTTTTCAATGAAAAAGCTATAAGGCACCTAACCTGATATTACGTAAGCTATTACCCGGAGCTTTTCATCCTATATAAACATTACTAAGCTTTTGACAAGGTCCAGTGGCGATTTAAATAGCCATTGTGCTTTTGTAATCACTGATAAATTGTAAGCACGTCACGTTCAGTGTAAAGGCGAGCTCAGTGTGACACTCGTGCCAGTAATAAAATGGAACGCGCTCTTTGTTTTGTCAACATGCCCCGAGTAATGTAGCTCAGATATGTTATTAAGGCTGCACAAAATGGACTGGGGCTTTGCTGAACAAGATAAGTATTTTTAGCTAGGCAGTATGGTTTTCTGCCATATTCAACCAGTTATTGCTAAAAGGACTTTCTGCTGTTCAGGCCACAGGGGTTCACAGATGATGTATATTAAAGCAGCTGGGATGCAGAAACTTCGACCCTCTTGGTGCTTCAAGTGCAATCTCAGTGTTCATGGCTTATACAATTATTATATGGCTACTCCATGCATATTGCTGCTTAAATTATTAGGTAAAACATGTTATTGTACACATATATATATTGTAGAAATTAGGCAACACAATGGTTTCTTTCTGAGCTGTAGACTTTTCTGTTATGGTAAAGGTTCTCCCTACTGGATTCCAGTTGTTCTGCATTATAAGGAGCTGCAAATATTTCAGTGATTGTCATGCTTTGCCACCCCCCCCCCCAATCCCAAGCAAGACTTACAGCGCTGTATAATTTAGGTTTTATATCCTTTTTTTTTCCAAAGTCACAGTTGGTTTTGTATAGCTTTAAAATTTAAATATGGACATTTATGGGACTATTTATAAAAAAATGTGTAAAGCCATTCACCCAACAAATCTGCATATACATTGGTTCTTTACAAATTGGGCAAAAACAAATATTCTTTAGGTTACTGGCTACATTTACTAGCTAATTCAGTGGTAATCAATTTTGTTGATAGGGGGAGCCTCAAGTGTAGCCCTCGACATCATCGCACATAAAATTCAGTGGATAGTGTCAGAGACAGCAGCTCCACATCAGGATATGGTCAAAGACTAAGGGCATGGCGATGCCGGATTTAGACCTTGGGGGACCTGGGGCACTTTACGTTCGGGAGGCCCCTCAACAAAGAAATGTAATTTTATGACAAATAAAAATGTGAAATGCAATGAATTATAAGTGACATTTGTTCTAGAAAAAATAAGTTAGGTTCCAAAGAAGACACTTGTCTGAATTTTTTTAATCTCAATTTAATTGACTGAAGGAACACACATTACACAGGAAATTGGAACTGGCAAGACATACTGTACATCACAGTTATGCATCACAATACAAAATTTACAAAAAGTCTTTCTTTGTGCACTTAGCATCTGCAAAATCTTTAACTTTTTTTATGCATTCTATGCATTAAGACAAACAGTCGTCTGTGTAGAGCAACACCCCTCAGTCCCCCTAATACTTACCTGAGCGACATTTCTCGATGCAGCAATGTCCACGTGTGCCTCGGCCATCTCTCTCCTGATTGTCTGAGACACAGCAGTGACGCCATTGGCTCCCGCTGCTGTCAATCAAAATTAGTTAGTTAATGAGGAGAGAGAGGGGTGGGGCCGAACCGCGGATATGTGTCTGAATGGACACAGCGAGTTGTGACTCAGCTCGGTGCCCCCATAGCAAGCTGCAGGCTGCTCTGTGCAAAACCACTGCACAGAGCAGGTGTGTATATTTTTGTTATTTTTATAGAAAAAAAACAAGACTTTACAATCACTTTAAGCTGGCCATAGATGGATCGAATCTCGGCCGGTTCAGCAGGCCATCTATGGGTAGGCTGGTGCATCTTTTGACTTGAGTACAACCAGCCTGTCGGATTTTTTACATGTGATTACTGCCGACAGCTATAGCCGCTAGCAATAATCACTGCATTCTGCCAGAGAGGAAGGCTCCCCATGCCCCACCACTGGCAAAACACTTTAGCAACATGGGTGACATTCCCCATCAACACTGACTGTGTTGATTGGGGAATCCAACTATTTTCTTTCCTTCCACCCGTTATGGAAGGGAAGACAATTTCACAATCTATGGGCTTCTTAACTCATAAAACTGTATCATCTTGAGGACACTCAATGTAATGTCCTGCGAGCCACCACTTGCTATAAGCCCAAAATAGGGTCTCCCAAATGCCACTATATTTTTGAATCAGCAGCTAGCGTTGCACATGTCTCATAAATGATGCAAAGACCATCCAATATTCTAAAGTACGCTGCGCTTTCAAACTTAAAATCCAAATAGTGAAATGAAAAACGTGCTATATAACAACAGCAATAAAGTGATAACGTGCTAAAATACATACAATATTCCAAATAAAGTGCTTTCATGCAGGATATGATAAAACGTCCATATGGTGAGAAAAAAGCAATCAATAAAATCCTTAAACCAATATAATGGTGAACCAAACTATAAAAATCCTTATAAAAAATATATATAAATATATATATATACATATATATGTGAGAAAAAAGTGCTACAATGTGCTGTGCAATCAAAAAAAGTTCAAAAGTGCTCCAATGTAATCCATGCGATTCATGCGATTCAGTGGTTGCTGTTATATCAATCCAATATTAAGGTGCCCTGACGCGCCATGCAAATGTGAGTACCCTGCGAGGGATTTTTTACTTGGAAACTTGGCACTTTATTTGGAATATTGTATGTATTTTAGCACGTTATCACTTTATTGCTTTTGTTATATAGCACATTTTTTTCGTTTCACTATCTTGAGGACACTGTTCTCAACAGCCAGTGGGCACAGTGCACTTATGCCCCGTACACACAGTTGGAAATTCCGACCACAAAATCCGTCGGATTTTTCCGACGGATTTTGTCCGACCCTGGTGTTGCATACACACGGTCGGACAAAGTTGTTGGAAAATCCGATCATTCTGAACGTGGTGACATTCGTTGCGTACGACGGAACTACGTAGAGGCTAGTAGCCAATAGCTTTGGTCTCGTAAATTTGATCTGAGCATGCGTGGCACTTTGTCCGTCGGAATTCTCTACACACGATCGGAAAAAGTCCGATCGGACTTTGTTGTCGGAAAATTTGAGAGCAGGATCTCAAATTTTTTCCGTCTGAAATTCCGATGGAGCCCACACACGGTCGGATTTTCCGACAACATGGTCGTTTGTACGGGGCATTAGTCTTTCATGAGTCAATGTTATCGGTGCTAATTTTCTGAATGACCTTTCTCCTGAACAGCTAGTGTTAATCATGATCAAATATATTCTAAGAGCTACATTAACACCTGGAAAGGTATCAGCAAGCCCTTCATCATGTAATAAATGTGCCTATTGAGATGACATGCCCAGAGATAGGCAAAGGCTGCAAACTGGACAATTTCCTCAACAAACACACCTCTGAAGTCTCAAGGAAAATAATTTTTTTTTTTTTTCGTTTTTTTATAAAGGAAGCCTGGCAGGAGTGCCCCCTCTGGAAGGGGGGCCCGACGCAATTGCCCATTTCTCCCCCCTATAAATCCGGAACAGGGCATGATGCAGGAGATGGTCAGAGGCTGCAGACATAATGCAAGAAATGGTCAGGGACTGCAGACATACTGCAGGAGACTGTCAGAGACTGGAGACATATTACATGAGACTGCTAGAAATCACTGCAATAAATAGGGATACACAGTATAGTGTCTGCAGGAGCCCCCAGGGCCAAAAGGGCTGGATGCAACCAACAGACTGCAGGTTGGGCACCAGAGAATGTACACCTCCTAGCATTCTCAAGTATTGTTACATTATATTTGTTGTTACAAAGGTGTATGGATTTCCTATGCTTCTCAGTGCTATCTAGTGGCCACAAGGTAATATTTTAGTACTGCCAACAATAAAAGAACATTCGTTCAGAATAGATAATAGCCTAAAGCACATTTTTGCCCAACTTGCACAACAGTAATGCACATACAGATACACTGGATGGATAACTCTGAAATGTTTTTGTTCTATAATAAAGCCATGCACACCAAAAAACTTTATTCACAATGTAATTTATTATGTACTGTATGTCAGGGCAAAATAAAAAAATGAAGTTCATCTCACATTTCCTCATATTTTATTCCTTAAAAATTCTGCAAATACAGAACAAAACCTGTTGATCTGCCAGAAATCCAGTGAGCTTCTGACTTCCTATTTGGGCTGACAATCTTGTGCATTTGTGGCACTGAAATCCCAAATAGCTTTGTCAGCCTTGCCCAGTTCCCCTTCTAGGCTACAGAACAATACCTCCTCTTTTATTTTCCATAACATTGAGGGTATATGTTCTGTAACAGGATTGTTGGCAGGTGCAGTTCTTTTCCACCCAGCAGGTGTCACCTTGCTGCCGGTGTACTATCATTTTCTGTCCCCCATCACAAAGTGTCCGCTGTTTACTGCGCATGCGCAGTACACAGGACACCCAGATTCCGAAAATTGCTGAAGATGAACGGCGCCTGCGCCGTGAGTCCACTTTCAAGCCCCACCATCCAAGTGGACATAGAGTTAGAATATTAAAGAGCCGAGTGTAGCGAGGCCGCGCTCGAAGCGTGGCGAGCAAAGCCTGGCGAGCGAAGCGAGCCCGCGAGGGGCCCTCTGTTTGTGTAGCCCTATGTCCACTTGGATGGTGGGGCTTGCACCTCGACTCACGGCGCAGGCGCCGTTCATCTTCAGAGATTTTCCGAAAATCCTTATGCTCCGTACTGCCCATGCGCTGCGCATGCGCAGTACACAGCGGACACTTGGTGATAGCCGGACTGTTCGTGACAGAACACCGGGATTGAGTGGAGACCTAAGAGGAAGATGTTTCCCTGCAGCCTTCTCAGGAAGACTCTGTCAGAAGACAGAATAATAGCCGCAGAAGAATCCCTGTTCCCCAAATGCCTGGAAGAAGCCTTAGCTTGTGCTAACGTGCAAATGCATATGCGCGGAAATTCGAACATGCATACACATATGCGCATGCGCGGATGTGCGCTGCGCATTTCATGACAGATAAGGGCAGCAAATTGGCTATTTACCAATAGCCAACCAGCCGCCGTCATTATACTTCGGCAGGTTGGCTCGTTCCAGCGAAACGCCATAGATGTACGTCGGCCCTTTAAACAGCTATAGCAGCTATGTCCACCGGCCACGTGCTATCCAGGGCACGAGAGCCAGAATGGGGATGTGTGTGTGTAAACACACACACATCCCTGTTAGGACAGGAGAGGAGAGACAGATCATGTATTGCTACTAAGTAGGAACAGCGATATGTCTCCTCCTCTAGTCAGTTCCATCCCCCCATAATTAGAAAGACACAAAAGGGAACACATTTAACCCCTAGTGTTAACCCCTTCCCTACTAGTGAAATTTACACAGTAATCAGTGCATTTTCATAGCACTGATCGCTGTATAAATGTCAATGGTCCTAAAAATGTGTCAAAAGTGTCTTATCTGTCCGCTGCAATGTCGCAGTCCCTAGTGCTATAAGGTAGTACACGACTATAAAAAAAGATCGTCTGGGACGCCTTGCGTTCCACAGACCAGAAACTCCAAACCAGAAGTGACGTAGTGACTCTGAAAGCTCCACCCTATGCGTTTTGTCATGCAGACGTCATCAGGAGTGGCTGCCCAGGAGAGAACGCAGGACAAGGAGCTGACTCCATTGTGAGGCCTTTTTATCTCTGCAGGGACATATCCCTTTGTGTATTGAACAATCGTGGATGCCAAGGAGGGAACACAGGATAAACAGTTAACTCCATTGTGAGGCCTTTTACTCCTGCAGGGGTACATCCCTTTGGTGAGTGCCGACCTAAGGGGGTGAAGAGTCACCAATTTTGTTGATTAGAAATTCCTTCACTTCACCATCCTTTTTTTTTGAACTTACAAAATTGAGTGGACTTTTTATGATTTTTTTTTTGCTGATACCTTGGTGTTGATTTTTTACAGATTTATGCACCTTGGAATCTTTGAAGAAATGGACACATTTTGGACACATATTTATTGATTAGCACTACAACACTTTATAAATTGTGTTTGCACACACAACACATTTGCACTTTATTTGATGATGTTTTAAAGAGATAGCACACCTTATATAATTTTCAAAATTTTTGTCTGGCGTGGAACACTATCTCTTTTTATAATCTTTGTATATTGCTTTTTATAATCTTTGTATATTGACTTTTACATATAAAATTACAGCAGACGTTGATAATATAATAACCATGAGGAAATTCAACTGATCTGTACAATAAAACCTTTAGTAAATTGATAACATTTTGATAGTAGTCAGAAAGTTCATGAAAATATTACACGCATCATTCTTCGGTTTAGTGAATTGACCTTTAACCACAATAGTTATATATTTTTTTTCTCTTTAGACATTGTAATAAACCAAACCTTATCATGAAGTTCATTGCTAATGCATGTATTTTATGGTTATTGTATGCTATTATCTTTTCATTGAAGGATGATCCTCTCTGTTCCACTGACTCTGATCCTCCTACAAAGCCGTCACATACGTGAGTATGATCCCATATTCCAAGAATTGCCTAAAAAAAAAAAAAAGTCTAATTTGCTGCTTCACTGGTTTACAAATGGCAACACTAGTGGCAATCTGACAAAGTGATCATCTCAAACAGAGAAGACAGGCCTGCAATGTCCAGGAGGCAGCCATGCAGAGGAGATGCTTAAAATAAGCACTCGATTAAAAAAGACATAAAAATTTACTGTGCAGGATACACTAATACAATAATACAATACAATAATAGGATATGGCTACAAAGACTGAATTGTGCACTACCCCCCTGCAAGTTTATCTGTGTGTATCTAAATATATAATAAACAAACTGACATTTCATTGAATTTTATTTTACATAACTACTAAAACGAATACTGGAACCTAACGATTTTATTGCTTAATGTTGCGTTGCCTCTGTATAAAAAAAAAAAAAAAGAATAAATAAATAAAATACCAGGCTGTCATGAGCCTACCTTGGGGCAGTGTCAGCTCATAGCCTGGGCTCACAGTACTCTTGGACTGAGAATTTCTCATGAGTGCTTCTCTTTCTTATATAAAGGACCACCTGCCATCTCCAAAGAAGAGGAATGACCTGTGACAGTGTGACATCAACATAATGGCCTGAAGATTGGAAAAAATGGTTTTACTAATTGGGGATATGCAATTATATATTCAAAAATAAAGTGCATCTAAAGCCAAAACTTTTTTTTCTACTTTTAGATAGTTTTCAAGTGTTTCTGAGGATGTTCACCTTCTCCATCCATCCTGCTGACAATCAGAAGATAACAGGAAATCAAAAATGTGAAAATTTTAACAAGCATAGAGGGGAAATTACCGTATTTATCGGCGTATAACACGCACCCCAAGTTTAGGAGGGCATTTTAAGGAAAAAAAGTTTTCGGAGGGAAGTTTAGGGAAAAAAATTACTTACATTTAATCGTCATTTGCAGCTTGCCCAGTGTCATTTGCAGCCTTGCCCAGCGTCATTTGCAGCTTGCCCAGCGCCATTTGCAGCCTTGCCCAGCGTCATTTGCAGCTTGCCAGCATCATTTGCAGCCTTGCCCACAATTAAATTTCCCGCCGCCGAGACAGACCGCGCGAGCGCCGCCGAAAAAGACTGAAGCGCCGCCGAAAAAGACCGAGCTGACTGATCGGCTCTGCTTGCAGTCCCGCCTCCCTGCTGTTTCGGGAGCGAGCGCAGGGAGGCGGGACTGCGAACAGAGCAGAACAGTCGGCTCAGTCTTTTTCGATTTTTTTGTCACTTTTTTTGGGGGGATCGGCATATAACACGCACCCACGACTTTCCCCCGATTTTAAGGGGGGAAAAGTGCGTGTTATACGCCGATAAATACGGTATTCAATGGGGACTCGTGACAGCTAAGGGTGGATTTCCTTCACTTTTTTTATCTCTGGGGCTGGAACTAAACTAAATATCCCCAGTTGGAAAAATACAAAGGTTCTAGCCATTCCCAACTCTAATCAACACTATAAAGAAAAGTTTGTGCTTTACAAAATTTTTTTAATTCGTACATTTATTTAGTTCCTTTTGAGCAGTTTATATCTCTCCTTTTTTTTGCTATCTTTACTTTGGTATATTTGAGATTCCAGCTTGTCCAGAGGTCTTACCAACTGTCTGACCTTGGGCAGTGTTTCCCAGCCTCTACAGTATGTGAAGACTCCAGATGACCACTGACCCCCTGATATAGGCTTAAAGTAGAACTCCACTCTCTCAATCACCATTGATTATTTTTAATCCTTAGACTGTCAACATTAGTAAATAGACTAGAACGTATATCATATTTACTTTTTTTAACCTCTCCTTTTTTTTTTTAACATTTATTCAGTTACTTCCTGGTTTCCATGCCTAAGGAAATTATGTCAAACATCCTAGGAGTCTTCAGGAGTGGAGGAGGTTGTTTCTCAGCTAAGCTCACCCTCCTGCCTTCATGCCTGAGACAAGGGCAGATGAGTTCACGGAAATAAATGCTACTTGAATCTTCTGCCCTTACTCAAGATCGCCACAACCAGAATTGCTAGGTGGTGTGATGCAGTGTCGTTCGACTTTAAGGGTCAAGCTCAGACTAAGGCTGCCCATCATTAACCAGGCTGATAAAAAAATTTTTTTAGTTTCCTCCATCCACACAAGTGAGGTGGATGGAGGACTCCTCTACAATCATAATACACTGAACAGTGGTGCAGCCGCTGATTGAATGAGAAATCTCCAACATCCCATTCAACAAAAATGTTGAGTGGGAATGGCTATAGATTAATCTAAATTTGCCCTGGTCCCTGCTGAACCAGCCAAATTTCAATCCATTTATGGCCAGCTTCAGTAAGGTTAGCTAAACAGGAGAGCTCATAAAAACCTTTTATAATTAAAGCTGCACATTCATACCAATTTTTCAAAATTATTACATTTTTACATGAGCCCAACAGCGACTGGTTCTCTTCAAGGGGACCCTGTTCCTTCATTAGGAAAATAAATTAGTCGTGTTTCGCAATAGAAGTTAAGAAGTACTTACCTCTCCAGTACGAGACGAGCGAAATCCTGACTGGGTGCTGATACTTCTGGGTGTGTCAGATAGTATATCCTCCTACTGGGTACTGTGGTTCACCCCATTGGCTGCTATGTCTTGTATTGAAGTGCTTAAGAAAGGTAGGTCTTCCTCAGAAAGGGGTCAGGGTGGACCCTGAACTGTCTGACTTGTGACCTCTTTTTTTGGGTTTGCCATTTGTAAGCCTGATACATTGCTTTATATACAGTATGACTGACAGCTCTGTATATATAACATTGTAACTATGAGGTTAATTTGCTAAAGCTGTAGAGTGCAAAATCTGGTGCAGCTCTGCACAGAAACCACTTTTTTTCAGCTTTTTTTGTCAAAGCTTAATTTAACAAGCTGAAGTTAGAAGCTGATTGGCTACCATGCAGAGCTGCACCAGATTTTGCACTCTCCCGTTGTAGTAAATCAACCCCAATGTACTGTATGTGGTATAGAGAGACTATGGGGTTGATTTACTAAAGCCAAATAGGCTGTTCACTGTGCATGGGAATTTGCCCCAAAGATTGGTAAATGTGGTGAATCTTCACGTTGCCTAGAATATGCAATCACAAAAAAAAAAAAAAAATTAATACAATTTTTTTTTCTTTCACATGATTGGATGATGGAAGTCAACAGAGCTTCACCTCAATTCCCTTGTGAGATGCAATTTTCCTTGAAAAATGAACAGTCTTTGTCTTTTGTAAATGTGATCTTTCTTAGGGAGTTGTGTGTTGGTGGTACAAGCATTTAATTTAATTAAAAATAGCAAAATAGAGGTTTTTTTTTTTTTTTATCCAAAATATAGTATTGTTAACCTGACAAGTCTTTTATTGATGAAGTTTGATGACATGTCCATCTTAGGAGTTAGATTGAAGTTAAATATTATAAGAAAATAATAGATTTTGTTCAGTTTTTTTTTATACAGTATATATATGTATGCAAATATATTTAGTAAATGCGGCCTAAATGAGTTATGAAGCGCGCTGCGATACTTCTGATAATGATAGTTTGAAGATCAATGGTAAAAAAGGAAAGCCAATCAGCTCTGACTGATAATGTTTCAGCATGAAGAAATATTAAGAGATAAAAAAGAAATATTGAAAATGGAATGAGCGAAAGGGGATATCATCATACCAAATAATATCTTGATTTATGAGCCTTATTTGTGGGAGCAAAAGTGAATATTCATTAATGGAGCGCTTGATGCAAGATTAATCAGTGTTGTGACTTACAGATGAAATATTACTAACATTACGGAGTTTATAAAAAAAGGGTCAGAGCTTTTCCATCTTATCTTAGGACTGTATAATCAGAATTAAACTCCATCTATGAAAAGTTCTAAATTTAAAGGGACCCTCCAACCACTTAAACTTTTGTATGTAAATGTACTATTTAGATGGTTGGAAATGCTTGTAATTATAATTTTCAAAACAAATTGTCGTGGAAAGGCCAAAATGATTAAATACAATTAAATCACACTGTGCAATAGAAAAACAAGAGCTCATGTCCTGTCCAGAGTCTGGTGTCATGTATAAGATTATATCCACTCAACCCCCTCTATGACACAATTAGAATATATGTAAACTCTAACAATACATTTCTCTTATGCCACCTATACACGACTGGACTTTCCGGCAGAAAAGGTCAGACAGAATCGTGTGTGGGATAATCCAATCGTCTTTCTTCAAAAAATTCAGATGGACCTAGAAATAGAACATGCTTTAAATCTTTCCGACGGATGGCTATTGAAGAAAAGAGAGAGAGCAGCGCCGCTCTAAAGCCCCACACACGGTCGGATTTTCCGATGGATTCTGTCCTATCAGACAATGTTGTCGGAAATTCCGACCGTGTGTAGGCACCATCGGACAGTTTCCATCGGATTGTCCGACGGACAAAGTCCTATCTCCTGCTGGATAGATTTTTTGAAAACAAAGTCCGATCACACCAAATCCGATCGTGTGTAGCGAATTCCGACGGACAAAGTGCTACGCATGCTCAGATCACATTACAAGACCAAAACTATTGGCTACTAGCCTCTACGTAGTCCCGTCGTAGGCAACAAACGTCACCACGTTCAGAATGATCGGATTTTCCGACAACTTTGTCTGACCGTGTGTACGCAAAACCAACATCGGACAAAGTACGACGGACATGATCCGACGGACCTGGTCCTCGGATAATCCGAGCGTGTGTATGGGGCTTAAGAGTAGTGGGTCTGATTACAGTGGGAACTGTATGTGAAAATAAAAAGAAAGTATGTACTCACACTTTGTTTAAAAATATCAGGCACGTAGCGGTATCTTTATTTTGTCTGAAGTCCTCGGCCGTCCTCCGGTGTCATGGCTATGGTGGGGAAATTTCCCCACCATAGCCATGACACCGGAGGACGGCCGAGGACTTCAGACAAAATAAAGATACCGCTACGTGCCTGATATTTTTAAACAAAGTGTGAGTACATACTTTCTTTTTATTTTCACATACAGTTCCCACTGTAATCAGACCCACTACTCTTAGAGCGGCGCTGCTCTCTCTCTTTTCTCCTCTACACCAGAGTCTCTTTTGCTCTATGGAGCCGGCTGCCGCATCTTACAAGCACACACTGTTACTCCTGGACTGAGAAAAAAACTGTCCAAAAAACACTTCACAGTGTTTCTCCCCTTCAGCCCCCACTCTCTCTCGCCCACCCTCAGTGTCACTCCATCTGTGACCCCCCATACTTGCTCATCACTAGCTGTCGTCGGCGCTCCATCCTCCCCCTCTCCACTGTCTACTGGCTATTGAACTTCCTTTTCTAGTCCCGTCGTGCGTCATCGCGTTTGAAACTAACAGAATTTGGTCCGATCATGTGTGGGCAAGTCAGTTCGGTCGGAACGCCATCGGAACTTTGTCAGAACTCCGTCGGGAAGACCGTCAGAGTTTATTCTGACGGAAAGTCCGGTCGTGTGTACGTGGCATTATTTGCTCCCTTGTGTTCTGTTAACTATACAATTTAAAGCAGTTTTTATATTTGTTTGATAAGTGCAAAAAACAAAAACAATTCTGTTTATCCAGCTAGAAATCTTGTGAGCTGATAATTTCCTGTGCTCTCTTCCTTTGCTCTTCCCAGTTATCAGTTAGCGTTGTTTCCAGCAATCTCTGTCGACTACAAGCCACCCCTCCCCCTAAGTGATGTAGAGGGTGAGGTGTTTTATAGTCCTATCACATTCTTTCTAGGGTGACAATGCTGGACCTCCTAGTTACAGTATGGTTGTCACCCTAAGACAGGAAGTATGTTCCTGGCAGCATCACCAAGTAAAAAAAAAAAGAAGGAAAAAGTGTTAAAAAAACAAATTCAGCCACTAAAAGGCATAGTTTACCTTTACTAAAAAATTGCCAGAGATTGCATCATCCCAGCCCGCCTTGTTGTTAGGACGTTGCTAAGAGACTTCTAGCTCTTAAGCCGTCCATAGACAGATCAAAATTTGACTAGTTTAAGGGGATCTGGCTGAATTTCGATCCATCTATGGGCAGACTGGTTGTACTGAAGCTGATCCATCGATCCATCGAAACCTCCCACTGTCAGTATACAATAGCGCAGCGGGAGGGATTCCCCCATCAACACTGACTGTGTTGATGGGGGAATTGAGAGATCTTCTTTCCTTCAATCTGTGGTTGAAGGTAAGAAAATTGCATATTGTATGGCCAGCCTTGCTGCTCACCTCCACCATCACAGGAGTGAGCTAACAAATTAGGTCAGAGCTGCTGCATCAATGGAGAGAAAGTGCTTGTAAAGGGGGATGAATCAGAGAACGACCTTCTTCCAGTGAGGTTGGAGGTGAACAGTAAGAGCTAGGAGTCTTTTAGCAACAAGGCAGGATGGGGGAGGGGGGGTGCAATTTTGGGGAGTTTTTTAGTCAGGCTTCATGAGGTACAAAAATGGCCTACACCTATAGCAAGGGCATTATTCAACTTTAAACAGAGCTGCATAGTTTGTTTTTATCTACAGGCCCCTTGCCTGCATAGGCAGTTTTTTGGTAAAAGTGAACTAAACCTTTAAGGCAAGGTAAGCCGCAATACTTACTATTTTTGTGTTGAGTTTCAATATTTAGTAATTGATTGGCAGCATTATAGGAGCAGGACCTTTTTTCTGGTTCATGTTAGCTCAACTATTTACTGACGAGGATAGACAAATAGATATACCAGCTCATGGCACAATCATCCACATCTACATCCCATGTATTCATAGCAAAAGGAAGAACTAGAAGGAGAACCCCCCCTATTGAATTATGGAGGACTTTAATGGCTGTGGGGTTGTCAATGAGGTAACGCATCAATCAACTATTTTGTGAAAGTTAAAAACACAGCTTTATTATACGAAGATAAAAACAACTGTTGGATCCAATTGACCATTCAAATTTCTTATTTAAAAACGTTCCAGTGATAAAAATACAACGATCAACTTGAGCAGCTAAACAGAGTAGCTAAACAACAGCTAAATAACTAAACAGCTAAGCAGCTAAACTAAATATCAATTCATAGTTCCGGATATTCTCTTCCAACGCGTTTCACAGATTATATATGCTTCATCAGGGAACTTCAGTATACAGTCGTGCTCAAAAGTTTGCATACCCTGGCAGAAATTGTGAAATGTTGGCATTAATATTGAAAATATCATGCCAAAAAAAAATATTTTATTTAAGAATAGCAATCACATGAAGCCATTTATTATCACATCGTTTTTTGGATCCTTTTTTAATCATAATAATAATAGAAATCACCCAAATGGCCCTGATAAAAAGTTTACATACCCTGGAATGTTTGGCCTTGGTACAGACACAGAAGGTGGCACACACAGATTAAAATGGCAATTAAAGGTTCATTTTCCACATTTGTGGCTTTTTAAATCACAATTAGTGTCTGTGTATAAATAGTCAATGAGTTTGTTAGCTCTCACATGGATGCACTAAGCAGGCTAGACACAGCCATGAGGAGGTAGAAAAGAATAGTCAAAAGACCTACATAACAAGGTAATGAAACTTTACAAAGATGGAAAAGGATATAAAAAGACATCCAAAGCCTTAAATATGCAAGTCAGTACTGTTCAATCACTTAATAAGAAGTGAAAAATCCGGGGATCTCTTGATACCAAGCCAAGGTCAGGGAGATCAAGAAAGATTTCAGCCACGACTGCCACAGGAACTGTTCGGGATACAAAGAAAAACCCACAGGTAACCTTATGCCGCGTACACACAAAGGGATTATCCCGCGGGATTGTCCGCTGGACTTAGTCCACCAGATAATCCCCTCGTGTGTGGGCCTCCAACGGACTTTTTTTCAAAAAATCCGGCGGACTAAAGTTTTTAAGTTTTGTTTTAAAATTATCCGCTGGACTTGGCAGTCCGGTGGACAATACGGCCGTCTGTAGTATGGTCCGGCGGACCAAAAAGGACGCATGCTCAGTAGCAAGTATTTTTCTAGAATTTTTCTTTTTATAGTCCCGTCGTACGTGCTGTACGTCATCACGTGAACAGCCGGACTTTTAGCGTGATCGTGTGTGGTCAAGTCCGTTCGCTTTTTAGTCCGCCGAAGCCAGCTGGAAAGTCCGGCGGATTGTCCGCCGGGCTAGGTCCGGCGGGAAAAGTCCCTTCGTGTGTACGCGGCATTAGAAGAAATACAGGCTGCTCTGGAAAAAGATGGTGTGGTTGTTTTTAAGGAGCACAATATGATGATACTTGAACAAAAAAGAGCTGCATGGTCAAGTTGCCAGAAAGAAGCCTTTACACCTTGCTTTTTTGTGGCATTGGCGCAGTAAAGGCTTCCTTCTGGCAACTTAACCATGCAGCTCTTTTTTGTTCAAGTATCGTTGAATTGTGCTCCTTAAAAACAACCAAACCAAAGTCTTTTTGGAGAGCAGCCTGTATTTCTCTACCTGTGGGTTTTTCTTTGTATCCTGAGCAACTCTTCAGCCAGTTGTGGCTGCAATCTTTCTTGGTCTACCTGACCTTGGCTTGGTATCAAAAGAGCCCCTAATTTTCCACTTCGTAATAAGTGATTAAACAGTACTGACTGGCATATTTAAGACTTTAGATATATTTTTATATCCTTTTCCATCTTTGTAACATTTCATTACCTTGGTATGCAGGTCTTTTGACTGTTCTTTTCTACCTCCTCGTGGCTCAGTGTCTAGCCTGCTTAGTGCATCCATGTGAGAGCTAACAAACTCATTGACTATTTATACACAGACACTAATTGTGATTTAAAAGCCACAAATGTGGGAAATTAACCTTTAATTGTCAGTTTAACCTGTGTGTGCCACCTTCTGTGTCTGCACCAAGGCCAAACATTCCAGGGTATGTAAACTTTTTATCAGGGCTATTTGGGTGATTTCTGTTATCGTTATGATTTAAAAAGGATCCAAAAAAACGATGTGATAATAAATGGCTTCATGTGATTGATATCCTTAAATAAAAGACAGTTCTTTGGCATGATCGGTCATATTTTCAATATTAATGCCAAAATTTTACAGTTTCTGAAAATGCAAACTTTTGAGCACGACTGTATATCTGGAAAAGTATCATTCCAAAGGTGTTATTCAGTATTTAAACAATTGCAGATACCTACAAAATCATATGATTATGTATGTATCTTTTAATTTCATTTGATTATGTACTGTATGTATCTGTAATTTGTTTGATTATGTACTGTATGTATCTGTAATTTCGTTTGATTATGTACTGTACTGTATTTATCTGTAATTGTGTAAATACTGAATAACACATCTTTGGAATGATAAAATTCCAGGTATATACTGAAGTTCCCTAAGGAAGCAGATATATTCTGCGGAACGCGTTGGAACAGAATATCTGGAACTATGAATATCAACTCTGTTTAGCTGCTCAAGGTGATTGTTTTGTATTTTTATCACTGGAGCATTTTTAAATAAGAAATGTTAAAGGTCAATTGGACCTAACAGTTGTTTTTATCTTTGTATAATAAAATAAAATAATATTTCTTTACTTTTATAAAATAGTAGATTGATGCGTTACCTCATTGACAACCCCACAGCCGTTAAAGTCCTCCATAACTTAGGAGGAGGTAGGAGGAGGAGGTTCTCCCTCTAGTTCTTCCGTTTCCTATTTACAGAGGAGGAAAAGTGAAATACGGATCTTCATTTTTATAAATTACAGGCAATTCATCATTCCCTATGGTTGATGCTAGCATGCATGTACTACTTAGAGGGGTGAAGACGCTGCTTATTTTTGCACAGGGAGGTAGATCATGATAGCAGACAACGAACAATTTGCTTTAGGAAACTTGCACAATCAAGACAATACTACTAATATATTACGGTATATATTTCTGGGGAACAGTGGGGAATAGTCTGCCTAATCTTACATGGATTACCTGCATATTGTAGACATTGATTATTGGAAGTCTTAAATGATTTGCTTTTGCCTAGAATCTATTATCCTTTGTTGGAGGTAGAATGAACAAAGGAGGGTACAAATGACAGCACCCCCTCTCCCCGGCTGTCCTTTGAACATCCTTTGCGCTTTCATGTGTATAATAACCCCACAGTCTATCTTCTAAGGCGTGTCATAAATAGGTGACTGCCTGGCATGCAATTATGTGACAATATGCTCCCTAAATGTGTCTATCAGAGCCCACCATCCGTGTCACTATGGCATTAGTCAAGCATAACATGACCAGCTGCAGCCCAGCACTAGATAGGAGAAGACAAAGAAACCTAATGGAGGCTCACTAAGAGGTTAATATGGGAACCAGCAATATTTTCTCCCTCGTTCCCACTAGAAAATGAGCAATCACCAGTCATTATGCTTTTATTTCTATACAGTCAAAAGAGGGCTTGGGCACAAATAGATGTAATTGTCAATGCAATGCATTGATAGAGTGTGGTAATATATATTTTGTAAAAACTATTCTTCTAGAAAATAATGAATTATACTACTACTAATAATAACAATGCAATTATTCCTGCTACTACTAATAATATTAAAAACAATAATAATATCTATAACATTGCAAATAATAATAGCAATTCTTAGTGATGAAGTGAAGTGAGATTACAAATGAAAGACTGCCCCCGTGTGGACAAATGAGACATTTACTCATTTAACTTCAAGTCATGTACAGGTAGTCTACAATCTAGTGGCATTGATGCTACAATGACACTTATTATGCAGATTTTTGCAAAAACTGAAGCACAGAGAACAGAAAAAGATCAGCAGTTATCCAAAGCAGCCAAACTAAAACAGCCAACTAGATTCCGTGTCTTATTTGAGCTAATTGTATTTTTTTTTGGATACACTGTGCCAGTCTTTGAGATTCATTCATATTATATGTCTCCCTGCATGTGTATAAAACCTTGAATATGGATGTGTGGAAGTGGCTTGCATTCACAGGTAATGTCGTAGAGTGTAAACACACAGGTAAATCATCCGACAGTTCCTTATAGCTCTTATTGACTGTTGGTGAGATAATTATTAGTTTTTCTATTTATATGTTGATTCCTTGACTCGGCACACCTGATGTGGCTGTTATGAGGGTTTTCACTCTTCCTGATGGATTTAAGATTTATTTTACACTAGCAACAGTGTGCCTGTTTGGAATAGTCAAGATATTACAAAAAAAATCTTAAGAAATGTCTTTGTGGGTAGTATGTGCAAGAAAGGAGTGCAGAGCATATGATAGTAGGCAACATGGGCAGGAGAGGAGTACGAAGTAGGGTTGTAGGGTACTGATACTTTATTCAAGTACTCGCCGATACCGATTACTGATACTTTTATTTAAAGTCATGTGACAGTTTGACTGATGGGCACTAATAGGTGGCACTGATTGATGGCTGGCACTGATAGATGGCACTTACTGATGGGCACTGATAGGTGGCTGGCACTGATAGGTGGCTGGCACTGATAGATGGCACTGATAGGTGGCACTGACAGGTGGCTCTTATGGGCACTGATGGGCAGGCACCGAAATGCAGCAATAAATTACATGAGAGGAAAGAATTTAGTTTGAAATGCAATGCTGCAACGCCCATCTTGGTACACCCTGCACTCGGCTGCAGTAAGCAGTAGTGGACATCTTGTTAAACCTAGCCAAAACTATAGATGTCCGCTGCTGGCTTACTGAGGCCGAGTGCAGGGTGTACCAAGATGGGCGTCAGGATGTTCAACCGTTGGCGGCGACCGATCCTGAGGTGGCTGCACCCTGCACCCCTGCCAGCTTACCTAGGTAGTTCCACTGCCGTTGAGGACTCGCTCTCTGCTCCGTCGACTCCTCCTGCCCTCTCCACCCATTGACTCTGTCTGCTGACTTCCGGTTGCATGCAGTCCCTGACTCCACCCGTGGTATCAGATAAGGCATCTGGAGCATTTGTGCAAGTACAAGTACTTGCGCAAATGCTTGGTATCGGTCCCAATATCGATACTAGTATCGGGACAACCTTAGTACAAAGCATATGATGGTAGGCAATGCAGGAGAGGAGTGCAGAGCGTATGATAGCAGGCAACATGTTAGGGTTGCCACTTTTTCTTCAAGTCAAACCCAAACACTTTAGCAGCACAGTAACATTTTTTGGTTTTAGTATACACTATAGGATTGTATACCTGGTATATACAGACCTGGGACACCTTTGGGCACTCCAAAAAGAATAGTAACGTGGCACACATAGTGCCTCCTCACCCTCCTGTTAAGCCTTGTTCAAAGCCACATTCCTGTCTGAATAATGTGTCCAGGATTCAAGAGGACTGAAACCCAGACACATGATTCAAAACCCTGACTGTCCGGGTAAATCCCCTCCCCCCCCCCCCCCCCCCATTCATGCATCAGGCCCCTAATCTGCATCCAGGGCACCAGACGCATGGATTTCATTTTTCTTTCTTTTTTTTTTTTTAAGCACATGATCAGAGCCTGAGGCTCCAATTGGCATCACAAAAGGGTGGGCTCAGGGCGCAGAGCACTATGTGATATATATGCAGCGGTGGTTGGAGTGGAAAGGAGGAGTAGAGGAGTGAAGGAGGAGGGGGAGGCGGGGGGAGCTGGCGGCAGCCAATGAGTGTGCAGTCTCTGGTGTTCTGCCAAAACACCAGCAGTGCCGTGCAGAGGCAGAGTTGAAGCAGGGAGAAGAAAATGGCAATATCTGTCAGTAGTGTGCCACGGCCTGGCTCTGTCCACCTGGCTGCTCTCCTACTGTTTCTGCCTAGAAGGAGGGAAATCGATTGTGGATGGGGTAAGGGCAGACCCAGCGGCGGGGGGGGTTTGTTTACCGCCCCCCCCCCCCCCAAAAAATGGAGCACCAGCCGCCACTGTAGAAGAGGAGTACAGAGCGTGGTGCAGGAGAGGAATGCAAAGTGTGTGATAGTAAGCAACATGTACAGAAGAATAGTGCAGAGTGTATGATGGTAGGCAACATTTGCAGGAGAGGAATGCAGATCATATGATGGCAGGCAATGCAGGAGACAAGAGCAGAGCATATGATAGTAGGCAATGCAGGAGAGGAGAGTATAGCAGAGCGTATGATGGTAGGCAATGCAGGAAAGGAGTGCAGAGCATATGATGGTAGGCCATGCAGGAGAAGAGTGCAGAGTGTATGATGGTAGGCAATGCAAGAAAGGAGTGCAGAATGTATGATAGTAGGCAACATGTGCAGGAGAGGAGTACAGAGCAAATGATAATAGGCAATGCAGGAGAGGAGTGCAGAGTGAGTGCATATGATGGTAGGCAACATGTGCAGGAGAGGAGTGCAGAGCGTATGCTAGTAGGCAACATGTTCAGCAGAGGAGTATGGAGCATATGATGGTAAGCAAGGTCCAGGAGAGGAATGCAAAGCGAATGATAGTAAGCAGCATGTACAGAAAAAGAGTGCAGATCGTATGATGGTAGGCAACATGTACAGGAGAGGAGTGCAGAGTGTATGATAGTAGGCAACACTTGCAGGAGAGGCGTGCAGACCATATGATAGTAGGCAGTGCAGGAGAGGAGATCAGAGCAGAGCGTATGATGGTAGACAATGCAGGAGAGGAGAGCAGAGCGTATGATGGTAGGCAATGCAGGAGAGGAGTGCAGAGCGTATGATAGTAGGCAATGCAAGAGAGGAGAGGAGAGCAGAGCGTATGATGGTAGGCAATGCAGGAAAGGAGTGCAGAACATATAATGGTATGCAACATGTTCAGGAAAGGAATACATGTCTTTGTGGGTAGTATGTGCAGGAGAGGAGAGCAGGGTGTATGATGATAGGCAATGCAGGAGAATAGTGCAGAGCGTATGATGGTAGGCAATGCAAGAAAGGAGTGCAGAGCGTATGATAGTAGGCAACATGTGCAGGAGAGGAGTGCAGAGCGTATGATAGTAGGCAACATGTGCAGGAGAGGAGTGCAGAGCGTATGATAGTAGGCAACATGTGCAGGAGAGGAGTGCAGAGCGTATGATAGTAGGCAACATGTGCAGGAGAGGAGTGCAGAGCGTATGCTAGTAGGCAACATGTAAGCGAAGAGCATATGCTAGTAGTAGTAGGCAACATGTGCAGGAGAGGAGTATGGAGCATATGATGGTAGGCAAGGTGTAGGAGAGGAATGCAAAGCATATGATAGTAAGCAGCATGGACAGGAGAGGAGTGCAGAGTGTATGATGATAGGCCACATGTACAGGAGAGGAGTGCGGAACATATGATGGTAGGAAAAATACAATTGGCGGGGGGGTTAGTACAACTAAGGGGCTGTCACAGGCTCTTATCAAGCGAGCCTGACAATTCCCACCCTTTCCGCTCAGATCCACTATTCATAGAAGACAAACTGCAGTGTCTATGACTGGAACAGGATCTAAGGATGGAGGACGGGCCAATTATTGAGATCTCTGCCCCCTCCATTTAAAGACTGCATTTCATTCATAGAAGCTGTAGAGCTGGCTTCTATGGATGGAGGAGATGGGTGGAAAGAGCAGGCATAGTCAGGTTCTCTTGATGACGGCTTGTGACAGCCCATTAAGATTGTATTAGCCCTTGCTGCACCCAAAGATTATGACAATGGGTTGGGGCAGGACAGAGGGTGATTACTACTACTACTACTAACAGCAACCAAATCAACACAAGGGACACATCCTACTGACTGTAAGTTATGTCCCTTGTGCTGATATGTCTATTTTCAGTTTTGGCTGAACTTAGGCTTTGAACATTTATCACATTTTTACACGCATACTGCTGCATATTTTTATTATATTATTGCATACCTATGCAGGTGCGTCATCTGTGTCTTCATAAGGTTGTTGAAAGGTCTCAAGCCTCATACACACGATCGGATTTTCCACCGGGAACTGTGTGATGACAGACCGTTGGCCTAAAATCCAACCATTTGTACGCTCCATCGGACAATTGTTGTTGGATTTTCCACGGACAAATGTTGGATGGCAGGCTTATACATTTTCAGCAGACAACAGACTGTTGTCGGTTTTTCCGAGCGTGTGTACACAAGTCCGTCATACAAAAGTCCAAAGTACAAACACGTATGCTCAGAAGCACAGATGAGCTGGAAGCTGTCAGTCTTGTAAACTAGCGTTCGTAATGGATAATTAACATTCGTGACGTGGCAAATTATGAAATCTCAAAATGCAGCACACAATTCTCTTCTTCTAATGGGATAATAATGAAGCTGCTTTGCTGGTGATACTGATGGAGTTGTGGCAAACTAATTTTCAAAGGGTTTTTTTTTTTTTTAGTGATATCAAGAATAATATTATTATGCTTGTTATTTTTTTTTTTTTTTGGTGCAAGTTACCACAACACCATTATCCCGTAGTTTTTAAGATCAAAGATACAACTATGTTGGTGTCCCTTGTGAATTTTACATTGTATTTTTTTAAATGTAACTGCCTACTCCCAAACTGTCATTTGAAGTAAAACACATAGCCAAGTATTATTCTACACAATTTTTTTCATTGTGCATTAAAAAAACAAAACAAATACAATTAGACATGCTATCTGCCAATAGAACTTAACCAAAAAGTGCATTCTATGCATCCAAAATTATAGAAAATATAACAAATTAAATCATTATTCAACCAAAAAATTTAATAAAAGCCTCATGCATGTGTCCTGCTTCTTAATATAGGGGGTCAACAATGCCAAGAGTTGGTGAAAGCAGAGATAATTATTCCGAAAATCATCTGGATTATTCTCCTGGAGCTCCCACAGCAAAGGCATATGACATAATTGGTCACGATTAATAAAGAAACCAATTTTTGGTCCAAGAAATCCTCCTCCTCCTGTTTCTGGACTGGACTTGGGTCAAAGCAATTACCAATAATAAATAGCACATTATCTCCTCCGATTCCGCAACATGGCTGGTTAACGAACAGCCGTTCAGAAACAAACTGAAACAAACTGAAAAGCACAAAATGAAAAGCGTGAAACTGAAAATCGCAAAATGAAAAGCGCAAAATGAAAAGCGCAAACTGAAAAGCACAAAATTAAAAGCATGATTCAACACTCACCAAACTTCTACTAACATGAAATTAGCAGAAGGAGCCCAAAGGGTGGAGCCTGACAATTGAGCTTCCTCTGTATCAGCTCATAGTACATCTAGTACGTCACTACTTTCGTGTTTTTTGGCCGACATTTCCTTGCCATTTGTATGCAAGACAAGTTCCTGGCCAACGCCCTTCGGACAAAAGTCTGACGTTTTGTCTGCGGAAAATCTGACTGTGTGTACAAGGCTTCACTGAAGCACAGGCTCTAGAGGTAACTGGTAAATGAAGCCTTGATAGTGAGGATAGACCTGGCTACAATTGCCTTGTTTTTGCCTTGCCTCCATTCCCAGTAGTGAACATTTTTGTGGAAATGCGTCAGGTCGGAGAATCCCTGTAATGCCACCCAACTGATTAGACGAATGATATCGCCGCCAGATACTACAATTTTTTCATGCCTGAAATTTCTGCCTTGTTGTAAGTGTAACCTTTTAAATATATCCATGCAGTGTTACACTATTAGGTTTTTTTCTTTCCTTATCTATATGATTTCCTGAAATTTGGCATTCCTTTACATTGTTATGGATATAAAGATCTGGTATCAATACACTTGAGATTTCCAAGCCAGTTAATTTGCTGAACGCCCATGAAAGCAATCTAATTCCTTGGTCTTTGAATCACCTGAGTTCAAGTCTGTGAGTTGCATGAAAACAGCCTGCAGGACAACCAAGTGGGTGATATCCAGACAGGCGAATATACTCCTACAGCGAGTTTGATCTCTGTAACAGGGGTCCACCATATCTGGTAAGAGGCCAACTTTTACCCTGTGAGACATCATATCTTCAAATATATGTAATTGTTTTCAAGCGGAACATATCAGACACCTTGCAATGCTCAGTGATTGAAAGCAAAGGAGACATCTGCAGGAGATTGCCTGAATGAGATTCCATTGCATCTGTTCACTATATGAACTTTGTGTATTACAAATAAGAGTCACAACAGGCACTTATTATTTATAATAAGTTTATTGAATGTTTATTAATTTTGCACTTTTTTGAGCACTGTTTTTATATTGTGGTTTATGCATCAGTCACTTTATTAATTTTCATTATATTGAATCACATTTGCATCAAGTATTATCTTATGCACAAGGATCACTTTCTAAATGTATACAGTGTCACATTTTATATGGTTTAACACAGGAAATAGCGCTCCATATATAAATACAAATTGCCTTGCTGATGAATCATGAAGCAGAGTAGATTTTTTTTTTCTAGGACATCTTGCACAAGCAGCTCAATAAGCCAAACCGAGTCTCTCTTTCAGTATAATATTGCTAATGATGAACTTTACAACAAAATAATTTTTGCCAAAATCACTCCACTCATCCCTAGTGAAGGCACTCTAGCTGTCCTGAGTTTGTCCTATGCAGGCAAAGTTTGGGCAGCCTCTAACTCCCAAAAACTTACATTATCAATGGGAGGCCCATCAGGTGAGGTAAGAGTTTCATTCCTGATTGTCATCTACAGGATAAATAAAGCCAAGAAAAAATGTAACATGTTGCATCCTACCAGTCCTTAAAATGGAACTTCACTCTCTCAATAAATATAGTCTATTTAATCCTAATCCTGCTTGCATTAGTAAATAGACAGGAAATATATCATATTTACTTGTTTTAAACTCTTATTTTGCATTTCCTCAATTACTTCCTGAAAGTTAATAGTAGATATTCTGGATGACCATCCTTCTTGTAGGTACACCAACAGGGCCCTCAGATATCTGGAGACACCTAATGAAAGAGAGACAGGTTGTGTATTCAAAAGATGTCTGCGTTTATTGAGCGTGAAAGTAGCTTAAATTCAGTACAGAACAGAGGAGGGGGAGTGTTTAGTTTAATGCATTCGTGTCTAGGGTTACTTGTTACTTGATATATATCTATCACGAGTTAGATAAGACATCTGGTCATTAGTCACATTTCTTGGCTGATCGCCTAAAACTAAACAGGATATACATTCCGAGAACAGGTTTGATTTAATTTTAAATTGTTTTTATAAAATTTTTACACATTTAAAAAATCTTACATACTTTGCAAAATAATTTGCAAATCATTCATAAAAATACAAAACATTTTCAAGGTACACATAAATACATAAAAAAATACATTAGGTACATGAATGGATCTGTCCTCTACTGATCTACCTGGACCATCTAAATTACCACCAATGAGAAGGGAGAAAAAAGAAAGAAGGATAAATCTGGAAGCAGGCCCATTCCACTATCTCCACCCCCCCCCCCCCAAAAAAAAGGGGGGGAGAGGGGATTTTCAAAATCAATATCCCCACATAACCCGTGTCAATTTATCCTTACTTTCATGGTAAGAGAAAATCCAATCTCTCTGTCCCCGTATTGTCCACCTTCAGAGCAAAAGAAGAAAAAAAAAATGAAAAGGGGGTGCAGAAATACCCCCCCCCCCCCGTGCACTACATTATCTCTTTATACCGTGCCTGTTTTTCCTACTTTCGAGGGGAAGGGAGGAGAAGATCTCCTCCCTCTATCCCCATTACCATCCTCCTTCAATTTGTGCGAGAAGGAAGAGAAAAAATTAAAATAAACGAGAACAGGTTTGACTGCAGTGACCACATAAGGGGGGATGCTGTGCAAGCATTCTTGTACAATCTTACACAAGTTTGAACTTACACAATAAGGGGCTTCATACAAAATGGAGTCATGATGGTTCATTCATATTATTACAAAAGGTGCATTTCGTATATTAGATTACAAGGCACAAGGGGCTTTTTACTTTTATACATCCCAGGTGTCTTCAGGCACAGTGGTGTAGTGGCTAGCACTTTCACCTAGTAGCATTAGGGTCGCTGGTTCAAATCCCAACCATGACACCATCTGCCTGGAGTTTGCATGTTCTCCCTGTGTCTGCGTGGGTTTCCTCCGGGTTCTCCGGTTTCCTCCCACACTCCAAAGACATGCTGGTAGGTTAATTAGATCCGGTCGAAAAAACAAAAAATTGGCCAAATATGTGTATGTTGTATGTGTTTGTAAGCGCGTCGGGACCCCATGGAGCAAAGGACCGTGCTATACCGCAGATGGACACCGGCGGCAAAAAGCGACCTGAGGCGATTCAGTTTGCATAGGTAGCGCTATACAAGTCACTCATTCATTCATTCATTCAGGAGGGGAGGGAGGGTTCTCAGCTCAGCCCATGCTTGTGCTAAGGGCAGATGAATTCCAGAAAGTAAATGCTACATGAATCATCTGCCCTTGCTCAGGATGGCCACTGCCAAAAATGCCAGGGGGTGTTTTTCAAGATGATTTTTCAGCAAAATAAAGCATGGAGACATGGATGGGTGCAGAATTTGCTTTGAATATTAAAAATGAATTAAATAGCATTTTTGTTTTTTTGCTTAGATGCAGTGCAGTTCCACTTTAAATGTGGTGGCTGCATTAGATTTCATTTTTGAAACTTATTTATCTTGCCACAAATGCAGTATCCTTGTCCTTGACCCATGGTTATGGGATATTATATATTGTACAGTGGCGGAAGGTGGTCATTTTTCAACCCGCACCACCCCCCCTCCGGTCCAGTTGGTTAGGTCTGGAGCACTTACCCAGTCTATGGTGGGCATCGCCTCACCCGGGAGACAGGCGGTGGGCTTCACAACTGTTTCCGTCTCCTCCCTCCATCTCAGTGGCAAATCGGAATGCCTCTCCTTTTGGCCAATTGGAAAACGGGTCTCAGACCCGCTTCCTGTTTGGCATGAAGGAGAATCAGTGTGAAAATAGTGAATATTCATTCGCTATTGTCACACAAGTGGGTGGACTCGGTTTGCAGTGCTCTGCATCCCAAGCCCACCCTTTTTGAAGCCTATTAGAGCCTCTGGCTCTAATGACATACTTCAAAAGAACATCCCCCAATTGAAATTCATGCATCCGGCGTCCTACGTGGGGGCCAGACGCATGGATGGGGGGGCAGCGCCTGTGCGCCCTTAATGAACAGGCCTCCTCTGATATTGTATAACTTTATCTTTATAGTCTCTGCTATTAAATAACACTAAATACTTAACCAATATATAGGGCAACCTTTCTCAACCTTTGCAACACAGAGGAACCCTTGAAATAGCTTTCCGGTCTACGGGAACCCCTGCTAAAAATGACTACATCTACAGCCCATGACACATTAGTGTGATGGTCAGTGGGAAGAATGGTCCCTACACTTGTGGTCATTGGGAAGAATTACCCCCTTATAGAAAGCTAAAAATATTAATGGTGTCAGTGGGAACTTATCTGAGAGGCAGACATTGTTCATTGCTCAAGGAACCCCCAGCAACCTCTGGAGGAACCCTAGAGTTACATGGAACCCTGGATGAGGGGTTGATTTACTAAAGGCAAATAGACTGTGCACTTTGCAAAGTTCAGTTGCTCCTGGGCTTAGTAAATGAGGTAAAGCTTCACTTTGCAAAGAATACCCAATCACATCCCAGGGAAAAAAAAGCAGCATTTTTGCTTGCACATGATTGGATGGTGGAAGTCAGCAGAGCTTCTGCTCATATATTATGCTCAGGAGCAACTGCACTTTGCAAAGTGCACAGTCAATTTGCCTTTAGTAAATCAAACCCACAGATTTGTAGGGTCTTTGGCTTTGAAATATTTTTTTTTAAATAGTAAAACTTGGTCATAAAATACCACAATGTACAGGAAAACAGCGTGCGCGCACCCATCCAGATGACAGCAGAATACTGAGTAAAAGGCTGTTTGTCATGCCTTTTGTTGTGTGATGAGAACGAGGTGTGATTCACTACTGGGAGATAATGGTTGCTGGTAAAGCGTATTATTTAGATAATGTCAGCTTATCAAAATGTTCTGATACTGTGGAGTAGTAATCAGAGCGTTCAGCTCTCCTCCTACCATTTTGAGTTCAGTTTTTCTCATATCTCATATGCTCTTATGTGAAAACAAAAGTAAAAGACACACAGAAATAAGTAGCTCCTGGTATTGGGTCCAGCTCACATATTTGGTTCACTATGTACACAAATATTTAAAATTCAATACAGTCTTTTGGAAGGTCCAAGTCCATCTTAAATGTGGCCTATAGTCTAATCACACCCATCATCCTGACCTCTCTATTGTTTGTATTCGAAAATAGTAAGAGGGTAGTTTTAAAGGGGTTGTAACAAACATGCCTATACTTACCTCCTCTGTGCAATGGGTTTGCACACAGCAGCCCCGATCCTCCTTTTCTGGGGTGCCCCGTCGGTGCTCCAGGCCCCTCCACTTCGGGTGCCTCTACAAAAAGCTGCATTCCCTGGGTGGCACACGTGCAGGCTCGCTCCCGAGTCCCACTGCTGCGTCCATTGACACAGACAGCGAGACTCGGCCCCCCACTCCCGTGTCACTGGATTTGATTGACGGCAGCAGGAGCCAATGGTTCCTGCTGTTATGAATCTGTCCAATGAGGAGAGAGACAGCGGCTGGAGTCGCTGGGCTCATGCACAACGCTGGATCAGATTGGGCTCAGGTGAGAAAAATGGGGTCTGGGGGGAGCTGCAGCACAGAAGGTTTTTCGCTTTAGTGCATAGAATGCATAAAGTCGAACTATAAGCAAAACTTTTTTTTTCATTTTGGATAGAGTAAAGGAGGGTTATAACCCCTGTCAGACTTTTTTTGCCATCTGTGTCCCATTGCAGAGATTTCTCTTCACTTCCTGTAAATAAATCTTTGGGACCCCCAGGTCACCAGAACTAGTGTCCCCATTGGAAGATTTCCCATCTATTACTAATTTCTTTTAATTTCACTTTCAATGATAATGGAAATAGAGATGGTGAATCGGGGGCACGGACAACAATAAAAACGGTATAAATAAATGTGTAGCGCTGAAAATATTAATGTGAAAACCTGGAAATGGTTCCAGGCAAGGGATTATACAATCCAAAGCTATGAATAAATCAAAAGGAATGCAAATCTGTGCCAAAAGTAACACAGTGACGTGTGGCTAATGCCAAATACATACAAATATATGCAAACTGAAAAACACATGTGGGTGTTGAGGGCACAGAGGGAAATGTTATATAGTCCACATGAAAAATATCAAATGCAAAAACGTAAAAAAAAAAAATTCACGAATGAAAGTAAAGTGAATAATACAGTGTGAAAAGAGTGGTCAGTCCACAAGATGAAGAGCCAACAAATTGGGGCAATGTAATGATAAGTCTATATATATGGAACACCAAGATAAATTCACAATGTGATCTCAAGTGAAATGGCAATCCTTCATTCAGATGTTTGGTGATCAGAACATTCAACAAATTCAGCAACACCTGGGGTTGTGCCTCCACTGTCTAGGGATAAAGGGGATTTGGTACTCTTACCCTGAGTTGTGAATACACACGCCAGCGGCGGTGAATCATACAAGCATGGATGCAAACTGGGATTGCAGGTGTCAAACTTCAATGAGGACTCGCTCCAGCTCCTTCTCTGACGGTCATCAGGTGTACAGATCAGGAATTCCTGCAGTCACCAACCACACTCTCCAAGCAGTGATGCCAACAACAGTTGTTTAACCGCTTGCCGACCGCCTCGCGCCAATATACGTCGGCAGAAGGGCTCGTACAAGCAGAATCACGTACCCGTACGTTGCCCTTTAAGAGGCCGCCTGCGGGCGCAGGTGCTGCAAGCTCCCCGAGTCGGGTTGCAGGTCCCGTGGACTTGATCGTCGTCTCACGAGGAGGAAGAACGGGGTGATGCTAATGTAAACAAGCATCTCCCCGTTCTGCCTAGTGACAGTGTCACTGATCTCTGCTCCCTGTGATTGGAGCAGAGATCAGTGACGTGTCACACACAGCCACGCCCCCCACAGTTAGAAACACTCCCCAGGACACACTTAACCCATACACTGCCTCCTAGTGGTTAACCCCTTCACTGCCAGTGTCATTTACACAGGAATCAGTGCATTTGTATAGCACTGACTGCTGTATAAATAACAGTGGTCCCCAAAATGTCGGATGTGTCCGCCATAATGTCGCAGTCACCATAAAAATCGCTGATCGCCGCCATTACTAGTAAAAAAAAAAAATATTAATAAAAATGCCATAAAACTATCCCCTGTTTTGTAAACGTTATAACTTTTGCGCAAACCAATCAATAAACGCTTATTGCGATTTTTTTAATGAAAAATATGTAGAAGAATACATATCGGCCTAAACTGAGGGAAAAATAGTTTTTTTATATATTTTTGGGGGATATTTATTATAGCAAAATGTAAAAAATAATGTGTTTTTTTCAAAATTTCGCTCTTTTTTTGTTTATAGCGCAAAAAATAAAAACTCCAGGGGTGATCAAATACCACCAAAAAAAAGCTCTATTTGTGGGGAAAAAAACGTCAATTTTGTTTGGGAGCCATGTCGCATGACCGCGCAATTGTCAGTTAAAGTGACACAGTGCCGAATCGCAAAAAGTGCTCTGGTCGGGAAGGGGCAAAATCTTCCGGGGCTTAAGTGGTTAAGGATGAGAAAGAGAAAAAAACCTTCACATGGCATAGATCAAAAATGATGAGGTTTATTTGAATAAAAAGTACAACATCAGGGCAGATGGGTACTATATAAAAGTGATCACATGAACATTTAAAAATTGCGCAGTAGGTAGAGTTTAAGCAAGTGTTAAAATCCGACGCGTTTCGTCCGCACAGACTTCAACTTGGGCATTGAGCTATAAAAACCGGCAGGTGTTCTAATTCCTCTCCACTCTATCCAAAACTAAAAAAAAAGTTTTGCCTTTAGTTACACTTAAAGGTAAAAAACCTTGAGGCTTTACAATCACTTTAAATCACAGCTGTGATCACAGAAATCGATATGCAGTCAAATAGACATTGCAATAGCAATCTCCCTTTGCATATTGCATATCTATAATTTTTATTGCATAAGTCATTACAGACCTTAAACACCTCAGTACAGTGCATTTTCACCCCCTTCCTGCCCAAGCAATTTTTCAGCTTTCAGCGCTGCCGCACTTTGAATGACAATTGCGCGGTCATACAACACTGTACCCAGATGAAATTGTTATAACTTTGTCCCCATAAATAGAGCTTTCTTTTGGTGGTATTTGATCACCTCTGCGGTTTTTATTTTTTGCGCTATAAACAAAAGAATAGGGACACATTTAAAAAAAAAATACAATATTTTTTACCTTTTGCTATACTAAATATCCCCAAAAAATATATAAAAAAACTATTTTTTTCCTCAGTTTAGGAAACTTATATTCTTCTACATATTTTTGGTAAAAAAACGATTATTGATTGGTTTGCACAAAAGTTATAGAGTTTACAAAATAGGGGATAGTTTTATAGCATTTTTATTAATATTTTATTTTTACTAGTAATGGCGGCGATCTGCGATTTTTATTGTGACTGCGACATTATGGCGGACACATCGGACATCTTTGACACATTTTTGGGACCATTGTCATTTATACAGCAATCAGTGCTATTTAAATGCACTGATTCCTGTATAAATGACACTGGCAGTGAAGAAGTTAACCACTAGGGGGCGGGGAGGGGTTAACAAAAAATATATAAAAAAACGATTTTTTCCTCAGTTTAGGAAACTTATATTCTTCTACATATTTTTGGTAAAAAAATTAGCAATTAGCGATTATTGATTGGTTTGCGCAAAAGTTATAGAGTTTACAAAATAGGGGATATTTTTATAGCATTTTTATTAATATTTTATTTTTACTAGTAATGGCGGCGATCTGCGATTTTTATTGTGACTGCGACATTATGGCGGACACATCGGACATTTTTGACACATTTTTGGGACCATTGTCATTTATACAGCAATCAGTGCTATTTAAATGCACTGATTCCTGTATAAATGACACTGGCAGTGAAGAAGTTAACCACTAGGGGGCGGGAGGGGTTAACATATTCCCTGGGAGTGATTCTTACTGTGGGGGAAGGGGACTCACAAGGGGAGGAGACCGATCAGTGTTTCTCTGTACAGAGAACACACCATCGGCTCCTCTCCTCTGACAGGACCGTTGATCTGTGTGTTTACACACACAGATCCACGGTCCCGCTGTGTTACCGGGCAATCGCCGGTGCCCAGCGGACATCGCGGCCGCTGGGCACGCGCATCGTGTGCCCAGTGACACAGTGGCCATGCGCGCGCTCCCTGGAGGGCCGTGAAGGGGAGGACGTCATATGACGTCCTCCTGCGCTGAGAGCTGCGCCGCCTGGCCGTCAATAGACGGCTGGCGGTCGCGAGGTGGTTAATGTGCATTACAAAGACGCATATAGCCTATATAATTTTTTAGGGCAGCTATATGCTTCTTTGTAATGCAGATTAAGGTCAGTAAAGACTTAAATGCAATAAAAATTATGGATATGTAATATAATATGCTATAACACTACTGATATGTGTTTTTGCATTGTAGATTATTGTATATGCATAGTAAGCACCCCTGAAGAAAATGGTGACTTTGAAACATGCCGTACTTCATCATTTATGTAATTGGATGTATTTCTATGTAGACAAGGCTGCAGATGGACACTGATAAAGCTGCATTGATGGGCATTTAAATGTACGTTTTTTTCCTTAAAATTCCCTCCTAAACTTGGGATGCGTGTTATACGCCGGCGCGTGTTATACGCTGATTAATACGGTAACTAGATTAACAAAACACATTTTTTCATCGTGCACATGTCTTATTACTTCATATGCACAGTGCCAGATAGCTAGGTCTGTGCTTTGTGTAGTTGTCACTTCCCAGTATATTGCTAGGTTAACTTGTCTATTGCAGTATACTATAGTTTATATGCAGCTCCTGTTATTCTAGTTAACCCTGTCCCTTCTGGTCTGGGAGTCTATAGCTAGTTTTAGCTTAAAGCGGTTGTATACCCTAAAATTCAACTTACACCTACAGGTAAGCCTAGATTAAGGCTTACCTGTAGGTACAAGAAATATCTCCTAAACCTGCACGGTTTAGGAGATATTTGAAAAGAACGTTTTACAACGTTGTCTACGGCGCATGCGCGCCGTAGACAACGGTGCATTTACAGGGTTAATCCCCATCTTCAACTGCGGCTCACCGCAGTTGAAGTGACGCGCATTCGCGGAGCGACGTCCTCGCCGCTCTGGCCAATCACAGTGCCGCAGCGGCGCTGTGATTGGCCGGATCGGCGATACCCGGAAGGGTATCTGTTTAGATATGGATGCGGCCAGAGGGGGATAAGAACACGGCGTCGGGGGCCCCGATCTAAGGTAAGTGATGCATAATGAGCTAGTATGCTAGTCATACTAGCTCATTATGACTTTGTCTTGCAGGTAGTTAACCAAAATTTTTTTTTTTAAATGGGTATACAACCACTTTAACCACTTCAGCCCCGGACCAATTGGCAGCCAAAGGACCAGGCCCCTTTTTGCAATTCGGCACTGCGTCGCTTTAACTAACAATTGCGCGGTCATGCGACGTGGCTCCAAAACAAAATTTGCGTCCTTTTTTTCCCACAAATAGAGCTTTCTTTTGGTGGTATTTGATCGCCCCTGCGGTTTTTATTTTTTGCGCTATAAACAAAAATAGAGCGACAATTTTGAAAAAAATGCAATATTTTTTACTTTTTGCTATAATAAATATCCCCAAAAAATATATAAAAAAACATTTTTTTTCCTCAGTTTAGGCCGATACGTATTCTTCTACATATTTTTGGTAAAAAAAATTGCAATTAGCGATTATTGATTAGTTTGCGCAAAAGTTATAGCGTTTACAAAATAGGGGATAGTTTTATAGCATTTTTATTAATATTTTTTTTTTATTAGTAATGGCGGCGATCAGCGATTTTTATTGTGACTGCGACATTTTGGCGGACACATCGGACATTTTTGACACATTTTTGGGACATTTGTCATTTATACAGAAATCAGTGCTATTTAAATAGCACTGATTCCTATGTAAATGACAGTTGTAGTTAGGGGGTTAACCACAAGGGGGCGGGGAGGAGTCAGTGTGACGTGTTGTGTTGTGTTTACTGTAGGGGGGCGTGGCTGTACGTCTGACGTCATTGATCGGCGTTCCCGATGACAGGGAACCGCCGATCACTGACAGTCAGTGTAGGAAGCGCGGGGAGAGGTTTGTTTACATAGACCTCTCCCCGTTCTTCCGCTCTGTAACCCGATCGCGGGATACCAGCGGCGATCGGGTCCGCTGGTCCCGCGGCCGGGGTCACGGAGCTCCCGACCGGGTCGCGAGCGCGCCGCTAGCGGCGCGCGCGCGACCCACGGGCAGGCACATGCACGATCACGTACAGGTACGTGATTCTGCCTGCCCGTGCCATTCTGCTGATGTATATATGCAGTGGCCGGTCGGGAAGCGGTTAAGGCATGAAAACCAGCATAGAGCAGAGCCAGGCTATTGCTCCTGCTGGCCATGTCAGTATCATAGGCTTAGAGGTCCAGTTGTATGTTAAATTAGAAACTCTTAGTGAAGGACTAAAGTGCAAAGTAGATAGGCCGTCTCTGAGTTCCAGTGCCACATCACAGTTCCTGCCACTGAAGACTACATTCCTGGCTGGTTGGACAACAGTTTGAGGATCCCCCATGACTTATGACCCTGTCTTTAGATCTCTGACATAAATATAATGGCTGCATTATTCTCACGGGCACCAGCAACTGGACTTTACTCAAACAAATATACACCTGGGTATATGTGCATAATTCCACCAGGACTTCTTTCAGGTCCTTCATTTTTAATATTGGTTTGCACATTGGAAGTATGTATTGTTAATAATCTCTTCTTATAAAAAGCTTGCATTAATTCTATATTGGTGTGCATCTATATGCTTAGGGTTCGTGTTATATGCTGGTTTCAGCAGTTCCTCTGATCCCAATTACTTTGTTAAAATAACTGATTCATTTCCCAGTAAGGGAATCCCCTCATAGAGGTTCAGTTCATAGAGGCACTGTCCTGGGTGGAGGCACTGCCAATTGTATTATCAAACCCACTCTTCCACTTACTGAGGGTTCTGGTTCTCTTATTTACCTACAGGTTTAGCGCAATATCCTGTTTGGGGAGGACCATTTCTCATAAACCCCCAAAAGAGGGCTACATTCATTTTAAACTTTCCTCCTGCTAGTTTGAGGTCATATCCCTGTGTTCCTGATCTTAACTCTATATTGAAAATACTGCCCTCCTGAACCTTATTCACACCCTTAATATATTTATAGGCTTCAGTCATGTCTCATATTTCCCTTTTTTTCACCAGATTGTACACATTAGCTTCCAAAAGTCTCTTCTGATATCTTATCACCCAGATCTTTGGTCATTTTTGTGCTGTCTCTGGACTTATTGGAGTTGATTTACTGAAGGCAAATAGACTGTGCACATTGCAAATGCAGTTGCACTCTACAAAGTAGGTAAGTGCAAGCTTTGCTGGATTCCATCATCAAATCATGTGCAAGCAAAAACTTTACTATACTTTACTTGTATATGATTGGTATTCTTTGCAACCTGGATATTTGCCTCATATACCAAGGTCTGCAGCATCTGTACTTTGAAGAGTCCAGTTGCGCTTGCAAGTGCACAGTCTATTTCCCTTTAGTAAATCAACCTTAGTGCATCCTATCAATATGTTTTTGTAAGTGAGATCTCTGGAACGGGATACATTATTCTAAAT
This sequence comes from Lithobates sylvaticus, assembly GCA_028564925.1. Lineage (NCBI taxonomy): Eukaryota > Metazoa > Chordata > Amphibia > Anura > Ranidae > Lithobates > Lithobates sylvaticus. Next base: position 472,386,477 of record CM053030.1, read on the forward strand.
AAGGTCTAACTAAAGATCTTTATGGGGGAATCAGAAATCCCTTCTTGCCATTGATGATCCCTCTAGTAATAACTAAAACTCTATATAGGCATATCAGGACCTCCTTCCTCCTGGTGGAGACCCCTCTAGTGATGACTAAAGATTTATATAGGAAAATCAGGACCTCCTTCTTCCTGTTGGCTATGCCTTTAATGATAATTAAAGATCTACAGGTGTATCTAAAAAAAATAGAATATCATCAAAAAGTTCATTTATTTCAATAATTCAATTTAAAAAGTGAAACACATATATTATATAGATTAATTACACACAGAGACATATATTTCAAGCATTCATTTGTTTTATTTATTTATTTATTTATTTGTTTTGATGATTATGGCTTACAGCTAGTGAAAACCCAAAATTCAGTATCTCAGAAAATTAGAATATTGCATAAGACCAATAAAAAAAAGGATTTGTATTACAGAAATTGTGTATTACTAAAAATGATGTCCATGTACATTATAGTGTGCACTTAATAATTGGTTGGGCTTCATTTGCATGATTTACTGCATCAATGCGGCGTGGCATGGAGGAAATCAGCATGTGGCACTGCTGAGGTGTTATGGAAGCCCAGGTTACTTTGATAGGAGCCTTCAGCTCGTCTATATAGTTGGGTCTGGTGTCCCTCATTTAACTCTTGACAGATTCTTTATAGGGTTTAGGGCAGGCGAGTTTGCTGGCCAATCAAGCACAGTGATACCATAATCATCAAACCATCTCCATAAAGCAGGTCAGCAGAGGGAAGCATGAAGTGCTCTAGAATTTCCTGGTAGAGGGCTGCGCTGATTTGGACTTGATAAAACACAGTGGACCAACACCAGCAGATGACATGGCTCCCCGAATCTTTACTGACTGTGGAAACTTTACACTGGATTCTGTGCCTCTCCGCTCTCCCTCCAGACTCTGGGACCTTGATTTCCAAATGAAATGCAGGATTCTTCATCCGGAAATAGGACTTTGGAGCAACAGTCCAGTCCTTTTTCTCCTTAGCCCAGGTAAGACACTTCTGACATTGTCTCTGGCTCAGGAGTGGCTTGACGCAAGGAATGTGACAGTTGTAGCCCATTTCCTGAATACGTCTGTGTGGTGGCTCTTTGAAGCACTGACACCAGCCATAGTCCACTCCATGTGAATCTCCCCCAAATTCCTGAATGGCCTTTGCTTCACAATCCTCTCAAGGCATGCGGTTATCCCTGTTGCTTGTGCACATTTTTCTACCACACTTTTTCCTTCCACTCAACCTTCTCTTAAAATGTTTGGATACAGCACTCTGTGAACAGCCAGCTTCTTTAGCAATAGCCTTTTGTGACTTACCCTCCTTGTCTTGGTTGCCAATGACTGTCTACTGGACAACTGTCAAGTCAGCAGTCTTCCCCATGATTGTGTACAAGAACCAGACTGAGAGACCATTTAAAGGCTCAGAAAAACTTTACAGGTTTTTTAACTGATTAGAGTGTGACACAATGGGGTTGATTTACTAAGGAAAAATAGACATGTGATTGGGTATTCTTTGCAAACCGAACCCCATTTACCAAGCTCTGGAGCAACTGCACTTTGTAAAGTGCACAGTCGATTTGCCTTTAGTAAATCAACCCCACCAAGTCTACAATATTGAACCTTTTCACAATACTGTAATTTTCTGAGATACTGAATTTGGGGTTTTCACTAGCTGTAAGCCATAATTATCAAAATTAAAAAAAAAAGGAATGCTTGAAATATATCACTATGTGTGTATTAAATCTATATAATATATGTTTCACTTTTTGAATTGAATTACTGAAATAAATTAACTTTTTGATGATATTCAAATTTTTTGAGATGCCCCTGTATATGGGGGAATCAGGACCTTCTTCCTTCTGCTGGTGATCCCTCTAGTGATAACTAAAGATCTACAGTGCCTTCATACCCCTTGAAATTTACCACATTTTGTTATGTTACAACCAAAAGGTAAATGTATTTGATTGGGATTTTATGTGATAGACCAACACAAAGTGGCACATAATTGTGAAGTGTAAGGAAAATTATAAATGGTTTTCAACATTTTTTACAAATAAATATCTGAAAAGTGTGGCGTGCATTTGTATTCAGCCTCCTTTACTCTGACTAAAATCTAGTGGAACCAATTGCCTTCAGAAGTCACCTAACTAGAAAATAGAGTCCACCTGTGTGTAAATTAGTCTCAGTATAAATACAGCTCTTCGGTGAAGCCCTCAGAGGTTTGTTAGAGAACCATAGTGAACAAACAGCATCATGAAGGCCAAGGAACACACCAGACAGGTCAGGGATAAAGTTGTGGAGAAGTTTAAAGCAGGATTAGGTTATAAGAAAATATCCCAAGCTTTGAACATCTCACAGAGCACTGTTCAATCCATCATCTGAAAATGGAAAGAGTATGGCACAACTGCAAACCTACCAAGACATGGCCGTCCACCTAAACTGACAGGCCGAGCAAGGAAAGTATTAATCAAAGAAGCAGCCAAGAGGCCCATGGTAACTCTGGAGGCACCGCACAGCTCAGGTGGGTAAATCTGTCCACAGGACAACTATTAGTCGTGCACTCCACAAATCTGGCCTTTATGGAAGAGTGGCAAGAAGAAAGCCATTGTTGAAAGAAAGCCATAAGAAGTCCCGTTTGCAGTTTGCAAGAAGCCATGTGGGGTACACAACAAACATGTGGAAGAAGGCGCTCTGGTCAGATTAGACTAAAATTGAACTTTTTGGCCTAAAAGCAAAACGCTATGTGTGGCAGAAAATGAACACTGCACATCACCCTGAACACACCATCCCCACTGTGAAACATGGTGGTGGCAGCATCATGTTGTGGGGATGCTTTTCTTCAGCAGCGACAGGGAAGCTGGTCAGAGTTGATGGGAAGATGGATGGAGCCAAATTCAGGGCAATCTTATAAGAAAAGCTGTTAGAGTCTGCAAAAGACTTGAGACTGGGGCAGAGGTTCACCTTTCATCATGAGAACGACCCTAAACATACAGCCAGAGCTACAATGGAATGGTTCAGATTGAAACATATTCATGTGTTAGCCCCCGTACACACAGTCGGAAATTCCGACCACAAAATCCATCCGATTTTTTTCCGACGGATTTTGTCCGAAACTGGTGTTGCATACACACGGTCGGACAAAGTTGTCGGAAAATCCGATCGTTCCGAATGTGGTGACGTTTGTTGCGTACTATGGAACTACGTAGAGGCTAGTAGCCAATAGCTTTGGTCTCGTAATTTGATCTGAGCATGCATGGCACTTTGTCCATCGGAATTCCCTACACACGATAGGAAAAAGTCTGATTGGATTTTGTTGTCGGAAAATTTGAGATCCTGCTCTCAAAGTCCGCTAGAGCCCACACACGATCGGATTTTCCCCACAACATAATCCGATCTGACTTTTTCCATCGGAATGTCCGACCGTGTGTACAGGGCATTAGAATGGCCCAGTCAAAGTCCAGACCTAAATCCAATTGAGAAATTGTGGCAAGACTTGATAATTGCTTTTCACAGACATTCTCCATCCAATCTGACAGAGCTTGAGATATTTTGCAAAGAAGAATGGGCAAAAATGTCACTCTCTAGATGTGCAAAGCTGGTAAAGACATCCCCAAAAGACTTGCAGCTGTAATTGCAGAGAAAGGTGGTTCTACAAAGTATTGAATTAGGGGAGCTGAATACAAATGCACACCACACTTTTTTTAGATATTTATTTGTAAAAAATGTTGATAACCATTTATAATTTTTCTTCCACTTCACAATTATGTGCCACTTTGTGTTGGTCAATCACATAAAATTCCAATAAAATATGTTTACATTTTTGGTTGTAACATGACTAAATGTGGAAAATTTCAAGGCATTGTATACACTGTAAAGGAATCAGGACTTCCTTCCACTTGCTGGTAACCCCTCTAGTGATGCACCGTAGAGCTCTAATTTTAGAATCCTTCTCAGTTGTTAAGAATGTTAAAGCAATATTATCTTCACTGCTGAATAAAGTTTGTTTTATATCAGCAGATGGCACTGTTGTACTCTTTAAAGTTACATATTCGTTAAAAAAAACCCCAGAAAATTACCTACTTAGATGCTATAAAGCCCTGACAAACAACAGTATGTATCGTTTTGGTCTTTTGGAGTCAAAAACATTTTTCAGTTACAGTGAGGCTGACCATGACACTGAACTCTTACCTACTCCTTAAAAACATTTTTTGCTATAGACATTCCAGAAAGTATGAGTATGATACACGACTAAGGTCTACTTGGCCGAAACCCGTAGGCTTTTTGTATAGCTGCATACTGTTCCTTGATAATAAATGGATACTGTATAGCACAAGGGTGACGGCTTTCTTCTTGAATCATACATGAAAGTATAGTACCGTGCAAAAATTTTGAAATGTTTGAAAAAATGCTGTAAATTACGAATACTTTCAGTAATAGAAGTGTTAATAGTTAATTTTATCAATTAAGAAAATGGAAAGTAAATGAACAGAAGAAAAATCCAAATCAAATCAATATTTGGTGTGAGCACCCTTTGCTTTCAAAACAGCATCAGTTCTTCTAGGTACACACAGTGGGGGAGATTTACTAAAACTGGTGCACCCAGAATCTGGCACAGTAGTGCATAGTAACCATTCAATTTCTAGGTTTTATTGTCAAAGTTTAACTGAAGTTAGAAGCTGATTGGTTACTATGCACAGCTGCGCTAGTTTCTGGGTGCACCGGTTTTAGTAAATCTTACCCAGTGCTTGTGCATAGTGCAGTTATGCAGTTTTTGAAGAAACTCGCCAGGTAGGTTGTTCCAAGCATTTTGGAGAATTAACCACAGTTCTTCTGTGGATGTAGACTGCCTCAAAACCTTCTGTCTCTTCATGTAATCTCTTCATGTAATCCCAGACAGACTCCATGATGTTGAGATCCGGGCTCTGTGGGGGCCTGTCCATGCACACTTATGCCCCGTACACACAGTCGGATATTCTGATGGAAGAAGTCCGATCAGATTATTTTGCCGGAAAATCCGATCATGTGTGGGCCCTAGCGGGCTTTTTCCAACGTAAAAAATTTGAGAGCTTTTCCGACAACATTGTTCGATCGCATCAATTCCAATCGTGTGTAGCCTAGTCCGACGGACAAAGTGCCACGCATTCTCAGAAGAAATTTGGAGACAAAAGCTATTGGCTACTGGCCTCTACGTAGTCCCGTCGCACGTGTTGTATGTCACCTCGTTCGGAATGATCAGATTTTCTGACAACTTTGTCGGACTGTGTGTGGGCAACACCAGTTTCGGACAAAATCGGACGGATTTTGTGGTCGGAATGTCCGACCGTGTGTACGGGGCATTAGGCATTTACCTGTGAGGAACGTTTACAGGCTCAAAAAAAAAAAAATCCATCGCCAGCACATTCAGGAGCTTTTGAGCAGAAAAAAAGGCTTAATGCCATAAGTGCATCTAAACGCTAGATGAATTTAGGTAGGTTTGAATGTTAATGTATTCCAGTGACCAAAATAAATGAATGTTCTGGCAAATGGAATCCATTCACAGCCAAATGCTTGACACACCTAAATGTGTTTATAATACAGGTGCATTTTTTTAAGCAGCTTTTCTCCTGCCAGGAGCTGTGGTGTTCAGAGGAGATAGTAATCATCCAGTGTGCATGAATCCTAAAAGATGAGTAAATAGATACCCATCATGTCATGCTTTAATATTGTGGGCACCTGTTAACTGGCAATGAACTATGCAAAATTTTCAATAGGTGACATTTTAAACGTCCCTACGGGTCATCAGTTTGGAGTCAACCATGTATAATGGCCCTAGGATTATTGCTCTCCCTCCAGCGATATGCAAGTAGTGCAATCAATGCTTCGAAAAGTTTTTTGGGATGTTAGAGTTTTAAGTGTTTATGTGGTAACTTTTTACTGCATTGTTTTTTTTATATTACATAGGGGCAGTGCCGATCCTGACCTCCCTGGGGCCCTAAGCAAAATTCTGCTAAGGGGCCCTCTACTTGACCCGTGATGCCGTGAGCTATGTAAACCATTTGCCATTGCCACACAGTCACACCTGACACTTCAGTGCTCCCAATACAATCCTCCCTCCTTTAAACAAAACAGTCAAAGAATAAGTACAACAATATAGAACAGAATGAGGTCCCCAGAGCGCCTTACATCAGGGTCCTCAGAGAGCCCCCCTTACATCAGGGTCCTCAGAGAGCCCCTTCTTACACCAAGGTCCCCAGAGAGCCCCCTTACACAAGGGTCCCCAGACAGCCCCCCTTAAATCAGTGTCCCCAGAGAGTCTCCCCCTACATCAGGGTCCCCAGAGAGCCTTCCCCTACATTAGGGTCCCCAGAGAGCCCCCCTTACATCAGGGTCCCTAGAGAGCCTCCCCCTACATTAGGGTTCCCATAGAGCCTCCCCTTACATCAGGGTCCCCAGAGAGCTCCCCCTTACATAAGGGTCCCCAGAGAGCCCCCCCTTTACATCAGGGTCCCCAGAGAGCCTCCCCCTACATCAGGGTCCCCAGAGAGCCCCCCCTTACATAAGGGTCCCCAGAGAGCCCCCCCCCTTACATCAGGGTCCTCAGAGAGCCCCTTCTAACATCAGGGTCCCCAGAGAGCCCCCCTTTACACCAGGGTCCCCAGAGAGCCTCCCCCCTTACACCAGGGTCCCCAGAGAGCCCCCCTTACACCATGGTCCCAAGAGAGCCTCCCCTTACATTAGTGTCCCAAGAGAGCCTTCCCTCTTACATTAGTGTCCCCAGAGAGCCCCTCCTTACACAGGGTCCCCAGAGAGCCCCTCCTTACACAGGGTCCCCAGAGAGCCCCCCTCTGACATTAGTGTCCCCAGGGGGCCCCCTCTTACGTCCGTGTCCCCAGAGGGCCCCATCTTTACATCAGTGTCCCCAGAGGGCCCTGTCCTTACATCAGTGTCCCCAGAGGGCCCCGTCCTTACATTAGTGTCCCCAGAGAGCCCCCCTCTTACATTAGTGTCCCCAGAGGCCCCCTTTCTTACATAAGTGTCCCCAGAAACCCCCCCTCTTACATTTGGGCCCCCAAACAGCTGACTCCCCCCCTTGCAGAGGTTCCCCTGTACCTGGCTGGTGGAGGTGGGAGGCGGCGATCGGCAGCTATATGGTGTTCACAGGCAGGGGGATCTCCCTGGGGCTAGTAGTTCTATCTCCGAATGTATACAGCGGAGAGGGGAGGGGCCTCTGACCCGGCATCAGCAACAGTGTTCAAGCAGAGTGAAAGTAAAACTGATACCTGCCTGGGTCAGAGGCCCCTCCCTTCTCTTCTCCACTGTATACACTGAGAATACTACAAACCTCAGGTAGATCCCGCCGCCAACTCAGGCACCATAGAGCTGCAGATCGCCGCCTTCCACCTCCTCCCACCTCTCCTCACTGCACTCTAAACGGCAAGCCAGAGGTGCAGGGGGGATGATGGGTCTTGGGGGCCCCCCCACAGCGGCGGGGCCCTAAGCAGCTTGCATAGTGTGCCTATAGGGCCGATCGGCTCTGCATAGGGGACAAAAACTTCCCTCGTGTACAACTAACTGCTTGCTTCCATCTCACAGCCATCAGTCGGCTTGTCAGATTTACACACATTCTTAGCTGCTGCAGCAGTTGAAGTGAGTAAAAAAAAAAAAACCTGCTGCTGCCAACGTACAGTGCATCCAGGAAGTATTCACAGCACTTCACTTTTCCACATTTTGTTATATTACAGCCTAATTCCAAAATGAATTATTATTATTATTATTTTCCTCAAAATTCTACAAACATCACCCCATGACAACATGAAAGAAGTTTGTTCAAAATCTTTGCAAGTTTATTAAAAATAAAAAATAAAAAAATCCCACATACATACAGCATCTCACAAAAGTGAGTACACCCCTCACATTTTTGTAAATATTTTATTATATCTTTTCATGTGACAGCACTGAAGAAATTACACTTTAGTAGTGAGTGTACAGCTTGTATAAGGCCCCTTTCACACGAGGCGGACTCCGCTTGCACGGAGTCTGCCTCTGTCCGCCGGCTCAGCGGGAGATCTCTCCGTTGATCTCCGCTGAGCCGGCGGATGACAAGTCCCTCTCCGCTCACTGAGCAGGGAGGGGCTTGCGAGCGCCGCTGGTCTCTATGGAGAGATCGGATGGAAACGGACAGTGTGTCCGTTTTCATCAGATCTCACCCGATCTGATCCGCCAGCGACGGATCTGGACGTAAAGCCATACGTCTTCTTTTGGTGGATCGGACCGGGTCGGATGTCAGCGGAGATGTCTCCGCTGACATCCGACGCTCCATAGACTAACATGGAGCGCCCGTTCAGATCCGCTGTCAAAACTGACAGGGGGATCTGAACGGTCCGACCGTGTGCAAGGGGCCTAACAGTGTAAATTTGCTGTTCCCTCAAAATAACTCAACACATAATGTGAAAAAATCCAAATTGGGCCCGATTAGCCATATTCAATCCCCAGTGTCATGTGACTCATTAGTGTTACAAGGTCTCCGGTATGAATGGGGAGCAGATGTGTTAAACTTGGTGTTATCGCTCTCACTTTCTTATACTGGTCACTGGAAGTTTAACAGGGCACCTCAAGGCAACAAACTCTCTGAGGATCTGAAAAAAAAAGGATTGTTGCTCATCATAAAGATGGCCTAGGCTATAAGAAAATTGCCAAGACCCTGAAACTGAGCTGCAGCATGATGGCCAAGACCATACAGTGATTTAACAGGACAGGTTCCACTCAGAACAGGCCTTGCCATGGTTGACCAAAGAAGTTGAGTGCACGTGCTCTGAGTCATATCCAGAGGTTGTCTTTGGGAAATAGATGTATGAGTGCTGCCAGTATTGCTGCAGAGGTTGAAGGGATGGGGGGGGTCAGCCTGTCAGTGCTCAGACCATACACTGCACACTGCATCAAATTGGTCTGCATGGTTGTTGTCCCAGAAGGAAGCCTCTTCTAAAGATGATGGGCCCTTAGTGCAGCAAATTTTGAGGCCCGCCCAAACAGTAGTTTCTTGCCTTAAAGAGTAACTCCATTTTTGTTGAGAAAAAAACATTACCTATTAATGATCCTTCTCCTAGGGGCCGCATCCCACAAAGTACCGGAAACCCTCCCTGAGGAGGGAATAACACTCTGCTCAGGGATCTTGTACATTTATCACCTCCCCAGCCATCTCTTGAATTCTCCCTTTCAGGGATTGGCCAGGGCAGAATTAATATTCAGCTTGTCATTTGAATCTCCTACCGTATGCTTTGGTAGCTTCTTCCAGAGGCAGATGGAAGCAATCAAACTCTTAACCTAGAAATCCTGAGGCGACCAAGCAATCAACCACCACTCTGCTCCCTACAGTGGGAGCCAAAAACGACATCTTCCTAACAGCCCAACTGGGAGGGTGGTACGCCACCGTGGCTTTTTTTTTTTACTGGACTTAAAAATAGCAGATAGATTAATTTAGAGGCTAGATACAAGTTTAAGGCCACGTTCACACCTCTGTGTCCATAGCATGCATTGTTCTGCCACTCATTTTTAACAGCACTCCAGCCCACTATGCAAAGCACCCGCATTGTAGAGTGCCAAATGTGCGCTGCATTAGAAAAAAAAGGTAATGTGTAATTTTAAGCACCTTGGGGTGCATTGTGAATTGATGCACCATGCATATGTAGATGGTGCCTTAGCACAGTACAACACTTGATAGTGAAATAATCCTTTTTTGTTTCATAGAAGTGTATACATCCAAACACAAAGAGGGACAACTAAGGAGGAAAGAGGCACAGATGGATTTGGCTCCAGAAGCGGGACAGTCCTTCCAAATGAGGAACATTTGGGAACTACACTATATTACCAAAATATAGGGACGCCTGCCTTCACACACACATGAACCTTAATGGCATCCCAGTCTTAGCCCGTAGTGTTCAATATTGAGTTGGCCCACCCTTTGCAGCTTCAATTCTTCTGGGGAGGCTGTCCACAAGGTTTAGGGGTGCATCTATGGGAATGTTTGACCATTCTTCCAGAAGCGCATTTGTGAGGTCAAAAACTGATGTGGATGAGAAGGCCTGGCTCGCAGTCTCTGCTCTAATGCATCCCAAAGGTGTTCTATCGGGTTGAGGTCAGGACTGTGCATGCCAGTCAAGTTCCTCCACGTCAAACTCGCTCATCCATGTCTTTATGGACCTTGTTTGTGCAGAGGTCATGGAGAATCCTAGATACTGTTGCTGTGACTGTGCCACAGTTGCAAAACCTACTGAGCAAGCCACACGAAACTCAATTTTGCAGGTATTTTTAATTTACAATTTCATTATCGGTATCTCTTCTTTAAAGACTTTCATATGATGGTATGTATTGCTGAAGAATTACAGCATATTACTGCATTTAAAAAAATTAATCGGAGGTTCATATGTCTAGGTCTTTCCTCTACCTTCTCTCCTAACGTTACAAATCCTTTGTTAAAATGTCACGATCGGCCGTTTCCTCCGCCACCCTGAAGTGACATGCTCTAATTAACTGCAGTCTCCATGGCTACAACCCCTCCTTCCTCTTGACTCTCCTGCAATTTTCTGTCTCTTCTTCTCTACTTGTACAAAAAGCCCTCATTGCTGCGGCTGATGCCTAAACATCCAGTTTACAGCAAAATGCCACATCTGTTTTTATAAAACCGTGAACTTCCTTGCATGTCTGTCTGTAGAAGTATGCTCCTAAGTGGCCCTGTTATGTCTTGCGGCAGATGTCTCTTTTCTGTGCGGCTCATTATACAAAAAGAGGTTATTCTATGCTTGTTATATATGTATCCTGCACAAATATAAGTTTTCTTTTTTTTACTGCACTCAAGCTAAGGGAATGAAAGTAAACCTGTCCCTTTGTGCGTTACGTTAAGGGCAAAATCAAAGGTCGACCAGATGAAGCACCCTGTTCTTTCAAGATACTTAACTTCCCGGCAGCCCCTTGCTGCCTTGGAAAAGCCTAGGATGGGAGAGCATGTGACCTTCTCCCATTTTTGCCCATCGCAAGGCATGGGCACTGTCACTTTGGGGTGCAGAGAAGGTCGTTAGCCCTCTGCAAGCGCCACATTTATACATTTTTGACTTAAAGCGGTAGTAAACCATTGGAAAAAAACCTGCAGGATAATAGCATAATGGACTAGTATGCATCGCTTACTAGCCCAATATGAAATACTTACCTTTAGAACGAAGCTCCCGCAGCGCACCCGGTCACCGCTGAGGGGGCTGACATGTTCCCTCATGTTTCTTCTGGGTTGGCTGGCTCCGAAACTGTGAGTGGCTGTCTTTAGCGGCTGCATGGAGGGTGAATATCTCCTAAACTGTGCAGGTTTAGGAGATATTCATTTTACCTACAGGTAAGCCTTATTATAGACTTAAGTGTAGGTAAAATGACCAAGCTGGGTATACAACCACTTTAATGAAGATACACAAGGCAAGTATTGTGACAGAATCGCTTCCACTCTTCTTGAGTGCTTCCGTCAGTATATCGCTTCCTAAGTTCTGTAACACGAGACCAGTGGATCTGGCTAAGTTACCCCAAAAACCAGGCAGTACCAGTTTTGAAGTAAAGCCATAGCCATAGGCATGGGCACACCCTAATTACCTTATGTGGTGCAGATTCCCCCTGATATTTCACCAAAGTCCCCTAACGGGGCTCCTAATAATAATGTAGAAAAATTAAACAGTAAAAAGTAATTAAAAAAAAAAACATAAAAAGAAAACTACAGACACTGTCCACTGCCCTACTGACACCAATCTCTGCCCTGCTGACACTGTCCACTGCTCTACTGACACTGTGGGGGAGATTTACTAAAACTGGAACACTCAGAATCTGCTCTGCATGGTAGCCAGCAGCTTCTAACTTCAGCTTGTTCAATTAAGCTTTGACAATAAAACCTGGAAGCTGATTGGTTTCTATGCAGAGCTGCACCTGATTTTGCACACTCCAGTTTTAGTAAATCTCCCCCTGTCAGTATATATACACATGCACACACACACACACACACACATATAAGTTTGAGCTTTGGGGGTGCACACCCTAATGCAATAGGCTGTGCACCCCTATGAGTAAACCAGAATAAGAACTGTTTATTTGAACAAGTATACAGGCTTTTATACATTTGAGAAGGACATTTCCCCTTCTGATCAGATTACCCTAACAATACAAACTGCACACAGGAATATAATTACAACAACATATATATACTATAAACATGATGTTAATTAAGCCCCTGGATGACTCAGAGGTCTGACCTTCCAGGTCAGACTTGCCGTCTCCTAGCTCATACTTCAATACACATTATTATAAGTATATACACAGAACACCTTCAGACAATAGAGTTGATTAGCACAAACAACAATGGGTGAAAGACCATTAGGCGGCACACTAGACCTACTTACAATAAACACATTATGGCAGTGGGCCCCAGACAAATGGCTTGCTGATGACATCAACGTCATCTATGAGTCCCAAGCTGGCAGAGACCATCATGGCCTTTTTAATAATGCCCTTTTGCATTACATAACATCTTCCCAAATGCTTGCAGCTCCCTCAAATGCCAGATCCCATAGTCAGTAGGCAAGAGGCTAGCATTCAGTCCCCTCCAAACGCCTCTGTCCCGGGTGAGTATATCCCATTTCTCCCCCCCATAAAAAGTCGACTAACAAGGTCCCAGACCTCCTCCTGGTCTAGACATGCATTAGTCGAGTAGAGTGAACTCATTTAGTCAGTCTGCATGATCTCCATTCTTAGCTGCATGGAATAGTGTAAGGAATAGTTGTCGTCAGTAAGAGTGGGGCAAAAGTCATTGACTCTCTGTCCGGCTGCCAGCGCTTCAGCTTGGTGGTTTGTAACATTCTGGGGCTCGGTCTGCTGGGGAGAGGGGCCGATCGCCCCAGCTCTCTGAAGCTATGGAGGCACTGTAGGTGTTAGGCAGAGGCCAGCGTTGCTCTGCCCTGTTGCCAGCGATTCAGCTGGGAGTAGAAGCTTCACTACATCAGTTTCTCGCTGGAGAGAGGGGCCGACTGCCATGGCTCCCTGGAACTCCTCAGTGGTTGCCGGTGCTGGGAAGAGGTTGGTAGCACTCTGCCCTGTTTCCAGCACTTCTGCTGGGGACGCCACATCATCCGCTCCAGCTAAACATTGGGGCGGGAGGCCAGCTTCCTCCACTTCCAGACTGCTGGGGAAGGAGGACTTCATTCTCTTCCAAACTGTGTAGCTGCCATTGGGGAGGGGAGTCGGCTGCTTCCTCTTCCATTCCCTCATCTGGCTGCTGTGATGACATTTCTCTGTCACTGTGTCCCAGGTGCATGGATCCTGGCTTGGGAGTGAAGACAATTTGCTCCACTCTGTCTGACTGTTGGGATAGGGGGAATGACAACCTCCTCTCCCTTCTCCCCCTGGATCCTGATCTGCTGCTGGGAAGTGACTATCTCCTTCTCACCCTGGACCCCTGGAACTGCCACAGGTGTGGGGCAGATGTCTCAGACCCTCTGTCTGGTTGCCAGCGCTTCAGCTGTAGAAGTTTCTTGTAACTCCACAGATGCTGCTGGCAGGAAATACCATGTCCCTGTCAGTGTTGTGGGAGAAAGGCTGACTGCTTCTTCTCTCAGGAAGGCCAAAGCTACTGTTGGTGCTAGGCAGAGCTCAGTGATGCTTGGTTCTGATGCCAGCTCTTCTGCTGGAGGCTCACCAGGTTGTTTTTCCTCAGCGGAAAAGCCAATTAAATCCCCAGTCTCTGGAACTGGTTTCTATGGATAGAGGTTCACCATCTCCTGTCCATAGAATGAAGAAGATGTTACCGGTGTTACGCAGAGGTTAGCAGAGCTCTGCCCTGTTGTCAGCACTTCAGCTTTGGGGTCGGCCATCTCTGGAGTTTCTGCTGCAGATTCTCTGGTATGCTGCTGAACGTGTTCTAGCAGTTCCCTGTATGCCCTTTCCAGATGCTGTTCTTTCCTTAGAAAATATTCCAGATCAGGTTTAAGCTCTGGGACTCCTACAAGACCGAGCATAGCCTCTCTGTACAGTGAAACCTTGGATTACGAGCATAATCCGTTCCAGGAGTATGCTCGTAATCCAAAGTACTCGCATCAAAGCAAGTTTTCCCATTGAAGTCAATGGAAACAAAAATCATTTTTTCCGCTTTGACTTCAATGGGATGCAATACCAGAGGCGGGAGGCGCCAGAGAGCCTCGGAAACGGCCGAAAAGGCCCGAGCACACTTCGGCTGACCTCTGCAAACTTCAGAAAGTCTCTGTTCACGAGCCTTTCTGAGGTTTGCCGAGGTCAGCCGAACTGTCCTCGGTCCTTTCCGTGCATTTCCGAACGCCGACGATCGGCGCTGTTCGGCTCTGGCGCCCCCACCTCAGGCCAAAAGCAGTACTGCACACCGCTTTTGGCCTGAATCCTGCTCGTTTTGCGAGACAACACTCGCAAATCGAGTTAGGATTTTTAGAAATACAGTGCTCATTTTGTGAAACGCTCGTTAACCGCGTTACTCGCAAACCAAGGTTCCACTGTATTCTAGCAAGTAGTCAAGGGTAGGTTCCCCTTCATCACCACACACAAAAACATTTATAAGGCTCTCCAACAGCAATCCAGGGCTGCCAAAGTCACCCATTGCTGCTGGGGCCACTCTCCCAGGAATGGCATCCACAAATCCTGTTGGTCACTGGCCCATTACTCTGGGGTTGGAAAGCACTTGCCCTGCTGTATACCAGCGACTTGGAGGGCTCCAATCCAGAGCCCTACCCGAATCTGCTGCCTGAGCTCCAGGTATTCATCCGTAAACACAGTCCTGGAGAATGCTGAAAGGACAAACTGCAGCAGCCCCAGAATCTCTGATGCCAGACCCATATCTCCACTGGGGTGACTGAAGTCTGCTATCCTGATCTTGGATCCCGGTGAAAGTTTGGATGTCCCAGACTTCAGGAAGCATCCCACTGCTTCCACCAATGTGATGGACTCTGGACTCCCTGTTGGGTATCTCCGCCAAGAAACTGCTTCCCAAGCTCTGGAACACGAGACCCGCAAGTCAGGCTATAGTTACCCCAATAACTAGGCAATACCAGTTTTGGAGTAAACCATAACTGTTTATTTGAACCAGTATACAGGCTTTTATACACTTAAGAAGGACATTCCCCTATTCTGATCAGATTACCATAACAATACAAACTGCACAGAGGAATATAATTACAACAGACATACGATAAACCTGATGTCAATCAACCCCCTGGATAACTCAGAGGTCTGACTTTCCAGGTCAGACTTGTCGTCTCCTAGCTCACAAACTACAGTACACATTATCATAAGTATAAACACAGAATACCTTCAGGCAGAGTTAATTAGCAGAAACAACAATGGGTGAAAGACCCTTACCCGGAACACTAGACCTATTTACAATAAACACATTTTGGCAGGGGGCCCCAGACAGGTGGCTTGCTGATGACATCAACATCAGCTATGAGTCCCAAGCTGGCAGAGACCATCATGGCCTTTTTAATAATGTCCTTTAGCTTTATATAACAGAACATCTTCCCAAAAGCTTGCAACTGCCTCAAATGCTAGGCCCCATAGTCGGTAGGCAAGAGGCTAGCATTCAGTCCCCTCCAAAAGCCTCTGTCCCTGATGAGACTATCACAGGTATTAATAGCAGACAAGGTGATACACCATGAGTAATATATAATAAAGTAACCTTGTCACTTTGGACATTGAGGGTAAAATAAAAGGTTAACCTTATCCATTGATCTTTTCTTTGTAGATACCTTCCCCACACTTACCTGCTTCCTGGTTTATCAGAACCCTAAAGCCCCATACACACGGTCGGATTATCCGATGGATTCTGTCCTATCGGACAATGTTGTCGGAAATTCCGACCGTGTGTAGGCACCATCGGACAGTGTACGTCGGATTGTCCGACGGACAAAGTCCTATCTCCTGCTGGATAGATTTTTTGACAACAAGGTCCGATCACACCAAATCCGATCGTGTGTAGCGTAGTCCGACGGACAAAGTGCTACGCATGCTCAGAAGAAATTCTGTGACGGAAGCGCTCGGTCAGGTAAAACTACCTTTCCTAATCGACACAGCACATTCGTCACGCTTCAATGTTAAAATGTCTTTAATGCAGCGCATTCTCTTTTTCTTTACAATGCAAGAAGAATGACGTGTTTCTCACAAACTTATTTCTTTATTCGTTTTCAGGATTTCTAGACTAGATGTTTATTTTTACTCAGATCGTAAAAGAATCTTTGTTATATTTTTAGGATGATTTGTCATTTTTTTTTATTTTGTGTGGAATACATATTTTCAGGATAATTTATTTAGATTTTTGAGGGGGGTTGTGTGTCTCAACTTAGCAAAACAACATTATTAACATTTGTATTTGTTGCTTAAATTTACTAGGAGTTTGTTTGTTGTTGGTGCCTCTTGTTAATTTGACTTTATGATTTGTGAAATGTACCTGCATACTCACAAATAAACTGTCATTGTAGAAAAGTAAAACACATAGGCAATGATTATTTCAAATCAAAAATACCTTTATTTAGGTCTCAGCAACAAACCAAAGAGGAACGCAGCGATGGAGAAACTTGGGGAATTAGCAAAGCCTTGGACACCCACGGCAAACATCATTTTTGAAGCTTCTAAAATTGGGGGCCTGAGGAGTACCTATCTAAATAATAAGGGAGTGCTATCTGGTCCTGAAGTCCAAAACATCCGGAACTGCAGCAGATGCCATCTAGGTCCCCAGGCTCTGGTCCTACGAGAGGCTCCATCTTCTCTCAGACCAGACTGAATCCAGGTCGTCACTCTCAGGTCTTCCTTGTACGCTTCCTTCCACGCTGTGGTGCTGGTGGGGTGGCAGAAGGAGGAGGAGGAGGAGGAGGCAGAGCATGGTCACTATCGCAAACATGTGTGAGTGGGGTCATCCCCCCAGCCATCCCCTTATTTAGGACCTTGAGGATGACCCCCTCACACATGCTGCGTTGCCCCACCTCCATACCCATCATTTTAGTGGCAACCAAGGAGCCAAAGGCCTCCTCGTAGGTGGGTGTGGCATGTAGGGAGGCTGAAGCATCTCGGATCAGCCGGAGCGCTGACTCTCCCACCTCCCCCACCCTTCTCGCCCTTCTGTAGGGAAGGCGGAGGGGAGGGACTTGGGAGACAGTCAGGCTCCTAGGCCTACCCCCCTGTTGGCTGCCACTACCCACCTCTTGGCTGCCACTAACCCCTTCCTCCTCCTGACTGCCACATTCCACAGCCACCTACTGGCTGAGGTCTTCCTGTGTATGAAAAAGGGACATAGTTTGAGTTATTTGTTCATCAAACACACACAATTTTCATCTAGTGACTGTTGCAAAATGTTGACAAATAGTAAACCATACAATTCTCAGCCCAGCAGTTTATATTCTGGCCCCAAATGTCTACAACACTACTGTCAGTTGATATGTCAAACACGTTTAGGAGCTAAGCAATTGGGGATCCTGAATTAAGTGAACATCATTCATTATTCCCATACATGGTTACAAAACTACTATACCTGCCACAAGCTGGGCTCCTCCACCTCTTCCAGACTGGAAGGCCCAGGTTGCTCCTCGGAAGCCTCATCAGGGGTGGCGTGCATGGAAGGACGCGTGCAAGGAAGAGTCGAGAGTGACTTCCTGACATTAGCCTGGTCTTTGAGAAAATGGAGCCTCTCATAGTACCAGAGCATGGGGACATAGACCTCATCTGCTCCAGTTCCAGATGCTTGGGACTTCAGGACCTTATTGCGCTCCCTGAAATAGGTACTCCTCAGGCTGCCAATTTTCATTCTTAACTTCTGAACGTTTGCCGTGGGTATCCTTGGCTTTACAAATTCCACAAGTTTCTTCATGGCTACGTACCTCTTTGGTTTGTTGCTATAATCCCTGTGTTTAGCCTGCCATAATAGGGGCATTTCCCTGTATTTATCAATGAAAAGGGGGAGAAAACTCACGTCGTTGAATCCCTCCATAATCTCTGCAAGACACAACATCACACAAAACACTATAAATAATGTCAGGGTAAGCTTTCCTAATCTTCTCCATAAAGAAGCCTCAAGGTCTAATCAGTCTAGGCTAGTTATGTACCAAGTTCAAATTGTACCTTCGTTTATAGCGATCGTCTCGTGCGTGAGCTTTCTCTCCCCTCGTCTCACAGATCGTGGCTACGACACAGGCGCGTGACGTTTTATATACAGTGCGCATGCGTCAAACTCCGCCCGCCCCTGACGATCTTTCTCGTCTATTCCCCACCCCTTCTCTTAACGGCGCAGTGTGGAGAGCACATGGCAGGGACACAGCAGGTGCGCCCCAAATATTGCAGCAACGAGGAGGAGGACGAGGAAAGGCCAGAGGCAGAAACGTCCCGATCCCGGAGCCTGAAATTTAAGGCCTCCAATATGTCTTTTGGAGAAATGTTGGAGACATATTGAAGAGGAGCGACTATGACGGGAAGTATGGGCCTTACCTCAACCCCAATGTCCGAAAGGCCAAGATCATGTCTAAAGTTGTGAGGAGGCTGTACAATCATTTTGGGGTACAACGATCCAAGGAGCAACTGAGGAAACGCTGGTCAGACCTGAAACTGAGGGAGCCCGATCAGTACAGAAAGATCAAGCGAGTTCTTCAAAAAAGTAAGTAGTTGTGTTTGGTGTTTCATTTTTGGCTTGCATACTGCTCCATGTGTTTGTATTTTTTCAAATTTGTACATTAGAAAATGGCCACTTTCATGTTCGTCTGTGCATTCGATCGTACTCAACCTCGATCTTTGTCCATTCCATCGTACTCAACCTCGATCGTTCGGCCACTTATAAATACGATGTTTGGTGAATTTTTTTGGGAAAGGAAGTTTGTTCTCACTAGAGATGTCATCAAGAATGCAAAGCCAATTTAGTCAATGTAAAGGAGAGGTCACCCAGTAGCTGTTTACCCATCTGGACTCTAGAGCACTAGTGCTGGGACCACCAAACCCACTCTTTATTATGCTTTTCCACACATGTGCTCCAGTGGATACTAGAGGGGGGGCTCCATCAGACAAACTTCTACCAAAAAGCTAGTAAGTTTAGCACCTTTACAAAGTGACTACATTCATGTTGTTGTCATTTGTAACTGGCCAACCAAAAATATTGTCCATCACTTTCAAGCAATGTTTGACATTTCCTATTTCTGCCCTCAATAGATTGTGGTGCTAAATCTTCCTTTTGTACATTCTCATAGGGGAGCGAAAACTCGGGACGTCTGAGGAACCCACCAAACCCACACCTCCCAAAGAAGGGGAAAGACCAGAAGCAGAGGAGCAGGAGGAGGAAGGAGAGATCATAGAAATTGGAGAACTTGTCACCACAACAGGTGAGTGTGGTTGAACACAGCTACTGGTAAGCTAATCAATGTATGCCTGCCTCATTTCCAAGCGACATTTTTTTTTTGGTTGTTTTTAGGTGACGTGGATGTTGTGGAAGAAGAATCGCACTTTACCACAGAAAGTGCCCACGTACTCATTGGGGAGATAATGGTCTGCAATTGAGATCTAGATGAGATAAAGCAAAACATCAATGATGTTCAACAAAAATTGAAGAACATCATTGATGTTTTAGGTAAAATCTGAAAACGCACCAAGTAATTAACACACATTTGTGGCTGTTTGTGACCACATTTGCAAGTTAATAACTGTGTGAAATTTGGAACATGCACACATTGTGTCCACATGTGCTAACTCCCATCATGGATGAATGACAACGTTTTTTTGGGGGTGCAACCACTTTCCAAACTACTAAAGTGGTTGTGGCGAAGGGGTTGCACCCCCAAAAAACGTCCAATGATCCCCATGATGGAAAATGGCACTTTTGAACATTCTAGGCATGTGATTTACCATCTAATGTCCATTTACAGACCCAAATTGTGTGCATGTTCTAAATTTCCAGTTTCCAGGGGTGACCCCCCATGTGATGAAGGCAAGATCAAACACACTTTCAACATATAGTCATGTCTGATCTTGTCTTCACTTTAGAAAGTTGAAATTTCCTAGTTCCTATGTTCTGTTTTGCTCCATGCCTGGTTTTAAAAAATGCGGAATGTTTGTAAACAATGTTGTAAAGAACCAAGATCTTGTCAGTTTTGACAAGAAGTTTGTAAACGCACTTGTGAATGTGTTGCAAGTAAACTTTTTTAATTTTCTAAATGTGTGGCTTCCTTATTGAAAAACACCAAAGCATTATGTATGTCAAATGTAAAGGATTTGGGGGGCAATGGGTGTTATTTACTAAAGGCAATTCCAGTTTGCACTGCAAGTGTATTTTCCAGGGCACTTTTGCACTGCACTTGTAGAGCATAGTGGATTTGACTTATGTAAATGACACCCACAGTGCTTTGTACGAAAACACGTAGCACACCATTTTTGGGAATACACACATGTCTGACCTGGTGATGAAAAGGAGTATTTTGGGTGTCAGTTATGCACTACAAACCTTCTCTAGACAAAAGATTAGGTATCAAACACACAACATGAGAAGATTCTTTTTGGGAAGAAGAGATTGTTACCTCATTTTGCCCAGAAAGTGCATTCCCACTGTTGAAGGTAAAGGGCAAAAATTTCAAGGTGAAATAAGCAATAATACGGAAATGACAAGAAATCATAGGTTTGGTTAAAAAATATATTTATTAAAAAATGCCTCTCACACATCGTCAGGCAGAGCAATGGCCCCCCTACCCACAAAGTACTCCATATATTGCTCGCGGACCTCGCGGGCATTTAGAGGGGGCAAGCCTGGACGTGCCGCTTGAAGGGCTGTGAGGTCGGCATTGGAAGGGCCCTCCACATCTGGGCCAACGGGCACCACATAGTTGCTGTTGTGTCTTTTGAGAAAGTTGTGCAATATGCAACAGGCAAGAACTATGTGGTTCAGTTTGTATTCCGCCAAGTTAATAGCCGTCAAAAACAGGCGGAAGCGGCTGGCCAGGATCCCAAAGGTGTTCTCGACCACTCTGCGGGCTCTTGACAGCCTGTAATTGAAGACCCTCTGGTCTGGGGTGAGGGTCCTCATCGGGAAGGGCCTCATCAGATGGGGAGTCAACGCAAACGCTTCATCTGCGACAAAGACGAAGGGGAGTCCTTCAGCATTCTCCTCTGGAGGTGGCAAGCACAGACTGCCACTTTGGAGACGCCAGTAGAACTCTGTGTGCGCAATGGCACCACCATCCGAGATCCGGCCGTTCATCCCCACGTCCACATACAAAAAATCGTATGTCGCCGACACCACCGCCAACATCACTACACTATTAAACCCCTTGTAATTATAATAGTAGGACCCCGAGTTGGGCGGTGGGACGATGTGGACGTGTTTCCCATCAATTGCCCCTCCGCAGTTAGGAAAGTCCCAACGGCTGGCAAAGTGGGAGGCCACAGTCTGCCATTCCTGTGGCGTGGAAGGGAACTGTGGAGTGAAACAAGAAAAAAAAATTAGTCACTTTGCACATAAACATTGCAAGCAGATTAGACACTAAACATCTTGGAACAAGATCAGACTTTTAAATTTTAAGCTTGAAAGTATTTGCACCGAAAAGTAGAGGGTCCCCCTAGCAGATTACTCACCCCCCATCAATCCCCCCCACTTCTGATGGGCCATTGACAATAACTAGGGGTTTGGGGGGGGGGGTTTCGACAGGTAACCCTCTGCACTTCATTGATTGCCAAATGGCTCAATAATGTGTGCTAGTTTGGCCAGACCCTCCTTACTTAACACTATTGGCAGCCCACAGGAAAGATAAAAGAACATTTCAAATCCCCCCCCCCCCCCCCCCCAAAAAAAGGAAAGCACATTTTGACATTCTGAAATTACCTAGCAAGCTAATAGGAGGGAAAGAACACAAAAAAAAGAGGAAATGGAAAGTATGGAGGCAGCCCCTTGCACTACATGCTTTGCTGAATTCATCACTAAAGATGCCCACTATAAAGAGGTAGGTATATAGTGTGTATTGACCTTGGGAAAGCCAGCAGATAGAGGATTGGTAGCATCTGACAGAGCAGTTGGGGGAGGGGGTTCCTAATGAGTTTGCCCCCCCCCCCCAAAAAAAAAGGGAAAAAAATGGGGCTCTACATGAAGTAAAACACACAGCAAACATTTGTGCTTAATTGACTAGGCCATAGGTGTCGATTGGGCCAGAAGAGCATGCTGGGGAGGTAAGTGAAGACAAAAATGCATGAAGGAGAAAAGGGGCACAGCATATTAGAGCATATTGCAATCATGGTAATTAGGGAAGGAGGTCAAAAATACAAGACATTAGCAAACAGAGCATACATAGAAGGGAATAGTAAAGTAGAAATGTTACCTTAATATAGTCCTCCTGCAGGACCTCGATGATGGCAGAACAGGTCTGGGGAGAGATACCTGAGGAGAACTTCAAATCCTGAAGGCTTCTCCCTGTCGCCAAGTACCTCAACGTGGCAACAAGCCTCTGCTCCGGAGTGATGGCTTGTCTCATGCAGGTATCCTGCCGGCTGATAAAAGGGGTCAGCAAAGCCAAAAGACGGTGAAAAACGGGGTCCGTCATCCGGAGAAAGTTCCTGAAATCATCAGGGTTATTCTGCCGGATCTCACGAAGCAAAGGCATGTGCGAGAACTGATCACGCTGAAGCAACCAATTCTTGGTCCACATACTCCTCGTCACTCTGTTCATGGACGGGTCTTGGCTCAAAGCTAAAAGCCCGACACCAATTCCGCGTACAGCACGAACTCGGCGACGAGTACGCACGGGAAACATCGCTCACAAACGGTCGGCTGGTCAGAACGGACAAACAGAAAGCACCGATAAACAGCAAGGCCTGAAAGAACGAAATGAATACCAGAAACGAGCAGACAATAAGCAGTGAAGATCAAAGCGTCCTATATCAAGATATAGGCCGCAATGACCAACAAATGCGAACTGACTACACGCACTAATAAACAGATACGCACGACAAGCACAAACTGAAGAGCAGTAACGATCTGAGTCACAAAACTGAGAAGCGCGAATCGTAAGTCCCCAAACTTCAACTAACTCGCGATAAACACGGGATCAGCAGAAGGAGCCCAACGGGTGCCTGACGTGGTGCTGAACTTCCCTTTTCTAGTCTCGTGGAAGACGACTTACGTCACGACGTTCTTGCAGACCGGAAATTCCGACAACGTTGTCCGACCGTGTGTACGCAACACCAACATCGGACAAAGTACGACGGACAGGATCCGACCGACCTGGTCCGCGGATAATCCGAGCGTGTGTATGGGGCATTAGAAATGCCTGGTAGCAGTAAGCATGTGTCTTTCTCCCCTTCCTCAAAAAAACTGTGCACAGCAACTTGTAGGCGGGGGTTGACTTACCACCGTTGCTATGAACAGGTTATAGCATATAGTTTTAATGTAATCATATCACAGAACCAGGAGGTTATTTTATTGTAGTCCATTTGTTTGATACAGACCTTAAAAAGCCATTTTATTGAAGTCCATTAGTATGGTACAGACTTTAAGCAGCCATATTAGTGTGGACCTAATCAATTGTCCTGCCAGCTCTATTATATAAATATGTGTACCCTTGGGCATGTCCTCTGGCTTGAAAAAGGATCAGTTAGTTTGGAAAACACTCAGCCACGCTCCCCACATTGCAGCCTTCCCAGGTGTGACATTACATCTGGTCTGGCACAGTCCATGCCCTTCAGAGTGGATCCAGGATTTCCAGTTATACTTCTGGTGTCCTACATAGCTCCTGACAGCAACATCTGCTTCCTGGCTCCTGAAGACACACTGGGGCTCAACACCAGCATACCGCACTGGGTGGATTACATGCTCTTAACCTTATGTATCTCATGAGTTTCCCATTTTTCTATACACTGCACTTAGTTGGTGCCAGTGGCAGCTGGTGTTTATTTATTTTTTTGGGGGGGGGCGGCAAACAACCACCCCCGGCTGCGCAAAGCTGTCGTCGGTTGGGTCACCAGCACCCCCTGCGGGTGGTCGGTAAGTCATCCAGCCCCTCACTTACCCCATCTAGGTCACGGGCAGGCTGGCCTCCTACGGGCCACATGGGCAGCGGGCGGGGGCTTCCATCGCGTCGCCTCCTCCTCTGCATCACGGCGGCTTCCACCGTGCGCCTCCTCCTTCCTCCTCCTAGGCATTCAATAGGATCGCCTGTCCTTTCAGCAAATTGGGTGATGGGTGTCAGGACCCGCTTCCTGAGTGGCTGGGAGGAGGATCAGTGTGCCAATAGTAAATATTCATTTGCTATTGTCACACAACTGGGTGGGCTCAGGGCACAGTGCTTTGCGCCCCGAGCCACCCTTTGAGGACTTTGAGGGGCCTCTGTCTCTAATCACGTACTTCAAATCCCCCCTCCTATTGAAATACATGCGTCTGGCGCCCTGCATGTAGATTAGGGGGCTAGACGCATGGATAGGGGAAGCAGCACCTGTGCACCCCTAATGGATGTGCTGCCACTGGTTGGTTCCCTCTGCTGTTTCCTTTATATTTTTGCATAGTCATATTGGTACAGCTTGGGCCAATGTAAATATGTATGTGCCATACCTGGAAGATACTTGTGGAAGCTGGAAATCACTGTAGTAGGCACCACTACTTCAGGTTTCGTGCTGAGCAGCTGCACTGTTGCTTATTGAACGCAGGAGGTCAACCATGCATGTCATTCTGAGAAGAAAAAAACATCAGTGTTTACATCTGCCTGTGCTGGAAGTGATGTCATGACATCGCTTCCGGCCTCCAACGCTCATAGAGATGCCCCCCCCCCCCGCTGCCTGTGAAAGCAATAAAGCAGCTAAACAGATGCTATGAGGGAAGCAAAGGGAATCGCTTGCTTAAAATTAAAGCTATCTGAATGATTCCTGCAGTTGCAGCCATTATTCAGCTATCTCCACTCAAAGTCAAGGACGTCATATGATGGCCTCCCAGCGGGAAGTGGTTAAACTTTTTTTACATTTATTCAGTTACTTCCTGGTTTCTGGCCTAGGCCAAAATGATGTCATACATCCCAAGAGACATCATGGGCATTTTCTTTTTTTCATCTGGAGGAAGGAAGGAGGGTCTTTCTTAGCTAAGCACACCCTCGTGCTGGTATGGCTAACCTAAGGGCAGATGGATTACAAGAGGTAAATGCTACATGAATCATCTGCCCTTACTCAAGATAACTGTGGCTAGAAATGTTAGGGGCGTGTTTTTTTAAAGTGATTTCTCAACAAAAAAGCATGAAGACATAGATGGATGGCTGAGTTTGCTTTGAATTTTAAAGATGAATTAAATAGCATTTTTAGTTTGTGGTGCATACATATAGTTTAGTTCCACTTTAATGGCAAATAAGGCTATCCATCATAGTGAAGGGTCATTAGAAAGATGTAGGAGAGGCAGGTCAGCTGTTAGCACTATGAGGAAAAGTAATATTCCATTGCATTGCATTGCATATTGAATGCATATTAAATTGCATATTACTGTTACCTGAGACTTTAGATGCCCGAGGTGCTAAAAAGGACATCTACGTGCATGTCTGGTAAAGTGCATTCATTGTTGTGCTAAAGTTCATTAGGTTCCCTTAACCACTTCATCCCCAGAAGGATATACCCCCTTAATGACCAGGCCATTTTTTTTGCGACACGGCACTGCATTGCTTTACCTGACAATTGTGCGGTCATGTGATGCTGTACCCAAATAAAATTGATATCTTTTTTTTCCCATAAACAGAGCTTTCTTTTGGTGGTATTTGATCACCTCTGTGGTATTTATTTTTTTGCGCTATAAACAACAAAACCTGATAATTTTGAAAAATAAAATAATTTTTTTTTACTTTTTGCTATAATAAATATCCAAAAAATAAATAGAATAAAAAAAACGAATATCTTCATCAGTTTAGGCCAATATGTATTCTTCTACATATTTTTGGTAAAAAAAAAATCGCAATAAGCTTATATTGATTGGTTTGCGCAAAAGTTATAGTGTCTACAAAATAGGGGATATATTTATGGCATTTTTATTATAATTTTTTTTTTTACTAGTAATGGCGGTGATCAGGGATTAGCGGAACTGCAACATTGCGGCGGACAGATCAGACACTTTTGACACTTTTTTGGGACCAGTGACATTATTACAGAGATCAGAGTTAAAGATAGCCACTGATCAATGTATAAATGACATTGGCAGGGAAGGCATTAACACTAGGGGGCGACCAAGGGGCTGTGTTCCCTAGGGAGGTGTTTCTAACTGTGGGGGCAGTGTAGTGACTGGAGGAGGAGACAGATCGCTGTTCCTGATCACTAGGAACAGCAGATCTGTCTCCTCTCCTGACAGAATGGGGATCTGTTCGCTATAGCCAATAAAGGGACAGATGTCCACCTACGGCTATTCGCGCAGCCGAGCCAACCCGGTTGGCATGGGGTTAATGAAATTAAATTTTCCACAAATCCAACATGAGTGCAGTATTACAATTTAATTTTCCAGTGCATTTTATAAACCTCAGCACTTTTTGCAGTCAGATGGTAAAGCCTGAGTCATCTGGTTTTAGACTCTGATCATAAAACTTGATGACGTCTTTTTCTTTCCTTGATCCCAACATCATCCGTTCACATTTCCCAGCAATTCACATCTTAAGCTCTAATATATGATCAACAGGTAGACGATGAGTGACACCGCGCCAATATTTTCCATCTGTTTTCTGCTGATAACATAATCCAAGGGGCTGATGGGTAATGTCCTCAAATGCTTCAAACTCTGCAGCCTAATCTACTTGCAAGGAGGAAAGGAACAGCCTGGAGCATACATTGTTATTCGCTAGGAATAATTGAGCACATACACCTCTTATACAGGCACAGTAGGGAGGCTTTCACCGAGCAATCTTCCCAGTGTGATGAATGCTTCGCACATTGTAGCAATCAGGCACCTTTTTTTCCAGGCAATGCACAGAGGTTATTGTACACGGAAAGCTTTGTCTTGGCAGATTAATAAAATCTACATCTTGTAAGAACCGTAAAAATATCTGGAGTGGGCAATGGTCTGAAAAATAAAATCCTTCAACATCAGCATTTGGTTTTATTTCAGTGTATATTGGCTTCTGCAGAGCTCCAGAAATATATACAATCATTTTATAGTCCTATTATGTATTTATTAAAAAATCATAAGGTGTAATTGTATTTACCGATATTACAAATATCTGAAATGTCTCCATTAAAGTGATTGTAAACACTTATATACATACCCCACACCCCCCTTCAGCACGCAGCCTGTGTTTGACAGCCTCAACTGTGCGTGTTTCCCTAAGAGAGTGTGTAGAGGTGAGGGGTGTGTCCATTCCTTCCACTCAGGTCTCAGATTACACTTTACGAGATTACGCTGCCTGTTTTGTGCAATGTGTGACATTAGATCTCCACCTCCTGCTTTCTGGAGCTGAGAAATAGCATTTGTGCACTTTGAATTGGTCTAAAGAAGGCTGCATATGAGCAGGTAAACTTATGTATGAGCATGTTTCATCTTTGTGCATCACTTTACTGAGTGACTGGCCTAAGGTGATACACAGGGATGAAACATATCCTCCTACATAAGTTGTACCTGTTCATCTCCAGCCCTCTTCTTTAGAGCCATTCAAAGTGCACAGATGCTATTTATCAGCTCCAGAAAGCAGGGGGTGGAGATCTAATGTCACACATTGCACAGAACAGGGAGCATAATCTCATAGAGTGTAATCTGAGACCTGAGTGGAAGGAATGGACACCCCCCCCCCTCTACACAGTCTCTTAGTAAGGCTCAATTCACATTGGTGCATACCTCCCAACATTTTGAGATGGGAATGAGGGACACCTACTAACAAACGTAGGCATAGGACACGCCCCTGCCACACCCCCTTAAAGAATAATTACCAAAAAAAGTTAATTAAATCAACAAGGACTTTTTTTTACCACTACTATTCCTTTATATTGGCTTTTAAAATGTACAAATGCAGCAATTCAGAAATTGGATGAATGGTTTAGCACTGGGAAACATTTTTTGAAAGATAAAAAGTGCATTTTGTATACAACTATATAGATCAGACCAAAATGAGGGACAAATGAGGGGGAAAGAGGGACAGAAGGACATTGCTCCAAATTAGGGACAGTCCCTCGAAATCAGGGACAGTTGGGAGCTATGTTGGTGCGATGTGGGAAACCCTGCAAATCCACTGTGGGCTCCTGCATTGCACCTGACTCGCAGAGGGTTCACACCGCCCTCTGCGAACCGATGGGAATGTCAATACAAAGTTATAGACACCCCCAGATCAGTTTGCATATTGGCAATGTGAACTGTCAATTTGGACAGGAATCGATCCGATTCTGGTACGGACCAAAAAAGGCTCCTGCACAACTTTGGTCCCAATGCTATGTGAATTCAGCCATACAATCTGTATGGCTGAATTTGCATCGCACAGACATTGCATGTAATTTGCCCAGCAGTGCGGTGCAAATCACATGCAATGTCGCACATTGCAGCAGTGTGAACCCAGCCTGAAACATGCACAGTTGAACCTGTCAAACACAGGCTGTTTGCTGGAGGGGGGTGCAGGACATTTCTCAGGATTGCTTAGTATCGGCATATACTGTCAGAAGTGAGTCATACGGATAGCAGAGGAATGAGAGAGGAGACAGAAATCACACTAGGTCATTTGAATCATACTCTATAGTACATTATTTAGAAGAATATGCATTGTTAAATTTAAATTTCAGAGGTTTACAACCACTTTAAAGTGGAGTTTCCATTATAAAAATAATAATCGGACACTTACCTGTCCCAGGGTCCAGCAATGCGGGGGAGTGAAGCCCAACCCGTCTCTCCCTCTGCTTGGCGGCGCCGGCATTTTAACTGTGGACGCCCAGCTGTGGCTTCACAGCCGGGCACCCACTGCGCATGCGCGAGCTGCGCCACTCGCCGCGACTGGCTGCACAATCATCTAGGACCTGTCACGTGTCCCAGATGATTGCCTAGAAGGAGGATAGAGAGGTGATCCCCCTTCCTGCACTGAGGGAAGTGACGTCAGGAGCCCAGGCGCTGAAGGAGGCAGACTATGAAAGGCCCCCCTAGCAACAGGCATTTAGAGACGAGTAAAAAAAACATTTTGTCCGAATGTTTATTTATTTATTTTTTTGGGGTGGAACTCCAATTTAAGTTCCCAAATGCCTTTGCAAATCAAAGGTCAGATAGAGTATGATTGGCAGCACTGTAACCCACAAACTGTCTTATTCAATTGCATAAATGCTGTGGGTCCCAACATGCAAAAAACTTACAAAACCAATAATAATACAATAATCATTATTGCTTTAATATTTAGATTAAAGTGCTCTTTTGCTGCAGACATTTGCAAATACATATAAAGTCACATGTCATGTCAAAGCATTTCTGTACAGAGCGGTCCCTAACTCTAAGCTATCTCTAAACTATCTCTAAACTAAGCTCTCAGCCTAGAATATATACTAATAAGAAGGCCAGTATGGTGGCCTGAATTTATGGGAGGAGCCCGGAGGGTATTTAAGTAGCCCACTCGGCCCATGCTCATTGTCGATTTCAGTGCGCGATTCGTTAAGTCAACAGGCCGACTCTTTCTTTTTTGTTATATATTCAGCAGGTCGGTGGCGGGAGCGGCGGAGGAGAAAGACCGGAGCTGGAGGAAGATGGAGAAGACCGGAGGAAGAATCGGAGGAAGATAGAGGACGAATCGGGGGAAGAAGAAGCTGGAAGAAGAAGAAAACCGAAGGAAGACTGGAGGAAGGAGCGGGGGGAGAAGAAGCTGGAGGAAGGAGCGGGAAAGAAGAAGACAGTTTAAATAAAGGAATTGTCAAAAACCGGCTATTGTCTTTTGTCACATTTCACTGCTTTTTGGGTGAATGTGTAGGGGTACAATGTACCTGATACCCATTCACATGGGGGGGTGGGATCTGGGGGCCCTCTTGTTAAAGGGGGCTTCCAGTTTCCAATAAGCCTCCCGCCTGCAGACCCCCACAACCACCGAGCAAGGGTTGTGGGGATGAGGCCCTTGTCCCCATCAACATGGGGACAAGGTGCTTTAGGGGGCTACTCCCAAGCACCCTCCCCATGTTGAGGGCATGTGGCCTGGTACGGTTCGGGGGGGCGATCTCTCATCCCCCCTCTTTTCCTGCAGCCTGCCAGGTTGCGTGCTCAGATAAGGGTCTGGTAGGGATTTGGGGGGCCACGCCATTTTTTGAAAATTTTTGGTGCAGGGTTCCCCTTAATATCCATACCAGACCTGAAGGGACCCTTACGCCATTTTTTTTTTACATTTTGGCATGGAATTTCCCTTAAAGTCCATACCAGATGTGAAGGGCCTGGTATGCACTGGGTGGTGGGGAACCTTATATGCCATTTTTACCTTGATCTTTGAATAGCTGGCTTTTCGAATTTCACACCATAATATAATTTAATAATTAAATACCATTGCATGCATTTGAAGAGTTAAAATGATGGAATAAACCAAACTAATGTGCATTCGCTAATTATGCTGCTGAGTACAATGTACGTTTTCAGGAGGCGATACCATTGGTGGGATTCAAACTCATGGCTTGAACCTTTGAAGGTAGCAGGGCATACCACTATGCTATGGAGCTGAGCACAATCATACATAGAAAATACTATTACTAATGTTTGATTATTTTCATTGTATACAATAATGTTTTGCATTTGAGGCATTAATATTATGGTACCAACCATGCTCATGTACCATTGGGTAGGGATAAGCCGAACGCCCCTGGTTCGGTTCGCAGCAGAACTTGCGAAGAGCCCAAACATTTGTGTGAACATTGTTAAAGTCTATGGGACACGAACATGAAAAATCAAAAGTGCTCATTCTATATGCAAGTTAGTGCCATAAAAAGTGTATGAGGACCTGGGTCGTGCCCCAGGGGACATGTATCATTGCAAAAAAAGTTTTAAAAACAGAAGTTTTTTCAGGAGCAGAGATGTTAATAATGCTTTAAATGAAACAATAAAAATGAAATATTGCTTTAAATATCGAGCCTCGGGGTTGTCCTTAGTATGCCTGTAAAGTAGCGCATCTTTCCCATGTTTAGAACAGTAACACAGCAAAATGAAATTTCTAAAGGAAAAAAATGTCATACAAAACTGCTCGCGGCTGTAATTTTTGTCGGATCTTGGCAATATAGATAAAAATCATTTTAAAAAAACGTCATGAGTTCCCCCCCAGTCCATTACCAGGCCTTTGGGTCTGGTATGAATATTAAGGGGAACCCTGCATCAAAATAAAAAAAAAAATTGTGTGGGGATCCCCCAAAATTCATACCAGGCCCTTCAGGTCTGGTATGGATATTAAGGGGAACCCTGCGCCAAAATGTAAAACAAAAGTGGCGTGAGGGTCCCCCCCAAAATCCATACCAGACCCTTATCCGAGCACGTAACCTGGCAGGCCGCAGGAAAAAAAGGAAGGAGGAGAGAGCGGCCCCCCTCCTCCTGAACCTTACCAGGCCACATGCCCTCAACATGGGGAGGGTGCTTTGGGGTCCCTGCTGCGACCTGAAAGTCACAATATTTTGCTGCCACTTTGCTGTTGCAACCTGGCACCAACTTCTGGGAATGCCTGTGTAATATTGCGCCCTATGTACCTCAAGTCACATAAAAGTCACATCAAAGTAGTACAGGGACTACTTTGAAGTTGTTGCAACTTGAAGTAGCACAGATATGAATGGTTATCATTGAGAATCATGGGGTACAACTTGTCATGCAACTCAGAGGTCCACATTTGCTGAAAAAGTCGCCCAACTGTGAAACAAGTCATATATATTTTAATAGAAGAGAGGCTCTCATTTATATTTGCATAGTCCTTACTGATTTACATCAGCAGAACAAATGCAGGAAGTGATGTGTGCATATGGGCCAGAAGCAAATGTGTGGTGATACAAACAAATCAATGAACCCCACCCACACCCAATCTAACTACCACATCCACCCCCACATTGAGTAAGCACAAGTACATATCCTGCACTTACCCGGCAAATGAACAGCACCTCCTCTTTGCTAAAGAGAGACCTCGCCGTGTCTACCTAGATGGAGATCCTAACCAGCACAGGAACTTCCGGGAGATTAAAATGACTAATTTCCAGGTCAGAAGGTGAAACCACGCTCTTGATCGCAGCGGCGAATATTTGATCGCAACCACAATTAGAATATTTTTTTTATTTGCACATATGCAAATCTATATTTCTACATATGATATTTGAAGATAAACTTAAAGGGGTTGTAAAGGTAAAAGTTTTTTCACCTTAATGCACCTTAATGCATTAATTAATGCATGCCCGCAAGTACTCCACACCATGCAAGGGAGCTCACATTTAGAGGAGAAGTACTCGAGCCGAGACAGCCACCGAGGGACCCCAGAAGACCAAGTTCGGGGCCACTACGAGCCGGGGCAAAACGAGCTGCACGATAGAGGTAAGTATAGCATGTTTGTTATTTAAAAAAAAAATATATAGGGTGAGTGACATCTGGGAGGCAGAGGATTGGATTGCCACCTGCAGGGGGGCCCGTGACCGCTTCACCGCAACCTGGCAGCCCTGGACAGTGTATGTCTCGGACCCTGGTCACATACCTTCCAGCTTGGATGTAGCCCTCCTTGAACTGGCAGAGCCATCCATGAAGGGGCGCTCCTGAGGCTCACAGACGGGAACCAAGAGCTGAGGGGACTCAAACACACCAATTCATCATTTAATTAACCATGGGTAGGGGGATGAGACCCCCCTCTTTTTTTTTTGTTCTTCTTCTCTCACCCTCTTGATTATCCAACATGTGTGGAGAGGTCGACGGGACTCGGAGCGGAGGCGGAGTCGGACGAGAAGCTTCAGGTATGCTCTAAACCACTTTTTTTTTCTTTTTCCCTTCTTTTTCTCCCTAGAACTACTTTCTAACACTTTATGTCTTAACTGGTTATGGCTGCCTATTTGCAGATGGCCAATATGTTGAATGCCAGGTGACGGGCGAGGAATAGAGGAACTGGTTGGCCTAATAAGAACTGGCGGTCTGACGCCATGGGTCACCCTGACTTGAAAAGGGAAATGGCGCCTCAGTGCCACCATGGCGCGGATGCCGGGACCTGGGGAGAGGTTAGCTGGAGGCGCAAATTCGCCCCCCTTTCCCCACACGTGCTCACCTGGGCCACCACCCGGTCCTATGAGAAGTGCCATACACATAAAAAGCCGACCAAGCGTACTACGCACAAGAACCCCTCTTAGAAGGATAGATATGTCCTATTCCCAACGAAAAGGGCTGCGGGCTAGTACCCAGCCCGATGAACAGGTTGAAACTATCCTGCCCACCCGTCACATGATAAATACTTTCTCTATAACCTAAGCCACACCAAGTTAATCATGTTCTTGTTTCCCCTACAAGTGAAAAACAAAACAGGAATGATTGGAGTATTACGTATCGCCATTGCCTATGGCAAATGTTTACCTTTTTTTATTCTTTCTCAAACATTGCAATGTAATACCCTGTCTTCCATAAATAAAGATTATTTAAAAAAAAAAATATATATATATATATATATATATATATATATATATATATATATATATAAACATATAGAAATTATAAGATATAAAAGATATTGCACTTCCCCAGAACCACCACCCCCAAAACGAATTAAAAAGAAAGAAAAGAGAAAAAAAAAAAAAAACAAGCTCAATAATGTACTTTTATTTTGCCAGCAGAAAAAAAATTATACACATTCATTTACTAGCTTCAAAAAAAATGTAAACTGTATGTAATTAAGGGTCCTGCTCAGGAGCTTACAATCTACAATTTGTCTAAAGCTTAGAGTGGACACAGCTTTACTTTCAGGGTATAACGGGCAGCACATTCCATTTTTGTCTTCAAGATTATAGAAACATACTTAGTCATTCTTACAAAGCATTCCAACATAATCTAAAAAAAAAATTCAACATATAACCAAACACCACCCCACAAATCCATACATTGGTGACCATGTTCTGCATTTCTGTGTACATGATTAAATAAACAGGGAGATCAAAGAGTAGAAGGTCAGCACATGCTCCCAAACCATGTTTGCATGGTCAGACAGGAACAATACACACACAACATTGACAGCATGGCCACATAAACCCACTTTTGATTGCAAAAATGCACAAGAATTTAATCAAACAGCCCTAGTTTGGCATTTGTCAATAGGCACAATATTGTTCCTTCTTCACCACAACTCACAGCAAAAGAAAACTGACCTTCTCAGGCCAAACTGAACCCCCCTACTGCAGCCCTTTATAAAAGATTGGTTGTATTGTTAGCACACTGACACACACCCAATAGAAGTACACGCCCACCAGTATCTTTCAATCTGTCTCTTCATGTATGTCTAAAGTGATTGCACCTGATGAGCGGGAACACATAATACTATTTGCAATTGTGTTAGCCCTTGGCTATGTGCATCAAATCTCCAACTACAGGCCAAATATCAAAGTCCATTTGCATGCACATAAACAAAGCAATAGTTTTCTAAGCATATGTACCTGTGCATTGTAAACCCTACAATTTTAAATGTCCAAGTCCCTGGACATGATTAGTGCTAACACACATTAATATCAGTCCCTGCCTGCAATGAGCTTCCAATCTAAAGTCCAAAACGAACTTTCTTACATTAGAGACTATTTCAACAGGAGACAAATAAAATGCCAGCATGTCTTTGGATTGCGGTGAGAAACCCACACAGGGAGAACATATAAACTTCAACACAAGCATTAGCATGTTGAGGAATTGAACCGGCAACCCCAGTGCTGCTAGACAGAACTGCTACCTTCTTGGCCAGCAGGCAGCCTCACACATATTATCTGCATCTCTGTGGTGTGAACCAGCCCTAAGTCCATAGCCATGCTCAGTGTCATAAGCAATATACAATACATTGGCCTAAGTATTGGGACGCCTGCCTTTAAACGCACATGAACTGTAATGGCATCCCAGTCTTAGTCCGTAGGGTTCAAAATTCATTTGGCCCACCCTTTGCAGCTATAACAGCTTCAACTCTTCTGGGAAGGCTGTCCACAAGGTTTAGGAGTCTGTCTATGGGAATGTTTGACCATTCTTTCAAGTGCATTTGTTAGGTCAGGCACTGATGTTGGACGCAAAAGCCTGGCTTACAGTCTCCGCTCTAATTCATCCCCAAAGTGTTCTGTTGTGTTGAGGTCAGGACTCTGTCCAGGCCAGTCGAGTTCCATAAAGACATGGATGAGTGAGTTTGGGGTGGAGGAACTTGACTGGCCTGCACAGAGTCCTGACCTCAACCCGATAGAACACCTTTTGGCTGAATTAGAACAGAGACTACGAGCCAGGCCTTCTCATCCAACATCAGTGCCTGGCCTCACAAATGCACTTCTGGAAGAACGGTTAAACATTCCCATAGACACACTAAACCTTATTGACAGCCTTCCCAGAAGCTGTTCTAGCTGCCATTAAAGTTCATGTGTGTAAAGGCAATACTTTTGACTAGATAGGGTATCTGGCAAGATTTATAATGGTAGAACCCTCCTACACATAAATACTACATTCAGACATAGTTTTAGGACTTGGGAGATGAGACAACATCTCTACATGAAGTGGCATGTTTGGGATTCAAACCCAGATACTCAGGGATGCTAAGCAGAAGTTCTAACCTCTAAGCCACAGAGCTGCCATATGTGAAAACCTCCTACACCTAAATACATATAAATACTGCATTTCTTTGTACATACAGGTGATGGAATTACATTACTCAAGAGCTATACTTCTTGATTTATTCTGTGATATTTGCTTGTTCTTTGTGG
The DNA here is from genome assembly GCA_028564925.1 of Lithobates sylvaticus. NCBI lineage: Eukaryota > Metazoa > Chordata > Amphibia > Anura > Ranidae > Lithobates > Lithobates sylvaticus. The sequence continues at coordinate 472,422,357 of CM053030.1, forward strand.
GTCAGTGAAGAATAGTGATATTACCCTCACATTTTGGGGAATTACATTTTGATTTCTGATGTTGGTACACATATCAAATTTTTTGGGCTCAAATTATGATTATTTGGAAATAATAAAAAGCCCCAAAAATGGCGACTCATTTTAAATTTGCATCAGCTATGGTACTGCCACTGAACTCATTCAATGTTATCTTATGTGTACATGTACACAGGTTCGTTCACTATCGTTTTTAGGCAGTTGCGTTTATAGGTCTTTTTTTTAAGGCAAAAAATGAGTTTAGACGCAGAAGTTTCAGATGTTTCAGACACCAAACGCGTCCATACGCGGCTTTTTTTTTTTTTTAGATTATAGAAAAAATCCCTATGTATAGGGACAACAGTACCCCCCGGTATAGTAGGACTTTTAAGGTGAACAAATAATTTTTATAAAATATTGTTTATTCAAAAAAAGTTTTTAAAAACAACATGTAAACAGACATGATAATAATCCATACAAAGCATCAATGCATGGATGCATAAATATATATTCTTAACAGAGAATATAGCAGCTAATATAGCAGCTAAACGTGGCATGTCAATGCGGCAAAACTGACTTTTTAAACGGGGGTTACTATCTGTCAAGTTACAGTAAATCGTTCAGGAGAGGTTGTAAAAACGTCCCGTGTACATGAAGCCTAACAAGTAAAAGTGACAGAGAAAAATATATTTTACCAAAAAATCATCAAAACATTCCACATTCTAGCATTCTGTTCCATTAGAAACATTGGCTAAAACTTGCATTGGACTATAATAGGCCCCCGTAAAGCAACACACATTAATGCAAAAAGGTCTGCATGTGTTATATAAATATCGCCAAGTGTTTGAAGAATTTTACTCTAAAACTTTTTACTAGTGATTTTTCCTTGAAGGTACTGAAGGATCTTAGTCATGGGACTTTGCCAGATATAAGGCCCCTTTCACACTGGGGCGGTTTGCAGGGGCTATTGCGCTAAAAATAGCGCCTGCAAACCGACCTGAAACAGCTGTTGCTGTGTCTTCAGTGTGAAAGCCCGAGGGCTTTCACACTGAAGCGGTGCGCTTGCAGGACGCTGAAAAATGTCCTGCAAGCCGCATCTTTGGTGCGCTGTAGGAGCGGTATATTTACCGCTCCTATAGCGCCCCTTCCCATTGAAAACAATGGGGCAGGGCTCCAAATCCGCCCGCAAAACGCCGCTGCAGCGGTTGTTTGCGGGCGGTATTAACCCTTTTTCAGCCGCTCGCGGGGGGTAAAACCGCCCCCCTCGAGCGGCCGAATAGTGCCACTAAAAAAACGATAAAGCGGCGCTAAATTCCGCAAAAGGGAATTTTAAAAAAACACGCGGCCATTCACTACAATTAGAAGAAAAGAAGTTTAGGCCCCATTCACACTTGTGCTACTTCAAAGTCGTGCGATATTACTGCGATTTTGCCGCGATTTTGCCGCGATTTTTGCCGCGATTTTTGCTGCGATTTCAAGGAATGCCTGTGTAAGTGGCATCAAAATCGGAACAAAGTAGTGCAGGGACTACTTTGAAGTCGGAAAGACTTGAAGTCGTACTAATATAAATGGCTTATTGGAAATCATGGGGAACGACTTGTCATGCTACTTTGCAGTCCCAAATCGTGGGACAAGTCGTATAAGTGTGAAAGGGGCCTTAACCTTAAACTACGTAGAGGGTTCTTTATTGCAAGAGCGGCAAGGATGTGGAATTCCCTTCCACAGGCGGTAACTTCAGCCGGGGGGCATCGATAATTGAAAAAAAACATTAGATAAGCACCTGAACGACCACAAAATACAGGGATATACAATGTAATACTGACATAAAAACACACATACAGGTTGGACTTAATGGACTTGTGTCTTTTTTCAACCTCACCTACTATGTAACTATGCAACTATGGAAGGAAAATGAGTCTTAATTTAGATGTATTTCTTTTTATTTCAGACAAAATTCCAATTTTCATTCTTTAAACTGGCAATGTAATATCATTATTTGGCACTGGAGGGCAGCAGTGTATCAGTTATATTAACCACAAACTAAGATGTTAGATTTTCACATTCTTTAAATTAGAATACATCTGAAATACCAGAAGATTGAAGTTTTGTATTGTAAAGAGATAGATAGAAAGACAGACAGATAGATAGATAGATAGATAGATAGATAGATAGATAGATAGATAGATAGATAGATAGATAGATAGATAGATAGATAGATAGATAGATAGATAGAAAGATAGATAGATAAATGGTATCTAAGACTCTTATGCCCCGTACACACGGTCGGAAATTCCGACCACAAAATCCGTCAGATTTTTTCGTGGCACTTTGTCATTCGCTACACATGATCGGAAAAAGTCTGATCGGACTTTGTTGTCGGAAAATTTGAGAGCAGGATCTCAATTTTTTTCCGTCGGAAATTCAGACAGAAAAAGTCAGATGGATCCCACACGGTCGGATTTTCCGGCAACATGGTCCGATAGGACATTTCCCGTCGGAAATTCCGACCGTGTGTACGGGGCATAAGTATCACTGGACAAATACAACTTATCACCCGTGTAGATAATAATATTGCTGACTTCTCCAAATCATTACTTACACTACTTGATGTACTTGGCCTACTATCAGAATACAACTCTTTCTATACTGGTCGAATTGCGCTGTTGGAGAAACTTGTGTCCCGGGAAAACATGGTAAGTGAATGGTGGACTTCCAAGTTTAACTGGAAATTCTCTTTAAAGCAGTATTTGACTCAACTTTTTAACTTTGCCCTATATTAGAGTTTATATTAAGTCTTAGTTGTAGGTACCTTCAAAACCATCTAAACCTGGAAATTGAGTTGTCAGCTCCGGCCGATGATGTCACTTGCACGGGCACAGTACATTGTGCATTTAATATACTGTTTGTGCCATGATTGCAGACAATGCCATGCCGTTATGGGGATTTCCATGTGCACGTGCCGGATTAACGTTATCGTGGCCAGCCGTCCATTCAACTGGCCAGAGAATGCTAACCCAGAAGGAAGACCAGGCATGGAAGCGGTAGGAGCAGTGACCTGTAAGCGCTGAAGGGTTTTGTTCAACAGGTAAGTCTGTCATAACCTGCTAATATGCTGTGCATACTAATGCATTATGGCACAATAAACCACCTGGGGCACATTTAATTAAAAGAAAGAAAAATGTAATACTACTTTAACCACTTGCCCTTCGGAAGGTTTACCCACTTCCTGTCCAGGCCATTTTTTGTGATACGGCACTGTGTTATTTTAACTGATAATTGCGCGGTCGTGTGACGATGTACCCAAATAAAATGTAAGTCCTTTTTTCCCACAAATAGAGCTTTCTTTTGGTGGTATTTGTTCACCTCTTGTGTTTTAGTTTTTTGCACTATAAACAAAGACCGACAATTTTGAAAAAAACAAAAAAATAACAATATTTTTTTACTATCTGCTATAAAACACATCCAATAAAAAAAATAAAAAATCAAATTTATTTATCAATTTAGGCCAATATGTATTCTTACTACATATTTTTTGAAAAAAATAAAAAATAAAAAACAATAAGTGTATATTCATTGGTTTGTGAAAAAGTTATAGCCTCTACCAACTGTATTTATTTATTTTTTATATTTTATTTATTTTTTTACTAGTTATGGCGATCAGCGACTTATAGTGGGACTGCGATATTGTGGTGGACATATTGGACACTTTTGACACTTTTTGTGGACCAGTGACACTAATACATTGATCAATGCTTGATTAATATGCACTGTACTAATGACACTGGCTAGGAAGGGGGTTAACATCAGGGGCGATCAAAGTCTTAACTGTGTGCCTAGCTGGTGTTTTCCTACTGTGGAGGAGGTGCTTGTACCAGAGCAAGGCATGGATCGGAACATAGCTACATAGGAACATAGGCAGTTTGCCGTTCTTCCTCTGTACTGAAGGATCGGCAGGTGCCAGCGGACATCGAGTCACGGTACCTGCTGATCAGCTCCCGCTGTGTACAATCACAACATGATCGGACCACCAGCTGCGCGTGTGCGCGTCCCAGACCTGGAAGTGTCAGATCACATACTAGGTACGTAATCTGGAGCAGTGCAGCTGCCCTGTCCCAGTACATTCACAGTGGTCAGTTCACAAGTGGTTAAATAGAGAAAAATGTATGTGTATTATTGTGTCTGTCTGGGCAAAATTAAAGTAGAACTATAGGCAAAATCATTTTATACAGAGCGAGGAAGAGTTATAACCTCTGTCAGATTTTTTTTATCACTCTCTGTCTCATTGCAGGGATTTACCTTCACTTCCTGTCCCATAGCCAAACAGAAGTTGAGAGGAAATCCCTGCAAATTAAGGGATTTTCTTGGGAACCCCCAGGTCACCAGAACTAGTGTCTCCATTGGAAGATTTCCCCTTCATTACTTTTCTGGGGACAACCCAAAATTTGGGGTTTTCTCGTACTTTCATTATCAATGCTAAACAGGACAAATAGAGAGGATGAATCTCCCTAATCTAATGGAGGCACAGACTGCACTAAAAAATGTCAGGTTTTCCAAACCATCTCTATTCTGTCCAAAACTAAAAATAAAGTTTTGCCTTTAGTTATACTTAAAAATAAATCAGTACGTGTATTCAATACATGCTGGTGCAGAAACATTTCCACTGATCCCTACAGAAATCCAGTGAGCTTCTAACTTCCTGTTTGAAATACACCAACATTCCATGCATTGTTATCAGCCATGGCCAGTTCTCTTTATCCTGGACTACAGAACACCTCCCTATCTTCACTCTCCTATATTATGGAGATGATGAGTGGGGGTTATTTAGTCCTAACATTCTTTCTGCCTTAGGGTGATGACTCTGCTCCTATATAGATATAGCACGGTAAGCAAACATTGTCAATCACCCTAGGATAGGAGGTGTGTTTCTCTTATTGAAACCTCTGAAGAAACCATCCAACAGGGGATGGGTCACTGCAATGACTTCTGATAATCTGCGGTGTGTAAACTTCAATATATATATATATATATATATTAGGGATGAGCCGAACACCCCCGGGTTCGGCTCGCACCAGAACCCGCGAACGGACCTAAAGTCTGTGCGAACATTTAGAACCCTATTAGTTACAATGGATGTGAACGTTCGAAATCAAAAGTGCTAATTTTAAAGGCTAATATGCATGTTATTGTCATAAAAAGTGTTTGGGGACCTGGGTCCTGCCCCAGGGGACATGTATCAATGCAAATTTTTTTTTTTAAAACTGAAGTTTTTTCAGGAGCAGTGATTTTAATAATGCTTAAATTGAAACAATAAAAGGGTAATATTCCTTTAAATTTCGTACCTGGGGGGTGTCTATAGTATGCCTGTGAAGGGGCGCATGTTTCCTGTGCTTAGAACTGTCCCTGCAAAAAGTGTAATTTTTGCAGGAAAAAAAGCTATTTAAAATCACTCGCGGCTAATGTATTGATGGCTCCCGTAACACAGAGAACAGTCATTCATTGAAAGCCATTCATAAAAAAAAAGTCATTGATAAAAAAAAAAAGCGTGGGGGTCCCCCCAAATTCAATAACCAGGCCCTTCAGGTCTGCTATGGATATTAAGGGGGACCCAAGCCAAAAAAAATGGCGTGGGGTCCCCCTCAAAATCCATACCAGACCCTTATCCGAGCACGCAACCTGGCACGCCGCAGGAAAAGAGGGGGGGATGAGAGCGGCCCCCCTCCCTCCTGAACCATACCAGGCCACATGCCCTCAACATTAGGAGGATGCTTTGGGGGTCTGAGACCCCCAAAGCACCTTGTCCCCATGTTGATGAGGACAAGGGCCTCTTCCCCACAACCCTGGCCATTGGTTGTGGGGGTCTGCGGGCGGGGGGCTTATCGGAATCTGGAAGCCCCCTTTAACAAGGGGACTCCCAGATCCCGGCCCCCCCCCTGTGTGAAATGGTAAGGGGGTACAAAAGTACCCCTACCATTTCACCAAAAAAGTGTCAAAAATGGTAAAAATGACAGGAGACGGTCTTTGACAATTCTTTTATTAAAATCTTCTTTCTTCTGGTCTTCTTCCTTCTTCCTCTCTTCATCCTTCGGTTTCTTCATCTTCTCCTTCCGGGAATCTTCTTCCATCTTCTTCTTCCATCATCTTCTTCCTCTGATCCGCTTCTTCTTGCTCTGGTCTTCTCGTCCGGCATCTGGCATCTGCAACTGGTGCAGTGCATTGCGGGCCCGCTTGCATAGTTCTGGGCTCGCCGAGCGGGCGAACGGCCGATGTTCCATTCGAACATGGGTTCGAATCGAACACCGGGCTCATCCCTAATAATATATATATATATATATATATATATATATATATATATATATATCAGGGCTCAAAATTTTAAGTCCTGAGCTACTAGCCAAGCCTCAAGTGTTACTCGCCACCAGTTGCCCTGCCCAACCCCTACCCTGTCCCGCCCCTAAACCCGCCCTCATAAATTATCTCATGAAATTTTATGCAATTAAGTTATAAAAATATTAACAACTTTAGCCATGCCCGCCAATGCAGCCTGTGCCCACCGTGCAGCCTGTGTCCCCCATGTGCAGCCTGTGTCCCCCATGTGCAGCCTGTGTCCCATGTGCAGCCTGTGTCCAATGTGCAGCTTGTGTCCCATGTTCAGCCTGTGTCCCATATGCAGCCTACCTGTGGAGGGGAAGAGAGGAGAGCCACCACTGGATGATCACAGCAGGGAACATCACAGCTTTCGTTTCAATAGCTGTGTGTTCCCCCCGCTGCGCGCCGTCACATAAGCCCCTCCCCTTGTCCGGGGAACTTTAATACATGTCACCCGTCCTAGGATTGTACGGGTGATCTGTCTATCAAAGTCCCAGAAAAAGAGGAGGGGCTTATGTGACGGAGCGCGGCGGGGGACACACAGCTATCGAAATGAAAGCTGTGTTCCCTGCTGTGATCATCCAGTGGCGGCTCTCCTCTCTTCCCCTCTGTGATAGGCGGTGCCCGCCCCCCCCCCGGCTCCCAGGCAGCCCTTCTCGCCAGCCCTGAAAATTCACTCGCAAAATGCGAGTGTGCGAGTGTAATTTTTGAGGGCTGTATATATGTATATGTATGTATATATATATATATATATACACACATATGATTTTGCCAAAAGTATTTGGACGCCGGACTTTACACGCACATGAACTTTAATGGCATCACAGTCTTAGTCCATAGGGTTTAATATTGAGTTGGCCCACCCTTTGCAGCTATAATAGCTTCAACTTTTCTGAGAAGGCTGTCCACAAGGTTTAGGAGTGGGTCTATGGTAATGTTTGATCATTCTTCCAGAAGCGCATTTGTGAGGTCAGGTTACTGATGTTGGACGAGAAGGCTTGGCGATCAGTCTCCGCTCTAGTTCATCCCAAAGGTGTTCTATTAAGTTGAGGTCAGGACTCAGTGTAGGCCAGTCAAGTTCCTCCACCCCAAACTCGCTCATCTATGTCTTTATGGCCCTTGCTTTGTGTACTGGTCCAAATCATTTGGTGGAGGGATTATGGTGTGGGGTTGTTTTTCAGGGGTTGGCTTTGGCCCCTTAGTTCCAGTGAGGGGGACTTTTAAGGCATCAACATACCAAGACATTTTGGACTATTTCATGCTCCCAACTTTGTAGGAACAGTTTGGGGATGGCCCCTTCCTGTTCCAACATAACTGCGTGCACAAAGCAAGGTCCATAATGACATGGATGAGCGAGTTTGGGACCTGACCTCACAAATGACCTTCTGAAAGAATGGCCAAACATTCCCATAGACACGCTCCTAAACCTTGTGGACAGCCTTCCCAGAAGAGTTGAAGCTGTTATAGCTGTAAAGGGTGGGCAAACTCAATATTGAACCCTATGGACTAAGACTGGGATGCCATTAAAGTTAATCTGCGTGTAAAGCAGGCATATCAATACTTTTGGCAATATAGTGTATATCTATATCTATATATATTTTTTTTTCTTTTTTATTCTAACCATAATTAATAGGAGGACATAAAAGAAAAGATGTACAGACACTGATGCATTCCCTTTAAGTAAGATGAGAGAAAAAATAAATAAACATTTTTGATTTCTTGCTATGGGCTTCTGCTCTTTGCTCTTATAAAAGAAGTGTCAAAACTTCCCGATATTTTCCGTGGACTTTTATTTTTTGGAGTCAGTACAGTGGTCTTAGTTGTGTAAGCATTTCCATCAATCACTTACTGTATGGTTGAATATTCATAAAAATGTGACAGAAATTTGGTTTTACATACAATATTCAAATCCATTCCTACAGCACCCTCTGGTGGACAACTGTATAATCACAGGAAGGGTTTGATTCTCAACTTCAAGTTCACTTATGGATCTCACAAATATTACAACTAGGTTGTTTAAAATAATAAATATGCACCAGTCCTATTGACATTCTTTTTATTTAATGCTGAATTGTATTTTGCATTATTTCACACCCTTCCTTATAGTTCAGATGTTTTGGAACACTTTCCTATTTTATATATTGCATAAGAGTAATATTGTGTTCTGGCTTTATTTGTAATGAATACAATTTAAAAAAAAGGGTCCAGACCAAAAATAAATGTAAAAGATATTATGAAATATAAAGATACAATAGATAGATTGTTAGGTTTATTATTAAAAATAGTGTTGTTCCTGGATATTAGTTGCAGTGATTAAAGAGACCCTGTCCCTAGACCATTTCAACAAAAATCCTCCCGTAGGATATTTACATTTAACATATTTTATGCATTTTTTGACCTATAAAAGCCTTTCTTGTGTAGACATCGAAAAGCCTGAGACTGCTGCTGAGCGCTGCCATCTTGCATGTGATTTCAGTAGTCCCAGTAGACCCAGATTTGTCACCGAAGTGACACATTATCATATTCAACAAAACTATACAAATTCCCAGCTCAACTTACCGACTGTGTTAATTTCATCAACGAAAACTTTTTCTTCAAAGTTTTCATCAGCGGCACATTTTCGTCCACTGATGAAAACTATGGCGAAAATCAAATCTGTTTCCATTAACAAACGAAAATCTGAGGCAAGGACGTTTACCCTCGTGAACTAACTTACGTTTTTCCACAGAGCTCCGCCGGCTTCCGCAATCCGTTCCTAGCAAGCAAGCGCATTCGACTGCACCGTGACGAGACTGCCAGTGCCAGAGACCAAAGAGAGCAGCACTGTGTAAGCCAGGCTGAGGGCTCCTGAGTCCTGACTCCGGATGAGACTGAGTCTGTTCCACTCCTAAGTCCTGACTTACGAGATGACCTTGCCACCAGGTGCACAGAGCAGAGAGTGTGTACAGTTGTGTAGTACATTACAATTACAGCAGGCCTCCCCTCAGACCACGTTCGTCCAGAGCACTGTGTGTGCATTACAGGTCTCCTCTGTCCACTGACAGTGGCATCCAGGGCACTGTGCATTACAGGCCATCCCTCAGACAACCACCATTCAGCACTGTGCAGTATTACAGGCCTCCTCAGACCACCGTCCAGAGCACTGTGCAGAATTACAGGCCTCCTCAGACCACCGTCCAGAGCACTGTGCAATATTACAGGCCTCTTCAGACCACCATCCAGAGCACTGTGCAGGATTACAGGCCTCCTCAGACCACCGTCCAGAGCACTGTGAAGTATTACAGGCCTCCTCAGACCACAGTCCAGAGCACTTTGAAGTATTACAGGCCTCCTCAGACCACCGTCCAAAGCACTGTGCAGTATTACAGGCCTCCTCAGACCACCGTCCAGAGCACTGTGAAGTATTACAGGCCTCCTCAGACCACCGTCCAGAGCACTGTGCAGGATTACAGGCCTCCTCAGACCACCATCCAGAGCACTGTGCAGGATTACAGGCCTCATCAGACCACCGTCCAGAGCACTGTGCAGTATTACAGGCCTCCTCATACTATAGCTCCCCACTGTCCCTGATTTGGAGAAATGTCCCTCTGTCCCTCTTTCCTCCTCATTTGTCCTTCATTTTGGTCTGATCTATGTAGTTGTATATAAAATGCACTTTTTATCTTTCAAAAAGTGTTTCCCAGTGCTAAACCTTTCATCCAATTTCTAAATTGCTTCATTTGTAAATTTTAAAAGCCAATATAAAGGAAGAGTAGTGGTAAGAAAAGGCCCTTGTGGATTTAAGTAACCATTTTTTTATTAATTCTCCTTTAAGGGGGTGTGGCATGTCCTATGCCTACATACGTTTGTTAGTAGATGTCCCTCATTCCCATCTCAAAATGTAGGGAGGTATGCTCAGACCACCGTCCAGGGCACTCTGCAGCATTACAGGCATCCTCACTGTCCTGAGTGTCCTCAGACCGTCCAGAGCTGTGATGTTAAAGTGATTGTAAAGTCAATTTTTTATTTTTTTTTAAATAACAAACATGTTATATTTACCTCCTCTGTGCAGTTGGTTTTGCACAGAGCAGCCTGGATCCTCCTCTTCTTGGGTCTCTCTTTGCTGCTCCTGGTCCCTCCCTCCTGTCAAGTGTCCCCCCAGTCAGCAGCTTCCTATGGGGGTACTGGAGCCAAGTCACAGCTCCGTTTGTCCATTCAGACAGGAAGTCCGGACCTGGCCCCGCCTCCTCTCTCCCCTGATTGGCTGACTAACTTTGATTGGCAGCCACGGATGGCTTAGACATTCGTGGACATCGCTGGACAGAGATAGGGCTCAGGTGAGTAATTAGGGGGGTGCTGGGGTGGCTGCTGCACACAAAAGGTTTTTTTTCTTAATACATAGAACGCAATAAGATAAAAAACCTTCTGCCTTTACAACCCCTTTAAGGACAACAAGACCCTTTGCAAACCATGTTGAGCGACACTTGCTGATAAAACTAGAACAAACTTGAGGCATCATTTGCGGACATTTTGGACAACTCATCCCGAAATTCATACAAAGATTAGCACAGTACACTAAACTACACTTTTGTTGAGAACAGCCTTATCTATGTACACTATCTATATATATTATCTATGTAGATCTTATCTATGTACATTGCAGGGATTTTTTAAACAAACTTTCTTGCTAGCAGATTGCATACCTTTTGTTATTCTGAAGTAATAGCTGTTTTTTTGTCTGTCATGTTGTGCACTTAGTCACTGAATCTTAATGGGAGTGATTTCATAATATCTCTCAGCTGCTGCTTTCCCAGAATTTAAGTATCTCACTAAAATATATATAGAGGGATGTGGTTACTGGGAGGGGCACTCTCAATAATTTTCGCACAGGATAGGGCACCTAAAGGCCTAAGGCCGGTGTCCTGTCGGATAGTGTCCCCCGTCAGATACTGTCCGCTGTGTGCTGCGCATGCGCAGTACGCATGACAACCAGATTTCGAAAATATCCAAAGATGAACGGTGCCTGCGCCGTGAGTCCAGCTTCAAGCCCCACCATCCAAGTGGACATAGAGTTAGGATAAAAAAAAGCGAAGCGAGGCCATGCCCGAAGCGTGGCAAACGAAGCGAGGCCGTGCCCGAAGCGTGGTTAACGAAGCAAGGCCGTGCCCGAAGCATGGCGAGCAAAGCGAGCCCACGAGGGGCCCTCTAACTTTGTGCAGCCCTATGTCAACTTGGATGGTGGGGCTTGCACCTGGTCTCACGGCGCAGGCACCGTTCATCTTCGGAGATTTTCCAAATCTCCTTGTCCTCCGTACTGCGCAAGCGATGTACCTGCGCAGTACGGGGCGGACACTTTTCGATAGATATATAAAACCTCCAATGACAGGCCAATTCAAACCAGTGAACCACAACAGCAAACTATTTGCACTGCTCTTTTAAGTGTTTCAAAATACAAAATTGACTCTAAGGAACAAATTTCCTCAAGGTGGCTGAGTAAAGTAGATCAAAGAGGGCAGGGACATGGATATGATGTGTCACTCTGGAGGGTTTTAGTATGTTCCGCTCCACAAAAGGCAGCAGAAGGTCATGCAATGACATTAAACTCATGCATTTAACTAGGGAGCAAACTGTGTCCCATCCCATGTTGTTTGCATTTGGCAGACCGACTCTTTCAGTTTGAGTCTTTCGATCATGTATGTACTATAGTAGTATTACTTAACCAGCAAGTGGGGCAGTCATTTAAAAGAGTAAGGCCACAATGCTCCAATATCTTCAGTGTTGCAATGGAATGGAAGACTTGAAGACGTTCACTATTGATCTTGCTTCATCAAAGATTCTTTTAACCTTTGCCTCCATGCGCCAGATGGGACCACACACGGTGTCCGGTCCAACATTTTATGGAAATAGTTTTACATGAAATACAAATAGTGGAAAAATAACAAAGATACACCAGTAGAGCAGACAGCCTCAAGATCATTAATTTCATATACATTTGATAATTGATTGTAGTGTCATCATGTAAAAGAATAATAAATGTGGCTCACAGTCTCAGTCTCACAGTCACTTTCTGTCATGGGGGAGTCTTCCTCCCTAGAGCTGGGTGGTTCTTCTGCTGCTGCTGCTGCTGCTGCTGCTGCTGCCGCTGCTGCTGCTGTGGTTTGTTGCCATGATGTTACTCCTATTGTCTGTTATAACAAATAGGATCTTCCTCTTTGAGTCCCACTCGTGCAAGCATTCGTCCACACCGTCATTTAATTGACTGTTCAGTGTGTGGATGGGCTTTGGGCTACGTGTTCTCATTCTCCACAACAGAAAAGTAGCATGCACTTATAGCAAGAATGAAGCTGTGTGACTCAAAAAAGCAATATATTTGTAACAAAACTTTGTTTTGCAGAATAAAGAAGGCTAAATCTTTTTCTTGTTAAAAAAAAGAAGGCTAAATCTTTGTCTGTGTAGTTTGTTCAAACCATAAATAATAACATGATATTAGGATTTTTTTACTCCAGGAGTGTATAATGAGTTTTGAAATTCTAAAGAAATGCTTAAATAATGCATTATTTAACTGAACGCATTTTATTTTAGTCGATTAAAATGTACTGGAGATTTAGTCGACTAAGTACGACTAAAACTAAAACACTTGCAGAAGACTAAAATGGGACTAAAACGCCATTTTAGTCCTAAGACTGAGACTAAAATTAAATCGAAATTTGCTGCCAAAATTAACACTGTGGCAGGTCACCTAAGACCAGGTGACAGATGCACTCCGTAGGAGTCGGAAGTGCACAGATAAGATAGTGGACCCTAGGACTGACTGCTGCGGATAGTACCCAGGGAGGTTCAGGAAGCAGGTCTACTGGATCACTAACACAGATCCCAGTGGGAGCTAGAGCATAGATTCCCCAGGGCGCAGAGTCTAAGAGCCAGCAGGTGTTCACCAGAGCCTCTAGTGGTGAGGATGGACTGCGCTGCAGTCTGGCTCCAGGTTGTGGCCCCCAGGGTCTCACAGCTTATTCTCACGGTAGACTACAGGAGAAGGAAGCAGCAGGCTGGAACAAAAAGGATAGTAAAGGGATAAGGCAGAGGTCAGGGCGACTAGCAAACAGGAACAACAGAGTACACGCCAAAGGTTCAGGGTCACAGGCAAACAGAGATAGTCAGGGACACGCTAAAAGGTTAGGGTCACGAGCAGACAGGAATAGTCGGGAACACGCCAAGGTCAGTAACAGAGACAAACGAAGAGCACACGGCAAGCAGGAAGCAGGAAGCCAAACACACAATGGATACACAATGGTTGATCAGCACCACTGGCTTGCAGTGCACAGGTTAATATAGGGTTCCCTGATAGGGCCTGGGGTGGAGTCATGCTTAGAGGAGAGGTTATAAAAACAGCCAGGTGAGAGTGGCTGGCCTCTTAGTCTGACCACATGAGGAGAGGTAAGCTGACTGAGAAAGATTACTGCATAACCATGACACACTGCTTACCGAACAGTCTGCATTATCATATTCCCCTTTATTTCTCCCCTGACAGTTATATAAATGTTCATGCAGGGAGGTAAGAGGAGGGGCGAAGGAGCTGGACCAGCACAGAAAGTAAATAGCCACTCTCAGAAGAGCATGAGCTATGCTGTGTAATCAGGCAATAGGCTATGCTAGAGAATTGGCTAGTATATTTTCTAGCAAATTTAACTACTTGCCCACTGGGCACTTTCACCCCCTCCCTCACCAGGCCAATTTTCAGCTTTCAGTGCTGTCGCAATTTTAATGACAATTGCGCAGTCATTCAACACTGCACTCAAACAAAATGTTATAATTTATTTTACACAAATAGAGCTTTTATTTAGTTGTATTTAATCACTGCTGGGGTTTTTTATTTTTTGCTAAAGAAACATATAAAGACAGAATATTTAAAAAAAAAAAACTTTTTAATAGTTTGTTATAAAACTTTGCAAGCAGGTAATTTTTCTCATTCATTGATGGGCACTGATAACCGGCACTGATGGGCACTGCTAAAGAGGCTGCACTGATGAGGCTGCACTGATAGGCTGCACTGATGGACACTGATAGGGGGCACTGATGGGACCGCGGGACGTGATTTTGCCCCTTCTGGGCGGGCTTGCGCCGCGCATCATCACGCCGAGGGACTTTATGGGTGGAGTTTACCGGCAATTTCGGCCGTGTATCTCTGCCCTCCTACTGAGGCCAGCTTATGGCCATCAATGATTGTGATTGGCCTTAAGCTCCGACACGGGTCCTTTTAAACCTGCACTCCCAGCATTTACTACACATGCTAAGGAACTCCATGGTTGAAAAACAGTACATTTTGCAGAAATCCAGTACTTTAAGGTATGCTGATCTTACTTGTTATTTTTTACAGATCTTCCCTTTTGGCAGCCTTATCGGCGCTGCCAAGTCTTTATCTTGTGCTCCATTAATATACCCAGTAGTGACCTTTTGTTATGTGTTATATTTTTTAATACAGTGACATCGGCCCAGTACAAGCAGGAGCTATTTGCTCCATAGTCTTTAGTCTTTGTAGTGAAGCATTGGCTGCCTTGTGTTTTTCCAGAATTTGTTGGGCCCTGGAGTGAATCGTTTATGCTTCCCATGGTTGGAGTGACCATTAAGTTCCATCTTTTATCCCTCAGACTTACCTTGTGTGGATTATTTTATCCTGTAAGTAGTCCACACATGGTTAAACATACATGATTGTTTCTGTATACTTCCTGTGTCCTTTGCAATTGTTATGATATTGATTACTTTATGTTTGTTAATTACTGTATACTAAACTGTACTATTTGCATACTTTTTCTATTGTAGAAAATCTGTACCCATCTGACTTAAATTAACCTCTGAAGATGGACTTTGTAGTCCGTAACATGTAAGGTGTTTACGTCTGTATGGATCATCACTAGTCCACTCAGTTCCAGGATAGAGGTTTCTTCATACAACTGTACAATTGGGTATCAGACGTTGTTTTTATGTATTGATTTATATGCACATTATTGTTCCATTTAACAAAATGTATACTTTTTATACTGGATTTTTTTGGTCTGTCTATAATAGACCCTAAGGGGTTCCAACCTTGCCCTTTGGCATTATTTTTTTCCCCTTTGTTCTAATTTCTGGGTTGGACAGACCAAAATCTTGTCCACATACACTCCAATCCATCCCCCTCACTGTTATTCACATACAAACTAATTTTAGGGCACACAAACAATATAATATCCATTTTTTGGGTAAAATATAAAAGATGATGCGTCAAGTAACTAGATACCATACATGTCATGAAATAATGGTAACAAACTACAGTACCTAAAAATGTCCATAGGTGACACTTTAAAAGACTTTACAGGTTATCATTTTAGAGAAAATGTATATAATACATTTTTATTTTGTAAGTGTTACAGGTTTTTTTTTCAAAGTTGTGCACATTAAGCAGCCTATCTAATGTGCTAAATAGAGCACAGCTCTATAATGATCCTCATAATGATCACTAAAATACACATTAAGATCAGTGGCACAGAAAACTCCAGTTCATTAACAAGGTAACCCTGTATGATCTGGAGAACAGATGGCCTCCCACAAAAATATAACAAAACTTCATGTTCCTTTGGTATGAAATAAAATAACATAAACGTGAATAAAAATATTTGGGTTCTGCTAAGTCAGACCTTGGAAGACAGAAAACCAAAAAAACAACCACCTCCTAACATAGGAGGATGAGCGATGGACCTGAGACACCTCCCATCACTTACATACCATGCAACTTTATCCCAGGGCTTCCACAATTCACATCTCCAATCATGTGAGTTCAACTGAGACCTACACTATATTACCAAAAGTATTGGGACACCTGCCTTTACACGCACATGAACTTTAATGGCATTCCATTCTTGGTGCATAGGGTTCAATATTGAGTTGGCCCACCCTTTGCAGCTTTAACAGCTTCAACTCTTCTGCGAAGGTTGTCCACAAGGTGTGTCTATGGGAAAGTTTGACCATTCTTCCATTTATGAGGTCAGGCACTGATGTTGGATGACAAGGTCTGGCTTGCAGTCTTCGCTCTAATTCATCCCAAAGGGGTTCTATTGGGTTGAGGTCAGGACTATATACAGGCCAGTCAAGTTCCTTCACCCCAAACTCGCTCATATATGTCTTTATGGACTTTGCTTTGTGCACTGGTCCAAATCATTTGCTGGAGCGGGGGATTATGGTGTGGGGTTGTTTTTCTTAGTTCCAGTGAAAGGAACTCTTAAGGTGTCAGCATACCAAGACATTTTGGACAATTTCATGCTCCCAACTTTGTGGGTACAGTTTGGAGAGGGCCACTTCCTGTTCCAACATGACTGTGCACCAGTGCACAAAGCAAGGTCCATAAAGACATTAATGAGCGAGACTGCGAGACAGGCCTTCTTGTCCAACATCAGTGCCTGTCCTCACAAATGCACTTCTGGAAGAATGGTCAAACATTCCCATAGACACACTCCTAAACCTTGTGGACAGCTTTCCCAAAAGAGTTGAAGCTATTATTGCTACAAAGGGTGGGCCATCTCAATATTGAACCCTACGTTTTAATATTGGGATGCCATTAAAGTTCATGTGTGTGTAAAGGCAGGTGTCCCAATACTTTTGGTAATATAGTGTTTTATCACATCTTGTGACTAGATGATAATTTGAATCCTGTAATCCTGCTGTGCAAAGGTATACTAGCCAT
Source organism: Lithobates sylvaticus (assembly GCA_028564925.1). NCBI lineage: Eukaryota > Metazoa > Chordata > Amphibia > Anura > Ranidae > Lithobates > Lithobates sylvaticus. Next base: position 472,439,431 of record CM053030.1, read on the forward strand.
GTTGAAAATTACATATAAGGATTGTTTTTACCAATTAAGTACTAACCTGTATATACCCCTCCATCACTAGGCTATTTTTAGTGCTGTGATAGTTTGACTCACGATTACTATTTTACATTACATTTTAAAATTTTACATTTACCTTTCGTTTCTTTATTTCCATGAATAATCCCACAAGTATTGGTCATCACTGGCACTTAAGGTGGTATTAAACCCAAAAAGAAAATAATATATTGCATTTTAACATATGTATATCAAAGAAACCTCTGTGCTGCTAGTAAAATTTTTTTAAATAAAATATCAATCCACACAGCTGCCCACACCTTATTACACTCTTGCCCTGAAGAAGTCACATGTCCTGGTGACGAAATGCGTAGGGATGGGGCTTTTTGGCTGAAGACATCACGCACAGTGAGAACCAGAAAGTGCAGTATCTATGTAGCTGGTCGTTGCTGAATATCGTCAGTTTCCTTTATTATGGCTAAAAAAATAACGATACAATGTATCTTTCCTCTCCATTCACAGAGAGAGAAACACAGGGGTGCGCTTAACAGTGACTAATCACAGTGGTATCCATTCAGAGGCTACCACAGCAATCAGGTGACACGGATTGAGGAGTTCCGGGTCCTGATTATTAGTACGGGGGCCCTAGGCTCTCAGTGAGACCCGTGCTGGGAGTGCGCTGTGCGGCGTGCTCCCAGCACATAGGGAAATACGCAAATACACAACCCCGCCGCAAACCTGACACCTGGAAGTAGCCCAGAGAGAACATTACAGTGGCTGGTGAGGGATTGCTGGAAGGTGGAGGTGTGTATTTTTGAGAGTTTAATTCTGCTTTAAGAATTTTTTGTTGTATAATAGACATAACTTGATTCACACAGCTTTGTACTATTAGAAAGAGCTTTATTTGACAGATTTTTATTTGACTGATTTTTTTTTTAAGTATCCTTGTCTGTTAGATTTGTGTAATGAGCCTCTAGCATCCCTAACCAATTGTAGAAGAGACTTCAGCTGGTTAGGGATGCTGGTAATGAAGAATCACAGATGGCTGATCTTTTTACCTCCAGATTCAGTTGCTTGAATGAATAGCAAGCATATGTTTATTTTTAATTTTATTTCCTTTAATTAATCGTTTGATATGGCAAGCAATGTGTGATTTGTCTCATTATTTCTGAATGAAGATGGTAGATGTGTATCTCTTGGAAAAAAACAACTTAATTTGTATTGTGGATAGAGTTGGAGAAGATTAGACCCTCTGTTAAGCTTTTGTTCTTTTGTTACTGTCCCCATTGGGAAGATTTATTCCTTCTATTTATATGTTCAAAGGGGACACCAGTGCCAGGGACAACCATCTAAGAGGGAGACTCAGTTCACTTTGGGATTTTTTCCTTCAACCTCTTGTTGCACCTCTGGGACAGAAAATTAAGCAAAATTCCCCTAATAGTATACAGACAGCAAAAAAATAACTAGTGGGTAGGGGGTATAAATCTTTCTTACTTTCTTACGCTATCCAAAACTACAATGTTTTGGGTATATATGTGTAGCGCCGACACTTTACCAAAGTGTGCGCTATAATGTAAATCTAGTTTTCCAGAACTGTAACAGAGTTCTGGGGGTTAATTCTACAGGTCTTTTACTTTGGCATCAGTTCGGCTGGGCTGTACTGGAGTTCTGCCTGGTCATAGGTGCAGTGAGGCACCTGTGACAGGCTGAGAACCAAGCCTGGTTGGACGTGTTAGGTACCATTTTTTCTCAGAGCCAATCAGTGGGCGCGTCTGGCCCCGCTGTGTAGTCTGGGAAGGGGTATTTAAGATGCTGAAGTCACGTGTTCAGTGGGTCGGCTTGGTCTTTGATTCCTGGTTCCGGTCCAACCCCGTGAGGGGTCCAGGACCCAGCAGTGTCTGCCGTCCCCGTAAGCATGGTCACCCTGACCAGCCCCAGAGGCCCTCATGGTCTGGGGTGGGGATCCATCCGTTCCCGAGCCTCGGAACTGGCTAGTTCGAGGCCCAGTAACTGAAGGAGGATTCGGAGGTGTCCCGGTGTGCTCTCGGCATTGGAGAGACACAGCAACTTGTACAAGCGACCAGGGGAGGACTCTTCAGAGGAGGGCCAAGAAGCTGGCTGCTCGATAAGAGCCTGGGAGCTGAAGTTGTATGGACACTAGAGAATCCACACTTCTCACAGTATCGCCAAGAAGCCTGAAAGATCCAGGTACTGTGGGAAAGGTTCCTAACTTATCTTCAGTTGCAATCTAGTCTGTGGAAGAGACTTTGCAAATTTTCCGAGTCACATGTTGGCTGCTAAATCTATGGTTAGAGGTTTATCCAGCAGTGAAGCGCCCAGTTGCGAGTGGCTACTCTCTGTGTTATCTAAGAGACATTCAATTGATGTCAACAGTTCATCACCCGTGCCCTCTATTCCCAATTGAGAGACTGTGTTATAGTTGGATGTTACCCCTGCAAATAAAAATCCTCAAAAGGACTTTGTGTGTCAGCTTCTAAAGTTACTGGGTACTAAAGCTGGGAACCCCTAGACAACGAATGACAAGCTAAAAGGAGGTAATTGGTAAGCCCAGAAAATTCTAAATCGCCCCAAGGGGTTATGGCCGCTACATATGAAAATGTCTTGACAAAGAAGCCTAAATGAGCTTCGAAACACATTATCATAGTACAAACACCACAAAATGAGTGCAAGGCAGTCAATAAATCTGGCCAATTGGAAGGTAAAAAGCGAGGAGGCGGCAGAGATAGAAACTCAATCTTGTACACCTTTGAAATGACAGATTGGGCTGGATGTCTTCGATCCAATCTGGAGAAAACACCAACACGTGGCCCCCAATCAGAGAGTGGAGGTGCTCCTTCATTGTGAAGAGGGTTTTCGGGTCAGCCTTGGTGGACTTGGGAGTCTACGACTTGTGAGGTTAAGCCTTGGTTTGGAGGTTGACACTTGGGAAGAGTGAAAAGGTGAGTAGAGGTAGTAGCCACAGGAATGGTGACTCTTTGTGGGTTAGGAGTACCTTTCCCCCAGTGACTTCTTTGATAAAGTTATCAAGGGATTCCTGAAAGAGACATTTTACCATCAAAAGGCATGTGTAGAAGATGCTTTTTACAAGCAGGTTCAGTAGACCAAGCTTTTAACCACAAAATCCTGCACACATACACAGGGATAAAGGAAATTCTAGAGACTTGCCGATTTACATTCTCTAGAGTCTCAACACAAAACAATCATGCTGAGGGCATCAGCTGTAATTAAGAGAAGAGACAGGTTTCTGGTCTCTGTTTATTTGTCTTGTCCAGTTAGAAAAAGTCTGACAAATAGACATGACAGCAATAGTTGACTGTAGAGCAGGACCTGCAAGGGCAAAGGAGGTCTTAAAGTGGTTCAAGAGCCTAAACATTTTTTACCTTAATGAAGTCCTATCAATAAGGTAAAAAATTTTTAGGCATCAGTATCCCCCCACCCCTACCCCCTTTTACTTATCTGAGCCATTCATTTGATCCACGCTGTGCATGTCTGCAGCTCTTCTCTCCTCTCACTTCCGGGTCTCGCTGGTTTGCTGGGGCACTGGGAGCCATTGGCTCCCGCTGCTGTCAATCAAAGCCCATGATGAGGGAGCAGGGTCGGTGCCAAGTCCTGCTGTCTGTGTCAATGGCTTCCTGTGGGAGCACTGGACATAGAGGAGGAGCCAGGAGCGCAGGCGGGGGACCCAAGAAAAGGAGGTTCGGGCCACTCTGTGCAATTCCATTGCACAGTGCTGGCAAGTATATAGATGTTTTTTTATTTATTTTTTATTTACCTTTCCAACACTTTAAAGAGGGCTTCCAGTTGCCTATCAACAAATGTAATTGGAAAGTGTTTATTTAGAAGAAAAATGGCAGGATCTACTGACGGAACAGCCCATTTCTTCTTAAATTCCTTTTCCTTTGAATAAATTCCAATAAAAAGCTTAGGAGTATACCTTTTCAGTATTGTGTCCATCCTCATAAAGTGCCCAATTAATATGTATTGGAAAAGTCTTTCTTGACTTAGCTATTTTTTAGTGCCCATAGAAGCTGTGTTTATGATATGCCTGAAAGGGAGCTGGAGTCAAATAAAGGTAGCAGTGTCATAATAGGGCATTGCTCCAGGACAAGTGAATAGTTATCCATCTGATTTTTCTGTAGGCCATAAAATACATGCTATTTGGACCTTTTGTCACAGCTGCCTTGTGCCTGTGATCTATTAAAGTGAAGGGATCCCCAGTGGGGTATTTGAGCAATGGATGTTGGGATAGATGGAGTTTTTGTGCCTAGATGCAAGAGTTGCTTGAACCCAGGCACTGACCTGGTGCTGTCTCTGTAGAGAAGGGGTCTCAAACTGGTGGTCCTCCAGCTGTTGCAAAACTACAAGCCCCCAGGGGGCAGGACCGGAAGTCGACCTGTATGGACGTGTGAGGGGAGAGCCTGTGCCGCCCGCACACAGTATTTCGGAGCTCTCTGTCCCCCATAGCCGCCTGACAGGCCACGGTCGCGGCTCCAGCAAGAGATGTAGTGGCCATTTTGCTCCACCTTTACCTGGTGCATGCACTCCCCCCTAGTCGCAGCTCACCCCTGCCTTAGCCACTGGAGCTGCCTAGACAGTCACACCGCTGTCTGCTGTCTACAAACCGGCACTCCCCTGCTCCTTTAGCTGCCTGGAAGGACAGGATACGGCTCCAGTCCTGGGAGCGGCGGCCATCTTGCTACACCCCAGCAAGCACGCCTGGTCTCCTGACTCCTCTACACATGACCTATTGTGTGTGTGTGTGTATATATATATATATATATATATATATATATATATACATCTTATATACTTGGGGCCACCCCTTTAGTATCAAAGTAACCCAGGATGATAACCACAAATTTGTCCTGTCAGATCCGGACCAACTTCCTGCCTTCATCCTCTTCCTGGCCCAAGACCCTATTACTGTCCAAAACTAGTTGGACCCTCCACGTGACCATCAGAGGCTGCTGGGCCTGTGCCCTCCCCCGCAACGTCGTAGACACCCAAGATCTATATCGCTATCCTCCGGTCCTAGAGTGCGGCGACCCATGTCGTCGGAGCACTAACCCGTTCTCTTTCAAATACGTCTTAAACTGGTTCCTTTTTCCATGTCTTTTGCTCTACAAGGAGGTTATAGTTCTTGTCCCGGACTTCGGCCAGGTTTGCCTTAACTATGTTTTTTTTTTGCTTGACCTATGTTTCCCTCCTATTGACTCCTGCTCATTGTTACAATTAAATGCTATTGATGGTTTAGCTGTCTTGCTTGGCTCAGGGACTCTTTCATTGCCCTCTACTGGTGCAGTCATATCTGCTGGGGCTCTGGAAGGGAAGTTAGCAATGTTGCTATTGTTTACGATAAAAATTGCAGATCGCCGCCATTACTAATAAAAAAAATTTATAATAAAAATGCCACAAATCTATCCCCTAACTTTTGCGCAAACCAATCAATATACGCCTATTGCATTAATAAATATCGGCCTAAACTGAGACAGAAATTTGTTTTTTATATATTTTTGGGGGATATTTGTTTATAGCGCAAAAAATAAAAACCGCAGAGGTGATGAAATACCACCTAAAGAAATCTCTATTTGTGGGAAAAAAAGAACGTCAATTTTGTTTGGGTGTAAAGTCGTAAGACAGCACAATTGTCAGTTAAAGCGACGCAGTGCCGTATCGCAAAAAGTGCTCTGGGCAGGAAGGGGGTCAATTCTTCTGTGGCTGAAGTGGTTAAAGGGGACGCGGTCTAGGCCCAAGCAGAGCCAGCTATTGATTCTCATGGAACTGTTCCTATTGTAGCTATGTTTTCTCAATACATTGGACCAGCGGACCTGCGGACTGGCTTGGTGTTTCCCGACTACAGTTCCTTGGCTTGTCCTGGGGCTTTCAAGTATTTCCTCAGTGGCGGACCTAACTGTCCCTGTAGTTTGGGACTAGTAGACCCTATCAATAGTAACTATTCCGGGCTTATGCTGCTACTTGAGCTAAACTACTTATTTTCCATATGCTTTTAAGCAAGACTGGGCACCCGCAGTGTTTCCCTGAAAATGTGACTAAGGTCAATGGGTATGCTACATGTACGTTATATATGCCTGCTTAGTTGTTGGGATAACAACTCAGCTATTCTAACTTTGTCCTCCCTCCCTAAATAGGATTGGCACAGTTTGTGCCTACCACGTGATATGTCACACAGTGTTACGCTTTTGTGGACACGTTAGTATTTTTTGAGACACCTTCCCCAGTTGTTCTCTCTGACCATTCTCTCCCACTCCTCTCCTTTCTCCTATTCCCTCCCTCCCCAACTTTCCCTTGACTCCCCTCCTTCTACCTCACTCCCCTTTCTCCCTTATGTTTCTTATTTTCTTTTCCTCTTGTTGCTCCATCATGGCCCACACAGTGATTACTCACCCCCGGCTACAATTTTGCTCGTATAATGTATATGGCCTCAATGTCTCCAAAAGAGGACAAATCCTCTATCAAATGCACAAACGCCAAGTTAATGTGCTTCTTCTGCAAGAGACACATTTTCACTCTGCCTCCACCCCTTCCTGTTCCAACAGATATTTCAACATATGGTTCCACAGTACTAACCCAACCCAGAAAGCCAAAGGAGTATCTATTGCTTTCCATAACACACTCCCTATAGAAGTGCTTGATCATCTCTCTGACCCTCAGGGAAGGTATGTTTTTGTGAAATTCTTGCTATGGGGTACCAAATTTGCGGTAGCTAATATTTACCTACCGAATATCAATCAAGTGCCATCCGCGTTGCAGTATTTGAGGATTCTGTCTGGATTCATGGAGGGTAAGCTCATTTTAGGTGGGGATTTCAACACCCCTCTGGAACCACTTTTAGATTCCTCCACCTCGTGGTTGTGTATCTCATTCCCCAAACTGAGGGCTTTGAAACGTGCATTCTAGGATCTGCATCTTGTAGACGTTGGGAGGGTGTTGAACCCCACGTCCCGTAACTATACCCACTTCTCTCATGTACATCAGACGTATAGTCGCATAGACCACCTAATGAGTGACCACAGCTGTCTAGATTGGTCTCCTCAATGCAACATAGACTCAATGGTCTGGTCTGACCACTCTCCTATACACCTGGCATTCTCGCTCCCCTCCACTCTCGGCCCCATAATGGCTGCAATTCAAACACTTAGAAACGTAGAAACTGAGCACAAACGTTCCCCAACAGTGTCGACGCTGATGGATGTTTCCAAGGCCCGATCACAACTCAGAGAACTGTATTAAACCTCTGCACACAAATATGCGGATAAGCTTACTTTCCATCGGTATAAATTTTAAGACAAATGTGGTAGATCATTGGCTCGCTCCCTGCATCCAAAAGTATCTTCCACTTTTGTGCCCCTTATTTGGAGGGCGGAGGGAGAATTGATCTCCTCACCTTCTAAGGTGGCTGAGGAATTCAGGGACTTTTATCAATCCCTGTAAGGGATTACAGGGATTGTCAGGTTCCCCTTCTACCTTGGCGGAAGACCAATTATCCTATTTTTTGGAAACTGCGCTCCCTACTTTGGATGGTGACACCATTACAGATCTGGAAACTCCTATCATGGAAGATGAAGTCGCCAAAGCCATTCCGGGTACACCAAATGGAAAGAGCCCAGGCCCTGATGGCTTCACTCCTAATTTTTTTTGAAATTTTGCTCCCCTTCTCATGCCCTTCCCACTAAGATGTTCATCTCTTTGTCAGAGGGCTCAATGTTCCCTCCACAAACACCCGAGGCTCATATATCCCTCATCCTAAAGCCGGACAAGGACCCAACTCTATGGGCAAATTATAGGCCAATGTCTTTAATTGGTGTCGACTTAAAAGTCTTTGCTAAAAATCCTGGCCAATAGGTTACAACCATTGTTACCCGGGTTAATCCACTTATATCAGGTTGGCTTTGTGAGTGGCCGTGAAGCTAGGGACAATACCCTGAAGACCCTTCTTCTAACTAACTATGCCCAGACCCATGACTTTCCATTATGCCTCTTATCAGTCAATGGAGAGAAGGCATTTGACGAGTAGACTGACAGTTCCTTCGGTTATCCCTGCAACAAATCGGTTTGGGAACTAATATGATAGCAAGGATAGTGTCCCTTTACTCCTCTCCATCTGCTAGGTTTAGACTGAATAGTTCTTTGTCTCCAGCCTTTTCTATCTCTAACAGGACACGACAGGGGTGTCCCTTCTTCCCCATCCTCTATGTTCTTACTATGGCACATTTGGCTATTGCTTTACATAACAATTCCTCTATCCAAGGCATAACAGCCACACACAACTAGCCCTCTTCGCAGACGATCTGCTCCTGACAAATCCACACACATCCTTGCCCTCAGTATTAGAGGAGTTCCAGGAATTTAGAGCAGTTAGTAACTTCAAAGTAAATTACAATAAATCGGAAATCCTTAACATATCCCTGCCTAAGTTGGACCTACAAAGACTCTCGGCCACTTTCTCTTTCAAAACCGGTTCCACTTCCATCAGGTACCTCAGAATTCAAGTACCGGCTGACGCATCCCAGCTCTTTTCCCAGAACTTTACTCCCTTACTCCTTAGAACCCAAGCGGATTTATCTACATATGCGTCCAAACGGCTCTCATGGCTGGGCAGAGTGAATGCCCTGAAAATCGATGTTCTCCCTCGGTTCCTATATTTGTTCCAAACCATTCCTATACATATACCTAATTCGTACTTCCAGAAACTATGCCAGCTGTTCTCCAAATTCATTTGGAGTGCTGCCCATCCCAGAATTTGATATGATATGAAACATTATCTCTTCCAAAGATTCGGGGGGGGGGGGGGGGGGGGCTGGAGCCCCGGACGCCTCCTTATACCATAAAGCAGCAGTGCTCACTCGCATATTAGACTGGTTTCACCACTTGACTAAGCTTTGGGTTCACTTGGAAAGCCATATGAACCCAATTGAACTCTCCGCTCAGGCCCCCTTAGCGACCTTTCGCGTTGAACAATTCAGATCTGGGAACACATCCTGTTCAGAAGGGGCCTATCGAATCACATGGGGCCTATGACTCCCTTCTTTGGGACCCAGGCCTTCCCGCCGGCTATGTACGTAACAGGATTTGGACCATGGGGAAAAGAAGATCATATGAGACTTGCCCAGGTCCTTTGAGCAGACCTCACTTTAAGGACAGATACCCCTCCCAGTTCGCTTTCCTGACACCCCATGCAGTGGCTTCAGAGACAACAGACTACTTCTTACATCCGGACTTTCCCATCCATTCCAGACATCTTAGCTGAACCAACAGTGTGGTATATCAACTTTACTCCCTCTTGCTCAGTATTTCTTCTCCTGACCTTCCACCATTTACGGAGGCCTGGGAGGCAGAACTACGTCACTCTATCTCCCCTATTGACTGGCAAAAATGTTTTATCCAAACGCACAAGTTATCCCTAGCCACTAAGACCCAGGAAATATTTTGGGAAACAGATCTTCAAACTATACTGTAAACTGATGGCGACTTCCATTCAACCTTCACCTGAGGTGGCTCTCTTATCTATACTCCCTGGCAAATTCAAATCCATTAAAAAAGATATATTGCAACACTTTCTTGCAGCGGCCAGAGTAGGGATTCCCCATCACTGGAGATCGAGAATCATGACTTCCCTGGGGGATTGGGCTACTGAAGTGAACTGCATAAGGGACCTTGTACGTCTGTTGGTGGAGGAATATGGTAAAGACAAACAGTTTTCTCTCATTTGGACTTCATGGTCCATGTTCCGATACTCCTCAGAGTTTATCTCCTGGGCTGAGAGTGACCTAGACGACGTCGCCTTGGGACTATGATGGAGTGCTTGTTGTCCCCTGTATTTCTGCCCCCTCTTTTCTGCCCCTATTCCTTTTCCTCTATGTCTAAATACACCCTTAGGAATCCAATGAGCAAATGGACCATGACTTCGACTTATCCATTGTTACTGATTCAGTGGGTGACCCCTACGACGTATTATTTTTCATAAAGACAGGTCTTTCAAATAACCTTTCCTGATGCATTACGTATGGGACAACTATGATTCCCTTTTCTGAAATGATGGTGAATTTTACTTTAACCTGTAATGTTTTCAGGGGTTGCTAACACAGATGGTCTCCTGATGTGCCACATAAACATGTTTTCACTCCATTTTTAGGTAACCTGGATACACATTTGTTCCGACGTACATGATACTTATCGTTGGTGTACCTTACCAATGTTTGTAATGTTTATATATTCTTCCATCTCTAATGTTCTCTATATGAATAAAATAAGATTGAATTAAAATTACAAGCCCCATCATGCCTGTGGGAGTCATGCTTGTAATGCCTCATAGGACTTGTAGTTTCGCAACAGCTAGAGGGCCAACAGTTTGAGACCCCTGCTGTAGAAGATGACAGCAGGATGTGTTTTTGGTGAAAACTTTGTGTGAGAATGGGTCATAAAGGCAGTGTGATGTGGTTGCAGACATTCCCCCCCCACTGGGATATGGTATTCTAAAAATTGGGACTTCCCGATGTCAGAATAAACTAATCATCGTTGCAGCCAATTGGATGCAAGCCACTGACCAAAGCAGGTTTCCAGCAGTCTTGAACGACGATCAGGGATTTAACGATCAGCTCCAATCATAATTTTGATCGGATGTACCCAGCTTAAGTCTAGCCAGGAACCTATGATAACATAAAGGGAAACCCTGTCTTACCTTATTCATAAAGCTGGGCCAACTAAAGGTCCCCTGAAGTAGTCTTCAGGGTCTGGGAAGGGGTCTTTAGGCTCCATTCACACCTGAGCGTAGCAATTTACTGGTGTTTTTCAGGTGTTTATTTTAAGCATTTTTGCAGCTTTTTACAAGCATTTTTAAGCTTCAAGCGTTTTTGTTTAGCCAATAGAAAGCACCAGGGGGAGGAGAGGGACAGGAAATTAGGGGTGGAGAGCTGCTGTTTGAGCAGAAAATGAGCGACAAAACGCTTGTAAATGGTGAAGTGAGGTATTTCTATTGAAGTCTACGGGCCCTAAAATGCTTCTAATGGGCCAAAAAGAAGCTCATGTACTTTTTTAGAGGCAGGCATTTTGCTTCAGGCAACAGAATGCTCAGATGTAAACAGGGGCCATTGAAATAAATGGGATTCGGCTTGTTGAGCATTTTAGAGCTACAAGCTTTAAGCAGAAAATCGCTCAGATGTGAACAGGGCCTAGGGTCTGGGAACCATAGAAATAGACCACAGTCCAGGACCTGCATGGCACCCTGCGGCTAACAACATATATTGCACTACATGGCAAGGTGAGCTTGTAATGCAGGATCAAGTGCCTGAAGCAAACATTACAGGCCAGCCCCACATAGTGGGGTGCAGGTATGGTCCCCAAGATACATACTGAGGCTAAGCAATTCAGAAACTGCTAGAGAGCCCAGGGCAATAAGCAGTCTGATCTTAACAGAAGCATCAGAGAAAAAAATGTAATGGCTAAAAAAAGAAAAATACTTATCCGGTGGAGAACAGGTCCATCACCTAAGGACACTAGCAAAAAAACAGAGTCTCACAGAGTGGGCAGGGTTATATGAGCATGCATTGGAGATGGCCCTAGCAAGTTTTTTGCCAGTGTCCTATCACTTGAAGATAACCTGCATGTAACCCATGGTCTATGAATACATGTCCTATAATGCACAATTCGGCTACATTTTTTTTACAGTCTTTTCTTAATTCAATGAATGTATACCATTGCTGAATAATAAAAAGATATTAACAAGTATGCATGGCGAGCTTGTTGAAATCTATTGTAATACTAAAGATTATACCTTAATGTCCTTTGTGGTAGCATGGTAAAATGTGCATTTTAGTGCATGTTGTGGCAACGTGCAGATGTTAATGGATGCAGTTCGCACACCTAAGGCTTTTGATGCCACTGGCGGAAGATTACACAAATTAGAGCAAACATTATTGTATATAGTCTACTTGAAATAAAGTCATATAGTCAATTAAATTGTATAGTAGAACAGGAGTCAGTTTTCTTACAAATGTGTTTTTATTGTATTTAATATAATATTTACATGCTGCGACACATCACAACATAAGTCTATCAAATTTTTTTTTTTAATGGTGGATGCTGTACAATAAATACCATTATAATATATATCCTCTTCAGTAACACAGATTAGGGTGAATTTTCTTACATTTTATGTATTATGCATATTTTATTTCTAGAGAAATACTAAAAGAAGGCAGTGTTTTCTTGGTCCTATCTACCACTAGCATGCAAAAAACTAGGCTTTTAAACTAAAACTACCAACAGATTTTATGCAAAGAATGTCGTTTTCAGTGACCAAATAGTATTGTGCTGCATATGTTATGAAGTTAAAAAAAAACATAGAATCTGTTTGTTTTGAAACCAACACCTTTAGAAAGGAGAGAGACACGAGCGGTGGAGTGCAATTAATGCATGCAGTCAGAGGACAACTTACCATTTGCTTGTTAGAAAAGCTATATATGGGGGAAATGTCTGTTCATAAAAGGCAATTTCCATTCAAAATTGATATTTCTTCTTGTGTGCTTTTGTTAACAATTCTATATATTGGTGATTCAAATTATAGCCAACTCTTGCTTTTGATTTATTAAAGCAAATAAACTGTTTACTTTGCAAGGGAATTTTCGCCAGAGCTTAGTGTATGGCCCGAAGCTCTACTGACTTCCATCATCCAATCATGTGCAAGCAAAAATTCAGTTCTTTTTACTTTCCTTGCATGTAATTGGGTATTCTTTGCAAAGTGCAACTTCCCCTGTAAAGTGACTAACCTGTTTGTGTTTAGTAAATGCACCCAACTGCCTCAACAGATACTCAACAGGCTGCCCCAATAGATACTTTATAATGTTGAATAAACAGTGAACCACAGGGTTGATTTGCAAGAGACTATTGGGGGGATTTACCAAAACTGGAGCGTGCAAAATCTGCTGCAGCTCTGCACAGAAACCAATCAGCTTCCAGGTTTTATTGACAAAGCTTAACTGAACAAGCTGAAGTTAGAAGCTGATTGGCTACCATGCACAGCTGCACCAGATTCTGAGTGCTCTAGTCTTTGTAAATCTCCCCCACTTGTGAGCAGGGGCAGTGACGCACACTGTAGTGAAGAAATCTTGCCACTGGAGCCTTTGAGTGAAATAAGCATTCCAAAGAAACATACGGTTTTCGTGGAACTTGGCTTTAGGTGCTGTTGACCACTTAAGCACATTGGGGTTGATTTACTAAAACTGGAGCGTGCAAAATATGGTGCAGCTCTGCATAGAAACCAATCAGATTCTAACTTCAGCTTGTGCAATTACATTTTTACAAAAAAAAAAAAACAGAAAGCTGATTGATTTCTGTGCACAGCTGCATCACATTTTTCACTCTCCAGTTTTAGTAAATCAAACCCCATGTCAGTTACACACAAACAACTGGATGTCAAAGGAAAACAGCACTTTTAACCTATTTTTATTAGCGCCCATCTTTCTTAGCCCCCGTACACACGTTCGGAAATTCCGACGGAAAGTGTCCGATCGGACCATGTTGTCGTAAAATCCGCCCGTGTGTGGGCTCCATCGGACTTTTTACCTCGGAATTTTCGACGGAAAAAATTTGAGATCCTGCTCTCAAATTTTCCGACAACAAAATCCGATCAGACTTTTTCCGATCCTGGGTCGAGAATTTTGACGGACAAAGTGCTGCGCATGCTCAGATCAAATTACAAGACCAAAGCTATTGGCTACTAGCCTCTACATAGTTCCCTCGTACGCAACAAACGTCACCACATTCAGAATGATCGGATTTTCCGACAACTTTGTCCGACCGTGTGTATGCAACACCAGTGTCGGACAAAATCCGTCGGAAAAAATCAGACGGATTTTGTTGTCGGAATTTCCGACTGTGTGTACGGGGGCTAAGAGACAATTTATTCTCCCTTAAAGCCCCCTGTGTATATTTTTTCTATTCTTACCCTTGTTCAGATATCTTATTGCCTTTCCCCTGACAGGGTCCTCTTTTCTAGTACTGGGCAGTACTCAGTGATGCAGAGAGTGGCTGATGTAATACATCAGAACCATCGTACATCGTTGTACTGTGATTGCAGGGTACCATGGTGATTTCCTTTAAAAAATAAATAAAAGTCAGCAGCTACAAATACTGTAGCTGCTGACTTTTAATATTAGGACACTCACCTGTCCTGGAATCCAGCAATGTCAGCACCCCAGACGATGTTTCCATCGGCTCTAGGGTGCTGCTGCCACCATTACCTGTAAGGAGGGGGGTGAACTTCTGGGGGACCTTGCCACAGCCAGGGGACGGGTACCTGTCAAAAGCAGGTACCTATTTCCCTCTCCCCCCGAAAGGTGGCAAATGTGGCACTGGAGGGGGGGGAGGAAGCAGATAAGTGGAGCTTCCACTTTTGGGTGGACCTCTGGTTTAAGAAGGTGTGTCCACGAAACCCTGCAGACATAGGAAGTGGGTTAAATGACGCTGGGTGTCATTGAACCTGGAAGAGGACTGGTGCTGGATGACTGAAGCAGTGAGCCTTGTGGGAGAGGCGAGTATTGTAACAATAACCTTTTATTAATTTTTATTAATTAGTGATACTACATTTTAATATAACATTTAAAATGCTTGTATTGGATGGGCAAACGTTGTGTGCTTTTAAGTGCATTCAGCTTTCATTTGAGATGCATCTAAGTTCCTTCTGACCTCCTTTTGAGTTGTTTTGTGTCTGCTTTTGCATTTTTATTGACTTGTACAAGGAGAAAAGTACATACAAGTTCCCATGCACACAAGCCCTCAGGCCACAGTGCACTGCTTAAGCTGACAAACCTTGCTATATTGAAGATTGGTTTGAGGGCTTAGAAATATGTGATCACAAAATTTAAGGTAATTAAAACCTGCCACTGGTTACATAGCATCAATTTTATTATTCCTGTAATACAAGCACACTGTTTTCAATGTTTCCAGGAATTCCATGCTGAGTTTGTGAATCACAGCCAGTCAAAAATAAAATTGTGAAGTGTAGAACATTAAACCTCCATATATATTATAACTCCCTAACGTCTTCACATTTTGTCATCTAAAACATGAGTCAATTATTAAAGAGTATCTAAACCCAAGAACAAAAATGCAATACTTTGCAGCTTACATGTCCTTAGATGTGGCTCCAGTAGGTTTCTTTTTTTTCAGCTAAGAACATTTTCAGCAAATACAAATATATTGATCTTGCCAAAAAAGCTGAGTTTTTGTCACTTCCTGTGAACTGCACCAAAGATTATCTTCCTTCATAGCTATCTTTTGTAAAATACAGATTAAAATGCCTCCCCTCTTTCCCCATGTAATACAAATGAGGAGATGCTGACATGTTTGTAGTACATATCAGGAGAGCAGCCTAGGGGGACAACAATGGCTCCCTCCATAGATACAGCAGAGAACTGACATGGTGTGTATTATCTGCAGGACTACCAGGTGAAAATAAAGCAAAATAAATTCAAAAAGAGAAAATGAATGCAGCCACCACACCAAGGACTAGTAAGTTGCAATGAAAAACATTTTTGGTTTTGGGTTTACATACACTTTAACTCAAAAGTATACCCATCAATTGAAAAAAAAACAGCTAAAATCACTACATGAATAAAATCTCATCACCTAGACGTGCATGCATATATCCAATATTTTCACAAGTGTTCTGAATGCAAATCTAATTTGCAGTTTCTAACTTTCCTAGTAAAGTTGAGAGCTGCCCTATCTCCATGCAACCACCATATCTTTGCATTGGCCTATAACAATGACAGTGATGGGAACTTCACTGGCCAATTAGAAAGTGTAGCCAGTTTAGCAGGTCTTTGGAACTGACAGGTCTAAATTACTGAAATTGTCTCTAGGAGTCCTAATTTGGTAATACAGCATTTGCTAGAGGTGCAGCTGTAAGAATATTTGTGGACCAGTATGATATCTAATAAGACATTTTGCACCAAGCATACTGAATTTTATATTATACAAAAAAAATCATGATAGTAAAATTAACAGAGTGACATTACGGAATCAGCAGTGTGACACTGTACAGTATTTACTGCATTAGCGGTCTGACATTTTGTACACAGATGTGGGCTTTCAAAAGTAGATGTTCAAGCCTTACTGTGCAGTTGGCCAAATCTCAAAACTCTGGAACTTTCCCAGATCTTTTCTGTTACAATCCCACATTATCCTTAATAACCCACTTTCAGGCTCCTTCAGCTTTGTAGGTCAACATTTGGATGAAAGGTTGCAGGACAAAGAAGAAACAACGACCAGTTTTTAATACTGTGGAAAGACTTACGCATTGGGTTAAACCAGGCAAAACAAGGTTGGCTTGCCCCTGCATCAGGGTTTAAGGGGATGTCCAACACTTTGTAAATCCACTGAAAAATCGAGTAACTACAAAATGCCTTGCATGTAAGTGACCTCTTAGGTTTCTTGCAAGTTGATTTGCAGTATTCCTCAAAATATTGCCTTAACTATCTGTGGGGCATGGACCCACTTTAAGTTACGATTTTGTGCTTTTCTTGACATACGTCTATATTTGATTCAACAAAAACCTATTCATATGAATTCATAGTGAAGTCCAAATGGTGCCATGATTTTTAACTAATGAAATAATTTTCCTAGTTGTTGCTGCAAAAATATTGCTCTGTTGATTAAGTTTCCAATGTACACCACTAATCTATCAACAAGAGTTTGGAATGGCCTAGCTGATCTCATTATGCCTAAATAATTCTGCAATGGTTCCTTTGAACATCAAAATATTGACCAACAGAATTTGTATCATAGTAAGCTGCTTGTTACTTGCACGCATCAAGTATGCAAACAACAAAGAGAAACGTTGTCAATAACCCATCTGGTCCTGCATGCCTTATTTTTTTTGTGCTGTTGTAACACACTGTAATTAAAAAAAAAAAAAAAACAACAAATACTGTTTTAGATAGTTAACAGAAAAAAACTGCTTACAATGCATACACTTTAAAGCTGCTGGTACTTTACACACAGGTGTTTGCTTAGTTTTGAGTATGCCTAAAAAGAAGTCCATGTATAGATCCAAACACTATATATATGTATAACATATGAGGTTTTGAGGGGTGAATCCACATGAAATAAATATTCTCAAGAAAATGTATGCACTGTAGTAGGCCATATGCAAGTGCAGACCCAAACATATTACTTTTGGGTATGGACTGAGTTAAAATTTCGGGGGAATATTTAACCTATTCATCTGACCTGTCTCTATCTTCCTAAGGGAGTGATGAGGTTTGGATGGATGTAACTTTGCAAAAGCAAGCATGGTCTTGCCCAAAGACAAGTAAATAAGGTTGGATATTACATGGGTCATGGTAGAACTTAAAGCTATCTCAATGACAATTAAAGTGCAATTACCATTAGAACATTTGCATTTTGTAGGTCTTCCTGTGCTTGTGAATTCATTTTTCAAAATATCAAAGTGTAACATATTTAAATTCAGTGAAGATTACCTACTTTTCAGTGGTCTAGTCAAA
This sequence comes from Lithobates sylvaticus, assembly GCA_028564925.1. NCBI lineage: Eukaryota > Metazoa > Chordata > Amphibia > Anura > Ranidae > Lithobates > Lithobates sylvaticus. Next base: position 472,456,980 of record CM053030.1, read on the forward strand.
ACTGTAAAAGGGCAGGCACTTTTTATATCACTTTTATTTTCTTCCTTATTTTTTGTATTATTCTTTCCAATTTCTCTTATTATTCTACAAATGATAATAAAGATGTGATTCAGAGGTAAAATAATTACAGTTAAACATTCACTTTCTTTTTACAAAGATGTGAAAGCTTAAAAAAAATAAAAATAAAAACAGGTAAAAGGGTTCTTTAATGGGTGTGAAGTCCATCCCTGACAAATTACCACAGTTACATGAAAATACTGATACTTCCTTTTCATGGACTCTTAAAGAAACCATAGGCAATAAGTAACTTGTCCTCTGAGTTACACATACTCATATTTAGGTAGGACCAGTTGATTTCTACTAAATCTAAGGCTATAAGCACTAAATATATATTATATATAAGCCAAACAGGTACTGTAACATTCCTTTTGTTAAAAAATAAGAAACCCTGATTAAAACAGTATCAAACTAGAGTACTGAATATTATATTGAGGTGAACAAAAAAATAAATCAAATCACAATATAAACCACGTCAAACAAAAAAATAGTTCTTGTACAATATGTGGCTTTCAAAGCCAAGTGAAAAGTTACAGAAACTCTATAAACAAAATCTATAGCAGGTATTTTGGTTGCAATATCAATACAATATCTGTAAATTTGCATAAATGTTTTGTGTCACAATATATCAGTTATTTGCAAATATTATACAATCTGGAATGCTTTAACATGGGACACAACTGTGTACAGGAAACATATACACTAATAAGAAAACGAGACCAGTCATTTTATAAAATGTATCTTTTTGGGATGCATTAAGTTAGCAGTGTTATCAGGATTAAATAAGTCGAACCAAAAGTTCCATTTCTTTCTAATGTTTAAAGTATCACGTTCAGCTGTTGTTCATTTATCTTTATTTGTCATCATTGCCATGATAGTCCCATGGACAGATGTCCACCATATTTGTTTTTTGCATTGTTTTGTTGTGTTTACTGTCAGTGGCTTCTGTATCTTCTTCTGATTGTGAAGTAGAAAGATTTTCCCAAGGACATACCTCGACTAATTTGCACTTGTCTATGCCATGTTGGTTTGAGGTACTTTTACCTTTGTTTACTGGAATAGCTAACATGTGGTCTCCAACTGCTGAGCAAACCTCTGCACTTTTAGATTTGTCCATTTTAACATTTAAGCTTTTTGGATCCAATTCTTTTTCATGACCTCTATTTCGACCTTTATCCTTTTCAATATTTTCATCTTTTTTTGAAGATGTTGCAGAATTTTTTGCTGGCATGGCCAGTACCCTCTTTTTTGAAGGAGATGTTGGCATCTCTCTGGATGGTGATGAAGGACTCAAACCAGGGCTGGTAGGTGAATATTTACCTCTTATTACATTTAATCCCTCCTGGGGTTCAAAATCCCATGGGCATATCTCTGCCTGAAGAGCTAAGGGTTGTGGCAAATTGTTATTGGAATTAATATGGCCATCTAGAGGTGGTAATATGCCTTCAATGATAGGGAGATTCTTTTTGTATTCTTTATCTTGTGAACTAGCAGATATTTGTTTCATTGGTGCTTCTTGCTCTGCTATTCCGCCATCACCAGGATGATGTTTTTTGGAACTTTCATCTTTCAAAGCCAGTTCTTGGCTATCCTTTGTATTTAGGTCAGATTTTCCTGAGCTCTTCTGTTTTGATTGATGATGCCCTTGTTCTGTTGTCTTAGTTCGACTGTGAGATTTGCTTTTGGAGCGGGATGTGTGATTCTTTTCAGAGTCTAAAGGAGCAATGGAGACATGCTTTTGTACTTTATTTTCAGAAGGCACAGCAGTGGGTGTAAGATCGTACATTTCCCAAGGACACACTTCTTCAATATCAAATTTGTCTTTAAATCCTAGAGCACCTATTGCTTTATCAGCCTCCCCCAATGTCAAATTCATTGCCTGTTGCTTCATTATGCCAGGCTTGTGACTTTTTTGGATTTCCTCAATAGGGCTTGATGTTCTTGGCTGCTGCTGATCTATGTTCTCCTCTTTGTCAGGACAAGACATGCCTCTTTGAACCACTTTGTCATTAGAATCAATTCTTTTATATTTTTCAGAGTCTTCCAAGCTTTTTGTTTTTTCGCCTAATCCTAAGCTTTTATCCTTAGAGTTTGCAATTGCGCTAAGTGATTTTTGCAGGACAGATAAACTTGGATGCAATGGTTTCTTATCTAGAGTGAGATTATGGGCACTTGCAGACTTGCAGACCAAGGGCACTGATTCAGCAGAAACGGCTTCTAATTCTTCAGCCTCCCTGTGACCAAGTTTTTTCCCATTCACAGAATTCCGTATTGAATTTTCAGACACATCGATCTTTTCTGTGGAAACTCCATTGGGTTTGTCATCTTGCCCTCTCAAATGATCGTAGGTGCTATGGGACTTTTTCAGCGAAAATGGCCGGTGTTTTGTGGAGTCTTCCTTTAATTTTGCATTGTGAGCATTTGAATCCTGGTGACTCTTCTTACTGGTGTTTTTTGGGTTACTGTGATCTCCACCTTCTTTGTCTTCTTTAGAACACTGCCGGCTAACAGATTCAGGGATCTCTGTTATTCTTCTCATAATTGATCGCCCCAAACCTTTCTTAGAACACCTCTTTTTTTGAAGATGAGGATTATTTGCAATCATCTTTTTCCTTTTGTAGATCTCCAACTGAGTGTACAATTTCTTCAGCTCATCCTAGAATTTGTAAACACAAAGAGTATTAAAAATTGAATAAAAAATATATTATTATCATTATAAGAATTAAAAATGTATTACATGTGGAACAATATACTTATAAATGCCCACATGAAATATGAATTAATACACTAAACTGACAGAATTTTTGACACTGAACAATGTGGCAACCGCATGCTTTTTATACTGTCCAATAGTTTAGGTGATAGTTTTCCTAGTAACTAGGTGAAAGATAAAAATGTATGTAAATCCAAAACATTTTTATTTCATATTTGTGTAGAGTATGGACATGCTAAATATTCTATCAGGATTTGTATTGCTGCCTAGGGCCTGTAGTTGGAAAGTCCCAGCTTGGAAGATTCTTCGCCACAGTCTATCCTGGTGACCATTATCTCTGGTACAAAAATTAATGGGAAATGTAAAATTTTGGAGTTGTTGCTGGAACAGGCAAAGGGAAATCTTCCAGTGGGACAACTGCTTTGGAGCCAATGAGGGACTTTACCCTCACTTTGCAGATGTTTCACCCTACACAGCTGTGTCTCTGGGACATAAGGTGAAGAGAAATATCCCAGATGGCACACAGGAAACAAAACAAAAATTAGCCATTCCATACTTTACACAAAGCAAAATTTTTTTTAGCTTTGTAAAGAAATATCTGGTACTGTGTGATATGTAAGGGCATTGTCACATGGGGAGTCCACAGTCCCCTGTGGGATAAAACTCTAATTTGTAGCTTACACAGGATTTTTCTTTGACTTCTTGCAGCTGATTGAACTGGCAGGGGAGCAAGAGGAAGGCAGATATGTGGGTCAACATTAAGGTGAACCAGTTGCTTTGCCATGCAAGGGGTAATATATATGATTGGATTAAGGATTAAGCCTCAGTGTAAAAGTGATTGCAAAGTCTGTTTTTTTCTATTAAAATAACAAACATGTTATACTTACCTGCTGTGTGCAGTGGATTTGCACAGAGCAGCCCCATCCTCCTCTTCTGGGGTCCCACTTCTGTGCTCCTGGTCCCTCCCTCCTGTTGAGTGCCACCACAACAAGCAGCTTGCTATGGGGGCACCCAAACCAAGCTGCAGCTCCCTGTGTCCATTCAGACATGGAGATGCGGTTTGATCCTGCCCCCTCTCTCTCCTGATTGGCTAACTGACAGCAGTGGGAGCCAAAGGCGCCGCTGCTGTGTCTCAGCCAATCGGGAGGGAGAATCCTGGATGGCTGAGACAATCGTGGACATCGCTGGACAGAGATGGGGCTCAGATAAGTATTAGGGGGGGCGAAGGGGGCTGCTGCACACAGAAGGCTTTTTTATCTTAATGCAAAGAATGCATTAAGATAAAAAATCCTTCTGACTTTACAGCCCCTTTAAGTTTAGCATTGTGTGCATATTTCCTTTCTTTACTATGGTCAGGACTCACAACGTAAAATGTTAAAATATAAAAAAAAATTCCCAGTCTCATAAATATGAAACTTTAAATCTGAATACTGTATTCAGGCAGCAGGTGGAGTCTTAGGCTACTTTTAATGTTTTTTCCATTTTTTCCTTGTTTCCTATTGACAAAGTTTGTTCACAGAGGTCAATAGCTTAATCTGAAATTTACACACAAATCACAGTAGTGACTTATACTACTCACTTCCGATCCCACCTTATAACAGAATGAAGAACCCAAATGTAGACATAAGGCTGATGGGGGATTAAACTCTCTGCTGCAAATTAAATATCAATTTTGAGTGGACTGGCCCCTTAAGTTTACAAAATACTGCCCTAATACCACCATTTTCAGAATGCCTATCCCCTTTCACACACTGTTCATAAACAGGACTTTTCACAAAATAGGGGTGTCTTAGCAATGTGTTATATGTAGTTTAATATATAAACATTTTCCTGGACAATGCCCTTTTTAACTTTCATATCAAGTGCATTTTAATACTCATCCAGTGTGTCAGTTATTTTTCATACATGCATTACTGCACACATCATTCAGTGTATAAATAGGATCAGTGTTGTTAATTTGATAAATACATTCACAATCAGGAACAAGAAACATGACCACAAACAGGTGCTCTAAAACCAACACTGAGTGCATAGTTATTAATGATACAGGTTATCATTAACTGATTAGCCTTTGGAGCTTGATTGTGCTGATTGTGCTAGGTGATACAAAAGCACATTCTCTGCTCACATGAATTTGTCTGATCCCAACATTGGCCCCATAGCCATTGCTGCTAGATCGCCACTGGTCATCAGGTGTCTGTAATGAAAAAACAGACTAACTTGTATCAACATAAGTAAGACAACACCAGTGGGAATTCATTATACTGGCCATTGTGCATGAAAACCACGGGCTCTATGACCTGGAACTGGAGAGTGCAAAATCTGGTGCAGCTCTGTATAGTAACCAATCAGCTTTGAGTTTTTTTTGTCAAAGCTTGACAAATTGAACAAGCTGAGGTTAGAAGCTGATTGGCTACCATGCACAGCAGCACCAGATTTTGCACTCTCCAGTTTTAGTAAATTAACCCCAGTATCTCTGCTGGAAGTCTGCTTCAAGCTTTACCAACACTTTTGGTAAAATATTACTTTCTAAGGTTAGTTTTGAACTTCTCTGCTATTTTGAAGTAATTTCCTCATGTTTCCTGTTTCCTTGATACATTAGGGGCAGGATTAGGTTTAGGAGGGCAATAATAAAAAATACTGCCCTCCTGAACCTAACTCATACCCTTAAAGCGGGGTTCCACCCTAAAGTGGAACTTCCGCTCATCAGAACCCTCCCCCCCTCCGGTGCCACAGTTGGCACCTTTCAGAGGGAGGGGGATGCAGATACCTGTTTAAGACAGGTATTTGCACCCGCTTCCGGGCATAGACTTCCACAGGAGTCTATGCCTCTTCCTGTCCCGCCGCGCTGTCTGCTGGGACACACACGGGTCCCAGAGACAGCGTGGACGATTCTCATTGCGCTGCGCGACTCACGCATGTGCAGTAGGGAACCGGGAAGTGAAGCCGCAATGATTCACTTGCTGATTCCCTCACCGAAAATGGCGCCGGCAGCAGCAGAGAGCCGAGCAATTGATCGGCCTCTGCTGCCGACATCGCTGGTCTCCAGGAAAGGTAAGTGTCCATTTATTAAAAGTCAGCAGCTGCAGTATTTGTAGCTGCTGGCTTTTAAAAAAAAAATTAAGGTGCAATCCCTCTTTAATGTATTCAAAGGTTTCAGTCATATCCCTTACTTTCTGTCCTTCAGTCTGTACATTCCTGCAGTTTCTTCTCATATTTTTTATCCCTCAGACCTTTCATTGTTTGTGTTGCCCATCCCTGGACTTGTTCTATCGTATCAATACATTTTTGTAAGTTAGGTCTCCAGAACTGGACACGGTATTCTATCTGAGGCCTTACAAAAAATCTATATGGGGGAATCAAGAGATTCTTCTTCCTGTTGGTGATCCCTCTAGTGATAACTAAAGATCTATATAAGGGAATCAGGACCTCCTTCCTCCTGTTTTTGATCCCTCTAGTGATAACTATAGGTCTACATAAGGGAATTAGGACCTCCTTCTTCCTGCTGGTGATCCCTCTAGTGATAACTAAAGATCTATATAAGGGAATCAGGACCTCCTTCCTCCTGTTGGTGATCCCTCTAGTGATAACTAAAGATCTATATAAGGGAATCAGGACCCCCTTCCTCCTGTTTTTGATCCCTCTAGTGATAACTATAGGTCTACATAAGGGAATTAGGACCTCCTTCTTCCTGCCGGTGATCCCTCTAGTGATAACTAAAGATCTATATAAGGGAATCAGGACCTCCTTCCTCCTGTTTTTGATCCCTCTAGTGATAACTATAGGTCTACATAAGGGAATTAGGACCTCCTTCTTCCTGCTGGTGATCCCTCTAGTGATAACTAAAGATCTATATAAAGGAATCGGGACCTCTTTCCTCCTTCTGGTGATTGAGCTGTAGTTTTCCTGTTTTGACCAATTCCCAGCAATGCCATATCATGTTCCATGTTACAAACATCATATGGAATATCAACCCTTTTTGTACACCTTTGTGTCATCAGTAAAAAAGTAAAAAGACACACCTTTGACACAAAAAGTTCAGATATATCGTTTACAAACAGATAAACTAGAACGGGACCTAGTACTGAGCCATGCAGTACACCACTAGCGACTAGTCTCTGTTCTGAATGAACTCCATTTAGAGCCAAACTCTGCTATACTTTAGTGAACTGCATATCTACTACACACCATCCAAGGTTTTAGTCCTAGCTTGTACAATTTTTTTTTTTTATGCAAGAATTATGCAGAATCATATCTAATGCTTTTCTGCAATCAATCTATGCTTTTTCCACAGCACCACCCTGATCCAAAACATTTCTGATATAGTCATAGCAGGCAAATATGAAATATATAATAGAGGAAGAATACATTCCATTATCATACTTAGGTGCCACCTGTAAAATAGACCTGCACTGGGGGGAATATTGACTACCATGATGTACAATAAATACATGACAGTATACGATGGAGTTTATTTACTAACATTGGAGAGTGCAAAATCTGGTGCAGCTGTGCATGGTAGCCAATCAGCTTCTAACCTCAGCTTGTTCAATTAACTTTTGAAAAAGAAAAAAAACTGGAAGTTGATTGGTTTCAATGCACAGCGGCACCAGATTTTGCACTCTCCAGCTTTAGTACCGTATATACTCGAGTATAAGCCGAGTTTTTCAGCACATTTTTTTGTGCTGAAAATGCCCCCCTCGGCTTATACTCGAGTCAAGCACGGAGAATTAAATTTTCCGACCCGAATTTGGGGCCCTGTATCTCGGGGCCACTTGGTGATAGGAACACTTGTATGTTGTAGTGCTAGTTCCACTGGGTTTGCATACCAAATTTGGGGTTCCTAGCACCAAGTGGCCCTGAGATCCGGGGCCCCAAAGTCAGTCAACTGTGTCCATCTGCAGCAATGTCATTTCGGGACCCTTAGGGTCCAGAGACCCCAATTTTTGGCTGCAGCTAGGGGGCATTGAGGAACCCTTAACTACCAAGTTTGAAGTTCGGGGGACCTATGGCTGAAAATGGGCACAGTGAGGCAGCAAATGGGCATTGTTGACCCTCTTTTCCAATTACAGTAGCTGCGCATTTCTCACCCTAGGCTTATACTTGAGTCAATAAGTTTTCCCAGTTTTTTGTGGTAAAATTAGGTGCCTCGGCTTATATTCGGGTCGGCTTATACTCGAGTATATACGGTAAATCAACCCCAATGTCTGTATGCAATTTCTTCTTTTTTTTTTTTTTCTCTTTTTTCTTTTTTTTCCCGGTTTATGTCTTTTATTATCAATCTTATTTTATTATACATTAATTATACGAACTAAGACATTTTTAGTCCATTACATGGTTGCTCAAAAGTTGAGTCACTTAATTAATCCAACATAATTCTTGTAAATGTCTTTACACATGATTACCATTACTTCACCAAACAAGACAATACAGATAATAAACCAACACTCAGTACAAACACAACGAAAAAAACAAAAACAGAGCAACACAAACACACAAAAAAAAAAGGGAAAACACAGATTTATATCCCAACATTCCCCCTCTCCCTCAACCATTGGCAGAGAAGACTTTTTTTTATATTTTTATATGTACCTGGTAGGATAGAGAGAAGGGTAATTTGAGGAGTATTGGGTATTACCTCCCCTGTGATTGTAGTATACATTTGTGTGATCTTTTCCCAGAAACTATGAATTTGGGGGCATTCCCACCAAATGTGGAGCAATGAGCCCCTATCTGTGTGGCAACGCCAACATATGTCTGATCTATCTGGATATATACGCTGTAGTGTCACTGGAGTCCAGTACCACCTTGAAAGAATTTTATAGCTAGTTTCCTGTGCTTTAATTGCTATTGATGAACAATAGGTTAGATTAAATGCCTTCTCCCAGTCTTCAGCCTCGATTTGAACATTGATCTCCTTTACCCAATTGTTTATAAATTCCGGTGGCTCCGAGTAATATTTTGTGATAAGCATCTTATATATCTTCGAAAGAACGTGTTTTGGTTTGGAATCTTGTAACAGGAGACTTTCAACTTGGGTTGGCTCTCTGTATAAGGATCTATTAGGTGAAATAGATGACCAAAAAGACATTAATTGCCAATATTCCATCCTTTGTATACCTGATGGTTGTTGCGTAGGGAATAGGTTTTGTAAGGAGGGGACTCTTCCTTGACAGAGAGTTTGACCCAGTCTTGGATGGGACTCTTTGTTCCAGATTAAAAAATGTGTACGGTTTACTGCCGGTGGAAAGTTGGGGTTGTCAAAAAGCGGGGTCATTGGTCCATCAAAGGAGGACAGTTCTAGCTGTACAACTGTTTTTGCCCAAATTTTCAATAGATGAGATGTAAGGGGGGGCATATTTTTTTGTAGCTCTCGACCGATATCTCTGGTGGATAGGTTTAACCAAGGTATCACCTTAAGGTCCAGTTGGTTTAACCCCTGTTCTATTTCTACCCATTGTTTAATTTTAGGGTGATGGAACCAGTTCACTAGTCTAGTCAAGACTGCCGAAGCATAATAATAATACAGATCAGGTGCACCTACTCCTCCTTTATTCTTTGGGGCTAATAATAATTTCTTGCGTAATCTAGGTTTCTTGTATCCCCAGATAAATTTTACAAATGCTGTTTGTAAATTTGAGAAAAAAGATCTGGGGATAGGCACAGGGATAGTTTGAAAAAGGTATAAGAAGCGCGGTATTATATCCATTTTTAGTATATTGATCCTTCCAAACCATGAATGTTGTTTAGCATCATATTTTTTCAAATCTAGTAGAGTACGTTGCAAGAGAGGGATATAGTTCATTAGATAGAGGTTGATTGGGTCGGAAGGAATCTTAATACCTAAATATTTCAGCGCTTTTGAACAAATTTTTAACGAAAAATTGTTTCTTATATCTATAATTTGTTGTGATGTTAGTGATATATTAAGGATTTCTGATTTCTGAATATTTACTTTAAAGTTACTCAAAGTTCCAAAACGCTGGAATTCAGATATTATAGAAGGTAATGAAATATGGGGGTTAGTAACATAAAGTAATAGATCGTCAGCAAATAGAGCTAGCTTTACTTCCTTTTGCCTAATTTTTATGCCTGTTATAGATGGGTTCTGTCTAATTGCTGTTGCCAAATACTCCATCACTAAAACATAAAGTAGGGGGGAAAGTGGGCATCCCTGGCGTGTGCCATTTTGTATACTAACACTCGATGTCAGCGATCCATTAATCTTTATCCTGGCCGCTGGTCCAGTATAGAGCGCCATAATTTTATTGAATAGATTTGCCCCCATACCTATTTGTATTAAAGCTTGTTTGAGAAAAGGCCATCCTACCCGGTCGAATGCCTTTTCTGCATCGACTGAGAAAGGGCATACTGGTATTTTAGCTGTTTTGGCATGATTCATTAGGAGAAAAGTTTTAATCGTGTTGTCGCGTGCTTCTCTTTCTTGAACAAATCCTACCTGGTCTGTATGTACTAGACCGGGGAGGAGAGGTTGAAGACGGAGCGCTATCAATTTGGCATAGATTTTTATATCTACCCCAATCAAAGATATCGGTCGATAGCTGGAGCATAATGTTGGGTCCTTGTCTGGTTTTGGAATCAAAGTAATATGCGATTCTAAAGACTGTTTTGGAAATTGGTTATTGAGAGAAATAGAGTTAAATACTTGAAGCATAAATGGTGATAGCTGTTCTTTATAGGTTTTATAAAATTTTGGGGTGAAGCCGTCCGGGCCTGGACTTTTATCTGATGGTATATTAGTAATTACATCTAATAGTTCTTTTTGTGAAAAGGGTGCGTCCAGAGAGATCTCATTACCATCATCTATTATTGGTAATGCGTTTTCTCGTACATAACTTTCAATATCATTCTCGTCTAAAGAGGATATTGGGGGCAGGTTGTATAGGGCCGAAAAGTATTCCTTAAATATTTGTTGGAGGGTTAATGGGTCCGATGTAAGCTCTTCCGATGTTTTTTTTATACTTGATATAAAAGTTTGGGAAGATCGTGGATGCAGTTTATTAGCTAACAGTCTCCCACATTTATTCTCGTACCTATACCTACCTAGAGCTTGCCTCTGTTGGTATGAACTATGATAGGTGTCATAAATCTGTAGTAAGGACGACCTTGTGCGTGTTATGTCAGCTAATAGCTCTGCCGATGGGTGAGTTTTATGTTCAGTTTCTAGCGAGCTAAGTTTTGTCAGGGTAGTTTCAATATTTTTAGACTTTTCTTTCTTGATGCGCGAGCCATGTTGAATGAACACCCCCCGGAGTACAGCTTTGAAAGCTTCCCATTTTATAGGGAGTGCAGTTTCGTCTTGTTCGTGGTCTGTAATAAAGTTATCGATTGTAGCTATAATTGCCCTATGACAGGTTTGATCTGTCATTAGTTTATCGTTCAGGCGCCAGGACCAATTCGTCCCCTGCGTTTGGGGAGGGGCTATTGTTAAAAATACTGGGGAGTGGTCGGACCAAATAAATGATCCTATTTCCATTTGCGGGTGCCATTCAAGTATTTTAGGACCTGTTAGAAAATAATCTAACCTACTGTATGTTTTATGTGCTAAAGAGAAATAAGTATAGTTACGGTCTTTAGGATTTAGGATCCGCCAAAGGTCAAGTAGCCTATGGTCAAAAATTTTTTTTTTAAGTACTCTCAAACAGGAGTATGAAGTATTTGATCTTTGGGCTGAAGTGTCTAGTGTAGGATCCAGAGCTAGATTGAGATCTACCCCTAAAAGGACTGTACCTTCTGCGAATTCAGCTAGGAGGTTAAGATACCTTGAAATTATTGTTGTTTGGGCTTGGTTTGGGATATAGAAATTTGCAATTGTGAAAGTTTTATTCCATATTTTAATTTTTAAAAAGAGATATCTACCATTTTGGTCTGCTTTACGATTCAAATATTGTATCGGCAACTGTTTATGAAAAGCAATAGATACCCCTCTTGCTTTAGAACTTGGCATAGTACTATGGAACCATTGAGAATAATGTTTACGTGAACACACTGGAATGCTACCTGTGCGGAAATGGGTCTCCTGGAGTAAAATAATGTCTACCTTTGCTTTATGCATACTATAAAGAATTTGACCTCTTTTTGATTTGTTATTCAATCCTTTAACATTATAGGTGCAGAGCTTCAACACAGCCGGGGACGAGTAGTTTACTGCCATGATAGGTAAATGGGAGACTGAAGGGGAGAAGGAGGAAGACAGAGAGGGCACACAAAAAAAAAAAAAAACACACAAATAGGTTTCGAGAGGATCCCTCTCACAAATCCCAATGCACACTAATAACTCTGTATGCACTCTGTATGCAATTTCTAACAAGTTTAACCTCTTGATTTCCTGAAACACAATCTCTATTTAGGGCTGCCATAGACCACTAGAAATTATTTTGCTGTTTAGATAACCGTATCACATTAGATCTGTTACAATGGTACAATATTAGAAGCTTAAAGTAAAAAAAAAAAAAATTGAGTAACTACTAGACATGTGCATGACGAAAACATTTCTTTCCTTTCGTTTTGATTCGTTAATCTAGTTATTTCATTTAGTTAAATTCGGTTGATTCGTTAAATTCTTTTTCTGATTTCGCATTTTTTTAATTTTCTTTGAATTTACTGATTTTTTTCGATTTGAAACGATCAAATCGATAATTTTTTGAATCGGTCAAAACAAAAATGTTATATTGTTTTTGATTCAAATGCAAGTGAACAAACAAAAGAAAAATCTTCATCAAATGATTACATTGACTCTTTAAATTACCTTTGGCTTAACAAAAACAGCATTATTTTGAAATGGTACTCTAATAACACACAGTCTTTGATTTCAGCAATATGTGTAGTCAGAATTTGACTGGTGTTCAATGTGAAATGATTTAAATTTCAGTCCGAATTTCCGAAATTCTGATGAATTTCGTTACATTATTCGGAGCATTCGGTAAAATTTGTTTATAATGTAATTCGGATATATTCAAATCTCTGACTAACGAAAAAATTTTCCGAATATTAATTCGGAACAAAACGAACCGCACATGTCTAGTAACTACATTGCACAGAGCTCAAGTGACTACACCACTTACCTAACTATTATTATTATCTCATAATGGAGCTACAATATACTGTTATATAAATTAGGAACTTTTTTTTTTAAACATCATGTTAACAACATATTTATATAAAAATGTTAAAGAATAATTTGACAGCCTTACTTTAATCACCATAAAGAAAATATTGTTTATAAATTATAGGAACGTTTTTTGGACAATCTTTGCCATGGTCCCTGTACCTGACTATAAGAACTCAGAAGGACGTTGATGTGACATGAAATGAACTCACCCGTATATCCTCAGGGTCCAGGCTATGCTCACTCCATGCCGAGGTGATACTGCTGTTCAAGTAGGATCCAGATCTCCCCATGTCTAACTCATCTTCATATGCTTCTGCTGCTATGTCGTCTCTTGGATTGTTATGGGAGCGTGAAAACTAAAATAATAATAATAATACAAAATGATATAAGTAATATAAAAAAATAATGGTAATAATAATAATATTTTACAATTATAAGCTTGTTCTGTCTTACATGATTAGTTGCTAAAAAGAACCTAGTTACTTGCTAGAAAGAATTCCTGTAGTTATGTGTCTTTATTTTTACAAGTAACGCTGGGGCACCTGATCCACAGAAGCCCCTATCTTACATAGTGACTGTGTAATACAATTGTTTCCCTGTCTATATCCAGGGTGAATGGAGGAGGTGAGTTACTATGTATTTACAGGTTGGCTGTTTATGCTATTGTACAATTCGAAAACTCACTACAGCAACTATACACTCAACTTGCAAGTCAGTGATGCCCCCACCGAAGCACGGACTCAGGAACAAAGCTAACCTTGCTTCCCCTTTCTCAGAGTTTTTGCTATGTGTTTAGAATAGCAATTTGAATGATGGATGGCTGCCCAATCACTGCTGGTAAGGAGAGGCAGGGTGAGCTGAGATGCATAATCACTGCTAGGAGCTACTGAGTCTCTGCTGGGAGTTGGAGCAGAGTGAGTTGGCCTTCTGAGAGTACGTTAGTGCTTCTATTGGGAACTTTGAAGATTAATTGCTCCACAATGTCTGCAGCTACAGATGCCACTTGGGGTTTGTTTTTACTTTACTGCTTGCTATGAATATGTAAAAAGATGCATTCACAAGCATATGTTGCTCAATTAGGGTCAAATGATAGGGGAGTAGAACTGTATATCCTATAGTCAATGTAGCGCAACTTACTCTCTCTCTGTATAGAAAATCACATTAAAATAAACAAGGCGGTTTTCATCTCATTTGTGGCTGACTTCTTTTTTTTTTAATCAAAAAGGGTTTTATTGAACAACAAAACATACAACTTAATTTACAGCTCACAACGCAAAGTACATACATTCCTGCAAGAGGGACAAACAACATTTTAACAGCCTCACATCCCGTTCTCCCATCCTCCTACCACATAGATTTGGCTCTTTACAACCTGGGCCTGTTGTAGCACATGTAAGCTAAGTAATCCACGGTTAATATCCTGGAGCTGATACCATGCCAGCACGCGCCCCCCCCCCCCCTCATTTTTATTACAGCAATCTGTCTATGATCAAATCCACCGGTGCAAGACCTGGGCAATCCAGCCAGGGTGCCCATAGTCTATCATACTTTTCTGGTCGTCCCCTGTGTTGATATAGTAAGTAGATATGTTCTGTTAACTGTGGCTACCACCCCCGTCCAGAATAAGTGGAGTTTGGGGCACCTTCACATCAGGTGAATTAAGTCTCCATGGTCTCTCGCGCACCTGAGGCATCTATAGTCCTACCGTACCCCCATTCTGAACAGTCTGTCCGGCGTGTAGTGCACCCTGAGCACAATGTATAACTGGGATAGCCGCTGGGCGACATTAACTGAACATAGTTGTACTGCCTGAAGTGCCTCCTCCCATTGCTCACTCTCAAATGTTCCTACATCCCTTTCCCATTTATTAAATGCAGTCTGCGGGAATCCCTCAAGGTAAGTAATGGCTGACTTCTTAAAGTGGTTCTAAAGGCTGAAGGTTTTTTACCTTCATGCATTCTAAGCATGAAGGTTAAAAACCTTCTGTGTGCAGCGCTCCCCTCCAATCTTTACCTAAGCTCCCTCCGATCCAGCTATGTTCACGATAGACTTGGCTGTCCCGGGACTCTCCCTCCTCATTGGCTGAGACAGCAGAAGGAGCCCATTAGCTTCCATTACTGTCAATCACAGCCAGTGAGCCAATGAGGAGAGAGAAGTGGGGAGGGGGCCAAGCCGCGGCTCTATGTGTCTTATGGATGCATAGAGCAGCGGCTCGGGAGTGGCACCCAGTGGTGCCCCCAGGGTAAGCAGCTTTCTCTGGGGGGCACTGCTCAAGGGGGGAGGAGCCAGGAGCGCCAACAGGGAACCTCAAACCTCTGCACAGAGCGGGTAAGTATCACATTTGTTATTTAAAAAAAGAAAGAAAAACAAAGCTTTAATACCACTTTAAAGTGGTTGTAAAGGTTATTATTTTTTTTTTTAATATAACAAACATGTAATACTTACCTGCTCTGTGCAATACTTTTGCACAGAGCGGCCCTTAACCTACTCTTCTGGGGTCCCCTGCTGGCACTGTCTGCTCCTCCTCTTCAGTGTCTTCTGAGGCAGGCTGTGTGCATCCATAAACACGCACAGCGTGGCACCACCCCTGGTCTCTTCTCTGATCACTTGACTGACAGCAGTAGGAGCCAATGGCTCCCACTGATTTCAGCCTAGTCTATGAGAGCAGGGAGAGAAGAACTGAAGCTAGGCACAGTGATGGATCGATACAGGACTCAGGTAAGTAAGGGTTTCTGTTATTGGAATGTTTTTTTCCTTAATGGAGAGAATGCATTAATGTGTTGCTAAAGTCAGATTTATTTTTTATCAAAAATAACAAACATATACTTACCTGCTCTGTGCAGTGGTACCCCCTCTTCTGGGGTCCCCGGCGGTGATCTTGGCTCCTCCTACTTTTTATGTCCACCATAGCCAGCTGCTTGCTTTGGGGGAAATGTGGTCTGCACGTTCCCGACCTGTGTGTATATGGAGCCACGCTTAGGCCCGCCCCACTTCCTCTTCACTGCATTTGATTGACGGCAGCAAGGGCCAATGGCTCCTGCTGCTTCTCGAATGCTGTGTGAAGAGGAAGTAAGGGGAGAATAGATACAGCCATACACAGTGCTGATCTCTTCTCCCCTCTCTTACTCTTCACACAGGGGAAGGGGAGCACAGGGAAACTGAAATAGTTTTTTTTTTACCTTAATGCAAACAATGCATTAAGGTAAAAAACGTTTTTAGGTTTAGTAACACTTTAAGGTAAAAAAAACTATTTTCCTTTACAGCCACTTTATACAGATTTTTTAATTTGGTACTTTTGTATGTGAGAGGCAGGATTCAGTAAGAAGTCTGCAATGTGTACAGGCATGTATTCCATTATCACCAGTAGGGATGAGCTGAACACCCCCTGTTCGGTTCGCACCAGAACCTGCGAAGAGACCTAAAGCTCGTGTGAACTTTAGAACCCTATTAAAGTCTATGGAACTCGAACGTTCAAAATCAAAAGTGCTAATTTTAAAGGCTAATATGCATGTTATTGTCATAAAAAGTGTTTGGGGACCTGGGTCCTGCCCCAGGGGACATGTATCAATGCAAAAAGAAGTTTTAAAAACGTCAGTTTTTTCAGGAGCAGTGATTTTAATAATGCTTAAAGTGAAACAATAAAAGTGTAATATTCCTTTAGATTTCGTACCTGGGGGGTGTGTATAGTATGCATATAAAGGGGCGCATGTTTCCCGTGCTACCAGGCCACATGCCCCCAACATTGGGAGGGTGCTTTGGGGGTCTGTGACCCCTCAAAGCACCATGTCCCCATGTTGATGGGGACAAGGACCTCGTCCCCACAACCCTGGCCATTGGTTGTGGGGGTCTGCGGGCGGGGGGCTTATTAGAATCTGGAAGCCCCCTTTAACGAGGGGACCCCCAGATCCCGGCCTCCCCCCCTGTGTGAAATGGTAAGGGGGTACTTTTGTACCCCTACCATTTCACCAAAAAAGTGACAAAAATGTTAAAAATGACAGGAGACGGTCTTTTCTAAATTCTTCTTTCATCTTCTTTCTTCTGGTCTTCTTCCTTTCTTCATCCTTCGGTTTCTTCATCTTCTTCTTCCATCTTCTTCCATCTTCTTCTTCCTCCGATCCGCTTCTTCTTGCTCTGGTCTTCTCGTCCAGGATCTTCTTCCACGGCGTCGAAGCCTCACACAGCGGGAGCCTCCCATTGCGCGGAGCGGCCCAACACAGAAGGAGAGACGCCGACGCCGTGGAAGAAGATGCCGGACGAGAAGACCAGAGCAAGAAGAAGCGGATCGGAGAAAAAAGAAGATGGAAGGAGATGGAAGAAGAAGATGGAAGAAGAAGATGAAGAAACCGAAGGATGAAGAAAGGAAGAAGACCAGAAGAAAGAAGATGAAAGAAGAATTTAATAAAGGAATTGTCAAAGACCGTCTCCTGTCATTTTTAACATTTTTGTCACTTTTTTGGTGAAATGGTAGGGGTACTTTTGTACCCCCTTACCATTTCACACAGGGGGGGAGGCCGGGATCTAGGGGTCCCCTTGTTAAAGGGGGCTTTCAGATTTCGATAAGCCCCCCCGCCCGCAGACCCCCACAACCAATGGCCAGGGTTGTGGGGACGAGGCCCTTGTCCCCATCAACATGGGGACATGGTGCTTTGAGGGGTCACAGACCCCCAAAGCACCCTCCCAATGTTGAGGGCATGTGGCCTGGTACGGTTCAGGAGGGAGGGGGGCCGCTCTCGTCCCCCCCTGTTTTCCTGCAGCATGCCAGGTTGCGTGCTCAGATAAGGGTCTGGTATGGATTTTGAGGGGGAACCCCACGTCATTTTTTTTTTATTTGACGCAGGGTTCTCCTTAATATCCATAGCAGACCTGAAGGGCCTGGTAATTGAATTTGGGGGAACCCCCACGCTTTTTATTTTATTTTTTATCAATGACTTTCAATGAATCACTGTTCTCTGTATGTCTCTGTATAGACTTTTACAGGGTGCTCGCGGCTTTTCGAATTTGCCGCGAACACCCCAAATTGTTCGCTGTTCGCTGAACAGGCGAACAGGCAATGTTCGAGTCGAACATGAGTTTGGCTCGAACTCGAAGTTCATCCCTAATCACCAGCAGACATGCTCCAGGATTACCAAATTACAAAATAAAGGGTGTGGGGTAGACAGGTGCAGTACAGCCTCAGTGACAACTGAAGTAATGAGAAGGTAGATTATACTACATGTACTGTATGCATTACATGGCTTAAATTTCATTACCTTAGGTATTAACAATAACCCCACTGTTACAGTCACTGTCAGATGAGTGTGGACAAAAAATAGCATTAACATCCAGTCTGGCTGAAGTTTTGCTGCAAGTACAAACCTGCAATGAAGAATATAATTAGCAAATCTATTTCAAAATACAGATGTTTACAGTTTTTTAGTCCTGATTTCAGCAGCAGTGATTACACAAACATACAGACATCTTTCAGAACGCCGTTTCATTAGTTAAAAATAGCATTAAATGAGATTTCTGATTGTTTCTTAGCAATATAAAAACCTACCATAATCATATCAGCATTGCTAAACTATATTCATAAAAGGGGAGGGATTGGAGGTCTACATTGCAGTGAAAGTTTATTAAACTGTTTTTTGTTCTGTGTGGGAAAAGACCTGAAAGATAGCTCAATGAATAATTATAAAGAGATACAAGGTTAGTATAAAGATTTAGCTTATTAATTTTTCATCCTTTGGTCTGTAAAAGGGAATGTTTACATCAGCTGCGTATGAAGTACAGAAGATCGCTTACATTTGTGGCAGCCCTTTCCGCTCCTCTGAAAAGCTACCTGCAAGGGATAACTTTTCAGAGGGCAGGGGACAGGTGGCTGGGAGTTGACATGTTGCCTCTTCAGTGCCTGTTTTAACCCTTAAAAGCCTGCATCACCATGCCGCAACCAGTTGCTTTGCACACGGTTGCAGAGCAATTTTGGTTTGGCCCCCCACACAACACGGGGGTTTCCATTTTTGCCATGGGTGCAACATGTGCACCATCCCCTCCAGCTGCCTTTGCAGCCTAATTGATATTAAAGTCTTTTTTTTAAATAACAACCATGTCATACTTACCTGCTCTGTGTACAGAGCATCCCAGATCCTCCTCTTCTCGGGTCCCACAACGGCGCTCCTGGCTCCTCCCTCCTGCCAGGTGCTCCCACAGCAAGCAGCGCTCTGAGGGCACCCAAGCAGACGGGCTCCTGACCTGCGGCTGTGTGTGTCCATTCATACACGGAGCTGCAGCTCGGCCAGCCCCTCCATCTCCTGATTGTCTCACTGGCTGTGATTAAAAGCAGCAGAAGCCAATGGCTCCCACTGCTGCCAAAAGCCAATCAGGAGAGTCCCTAACATATAATTTAGTTTCCTCCAGGAGGGTAGACTTTAATAATGACCAAAAATTACTGACTACGTACTGCTGTTTTACTTCAACTTTTTGATACATTTTTAAGAAATGTAACCATTTCAGCAACATGTGTCCTTTTGAAATAAGTGTACAAAGAAAAGTGGAAACACTGCGCTGCTAAAAGTGTCTAATAGCAGCTAACACAACAAATAGATAATTATGTTTAAAATAAAGGAAAAGATAAAGTGTAGAGCTAAGCCTCTATATAGATGGCCTAACAAACATTAGTGCCAAAAAGAGGAAGAAATATACAAGTAAATAAATACATATACATGAAACAGTGATATCGCTATATATCTAAGCGTAGATATAGAAAAATGTGACTGGTCAAAATGAATGATTATCACACGTCTAATGCCAAAAAAAGTTATAATCATATAAGTGTCCAATCATGAAGAAAAAATAAAAATAAAAACGGTGACTAAAGTTGTTGAAAGTGCAAGTGAAAAAGTCCCCGGTGTTGTCAGAGTTGAACAATCGTTATGACCACCATATCCAAGATATGAAATAAAAAACGTTTGTTTTTGTATATGAATTTCCATTAGCCAAAGCCATTGATGATCACTAGAACCCAAAGTTTCTTCTCAGCATCTCCTCTGGTTGGGCTTTTTTACTGTTTTAGAGAAACCCCTTTCAATGCCTCCAACATATCTCTACCAAATGTAGTAAGAATCTGGGTTCTGTAACAATTTTTGTACATTCAACTTTAGATTTACCAAATGTAATATGATTCCTAATCTACCTAGTCTATCTAATCAATTTGTATCCAATCAAGCAGGCCCTGGCACCACAGAGTTGTTGGTAGATCTAAATA
This sequence comes from Lithobates sylvaticus, assembly GCA_028564925.1. Lineage (NCBI taxonomy): Eukaryota > Metazoa > Chordata > Amphibia > Anura > Ranidae > Lithobates > Lithobates sylvaticus. The sequence continues at coordinate 472,477,122 of CM053030.1, forward strand.
GGATTGTACAGTCAGACTGTAAAGTGTATGGTAAACTTAAAAATCACAAACCCTTACATGATATATTCCTATTTCTACACACAATGTAACAAAACCACATATCTAGATAATGTCATTTTCAGTCACTTACCTAATAGCGTGGAAGATAGCTGACATAATCAGTTCATTGTGCACAGCAACAGCCATGTAGCGTGGCTCATGGAATGCAGATGGGACAGTTCGTACCGCATAACAGAGGTACACACCCCAAAGGAGAAATAAAAATTCACCTATAGGACAAGAAAGTAAAGAAATAGCAGATTATTCCAAATAGACCAGCAGAAGCTTTGTCAAGTAAAACTATGGTCTACTCTAAACTTTAGCAGAGGCATACATTTTCTTAAATGGATTCTACAATTACAGTGTTTCAAAAGCCAAAAATGTTTTAGTTTTAGATAGAGAAGGAAACGGCTTCAATCCCAGACAACTTTTTTGCTGTCCCATTGTGGAGATTTTCTTTCCATTCTGTCTCGAGACACTACAAGAAGTGAGAGGTAAATCCTCTCTTAGACAGTTGTCACCAGATCAAGTGTCCCAATCATTGGAAGATTATTCCTGACCCAATGACAACTCAAATTTTCAAATTTTTCCCTTACATTCAGTCTCTGTGACATTGGGCCTGAGGACATATAGCGATAATAAAGCTGGGGGGATACAGGCAACAATAAAAATACTGCCTCAGCCTAATCTATCCACACTATAAAACTGCAAACAAATGCTGGTTTAAAGAGTATAGAGTTAATCTGACAGGTTTTCTTGACAGTCTATTGCCTGTCATTATCATCCAGTGTCATAACTTGATAATTAAAGTTGAAGCCCAGTAAATTTCTAAATATGTCACTGAAATACATGCATGTGAACTGTTTTATTTACCCAAGGTTTTAAAATGCTTAAGATCCCTCCCATGCAAACAGTGACTACACTCCTCTGTACTACAATTATTCAATGCAACTTCGTCAAGGATCCAACAAAGGCTGTTGTCTGAAAAAGGCTACAACATAGTTGTCTGTGAAGGTTCCCATTTATCAGGTCATGATATAGCTAGTAATAGTTAGTCACATTCAACTTGTTCTTGTTCTGTTGAAGAGATTTCATAGCTTCCCAATGCCACTTCTTCTGTTCCAATGAGTGTCAGGAAGCATTTATTTCCTCACAGGTAGCACAGACATCATAAACCAATCACCATGGAATATGAAGATGGTGATTTCAATAAAGAGAATTTTCAGTTCTCCAAGTTACATGTCTAAATGTGTAAATTGTTGTCAAATCACGGGGTAGAGACATTAAAGTGGCATTAAACAGTGTGTGGTAGACAGATTGTGTTGGAGTTCCCCACGCATGTTCAGGGATGGTTGTTCCAGTCTGACTTAGATGGCCTTCTTTATGCTTGTTGTAAACCAGTTGTCCTCTATGTCCAAATTGTGTACCTCATTGTCCTTGAAAGAATGCGCCTTTTCCATATAATGTAAGAAGACTGCTGAGTCTTGACCTGTAAAACCTACCCTCCCATGTTGGGCCACTCATTTGTTGAGAGATTGTTTTGTCTCACCAATATACAGGTCTTTGTATTACTCACTACAATGCATATACCATGTTACTTTGCTTGTGTTTAGTTGTTGGGTCTTTTTAGATGTACAAACATCTGTATATATGTATTGCTGGGTTTGAACACAGGGGTGCAATGTTTGTTAAAAATCCTTCTGATTTTTCCCACACTCTAACTACACATGGGATGATTATACTTCTCCATGTGTTCTGCTTCTCCCCTCTGTTCAATGGTCCCATGTTTTTGCTGTGACCTTGAGATGTCTTAATGAAAGCCCTGTCCGAGTAACCACAAACTTACAAAACACTCCTGAGGTGTCTGTGTTCTTTGTCTTTATACTCTGTGTTTGTTGTTACCATTTTGCTTTTCTGCCTCAGGGCCTGGACCACTTGCCATCTTTGAGGAGAACATGAATTCCAAGTTCACCAAAATACCCTAAAGGATAATGCCAGGGTGTCTGTCCACCAGCTGAAGCTTAATAGAAGTTGGGAGATGCAGCAGGACAATGACTCTAAGCATCAAAGTAAACCCACCACAGACTTGCTTCAGAAAAAGTAAATGTGCCTTTGGAATAGCCAGTCAGAACTCAGACCTTGACTCCATAGAGATGCTGTGAAATTACCTCAAGAAAGCAGTTTTGTAAAGAGGAATAACCAAATATTCCTCCTGAAAGTTGTGCAGGTCTGATCCAGAGCTATCGAAAGCACTTTCTTGAAGTGATTGCTGCCAAAGGAGAGGATGTTAATGAGAGTGATCAAATAGGTCTGTTTGTCAATGTGGAGCCAATCTTGACCCACATATCATCCACATACTTGAACATGTGGCTCTCTTCTCCACCTCCTTCATACAAGGTAAGCTACAATGTGAGATATAGGTGATCCCACAGCACAGGTTATGGATGAAAGATTTGGTAGCTGTGATGATATCCATCACTGGGACAAATTGGGGTGACACAGCAAAGTTCAGTAACTTGGCTAAGACATCATTCTCCAGCTAAGTAAGCTCTCTGTCTGCAAGATTATTTACTCAAGTGACCTTATTGCTTTGGACTGTTCTGCTACCATCCTGGTTAACTCTCCTGTTCTGTTGTTATTGCTGATCTGTAGTAGCAAGTTGATGATTATGTTGATCTGTCCTTCCTTGCCCTTAGCATGGTGGCTTATAGTTAGGCTTGTTACATAAACCATTCTTTCCAAGATCTCAGCGTGTAGTTTTGATGCCAAAGTATGTTTAATTTCATCAGCTTTCTATCTCAGAGCATCAATGGTAAAGTTGGTCTGTCTCACTTGCGCTTTTAGCAGTTGTTTTTGAGCCCTTTATGCTGGCCCCATGACTTTTACTGTGGAACCCAAGGACATACTGCTAGGGGTAAGTCCATGGTGTCTGAGGTTAAAGCCTAGGTGGTTTATAAATTACTTATCACAGGTATTTATATAGGGCCAACAATTGATGCAGCACTGAAGCAGGGTTAAATGCTGTATACAGTAAGTACATTGCTATTAGTGTTGAATTGAGTCCCAACATGGAAGTTTTAAATTTGGAGCAGGAAGGCACACTAAGACCATAGTCCAATGGAGAGGAGAAACAATCCTGACCTGAAGAGTAGGAGACCGAAGCCACCAGAGCAGGGAGGCCCTAGTCAAATGTCCCACATGGACCTGGTCCAAGGACAAGGGAGACTTGTGCCACTTGGATAAGGTTTCCTTCTGCAGGACCCTCGTATGAAACTGCGTTAAGGGTTGATACCATGAGGTCTAGCACCTATATACAAAACCACAGAGAAGACCATATGTGAGACAAAGCAGCAATCGGACTGCAGTTCAGAGTTTCCAAAGATTGTCCGACAGGAGGAACACCTCAGCCCATGCCAAGTCAAGGATCAGTCCCAAATATTCCAGAATTCTGATGGGGGTCAGAACGGACTTCTTAAGGTTCAACACTAAGGCCAAATTGGTGCAGAGTGCACATGGTGATCAACATGTTGTCCATCAGCGCAAGAATGAGGCTCCACTCACAGGAGGAGGTCATCCTGACAGCCTATCACTGCAATCCTCCACTGTCTCAGCAGTGCTAAAACTGTAGTCAGCACCATAGTAAACAACCAGAGAGGCCAGACCAAAAGGGAGCACCACAAACTGATAATGTGTGTCCTTGACCACAAAATGCAGGAAGTCCTGGTGTCCGGCACTGAGCTGCCAATAGCAGAGAGGGGGTTTACTATCAACTAGGACTGCCCATATGCGGTTCTGTGTTTCTTTAATGCCATGTGTCCTACTCCTGAAGGTGGTGCTATAGATTCTACTGTCAAGAATATGAGGAGTTGTGTGTCACTGAACCTAAGAGAAGAGTAGTCACTTGCTATACATGGCTAAATGCTCTGAACAATTAGATCTGTTTTTGTTTCACTTTCACCTTTATTGTAGCTGGATACTGACTGACTGAATTAGCCAAAGATTTTTTACTAACACAATGAACTTGCTAGCTTTGCCCCTTCTGTTGCGGCATCTTATTTCTTGTCTCATTTTCTGTAACATAAGATATACAGAAGATATCCTTCTGTAACAGCTATTGCAGGTTGACAGGCTTGCAAATTCAGGCTTGGCAATCTCGCTGCTGGAGTCCCCAAGAGATAAAATATTACCCCCAAAAAATAGATACTAATATTAAGTGTACTGACATTTCTTAGAGCACAAAGAATATAAAATTTAGTTTAGGGGAAAAACTTGGAATATATATTTTTCTTAATTCAGTTTTTTCCAGGACATTGGTCTTCCATAATCCCATCCCACTGCAGTGTTTGTTCATTATGATCAGAGCACATTATCAAAGAACAAAGCTTAAAAGTGGTATTAAGCGTGTCTCAAACTTTAATGTGTTTGCTGAGATAATGGAAATTAATCAAGTGTCCTACTTTAAATATAAAAGATTGGGGGAAATTGTAACTGCTGTAGCTGCTCATTTGCATGGTATTAACATATACATGCATTTTAAGATAAGTACATTTCAAATTACTTTGTAGAATTGCTTGTAATGGAATACTAATGTGTAAACTAACAGCTCTAAACAAAACTAGCAAAATTAACTTTTACTTGCTTCCATGTGTACTCTGGCTGTCACAGATTGGCACTTGGTAGCTGCTGTACACACAGGCACCAAAGAACTAAACATTTGTCAGCTCCATCATAAATAATGGGATCCTAAACATAATGTTATTTACACTGTTCAGCAAACTAACATATCCTACCATTTAGGTTCATTGGTGAGCCCAGAAATTCAACTTCCATAATACTTGACATCACCAGGAGATGGCAGTACAGGAAAAATCAGATATCACATCCCCTGTTTTTGGTGAAAAGAGTTTGGCTTCATCTACTGCATGCTGCTGAATTATTTAGAAATCCAGAGACTGTCAAACTGATTAAGAATCTATAAACCTATTCACTAAACTCTCAAGATAAAATGAATAGTCTATTAACCTCCCTGGTGGTATGATTATTTCTGATTTTAGGTGCTGAAAGCGGTACAATTATTTTGCATGGAAATTTGGCATTTTATATTGTAGGCCTGTAATTCTTAGGAATAGCTCACTTAAATCTGTTAAAACCAGAGTCTAGTAGACATCCCGGGTATGATAAAGTTTGAAACACAAAATCATAAATTATAATATAATAAATAACTATAAATAATTATAACAAATAATAATATAATAATAATAAAAATTATTCAATAATGTAATCAAATCAAAAACTCTGAAATTTGGTCAGTTGCAGAATTGTCGCTGTCATTAGATTTAGTGTTTGATGATGTATTTCCCCACAAATCGATATCGCTCAATTCTGCAAGTGATTCTAATTTATTATCGCTCTTTTCTAGCTGGTCTAAAACCACTTTTGACATAAAGGGACACTTTTTGGTTGCTATGGACAATCTCCAAATTCCAGGCAGAAAAAACAGTATTTATAATATAAAAGTGCATGCAGGGCACTGGACAGACCACTAGGGACAAAGGGGATGTGTATTTTTTTTATACAGTACTGTAATCTTACAGATTACAGTATACTGTATGTGTTTTGTGTTTTTACTTTTTAGAATTTGGCGCCGATCTCCGCTCCCGTGCGTTGCAACGTCGCAGGAAACGGAGCTCGGCGGCACTTGACACTGTGTGAATCGAGCGAGGAGACAGCTCGCTCACACAGCAGCGAGACATCGCAGGATCCAGGGGACAAGGTAAGTAACTTTCCCTGGATACTGCAATGCGATCCCGAGTCTGGCTCGAGGTTACCACTAGTGGTACTGAAATTCCACCCCGAGCCAGACTCGGGAATACTGCCAGGGAGGTTAAAAGACATAATAACTGAACTAGCTTATACTGCAATATTTTGCTTCAATTCAGAGGTTAACTCACAGTAATTTTTTCTGCTGCTAGATGTCCTCAGTCCGATGGCCTGCGTCATTCAACCCATTCCCTCTGAGCCCAAGTCATCCTGGACCCACCCCAGCCTGTGACTGGACAGTGAAATGAAAAGCAGCACAGTAATGAGCTCATTCCTCCATCACTCTACTTTCTCTTCCTATCAGCATGCTTCTTGTCAGTGCATCAGCCATTGGCTACATGTACAGTTTCTTCATCTCACAAGCCAGGCTTGCCATACGTACAGGGACTGCAAGAGGCTGATACCAGGTCACCTTTAGGTATTTGCATTTAAAAATACATCTACATATGTAATAATGATTACAAATCTAATGTGTGTCTTTTTTATCTGCCTAGAGTTCAGTTTTAACATAGTAATATATTTGAGAATTTTTTTTTTTTTTTTAATATTCTATTAGATTTGCAGTTTTCATTAAAATATTACCGCTGATCCCACGATGAAGGTCCTGCTATAGGGGACAGCACTCTAGCAGAATGTAAGCAATGTAAGTATATTGGCAACCCTGCCTAATGTTTTCCATTAGGGAAAAGAATATACTAAGCAACTTACCAACTGCCATCATGTAGTCCCATCGATCTATCAGACACATGTTAAACAGAAGGTGGTCAGAAGTTTTCCCCTGAACAATAATCGGGATATCTCGGTCCATGTTCTGGAACAAAGCAGATGTCCAGGCAACCAGAAACCACACCACTAATAACAGAATAACAGATAACATTCGCATGACCCTACAGCTGGTCATATAAGGGATGCGCTGGGCAGTACGAGAAAGGAACACCTTTAGAACTCTGTGGAAACAAAACAATAAGTCATCATCATCTATTGATAATATAATGATATAATCAATTATCATGAATGAAATGTGTAGTCGTTTGTTGCCTATAAAATTAAATTAACCAATATCAGCTTGGATTTTCTCACTATTACCTAGCCAGCCTAATGATTGGTCAATAAGACCATCCATCATTAGTACAGGACTGATAAGGAGGTGAGGAAGAGCAGAGCACAGAGCTTGCTAATTCACCAGAATCACTATAAGATTAATGATATTTATTTTAAAAACACACTGTACAATAAAAAAAATAGAAAATAAAAGAATAGAAAAAAATAGAAAAAACAATAGAATAGAACGAATAGAAAGAATATAACCATCTTCCAAAATTCAAAATTTAAAAAGGAATAAATTTGATTTCGAACAGATTTCAAATGGAATTCGAATTGATTAAAATTTTACAAATTAATTAAAGTAATTAAACTAATTTAACTAAACTACTTTATGTAAATAATGAATCGACTCAAACTCGAATAAACAAAACTAATTCCGAAAACAAATTAAATGAACTAAACAAATTTAATAAAACAAATTTCTGTAAATAACAAATCAAAACAAAACACATTTTTTCGTTCTGCACATGTTTAGGATTCTCAGCATTTCCAAAATCTCACCGAAATTATTATGATGTCACCTTCACCTAGGCGTCGCAGGCATAAGCAGGGTGTAAGAGTTGTTTTGTAAAAGTGTAATGCAGCCATTTCCATTTCTTACTATTTAAAGCGGTGTTTCAGGTAAAAAAAATTATTTTTAAAAGTCAGCAGCTAAAAAAAAAAGTAGCTGCTGACTTTTAATAAGTACACTTACCCTACCAGGGTGCCCGCGATGTCGGTAGTGGAGGCCGAGATGTCCCTCGGCGCTCCGGTCCCAGCGCCGCTATCCTCAGTAAGGGAAACGGGCAGCGATTGCTGCCTGTTTCCTACTGCGCATGCGCGAGGAGTCGCGCGGCCTACTGCGCATGCGCGAGGAGTCGCGCGGCACTTTGTGAATGGGGAACGTGATGTGTTGTGGGACACAGTTCCCATAACACACCGCGCCCCATTCACTAGAAGGCGGCGCTAGGAGAACAGCTCCGAGGAACAGGAAGAGGCAGATTAGGACGATCTGCCTAGCAACAGCCATTTCTGGTAAGTAAAAAAAAATGTTTTATTTTTTTTCATTTTAACCACTTTCAGACCGGACGAATTTGCAGCCAAAGGACCAAGCCCCTTTTTGCGATTCGACACTGCGTCGCTTTAACTGACAATTGCACGGTCGTGCGACGTGGCTCCCAAACAAAATTGACGTTCTTTTTTTCCCACAAATAGAGCTTTCTTTTGGTGGTATTTGATCGCCCCTGCGGTTTTTATTTTTTGCGCTATAAAAAAAAAAAAGTGCGACAATTTTGAAAAAAAATGCATTATTTTTTATTTTTTGCTATAATAAATATCCCCCAAAAATATATAAAAAAACATTTTTTTCCTCAGTTTAGGCCGATAAGTATTCTTCTACATATTTTTGGTTAAAAAAAATCGCAATAAGCGATTATTGATCGGTTTGCGCAGAAGTTATAGCGTTTACAAGATAGGGGATAGTTTTATAGCATTTTTCTTAAACTTTTTTTTTTATTAGTAATGGCGGCGATCATCGATTTTTTTTGTGACTGCGACATTATGGCGGACACATCGGCCATTTTTGACACATTTTTGGGACCATTGTCATTTATACAGCAATCAATGCTATTTAAATGCATTGATTTCTGTATAAATGACACTGGCAGTGAAGGGGTTAACCACAAGGGGGCAGTGTAGGGGTTAAGTATGCCTAGGGGTGTGTTTCTTACTGTGGGGGGGTGTGGGTGTCAGCTAGTGAATGCTGATCTCTGCTCCAATCACAGGGAGCAGAGATCGGCGTCACTAGTTGCTAGGCAGAACGGGGAGATGCTGTTTATCTCGGCATCTCCCCGTTCAGCCTTCCCGTGAGACGATCGCAGGTGTCCCCGCAGCGATCGAGTCCGCGGGGCCCGCGACCGGACTCACGGGGGCCCCGACCGGCGCGGGAGCGCGCCGCTCCCGCCGCGCTCCCGATGGCACGGACAGGCATTAAGGAGGGACTTATCTATACGCCCTCCTGCCTGTACGTGCCATTCTGCCGACGTATATCGTCGTGCGCCGGTCGGGAAGTGGTTAAATTTGTATTAACATTTCTATCTATTTTTGTTTTTCAGGGTGGCCCTCCACTTTAAGAGGAGGACCTTGTATTTGGGTCAGCAGTCTGTGCTTTCCTACCAGCAACCAGTCAGTAGCACCTTTACAGTAAAACCTTGGTTTGAGAGTAGCTTGGTTTGAGAGCGTTTGGCAAGACACGCAAAATTTTTAAATAAATTTTGACTTGATATACATGCGATGTCTTGATATACAAGTAGCGTCATGTCACAACTGAGTATAGAAGAGAAGAGAGACGCCTCTAAGTGTAGCAATATGGTTATTACGTATTTAACGAAGGTACAACATTTAGCAACTCACACGGTTGATGATTAAAAGAGGCACATCAAAGTATGCAGGCATCCGGGGTAAAGCTGTCAACATAGACCATCCTCCACACCGCCATTTGCATCATCCCTTCCATGCTGCGCTCCATGAGCGTTTCAAGCCTCGCTTTCAAATTGCTCTACTGCAAGGAAGTCTTCCCAGGTCATGATTGAAGACTGACAGCGGTAAGAGCTGGCGGTGCGGAGAACGGTCTATGTGGACAGCTTTACCCCAGGAATCATCAACCATGTGAGTTGCTAAATGTTGTACCTTCAGTAAATGTAACCATATTGCTACACTTAGAGGTGCCTCTCTTCTCTTTTATACTCTGTAGCTCCTGCTGGATTTTGCTTCTAATCCCCTTGTGGAGGTGCCATTTGTGGATGGACATTTTATGGTTACACAACCTATCACATTGCTATAAACTTTTTTATATGGACTATAAACGGAAGGACTTATGAATAAATGGTTGTGGAACGAATCATCTGAGTTTTCATTATTTCTTATGGGGAAATTTGCTTTGATATACAAGTGTTTTGGTATACAAGCATGTTTCCGGAACGGATAATGCTCACAATCCAAGGTTTTACTGTATATGTTCTAACTTGCCCTAGTAAGTGAAAGAGGTGGATTGGTTGATGAAGAAAAATACAGAACGTTTTTGTATTTGAACATTTTATATATGAGCCCCCCTATTAACAAAGATGTTTTACAATCCCGATGCCCTTACCTAGAAGTCAGCAACTACCTATTAGAAGAATCTGGTAATCAGTTAGTGTAGTTTATCCCTTTGCAGTAAAGGTAATGCTATTTTACTTTCATCTACTGAAGCGTTATTACACCGATATGACATACGGTGCTGATTTCCTGGAAGTTACTTGCAATGGGATATTGATTTACTTGATTCCCACACACACACACTATATATAGATATTTTTATCATTTTGCTGGAACGTCTTATGATGAAATTTAATGTGATTTAGTCTCACCAACAGCCTAAAAATATCTCTATTGCAGATATGTAAAGTATAGAATCTTCCGCGTTAAAGACTACTTATCCATTTTAATAGACATGTTCATGTTATTTGGCATTAGAAAATAATTACATATACTGTAAATTCTCTTTATCGGTTAAGTCATGTTAGCCATTCATAGTCTTTAGACTTTATAGGGCTTGCTTCGCTAAAGATTGATAAATGAAGCAGTTCCATGCAGAAAATGTTTCACATGGGACCTCTTTTTAAGTATTTGCATGATTCATCTGTGCCATGCAAATTTATTTTTTATGCACCGATGAATGCAAAATAAGTCATAGCGCATACAGTTTACCATTAACATCGGATTATTACTCATGTTGGATTAAATTAAATGGGAAGAGATGGTGAGCTCTAAGATGTCCATAGTGCTGATCGCATTACAGACAGGTTCATTTTAGCAATCACTTTTTTGACAATAAAATGTCATTTAAAGCTGATCTCCAGGCAAATATAAAACCGACACAAACGAATGAAGCCCTGTAATTATTAATACACCATTAAATGTATAAGCTGTATAAATGCAAGCAGTATATGTGCCTGAATTGTACTTAGTATAAGCATCTAGTAGTCTACTCTACAGCAGAGCATGGGGGTGGGGGGGGGAGCAGCACAACCAGGGGCGGCCCGTCCATTAAGGGTGCACGGGCGCTGGCCCCCGTCAATCGCCACTTCCCCTATCCATGCGTCCGGTCCCTTTCAGGAATCTGGCGCATGGATTCCAATGCAGAGGGGCTGTTTTTTCGAAGCACCGATTAGAGCCAGAGGCTCTAATAGGCTTCAAAATAGGGTGGGCTCGGGTCGCAGAGAGTGCGCTCCGAGCACACCCAGGTGTGTTACAACAGCGAATTAACATTTACTGTTGTAACACTGATCCTCCTCCTGACCAATCGGGAAGAAGGTTTTGACACCGGTCACCCGATTGGCTGAAAGCACAGGCAATTCTATTGGACGCCTAGGAGGAGGAGGGAGGAGCCGCACTGCGGAAGCCACCGTGATGCCGAGAGGACACAGGAGCCGATGCATGCTGCCCATAGGAGCCTGCAGCCCGCCCATAGAAGCCTGCAACCCGGCCACTGCCCATAGGAGCCTACCCGCCTGCAACCGATGGGGTAAGTGCCGGGGTGGGGGGGTGCCGACAAGCAACTGACCAATGGGGGGGTAGTTGTTTGCCCCCCCCCCCAAAAAAAAAAAAAACACCAGCCAATAAGGTGAGCTGTTGTGTAAGAAACATGCTGAAAATAGAAGACAACAGCAAAAGAGAGACTTGAGGGTTGATTTATTTATTGTGCATAGAATCCAATCAGCTTCCATGTTTTATTGTCAAAGCTTAATTGAACAAGCTGAAGTTAGAAGTTGATTGGCTACCATGAACAGCCGCACCAGGTTTTGCACTCTCCAATTTTAGTAAATCAACCTCCATCAACTCAGCCTGCTGCTTCTCCTTTCACCGTCTAGTCACAAAGTGGGGAGGAAGACCTGTAATTAGTTAGTAATAAGTGATACTAAAGTTTAGTGATTTTTTTTGTTTAAAAATAACAAACATATTATACTTACCTGCTCGGTGTAGTTGGTTTTGCGCAGAGCAGCCCAGATCCGCCTCTTCTCGGGTCCCTTTCTGATGCTTTTGGATCCTTCCTCCTGCCGAGTGCCCCCACAGCAAGCAGCTTGCTATGGGGGCACTGAAGCCGAGCCGCTTCTCTGTGTGTCCATTCAGACCAGGATCCGCAGCCCAGTCCCGCCCCCTCTCTCTCCTCATTGGTTCACTGACTTTGACATCAGTGGGAGCCAATGGCCTGCTGCCTTTAGAATCACTTTGAACTGCAGCAAAAAAAGATCAGGTACCCACCCCTGCTAGACTGGGCTGCACTGTGGGGCAGAGCTTTGCACATTTCAGTATTAGATGGACAGAAATATAAATCCTTTGGCAGGTTAAATAACTCTCATTTTATATACTCTCTATAATCTACCTATATACTTATCTGTTTGTATTTATCTAGAGTTCAGCTTTAATTCTGTTGAAGACTCAAGAGACCTGGGTAGGGTCATTAAATAATGAAATGTTATAATTTAATTTTATATATACAGGCAGTCCCCGGGTTACAAACAAGATAGGGCCTGTAGATTTGTTCTTAAAGTGATTGTAAAGTCTTGTTTTTTTATTTTTTTTTAATAACAAACATGTTATACTTACCTACTCTATGCAGCTGGTTTTGCACAGAGCAGCCCGGATCCTCCTCTTCTCGGGTCCCTCTTTGCTTCTCCTGGCCCATCGCTACTATCGAATGCCCTTTCAGCCAGTAGATTTCTATGGGGGCACCTGAGCCGAGTTAGAGCTCTGTGTATCCATGCAAACACAGAGTCCCACCCCAACTCTCTCTCCCCTGATTGGCTGACCGACTTTGATTGACTGCCGCAAGAGCCAATGGCGCCACTGCTGTGTCTCAGCCAACCAGGAGGAGTGTCCCGGATGGCTTAGACACTCGTGGACATCGCTGGAGAGAGAAGGGGCTCAGGTAAGTAATTAGGGGGTGCTGGGGGGGGGCTGCTATACACAAAAGGTTTTTTATCTTACTGCATTGAAAAACCTTCTACCTTTAACGGGGAAATGCTGATGTAAACAAGCATCTCCCCATTCTTCCTAGTGACAGGACACTGATCACAGCTCCCTGTGATCGGGAGCGGTGATCAGTGTTGTGACACACGTAGCCCATTCCCCCTACAGTTAGAACATGCGCCACAGTTATTAGGTTTTGTATCACTTGCCCCTCCCTTTTAGATTGTAAGCTCTACCGAGCAGGGCCTTCTGATTCCTTGTGTATTGAATTGTATTGTAACTGTACTGTCTCCATTTTGTACAGCGCTACACTAAAGCCTCGTACACACGATCAGATTGTTGGCCAACAAAACCGTGGACTTTTGTCCGAAGGGCATTGGCCCAAATTTGTCTTGCATACAAATGGCAAGGAATTGTCGGCCAACAAACAAGAACGTAGTGACGTACTACATGGTCTTTCAACTCTTAAGCTCCACCCTTTGGGCTCCTTCTGCTAATTTCATGTTAGTAGAAGTTTGGTGAGTGTTGATTTGCGCTTTTCATTTTGCGCTTTTCATTTTGTGCTTTTCATCAACCAGACATGTGGAATCGGAGGAGATAATGTAATTGCTTTGACATAATTTTTTTGGTTGAATAATGATTTGATTTGGTATATTTTCTATATTTTTGGATGCATAAAATGCACTTTTTGGTTAAGTTCTATTGGCAGATAGCATGTCTAATTGTATTTTTTAATGAACAATAAAAAAATTGTGTAGAATAATACTTGGCTATGTGTTTTACTTCAAATGACAGTTTGGGAGTAGGTAGGTTATTTAAAAAAATACAATGTAAAATTAACAAGGGACACCAACATAGTTGTATCTTTGATCTTAAAAACTACAGGATAATGGTGGTAACCTGCCCAAAAAAAATATATATATTATTCTTGATATCACTAGAAAAAAAAAGCCTTTGAAAATTAATTTGCAATAACTCCATCAGTATCACCAGAAAAGCAGCTTCATTATTATAAAGAAGAAGAGAATTGTGCGCTGCATTTCGAGATTTCATAATTTGCCACGTCACAAATGTTAATTCTCCATTACGAACGCTAGTTTACAAGAACGACTGCTTCTGGCTCGTCCTTGCTTCCGAGCATGCGTGTTTGTACTTTTGTGCGACGGACTTGTGTACACATGCTCGGAAAATCCGACAACACACATTTGTCCGCGGAAAGTTTTAAAACCCGCCATCCAACATTTGTCCGCGGAAAATCTGAGAACAATTGTCCGATGGAGCATACAAACACTATATAATAATATGCAAACCTTGACTTTACTATAAAGACTGAGCTTGGTCCCAACCCTTCCCAGGTTTCCCTATATGTCAGCTGGGCTGACCATTATAAAAAAAAAGCTTGAAAGAACTGCTTAGGTGGCTGGTTGTAACAGACCAAACTTGACTTTTACTGTAAAACTTTGCAAACGTCTTTATCTACCAAAATCCACAGAAAGACATACAATTGGATGTATTTTTGCTACCTCTAATTATCTATATTTCATCATTTACAGAGTTAGAATTCACCAGGTTTGCTTTAAATCAAACATGTTATGTATCTGGTCAATGCAAACTCAACATGATTAAAGAAACACAGGTAAGGATTACCTTTAGTTTAAAGCAAATGTCAAAATAATCAGAAGATGAAGAGACTTTTGTGTCACCTATTTATGTATAGTTGAATAAGGTATTTTTAGAAGGTGATAGGGATGGGGCCAAGATAAATTTCACAGGAAAAGTTGTGATTTGCATGTATACTATATTACCAAAAGTATTGTGATGCCTGCCTTTACACACACGTGATCTTTAATAGCATCCAAGTCTTATGCTGGCCATACACTATACGAAAAATCGGCCGAAAATTTGGTCATTAGACTATTCGTTCGTTTTTTTGGCCAGTTAATGGACACAAAATCGATAATCGTTTGGACGTTTTTGAGCCGAAAAAACGAAGGACAAGTTTGGAAATTTTCTGCCGAACGAACGATGAATTGAAAGGTTAATGTGTTTCTCGTCCGACCTGTCTGCACTAGGTATATGTAAAAAAACGAACATAAAATGTATTTATTTATGTCCACTGAACGATTTATCGGTCATTACATGATGGCACCATCGTGCGCTCACAGCCGAACGTTCGTTTTCGAAATTGGGTTCGGCCGATTTTTCGTATAATGTATGGCCAGCTTTAGATGTTGAACAGAAGGCCTAGCTCACAGTCTCCACTCTAATTCATCCCAAATGTGTTCTATCAGGTTGAGGTCAGGACTGTGCAGGCCAGTCAAGTTCCTCCACCCCAAACTCGCTCATTCATGTCTTTATGGACCTTGCTTTGTAAACTGGTCCAAATCATTTGGTGTAGGGGGGATTATGATGTGGGTTTTTTTTTTCAGGGCTTGGGCTTGGCCCCTTAGTTCCATTGAAGGGAACTCTAATGCCCCGTACACACGATCGGACATTCCGACAACAAAATCCTGGATTTATTTCCAACAGATGTTGACTCAAACTTGTCTCTGCCAAGAACGCCAAGAACGCGGTGACGTACAACACGTACGACGAGCCTATAAAAATGAAGTTCAATAGCCAGAGCGGCTCATCTGCTTGATTCCGAGCATGCGTGAAATTTTATGCATCGGAATTGTCTACACATGCGGATTTTGTTGTTGGAAAATTTGAGAACCAGCTCTCAAATTTTCGTTGTGGTAAATTCCGACAACAAATATCCGATGGAGCCTACAAACGGTCTGAATTTCCAACAACAAGCTCAATCGAACATTTGGTGTCGGAAATTTCCGACCGTGGGTACCGTGACCGCATGAAGGCGTCAACATATCAAGACATTTTTGGACAATTTCATGCTCCCAACTTTGAGCGAGTTTGGGGTGGAGGAACTTGACTGGCCAGCACAGAGTCCTGACCTCAACCTGATAGAACACCTTTGGGATGAATTAGAGAGGAGACTGTGAGCAAGGCGTTCACGCTCAACATCAGTGCCTGACCTCACCGATGTGCTTCTGGAAGAAGAGTTGAAGCTGTTATAGCTGCAAAGGGTCAATTCAATATTGAACCCTATGGACTAAGACTGGGATGCCATTAAAGTTCATCTGCGTCCCAAAAAAGGCAGGCATCCCAATACTTTTGATAATATAGTGTATGTATTTTTCATCATATGCTCATATAGTTACATAGTTAATCTGGTTGAAAAAAGACACAAGTCCATCCAGTTTAACAGCGCTCAATGCAAATTGTCTGGATTTATAGATATCGGAAGTCCAGACTGCATACTTTATGGAACTAGAGATCTGAGATCAGCAGTGAGGGTGCTGTAGTCATGGCACCAGCAATATCAAACAATAGATTTAATATTCAATCTGACTTTATTGTAAAGCTCCCAATGGAAGCAACAATGTTTTCAGGGCCATGAAGGGACACCTTCATCGGACAGACAATGGGGTTGAGTTACTAAAAGTAACTAGGCTATTTACTTTGCAAGGCAAATTGCACTGCAAGAGAATTTTCTCCATTGTGGTGAAATTTCACTTTGCAAAAAATACTCAATCACATGCAAGGAATATATAATATATTTTTTCACACACATGATTGTATGATGGAAGTTAGCAGAGCTTCACCTCTTTCACTAAGCTCTGGGGAAAATTCCCTTGCAAAATGCAGCTTCCTTTGAACAACCTATTTTCTTTTAGCAAATCAACCCCATTGTGTTTTGGTGTGCTGGTGATATGCGATATGTTGTGGCATTTATACTTTAAAACTCAGTCAACTTCAGCTAAGTTATTTTGCAAATTGCAATGTCAAGGCTTTTTGATTTAAAACAGCCACTTTAGCTTGTAAATATATGCAGAAAACTTGGCTCAGTACAATTCATACCCATTGACATCAATGCACACCATGTTTCACATCACACTTGATTATATTATTACACAAAGTAAGAACAAAATTACCTGTACAGCTTAAGTGTTACGGTCCCATAGACTGTAGCATAGCCCAGCAGCCGAACCCATCTGAGCAATATGCATCGGAATGTGCTTGGTTCAAAGTATAAGATCACAACCTGTTTCAGACAAAAGACTCTTATCAATCAAGAGAAACTGTTACATTATCATATCATTATATTTCTATCCACTTCATAGATAGATAGATAGATAGATAGATAGATAGATAGATAGATAGATAGATAGATAGATAGATAGATAATGCTTGAGTCAGGTATAGAAAACCCAAAGAATTATGATGATCGTGAAGTGTCATAACCAATACCAACCAATCAAATGTCACCATTACAGTTTAGAACAATCAAAATAATTAATCAAATTTACCTATTGCTATGTATTACTATGCAAAAGCTTCAATTCACAATGCTGCATTGATTATTTTATACAGTATGTGTTCATATTTCAGTTTTACCAGACACCTACTCTGTGCAAACAAAAATAAAAGTTTGGCTATACATACACTTTAAGGCCCTGTTCACTCTGTATTAGAAACGTGAGTTTAGGGTGCATTTTTGCCGCTCCCAAAACACCTTGCATAGTAGTCTCAAATGAATAATATGGACAGAGCAGCTCACATTTGAAAAACATGTATTATTTGCTTAGCTTCACGTTGCTGTTCGGGAAAAATTAACCTCCCTGGCGTTATGATTATGTCAGGAATTTTGTACCAAAAGCGGTACAATTATTTTGCATGGAAATTTGGCATTTTATATTGTCGGCCTGCAATTCTTACGAAAAAACTCACTTAAATCTGTCCAAACCAGAGTCTAGTAGACAACCCGGGTATGATAAAGTTTGAAACACAAAATCATAAATTATAATATAATAAATAACTATAAAAATTATTCAATAATGTAATCAAATCAAAAACACTGAAATTTGCTCAGTTGCAGAATTGTCGCTGTCATTAGATTTAGTGTTTGATGATGAATTTCCCCACAAATCGCTATCGCTCAATTCTGTAAGTGATTCTAATTTATTATCGCTGTTTTCTAGCTGGTATAAAACCACTTTTGACATAAAGGGACACTTTTTGGTTACTATGGGCAATCTCCAAATTCCAGGCAGAAAAAACTGTATTTATAATATATAAGTGCATGCAGGGCACTGGACAGACCACTAGGGACAAAGGAGATGTGTAATTTTTTTATACAGTACTGTAATCTGTAAGATTACAGTACTGTATGTGTTTTTACTTTTTTGAATTTGGCGTCGATCTCCACTCCCGTGCGTCGTAACGTCGCAGGGAACGGAGATCAGCGGCACTCGGCACTGAGTGAATCGAGCGGAGGAGCTCGCACACACACAGCGGGAGACATCACAGGATCCAGGGGACAAGGTAAGTAAGTCTCCCTGTATCCTGCAATGCGATCCCGAGTCTGGCTCGGGGTTACCGCTTATGGTACTGAAGTTCCACCCCGAGCCAGACTCGGGAATACCGCCAGGGGGGTTAAGCTACTTATTGAGTGTCGGAAGATTTTGTCAAGTCCTTCCATTCAAGTCTATGGTAGTGCACCATAAACGCACTTGTAGCATTTCTAAAATATCAGTGAGGTAAAAAAAAACATTTCACCATTATTAAAAAAAAACATTCATTAAAAAAGGTGCCATATATCTATGATATAAGTGCATTGGTTCGCATTAGTATCAACGTTAGAATTTTTTGCAAGTATGACCTTAGCCTTAGTGAGTTTTCATCTCCAATACGCAGATGCACAAAAGTGCTTGCTACAAATGCTCATGAGTGTTCACAGTCCCCTTTTCCAGAAAAGAATACAATACAGTACCAAGTAACTTCATGATTTAAACAAAATGCCCTACAACATCAAAGGACCAAAAAAAAAAAAAAATGATTCTGATAAATGTATACATGTTATACTTACCTTTTCTGTGCAGTTTTTGCACAGAGCAGCCCAGATCCTCCTCTTCTCGGGTCCCTTCACAGCATTACTTCACAGCATTACTGGCCCCTCCCTTCTAGTGAGTCCCCCCACACCAAGCAGCTTGCTATGGGGGCACCCGAGCCGAGCTTCTGCTCTGTGTGTCCATTCAGACATGGAGCTGCGGCCGAGTACCGCCCCCTCTCTCTCCTCATTGGCTCACTGACTTTGATTGACAGCAGTGGGAGCCAATGGCACCCTGCTGCTGTCTCAGCCAATGAAGAGAGGGAGTTCCGGACAGCCGAGCCTCTTGTGCAACATCGCTGGATCGAGATGGGCTCAGGTAAGTATTAAGGGGGCTGAGAGGGGGCTGCATTAGGATAAAAAAAAGTCTGCCGTTACACCACTTTGAAAAGGAGCTCCAGTCAGTTGAAAAAAAATAAAAGTCGGCAGCTACAAATACTGTAGCTGCTGACTTTTAACATACAGACACTTACCAGCCCAGGGATCCAGCTCTATCATCACCTGAGCTGGTTCTTTGCCGATCTTTGGGTCCCCGGCACCGCCATATTGCGCGCGGGAAGCCAGTTGTGACTTCCTATTATTTTACAGCTGGCTTCCCACTGCACATGAGTGAGACATGCTGTGCTTTTTCAAAGGTCCACAGTCTTCTGGGACATGTGATTTGTCCCAGTAGCTGTATTACCTAGGTGAGCATGAGCAGGTACCTGTCAGAAATAGGTACCCACTACATAAAAAAAACTGCTCAATTATGGGGGGGGGGGGGGGGGGGGGGGGGGGTGAGCTGAGCTTTTCAGGTGAAGTTCCACTTCAGAGAGAGTATTTAATGTATAGTTTCTATTTTTACAACAATAATTTTCTTTATATTATTCACCATATTTACACACAGGCAAAGCTGTTAAATAACAAACATGTTATACTTACCTGCTCTGTGTAGTGGTTTTGCACAGAGCAGCCCCGATCCTCCTCTTCTCAGGTTCCTCTCCTGCGCTCCTGCCCCCTCCCTTCTGTTGAGTGCCCCCTCAGCAAGCAGTTTGCTATGGGGGCACCCAAGCCGAGCTGAAGCTTCCTGTGTCCATTCAGACACGGAGCTGCAGTTTGGCCTTGCCCCCTCTTTCTGCTGATTGCCTAACTGATTTTGATTGATAGCAGTGGGAGTCAATGGTGCCGCTGCTGTTTCTCATCCAATCAGGAGGGAGAGTCCCGGACAGGCAAGACACTCATGGACATCGCTGGACAGAGATGGCCTCCGGTAAGTATTAGTAGGGGCGAGGGGGGCTGCTACACACAGATGGCTTTTTTATCTTAATGCATAGAATGCATTAAGATAAAAAGTTAACTTCTGACTTTACAACCACTTTAAGCTTAGGCTTGTGTAGATGAGCAATTGCAGTTTTCTTAAAGGTGCATCTCACTTGCATTTGTCATCGGTCTGAGATGCTCCTGAATTTAATCTGGTTTCTTATACATGTGTATTTGACCTCTTTTTGAGCTGCATTTGAAATCCTTCCAAGCTGCAACAATAATAATAGCAGCCACCTTGTGGTCACTGCTGTTAAAGTGTAACTAAACCCCGGACCCTGCATTCACTACATCTGGTCTCCCACAGTACACAGAACATGGAAATGCAATCGTTTTAGTAAATATAAACTGCTAAATACCTTTTCTCATCAGCAGTATATAGCAGTCTTGTGACTTCTATCAGTGTCTGGTTTAAGCTTGTAGGAGGCGTTTTCATTCTACCCTGACTGTCCTATGAGGCTGCAGGACCCCTGACCCTCTGTCTGGACAGTGCTGATTGGCCCTGGGCTGATCACATGCACCCTCCCAAGAAAGAAAAAAATAACTCTCTAGCAATACACACCAAACTGCGCATATGTAGCTTTTCCCCTACCCACTGTTCTATCAGGAGATGGATTGAGGACTGTGGAAGAAGGGGAGGATCAGAGAAGACAGGATCAAACAGCCTTTTTACACGATGCCAAGGATTAACCCCTTAGGTTCCACGGTGAGTATAACAAGCATGTTTTACTGCATATACAGGCTGATTTTACTGTTGTGGGTTTAAACTGGCAAAAAGTTTCCCTTTAGGTGCATTTACATTACAATTAAACTGTTATGACAACATTACAATTAAACTCATACACACGAGCGGAATGGTTTTTCCGACGGAATTCCGCTCAAGCCTGGCTTGCATACACACGGTCACACAAAAGTTTGCTGAACTTTCGACCGTCAAGAAAAGTGGTGACGTACAACACTCCGACGAGCTGAGAAAATTAAGTTCATTGCTTCCGATCATGCATCGAATTGTTTGCGAGCATGCATAGGAATTTTGCGCGTCGGAATTGGTACAGACGATTGAATTTCCGATCGGAACTTTTTCCAAACGAAAAATTGAGAACATGCTTTCAATATTTTGCTGGCTGAAATTCCACTAGCAAAAGTCCGATGGCGCATACACACGGTCGCATTTTCAGACCAAAAGCTCTCATCAGACTTTAGCTGGCGGAATTTCCGCTCGTGTGTACGGGGCATCACTTAATTGCAAGCAAAAGAGATAACGGTTGTAGTTGGTTAAATTTAGTAATATCAAAAGATCCTCTTGTTAAAAAAAAATACTCTGCTTTTTAATTAGACCAGAGCTCTTCAAGTCTCCATTATTTGAAATATTGCACCTAAAATTAAATTAAAATGTAGGAAAAACATGACCTGTCTGGACTTTGTCTGCAGCGTTTGTTGAGCGATTTAGCAATATAACACATGGGGACCAAAGGACAAAAATTGTGAAGCTGTCTTTGTGTTAAACATCATTAGCGAAAAGCAAAAAATTTGGTGAAATAGAGATTAATGTATCAGTATTTCTCATCTGCATAATACACAAACTCCAATCATTTGGCATACAGTATGATGCATTTCTACTGGTAATGAGGAAAAAATACAATGCAAACAGTCTCTGAGTTGCATAAACCTCAAAATATACCCGCTTGGCAACACACAAACTATGCCTTTTTTTCCAGTACTTTTTCTTAAAACAACTCTGTTGCAGGAAATATAGTAAGGCAAAACTTTTTGTTTGGTTGTAGTTAGAAACCCTTTCTGGGAAGCTGGGAGGATGGAAGATTCACCCCTCTATTTTTCCAATTAGCGACTATTACCAAGGGGACTGAAAGTGAAGGAAAATTTGGCTTCAGGTATACTTCAAGAATCTGACATACACCACCTGCTAGCTGCTACTTCACTGCATCCATCATCTCTGCATCCAGATCTGAACCTGGAATCTTTGTGGTGTCTGGCTATGTTTCTTCTCGCTGTGCCATCTGAGATGCTGGACCGCTCCCTGCCTGATTCCTTGGACAACGCTGATTTGTGTTTTGTTTATGGGGAACCTTGAAACCTTTGCTCCTCCCATAAACATCCTGATTCAAACCATGTCTCTGCACTTCCTGTTTGCCAGATTATTGTGCTCCTCTCCAGCTAATATCCCCCACCGTTCTCTCCTGCTGCCGTCTGTATTTTCACAACCATTTGTTACCGACCTTTGGCTTGTTCCTCGACTACACTTCCGATTGATCCCAAAATGCAACCATTTGTTACTGACCTTTGGCTTTTTTACTGATTACGCTTTTGCTCGATTCCTACCTGCTCCATCTGGACCCAGGCTTGCTCACCTCCTAGTGGGACGATCCTGAAGACTGCTGCCTTTGCACTAGCACACAGCAAAACCCGTCTCCACCGTCAAAAGTTCTGGTGAAGACCGGTTGGCGCTTAGACCCCATGCTCCATTTGAGCCAGCGTCATCCACCAGGGTGACCTGCCCGCGTGCTTATCATGCTGGTTGGGGTGAATAACTGAGCCTGACCCCTGACTATGGCAACTAGTCCGCTTTAATACTGTTCTTTTGCAGGGCATTTGTTATTACAAAAACAAACAAAAGAGGGGGCACTAGTCCATTATCTCACAGCATTTATTAAAAATCATCATATATTATACTCACAGACATATTAATTAAAAATGCTCATCAAGCTACTCATCTGTAGCTCTGTAGATGAATGGCACAATGAGCGTTTTTAATTCATATGTCTGGGAGTATAATACGTGCTGTAGGATATTGCACTAGGCTGGTGCGCCCTCTTTTGTTATTTTTTTGTAGTGGCTTCAGGACACCCCAGTCCTAGAGGGCAGCAAGGCTTGAAGCAATAGCCCTGTGACATGAAGTTATCTGCAATACCTGTACAAGGCTATCACACTTTTGCGCAGGAGACATTTTATAGTTGTCACTTTTTATTTATAACAGAGTTTATAGCAGAGTTGTTCTAAAATGGAACAGCAGCCAAAACTTTTTTTTTAAGTAGGTAAAGTTCAGTTCAATATCTACCATATTTTAATCACTGTCTACATTCCGCGTGAAAGAATTTTCTCTAACTTTCTGTTCTAATGACCATACAGGACAAGATGAGAGACTTTGAGTAGAGGCCACAATAAAAACCTGGCAGAGTTTCTAACTTTAACCTTTCCCCACTGTACTATACAAAGTGTTCTTATTGTTGTCTACTCTGGAGAGGTTCGTCTCACTTTCTGTTCTGATGACTATACAGTAAGAGCAGAGTGAATCTAGGGTTACCACTATCTGTGTAAAACCGACCATGGGTGTGGCAGGAAGTCAAACGAATGGCAATGCCCAATGTGATACTAGTACAGGAAAAAAGGCTACTCCTGAAACAGGTCACAGCATAAAGAGAGCATAAAAAAACTTGAGAGGATCTAACCTTCATCCTTTCTATACAAAGGTACAAAAATGTTTTGGGTGGACACAGTTCTATGGCAGCAGTGAAGCACAGGGTAAAGTAAGTACAGGATTCCTATTGTGCATGATAAGTGTAGCCCCCTGGTCCTAAACTGGGGTTACTATGTAAATTTCGTTTTTGGCTGGGCTGTAGGCAGCTCAGACTGATTGTACAGTTTATATCTGGCCTTTCCCTAAGCT
The DNA here is from genome assembly GCA_028564925.1 of Lithobates sylvaticus. Lineage (NCBI taxonomy): Eukaryota > Metazoa > Chordata > Amphibia > Anura > Ranidae > Lithobates > Lithobates sylvaticus. Next base: position 472,501,007 of record CM053030.1, read on the forward strand.
CAGTTGGGTTGTGCATTAGTAGGTGTCATTGATATCACAGGTCATAGTATGCAATTGTACAACTAGACTGAATTATGAATACTTATATTTCTTCCAGCCAGCCCAATAGGAGGTCCATGGCCACTGGCACATGCTGGGAGAGGATATAAATATGTGGGGTGGGCCATGTGCTTGCTCTCGTGCCTGAGGCTGAGGCCTCAGAAGGTGTTGCTGAAGGCCCAAAAGCCTAATTAGGCCCTACGTACACTGAGGTGATCCTGAGGCCGCCCTGCCTGGTGTGGAGGAAGCCAAGCCAAGGCGAAAACATCCAGGGGAGGCCCCTTTCTGGATAGAGCCATGATGAAAGCTGGTCTCTCAGAAGGGCCTGGTGATTCGCTTGGCGGATGCACCAGAATCTGTAGATGTGCCTACAGTGTTCAGCTTAAAGGCCCTAAACCTGTAAAGCTGGACTTTGTTCAGGATCTGAAAATGTGCTTGCAGTGTTGCCGGGTTGGCTTAAAGGTTCTGAAACCGTGAAGCTGTACTTTGTTTTGGATACCAGGAAGTGATCTGCTGTGTTATTTAAGACCCCCAACCCTTTCTCGTTCTACCTCCTTTTCAGTTCAACATTAAAACTTTGAAGGACCAAAAAATTAAAGGACCAAAAGTGACTAGAGCTCAATGCTCTCTGTAGCCGTGGACTCAGCCCTGGAGTAATTACTAGCTCGCTACCTGCCTCTGGAGGTGTTATTCTGTTTTTACATATAAAACTAACCTGTTATATTACCCATCATGGACAAAGTACAGGTTCACTTTACAACAGAAAATAATTTATACAATTGCTTGTTTGTACACTTATTTATCTTAGTTTTTATTGCCTTATGGTGACTGATCACTGAATAACTTTTTAAACACTGTTCATTTGCACCTGTGTTTAATTGATATTAAACCGGGCATTTAATTATTCACTAATGGCCTTCTTGCTATTAAATGTAAAAATGATTCTCAGTGGAGCTATCCGGGAACAAAACAGATTAAATAAAAGGTAAAACACATAGGATTCTGCAAGCAAGGAGAGGACTAGTAAAGAAATCAAAGAGATGAGTGATGAAGGGAGTGTTGCAGCAAAATTTACTCTTCCCTAGAGGTGCCAAGCATTGAGAGATTGTCCTTTGAAACATAAAACAAAGCCATGAGCCACTTAAGACCCATGATAATAGTATGTGCGGGCTACTAATGATTTTTAGAAGGAGAACTGGGGTAGTGATTTTGTTATGAAAACAAAAAAAAATATAAAAAGGAACATAAAAATAACAGTACTACTGCTTTTCAGCCCCACTGAAGGTAAACCAATATTTAAGAGAATTTGAATTTGGACCCGGGTAAAGATCACAGTAGATTCCAGTATAATTCCCAAGTGCTGATCCATCTGGGTCTCATCAGAGGCCAACCAAATACTTTATAGTATGAGAGGTTCCACAAAACCAGCACCAGGTGTTGGTGGCGGACGTACATGGTGGGATGCTTTGAGGAGACCTTGGATGATGAAATGTTGGCTTTGCATGTGGTAAGCATTTGCACGGGTGTTTGCTTTGAATAATTTCTGGGAGTTGCTATATTTGTGGAACATCTCATACTATAAAGTATTTGTCTGGCCTATGATGAGACACCTAGACAGATCTGCACTTGGGGATTATACTGGAATCTACTGTTATCTTTTCCCTAAGGGGCTTTACAGCAATAGAGGCCCTGCTGGTGTCTTCATCCAATGCTCTAACATTTGGGAAAGAATTCTTCTCTTTGGGATTGTATCTAATATGGTGTAGTACCATTTTGGGCCCTTCCAAGCTACCGTTGCTCACTGATTATCTGCTGCCATATCTTTTCCACTCAAGAATAATATCCAGGCTGCTCATCGTTATATACAATAATACAAGGTCCTAAGGAAGCAAGGATTATGAAACACGTCAACCTTTTTTGATCTCTTGGTGTAACTATGGGCATAATAGCTATTGATTAGCTTTTATGGTTAACATTTAAATTTTATTCTATATGTGTTTTTAGATCTGTAATAAACTCTTTGGCATTGTTATACTATTGATGTGTTTGCCCTCTTTTGTACCAGTAAAGTTCAAATTCTATATATATACTATACTCTAGGGATCATGTGGTACATCATTTTACAGCCATTTTTATAATAATAAAATGCAGGTAAATCAGATCTTAACTATCTTGCATAGATGGAAGATCTACTTGAATATGCAGCATCCAACACTTCCTGGTTTATCAGAGGCCTGTTTTACCTGCCCTGTCAGTTATTATTAGTTATTATTATAGTTATTATTACTAGTGTGTCCCTGATGTTGCAGGTACATATTAGTGACACAGGAGGTGCTGGGTGGAATTACAGCATGCAATGCGGGATACAAGTAAAAGAATAGGCTGCACACCATAATTGTGATCCAAAATCCTTTATTGGGACATCCAAGAATGACACCACAAGAGCAGAGTGCCCGGGCACCCACGAGTTCTTGTATTGATTGCAGAGGCGACCTGAGGTGGGCACCCACGAGTTCCATTAGACTTCTCTATCTCACCTGGATTGACAAGCCTTCTCTGTTTAAATGCAATGGGGGGATGCACATCCACCACAACTGAAAATGATGGATGCTGAAGGTTCGACCAGGCAAGGTAGAAGATAGCTCTTCAATACATAAAATGTCCATTCATTGGCTGTGGGACTGCTAAATAGTAGTACTGTTCTTTTACAGAGTTGCTTAAAAAAAAAAAAAAAAATATGTGTATACAAGGTCTCATGCAGTGATATTTAAAATAGAAATCCTGCCACTTTTCCCTTTCCAGCTAAAGTCATTTTGTCTAATGCCCACCCCTGACCACTTTATATTTACCTCTCATCTTCCAGTCCTTTCTCAAAAAAAAACCTAAAGGAAAATACCCATTAAAAGGCTGGTGTCAAAAGTTTATTGGGAGTGGTGACATCACCCCCTCTGTGACAGTGATCATTATCCATTGGAGAAAGTTTCCATCACTTCCTGTCCTGACATAAAGGGGAAGATCCCAATAGCAATAAAAGGCTGACAGAGCTTTAAAACTTTCCAAGCTTTTTCAAAATGAAAATGAATAAAACATTTAGGTTGAAAATAGGTTTTAAGCTGAATATGTTCACATGTATATCTAAAAAGAAGTATTACATAAATGGGTGCACTATACCTTAAAATAATTTTGCTGTAATAAATAGATAAAAAACAAACGAGTAAAAATGTGGCACTTGGTGTATTAGCACTATGTGGTGCGCTGACAGTTTGCATTAACATCAGTTAATGAAACTGTAAATTAATTTGGACATATCTGCAGCTCTGGTAATTTTACTTTCGTTTTTTTTTTTAACACATCTGCTGTGCTCCAGACATTCGCTAGACAAGTTTCTATATTGGATATTCTGCCGTAGGGTTACAGTCATGATCTTCATGAGAACTGTCTACAAGGCTGCTGCAGGCCTCATGCACGCTGAATGCATTTTTGCTAATCCCTGCACAGAAGTTCCACATGTTATGAGATGCCCAGCTGTGCTTCTGGTACGACATTCAAAAACTTGAATGGTCCACGGGTCTTAAAGTCGCTATAAGCGGAGCAAGGTGTCTTATCTTTCCTGAATGTCCCTCAATTTAAAAATAAAACCTGCCTATTATTTTTTAGATTCATACACTACCATTTATTTGGATAACCGGACAGATACTGAATCTTGTGAATCAAGTCCTTGCTAAGGAAGACAGCGCTAATATTCACTATATCAATATACGATAGTATCTACAGTAAATGTTGTGCTATTATAATAAGTCAGTCCACGTGATATAAAATGCTCCACGCCACCCACGCCCTTAATTAAAATAGAAAAGGTGCATGTGTCTTCACTTCTCAGTGCCCTCTCTCCACACACTGCATCATCTATTGTGATAAAAAAGTCAAACTGTGCTTTCTATGCCAATGTATGGTGTGTTGAATCTACTGCAAATATGGTCAACACTCCATTATTCTTTTAAAATCCATGCACTTGGTCCCCATCAATATGGTCTAAAAGGTAACTCTGTCCCTTTAAGATTCTTGTTGGCAAAAGGCAGGGTTTTTTTCCTCAGAGAGTAGGTGCAGGAACTCCCTCTTTCCAGGTATCCCCTTGTCTCCACCCCCTACCAACATCCGAGCATCGTTCTTTGGTTCCACCCCCTACCCACCTCCCAGTACCGCCCCTTATAGAGAATATATAACCAAGTAACATTTGCGGTATTAAGTAATTTGTATGAAATGTGTAAACGATAACAAGAAAAGCAGTATAATAGATCACCTGCAGCCAGTAACAAGAGACCACCCTAGCAACAATAGATTCCCCGGCAACAATGGACCACCTGCAAAAAAATACCCCCAGCAACAATAGACCCTGGCAGCAAAAACAGATCCCCGCAGCCAGCATCAATAGACTCTCCAGCAGCCAGCAACAATAGACCGCTCCCCTCAACAGTAGATCTCTCCCAGCAACAACTTACCCGCCAGCAACAGAAGACTCACCTCCAGCAACAATAGTTCCCCTAGCAGCAATAATAGACCTGCTCCTCTGGCAAAAATAGATCCCTCCAGTGACAACAGATTCCCAGCAGCCAGCATTAGCACCCCTTGCCATTACATACATTCAGTGCTGGAGGTGTCAGAACTGCGTTCCTCCACGTCCCCGCTGAAAAAAAGCCCTGGCAATAGGAATAGTGCCGCAGGAGCAGCAAGAGAAAATAAGAAAGCCCCTCATGATTTATTAAAACTTAAATATAAAAGATAGTGCACTTACATCAATATAAGACCATATAGCTCAAAACTGAAAATTAAGCCACCACTATGCTCTCCAGCATGCCTTTGACAGAAGCGACATCACCGGATTGATCCCGATTCTTGTAGAATATTTTCACATAAGTTTGAAAATTACTAAAACCAACTTCAAGGCCTTTGCTCTCTAATCTGAAGCTCAAAAAGTTCCTGGATTTAAAAAAAATCTAGTGTGTGACTAAATTTGTCAACCTTCCTCCAAAACTGAATGATCAGCCTTGGGAAGACTTTTCCTTCAACTTTCAGTTGTGATTGTCCTCCACGCATTATTATCACTACAGTCTTAATTTTGCAACTGGGGTTCATTTACTAAAACTGAAGAGGGCAAAATCTGGTGCAGCTTCTAACTTTAGCTTGTTCAATTAAAAGAGAAGTATGGGAAAAAATGTTTTCCCATAATCATACTTAACTAGGTGGATGCAGCATCGGTCCGATGCTGCATCTGTCCCTCACCGCCTCTGCACTGAGAACCGATCGATCGAACACCACGGATGATATCAGTCCAGGCACCTGGTGGATCCAGACTTTATTGTCGTGATGACGCAGTGCCTGGACTGATTCCAGTGACGTCAGCAGAGAGCGGACTTCAGCCCGCTCTCTGCTGAAAACGGGTCACAGGAGTGCAAAATGAATTGCACTCCTGTGACCCTTAGGAGAAGCCCAGCCAAACAAGCTCAGGCTGGACTTCTCCTTTATGCTTTGACAAAAAACCTGCAAGCTGATTGGTTTCTATGCAGAGCTGCACCAGATTTTGCACTCTCCAATTTTAGTAAATCGGTTAGTTGTACATTACATTGATGTATTATCTCCTACTCAATTTGTTAAAGAATTGTCTCCAAGATGATGTCTAGTCCTATAGCCCTCATCCACTGGAAGTTGAGTGCAGAATGACAAGATGTAACACAATAGCTGATAATAATCTTTTTATCTGAACTCTCGGGCTGTAAAGAAAGGAAGTGTTATGACTCCAAGGAACAAAAATAGATTCTGTCTTTGCACATTATTATAATGTGAGCTATGTATAAAACAATTTTGAATTTTTAGACCATTTACAAACAACAATGTGGTCTCTTCTTTAGTAACTGAACATCCTGTACTAGTGTCTCCTTGACTACAATAATCGGTTGCATTGTTTTACAAAAAAAATATACAAATAATTAGAGCTATGTATTCATTAATATATCATTAAATGTATTATTTAAAGAAGCAGTTGAGTAAAGTAAGCAATTGAAGTTGACTTGGAATAAGCCTCTTGCAATTCCCTGCACAGAAGAGCTCAGACTTTGAGAGGGAGAAGCAGCACAAGGTGCCAATCAGTTGTGTTGCAACGTCCATGTGTTAATAAGGGACATGTTGATAGGAGAATAGAAAAGAGAGACAGAGAGAGTTACATCTGCTGTGAGGCTGGGTTCACACTATTGCAAATTGGATGCAGGTTTCCCCGCATCCAATATGCATGTCAGGAGATTGCGACCAGCTCTCAATGGAACCTGTTCATACAGCTCTGGGACGGCTGCAGAGCGAATTGCACAAGGGTTCTGTATGTCTTCTGGTCTGTTTCAGGTCTGAGTTCAGCCAAGAATTTGTACCGAAATCGGACCTGAAACGTTAGACAGGGACGCACCGGTCCCCTGCTGTGAGCTGCTCCGCACAGCAGTGTGAACCCAGCTTCACTGTTTAGTCCCAGACTGGAAGAGGGACAAGACCTGTAAGTGTTATTTAACTGCAGCAGAGAAAGATCAAGTCTCCTGACTGCTAGACAGGGCTGTGCTTTATGATGGTACCCATCAGGGGTAGGTCAAACACTATATAAAACTAGAGCTTACCCAGGGTGGATTCATGCATGAGGGACTGGTTAGGGAGAGAGTGAAGTAAACCTTGCTGGACAGGTGACAGCAACACTTTGCACTGCCCCAACTAAGTAGCTCGTAATTTCGTCCTGGCTTTTTTAAATAGAACTACACATCTTCACTAGCTAAATCTATGTAGATAATGGTATCTCTATTTATATGTGGTCTTAAAGTGATTGCAAACTGTAATTTTTTAGTTTTTTATATAATAAACATATTATACTTATGTGCTCTGTACAATAGTTTTGCACAGATCAGCCCAATTCCTCATTTTCTAGGGTCCCCCACTGGTTCTCCTTACTCCTCCTATTCTTGGTGTGCCACTATGGGCAGCTTCCTATGGTGGCACACCTGCAGGCTAGATCCCTCCTGCTCCCTCTTTACAGGATTTGATTGAGAGCAGCTGGAGCCAATGGTTTCCACTGCTATCAATCTGCCCTGTGAGGAGGGAGAGAGTGGAGAAACACGTTGCTCTCAGGCAGAGTGCTGGATCAAGATTGGGCTCAGGTAAGTACAAGAAGGCTGGAGGGGGGAGCAGCACACAGAATTTTTGTTGCCTTAATGCAGAGAATTAGGTTAAAAAAAAAAACCTCTGCCTTTAGAACCACTTTATACCCAAGCCTGAAAACTGTATGGCTATGTATTCCCTGGTTATGAGCACCACCCCCTTTAGTTCTAGAAGGTCATGTGACATAACACTACAGTCTTAGCCCCCGTACACACAGTCGGAAATTCCGACCACAAAATCCGTCTGATTTTTTCCGACTGATTTTGTCCGACACTGGTGTTGCATACACACGGTCGGGCAAAGTTGTCGGAAAATCCGATCATTCTGAACACGGTGACGTTCGTTGCGTACGACGGAGCTATGTAGAGGCTAGTAGCCAATAGCTTTGGTCTCGTAATTTGATCTGAGCATGCGTGGAACTTTGTCCGTCGGAATTCTCTACACACGATTGGAAAAAGTCTGATCGGATTTTGTTGTCGGAAAATTTGAGAGCAGGATCTCAAATTTTTTACGTCGAAAATTCCCGACGGAAAAAGTCAGATGGAGCCCACACACGGGCGGATTTTCCGACAACATGGTCCGATCGGACATTTCCGTCGGAATTTCCGACCGTGTGTACAGGACATTGTACAAGGGTTGTACCTAAAGTAATGCAAAGTTGGCATGAAATCTTTTTAACTTCCATAGGTTGTTGGTAAAGGAAATCTTCCTCTACAGTAACTCTTCTTTTTCATTGCAAATAAATAATGGATTCCAAGCAGAAGCAACATGCCATCAATGAGTTCTTGACGAAGGAGGGTTACAGGCTGTTTGACATCCACAGAAGGCTACAGAATGTTTACAGAGATGACACCATTGACAAGAGTCACCAGTTACAAAACATTTATCTTGTCAATGGAGTCATCTTTGTAAACATTCTGTAGCCTTCTGCAGATGTTGGATAGCCTGAACCCCTCCTTTGTCAAGAGCTCAATGATGGCACATTGCTTCTGCTTGGAATCCATCATTCACCTACAATGAAAATGAAGATGGTTTACTACAGAGGAAGAGTTACTCTACCAACATGTGACATTTTAATGACCCCCTGTATTTTAACAAAAATATTATGCCCACTTTTGCATGAATTTCGGGACAGCCCTCGTACAAAACCTTGCTGAAAAATTGATTTAATCTGGCAGCAATAAATAAATAAAACTCAGATTACAGGTAAAATGGGCAGAATTTTTTACTTTTAGAATATGCTGTCCCAGTGGAGTTGCTTGTCAAAGTGTATGTTTGTGTTTGAATTTCTTGAATATTCCTAAAACATTTAACACATGACACCTGTCTAAAAAAACCTGACAATCTGACGGACTCATCCTTTCATGTGTCAGGATGACAAATGCTCTGGGTCAAATGCGGCTCTGTATGGTGGACCTGCTGATACGGCCTTTGATTCTGAATCTCATCACACTGTGACATCCTCTCTCTGTACTTCATGTCACAGCGCTGAAGGAAGCATTTGTTTACAATGTACAGTATCTGAAATCTACATTCTTCACTTTTTCAATCTTTGTTCCTGTTGCGCATCAATAATTTGTAGCTTAAGTAGTGAGCAACATTCCAAAATACCTAATATCCATTTTTTCATCAACTCTTTATTGTATTTTTTCAGATAACAAGTTAAATAGCTACTTGTAAATAAAAAAGGAATATTGTGGGAATGCAATGGTGACCTTTCTCCACACAAAGGCTGCAGATCGGAGAGTAAAAAAGCAGCAGCAGACGGATGAGGTCATCTCTCTGCTTACTTTGAGACGTTGTTGTTTCTCATATTATCTCTTCCCACTTCTCTCTCCTTTCTCTTTGCTGTTTTCTCTCTCTTTGGTCTCTTTCCGTTTTGCAATTGAACTCTCAAACCTGAGCCACTAGTACTCTGGCCCACCAAAAGGATACCAAAAAAACCTAACCTAATTGCCTGACCTAATTTAAATTGCTTGCCATTGGCCTTTAAAAAGCTCTACAGTATTTGAATCAGAGCTGAGTCTAATATAATTTATATATATATATATATATATAAAATCAAGTTTGACATGTTGGTAGAGTAACTCTTCCTCTATAGTAAATACTCTTTTTCATTGCAGATAAATAATGGATTCCAAGCAGAAGCAACATGCCATCTTTGAGTTCTTGACAAAACTGGGGTGCAGGCTGTCAGGCCGAAATCCACAGAAAGCTATAGAATGTTTATGGAGATGACACTAATGACAAGAGCAATATGCTCACAGGTTGTTCAGTCCAATGAAGGACAGTCTTTAAGGAAAATGATTTGATGTCACAGACAAGATGGAAGTGGCTGTGAAGAAGTGGGTACAGCAGTGCACACCTTATATTTTTTCAAGGAAGTTTCAAGAGTTTGCTTCAATGATGACACACATGCATAGCTTGGATGGAGACTATGTTGAGTAGTACCTTTAAGTACAGGAAGAGTTATTCTACCAACATCTGAAATTTGAATAACCTATATAAGTTATTAATTAATTATGCCCTCTTTTATGTAACTTTCGGTACAGCATCTATTGGATTAAGATCTGGGCTTTGACTAGGCCATACTAACACATTTACATGTTTCCCCATAAACCACTCAAGTGTTGCTTTAGCATTGTGTTTGGGGTCATTGTCCTGCTGGAAGGTGAACCTCCATCCTAGCCTCAAATCACACACAGAGTGGTACAGGTTTTGCTCAAGAATATCCCTGTATTTAGCACCATCCATCTTTCCCTCAACTCTGACCATTTTTCCAGTCACGACTGCTGAAAAACAGAGGGTGTTCTTTGGGTGATGTGATGTGTTGGGTTTGCGCCAGACATAGTGTTTTCTTTGATGGCCAAAAAGTTCAATTTTAGTCTCATCAGACAAGAGCACCTTCCTCCATACATTTTGGGAGTCTCCCACATGCCTTTTCGCAAACTCAAAACGTGGCATTTTGTTCTTTGATGAAAGTAATGCCTTTCTTCTGGCCACTCTGCCATAAAGCCCAACTCTATGGAGCATATGGCTTATTGTCGTCCTATGTACAGATACTCCAGCCTCTGCTGTGGAACTCTGCAGCTCCTCCAGGGTTACCTTAGGTCTCTGTGCTGCCTCTCTGATTAATGCCCTCCTTGCCCTGTCCGTGAGTTTTGGTGTGTGGCCGTCTCTTGGCAGGTTTGCTGTTGTGCCATGTTCTTTCCATTTGGTTATGATAGATTTGATGGTGCTCCTAGGGATCATCAATGATTTGGATATTTTTTTATAACCTAACCCTGACTTGTTCTTCTCAACAACATTGTCCCTTACTTGATTGGGGAGTTCCTTGGTCTTCATGGCAGTGTTTGGTTAGTAGTGCCTCTTCCTTAGGTGTTACAGCCTATGGGGCCTTTCAAAAAGGTGTGTATATGTAATGACAGATCATGTGACACTTAGATTTCACACAGGTGGACATCATTTCACTAATTATGTGACTTCTGGAGGTAACTGGTTGCACCAGAGCTTTTTATGGGCTTCACAACAAAGGGGGTGAATACATACGCACATGCCAATTAGGAGTTTTTTATTTATGAAAAATAATATTTATGTATATATTTTTCTAATTTTACTTCACCTGCTTAGACTATTGTGTTCTGATCCATCACATATCATTCAGATTAAAAAAAACATTGAACTAAAGACTGTAATGTAACAAAAGAGGCCAAGGGGGGTGAATACTTTTGCAAGGCACTGTATGTGTCTTCAGTGGTGCCTACTGTATGCCACACTTTGCATAAAAATTATACAGATGACCAGAACCTTATGTCACATTCTATTGGTGAGATTCATTTGTGACCCCACAAGGTGCCATCCCTACCTGATATCAAAGGCAGTCACAAACCACCAGCCATATGCATGGGACTAAAGCACAAGGGAGAATAACAGAGTTATGTAAGTTATGAAAAAAATCATTTAAAACGTTACGGAATTACGGAAATTCAAAGCAGAAGGGGGTTTTGTCTTGGGAATATGCAATGTTTGTCTTTTCTGTTTTAATGGGCACATTTTTCCGCAATGCTCCGAGGGCATAAGAGGAAGATATTTCAAAAAGCAAATATCACTATGCTAACAGCGGCAAGAGGAGAGGGTATGTAGGTCACACAGCTTTCTCGCTTGAAGGAGTCTTTAACCCACTGAGAAGCGACCAACACCGCGCACGTGTATTCCATTTATACAGCGCACAGCAGCATTGTGAAATCAACTTGAAAGACAAAATAAAGACTGAATTTGTTTAAGTTCTTATAATATCGTGTAGTTGGCTGTAAATTCCGTGATTTTTCGCTATTTAAAAACTTCCCAAGGAAGGAATTGCTGAAATCCCAAAATACAACGTGACCTACTTCACTTGAAATAATGAAACAGCTAACATGTACTTTTCTTTACTAATTTATAAAGTTTAGAACTAAAATTTAAATTTTTTATTTGGAAAACGAGCAAAAAAGTTTTTTTATTTATTTTTTATTTTTTTAATCAGGTAAATATAAAATATTGCACATGAAAGTATGATATTTATAACTTGCTGCCAACAGTCACTTTTTGAACACTCTTTCTGCAGTGTACTAAAAATAGAAAAATTTAGTTTAGAGATGCATACAGGCAAATCTAGGCTTTCCTATTAGAAAACTAAGTATGGAGTGTAATGGATGGAAGGTGTGATAAATGTTAATTTATAAAATAAATATTTTACCCTAATATTTTACCTCTTTTAGCCGAGCACTCGCAAATATGTGGGCTCTCGGCGGCTGGACTTTGGTGCATATTTATGCACAAGTCACTTTGGAAGATCACAATATAAGGGCACTATTTTTGTAATTTCCTACTATTATTCCTTGGACTATGAACCATGTGCACTAGCACTTTATATATGTGTTTTACCTTATAAGCCTATTAGTTGATGATCACTTTGTACTTTTTGCATTAATGAGCACATTTGCATTTTTTGTTTAACACTTTATTTTCTATGAAGGTTCATATTAATGAGCAGGCAGTAAGATTTTGATATGTCACTATTGTGGCAATACACAAATTTTTTATATTATTGGCAGCGCCATTTACCCTCCCCTACTTCTACTCTTTATACCAACTCTACATTATCTAAGGGCTGAATTTAACGAATTTATAAAAATAATTAAAAATGTTCTTTTAAAGAGGAAGTGAACTCTATTTATTTACTTGTACCTATAGGTAAGCCTATAGTAAGGATTAGCTGTTGGTACTGTTAATATCTCCTTGCACAGTTTAGGAGATATTAAGAGTGCATGCAGCCAATGACTTAACCGACGCATGTGCTCTGAAGGTCCAGCTTACCGCGCCGGACCTTCGATGCCTGAGCCGTAAACGGCGGCTCCCGCGTGCATGGGAGTGATGTCATCGCGGCTCCGGCCACTCACAGCGCTGGAGCCCGCAAACCCAGAAGAAACATTGGGGAAGATGTCGGCCATGTCAGCGGTGTGTGCGGGCGCTGATGGAGGGCTTCTTTCTCTCGTTCAAAATTAGTACAATATATCTGACAATATTTTGGGAATATTATTCTATAATACAGAAATATTATGCTATAATACAGAGAATACAGGTAAATATATTACTCTGGATATATGACTGTTAAAGAAAGGATTCATTTTGAGGAAGTCTATTATGATCAGGGTATTGTAATAATCCTCCTGCATATTAACTAAATATTAGGTTGTCATATATAGATATATTATGTTTGGTTGAAAATATGAAAAGCTTTTTGGCCAATTAGAGTTTGCCTGATACTTCACATAAGGAGATGTTGGATGTGTGTCTTTTTTTTTGTCTTTCCATAAACCTAAACATGAATGATCAAGAAAACTGATCTTCATGTTTAGGAAGGTGGCCATAAGAAATGCCCTCTAGCCCTCTAGCACAGATATTTTCTTTCACAAAAAATACCATTATGTATTTATTCCTCACCACAGCACTAACTAAATACCATTTCGGTTTGGTGTGACTTTATCATATAAGAAACTTTAACAAGGCATCTATAACCTTGCTGTTTTTCAACTGTCTTGTGGAGGTTATTAAAGTCAAAGCTGTAATATCAATAGAATGCAGCCAATGTTTAAATGTTATTAGATACAGCATGCTAAAACTCTGGGGGATTTCTAGAACTGACTGAAACCTTAAGATAACAGTTTCGGAAGACAGAAGGCCAGAATGCTTTATATGAAGTTGGTTGTGGAAAACCCAGCGGATACAACAATGAAAAGAAAATCTTACCATTCATTGCCCAATAGATCAGCAGGCTTTTAACTACTTAGGATGATTTTCTTCTTAAAATAGACCTATATGAACTTAAGAAACAAATTCCCATAAACATGTTCTGTAAAAATAGTAGGTTAAATACCTCTGCTGCAGAAACTGATGTTCTGATAATATTAATAAAGCCTAGTCAGTGGTCAAATAATGTCTCTTAAAGGGTGCAGAGCTGCTAGGGGATTGTCGCTGATTGGCTGATGCTGTCTGAACATCAGTTCCCTAAACCCTTTTAGGTGAGACCACATGATTAATGCCACAAAGGTCTTCTGGAAAGGCTGTCCACAAGGTTTATAAGTGTGTCTATGGGAATGTTTTACCATTTTTCCAGAAGCGCATTTGTGAGGTCAGGCACTGATTTCTCCACCCCAGACTCGCTCATCCATGTCTTTATGGACCTTGCTTTGTGCACTGGTGCGCAGTCATGTTGTAACAGGAAGGGACCATCCACAAACTGTTCCCACAAAGTTGAGAGCATGAAATTGTCCAAAAGGTCTTGGTATGCTGACGCCTTAAGAGTTCCCTTCACTAGAACTAAGGGGCCAAGCCCAACCCCTGAAAAAAAAAAACCCACACCATAATCCCCCCTCCATGAAATGATTTGGACCAGTGTACAAAGCAAGGTCCATAAAGACATAGATGAGTGAGTTTGGGGTGCAGGAACTTGACTGCCCCCCACAGTCCTGACCTCAACCCCATAGAACACCTTTGGGATGAACAGAGACTGGGAGCCAGGCCTACTCACACCCCTAAACCTTGTGTACAACCTTTCCAGAAGAGTTGAAGCTGTTATAGGGTGGGCCAACTCCATATTGAACCCTATGGACTAATGCTCCGTACACAGTCTCGGAATTTCCGATGGAAAATGTCCTATCGGACCATGTTGTCGGAAATTCCGACCGTGTGTGGGCTCCATCGGACTTTTTCCGTCGGAATTTCCGACGGAAAAAATTTCAGATCCTGCTCTCAAATTTTCCGACAACAAAGTCCGATAGGACTTTTTCCGATCGTGTGTAGCGAATTCCAACGGACAAAGTGCCACGCATGCTCAGATCACATTACAAGACCAAAGCTATTGGCTACTATCCTCTACGTAGTTCCGTCGTAGGCAATGAACGTCACCACGTTCAGAATGATCGGATTTTCCGACAACTTTGTCCGACCGTGTGTATGCAACACCAGTGTCGGACAAAATCCGTCGGAAAAAATCAGACGGATTTTGTGGTTGGAATTTCCGACCGTGTGTACGGGGCATAAGACCAGGATGTCATTACCCTCCTGGCGATAAGCCAGAGTGTGGCTTGGGGGTTAAATTTCAGTACCATTAGCAGTAACCCCGAACCACACTCGGGATTGCATTGCAGAATCCTGGTCCAGGTAACTTACCTTGTTCCCAGGATCCTGCGATTTCCCCCCTCCCGCTGTGTCCCTCGCCGAATCCTCTGCTCGATGCTCTGTGTGCCGGGCTCCGATCCCCCACGAGCGTCTCGACACATTGTGTCGGAAAATTCAAAAAGTTCAAAATACATAACACATACAGTATACTGTAATCTGTAAGATTACATTACTGTATCAAATAATTTCACCTCCCTTTTGTCCCTAGTGGTTTGTCCAGTGCCCTGCATGCACTTTTATATTATATATACTGTTCTTTCTGCCTGGAAACTTGAGATTGTCCATAGCAACCAAAAAGTGTCCCTTTACTTCAAAAGTGGTTTTAGACCAGCTAGAAAACAGCGATAGTAAATTAGAATCACTTGCAGAATTGAGCGATAGTGAATTGTGGGGAAATTCATTTTATTATTATTATTTTATTATTTTTAATCATTTATAGTTATTTATTATATTATAATTTATGATTTCATGTTTCAAACTTTATCATACCCGGGGTGTCTACTAGACTCTTGTTTGGGCAGATTTAAGTGAGTTATTCCTAAGAATTACAGGCCTACAATATAAAATGCCAAATTTTTATGTAAAACAATTGTACTGCTTTGAGATTCAAAAATCTGACATAATGATACCGCCGGGGAGGCTACAGTTCATCTGCGCGTAAAGGCAGGCATCCCAATACTTTTGGTAATGTAGTGTATATTCTGAGTAGCAGATCAGGCTACTGCCTATTCATAACAAAGTGGTGCAATGAATCAACAACGTTAGTGAAGTGTTTCAACTGTGTAAAGTGTTTCAAATGTAAAAAAAAATGCAAATAAATGAATACAAAACACTATACTTTTCTTTTCAGATTCCAACAAAACCTCTACTGCTTTTCCACAATGACCTCAATGTGATACTAGCGCAAGCCACAACTGATCACATAATAGGCTGAAAGAATACAATTCACACACTAAATGGTAAATGGAAGGCTAACATCATAACAAAGTTCAAGTGTAACTAGCAGTAGTGTGTCAGATTGAATTTAATAATTTATATTATCCAGTGTACCATGTCTAATCCTGATATATTATTTAGGAAGAAAGAACAATTATAGCAGTGAATCATTCCCTTTCACAGGTATTTGTTAATATTGCAACTGTGTTTCTCTTACAATGACCTCAATTATTGCTGAAGTCTGTAGTTAGGATGTACAGGCTCCTGGCGTTCAGCTGAAAATCAGGTAGAAGAGAAGTTCCAAGCGACACGCCAAATATTTCAGTAAACTGCAAAAGTTATTCGTAAAACACTACAGTGTGATAAGGTCAAAAAATCTATTCAGTTTACCTTAAGCCCTCATTCACACTGAACACGACTGTGAAATCTGGGCGATTTCTAGAACTGACTGGAACCTTAACCCCCTTGCCGACCAGCGCACAGCGATATACATCGGTGATAACAGTTGGATGCCAACTGGAAAAAACCCCGCAACAACACAAATAAATATTTTTTAGAAATATCAAAAATATATTTTAAAGCTGCTCCTTGAGTGAAGAAAGATATTTAGTTAAATTCTCCCAAAATGTGTACGTGTTGCAAGGGCGCTAATTAGTTAATATTTAACAGTCTCTCATTGCTGAGTTTAAGGTTTCTCAGGAGAAAGAAACTAAAAACTAATATTTGAAGACACAAACGTTTGTGATATAGGGTGTACAAAAAGAGGTTTTAGTGATACAATAATATGCTGCAGACAAATTATATTTTATAGCACTAAAAGGCTATGCATATAAGGTGCACAAATGAAAAAAAACATGTGATAGTATATTTGTGAACACAAAGTGCTAAAATCCAATCACCTGTTGCTGCACACAAGAGAAATCATCTAATCAATTGGTAATGCTGCAATTGCGTTGTGAAAAAAACAACAACAATTTATATATATGTGAATACAAGCACATGTGTAAAAAAATGATATACGGTGAAAGTTCATAAATGAATATAGACGACCGATCCCACTCATCAAGTGACACTTGATACAAATGATCCAACAGTCCAATTTTTGACCTACTTTTTAATTAAGGTGGTCAAGGGAATCTGGTAAGCAGACATTACTTATCAGCACTTCTCTTGGGTGTCGCATGCAATAATCAAGTGGTGGAGGTGTGCAATGTTTTTCTGGAAAATCAGCGTTACATTATCTTGCCATCTATGCTAAAAATTGGACTGTTGGATCATTTGTATCAAGTGTCACTTGATGAGTGGGATCGGTCGTCTATATTCATTTATGAACTTTCACCGTATATCATTTTTTTACACATGTGCTTGTATTCACATATATATAAATTGTTGTTGTTTTTTTCACAACGCAATTGCAGCATTACCAATTGATTAGATGATTTCTCTTGTGTGCAGTAACAGGTGATTGGATATACATCGGCACAATGGCATGGCTGGGCAAATGGGCGTACAGGTACATCCCCTTTAAGATGCAGCATTGTGGACGCCCGCCACGTGCTCCGTGACCATGACCGCGGGTCCCGCAGACTTGATGTCCGCCGGGTGCCCGTGATCGTGTCACGGAGTGGAAGAACGGAGAGATGCCTATGTAAACAAGGCATTTCCCTGTTCTGCCTAGTGTCATGACAGAGATCTACTGCTCCCTGTCATCGGGAGCAGTAATCGCTGTCATGTGAGTAGTAGCCCATCCCCCCCACAGTTAGAATCACTCCCTAGGACACACGTAACCCCTTGATCACCCCCTAGTGTTTAACCCCTTCCCTGCCAGTGTCATTTACACAATAATCAGTGCATTTTTATAGCACTGATCGCTGTATAAAAGACAATGGTCCCAAAATAGTGTCAAACGTGTCCGATGTGTCTGCCATAATGTCGCAGTCATGATAAAAATCGCAGATCGCCGCCATTACTAATAAAAAAAAATTAATAATAAAAATGCCATAAAACCATCCCCTATTTTGTAGACGCTATAACTTTTGCGCAAACCAATCAATATAAGCTTATTTCAATTTTTTTAACAAAAATATGTAGAAGAATATATATCGGCCTAAACTAAGGGAAAAAAAAAATTTTTATAGATTTTTTGGGGGATATTTATTATAGCAAAAAGTTAAAATATTGCTTTTTTCTCAAAATTGTCGCTTTTTTTTTGTTTATAGTGCAAAAAATAAAATTCACAGAGGTGATCAAATACCACCAAAAGAAAGCTCTATTTGTGGGGAAAACAGGACATCAATTTTGTTTGGGTGCAATGTCGCACGACTGTGCAATTGTCAGTTAAAGTGACGCAGTGCCGAATCGCAAAAAGGGCTCTGGTCAGGAAGGGGGTAAATCCTTCGGGGGGTGAAGTAGTTAAAGCGGAGTTCAAGTAATTTTTCAATTTATTAAAAGTGTAGCTGCTGACTTTAAATAAACATACACTTACCTGTTACAGCGATGCGACCGCCCAAAGCCTCGCTTTTCTCCCCCTCCTCTCGCAGTGCCTTCATTGCAAGTGTGGGCACCCGGCTGTGATAGCTTGCGGCTTCACAGCCTGGATGCGCACTGTGCATGCGCGAGTGGTGCTGTGCTCTCCTAGTGGCCAGGCAATCTTCTGGGTCCTATGACGTGTCCCAGAAGATTGCAGCGAGGGAGGGGCCGACTAGGGGGAGAGGAGGAGTCCCCTAGGCAGCCAAGCGACTGAAGGAGGAAGTGGGACAGGAAGTACCAGTCAAAACCAGGTACCCACTCCCCCCAAAAAACTGACATGCCAAATGTGGCATGTAAGGGGGCGAGGAGTGCTTAAAACGGAAGTTCCACTTTTGGGTGGAACTCCGCTTTAAGATAACAGTTTCGGAAGACAGAAGGCCAGAATGCTTTATATGACCTGTCAAATCGCATGTCAAATCATGCCAATGTGAACGGGGTCAAAGCCCTTGTTTACACTGAAGGTGGGTTTGAAATCGTGTGAGTTCAGCTTTCAGTGTCAGTGGGAGGAATAGTGCCCCATCATTGGTGTCAGTGGAAGGAATAGTGTCCCATCATTGGTGTCAGTGGGAGGAAAAGTGCCCCATCGTTAGTGTCAGTGGGTGGAATAGTGTCCCATCATTGGTGTCAGTGGGTGGAATAGTGTCCCATCATTGGTGTCAGTGGGAGGAATAGTGCCCCATCATTGGTGCCAGTGGAAGGAATAGTGTCCCATCATTGGTGTCAGTGGGAGGAATGGTGTCCCATCATTGGTGTCATTGGGAGGAACAGTGTCCCATCATTGATGTCAGTGGGAGGAATAGTGTCCAATCATTGGTGTCAGTGGGAGGAATAGTGTCCCATCATTGGTGTCAGTGGGAGGAATAGTGTCCCATCATTGGTGTCAGTGGGAGGAATAGTGTCCCATCATTGGTGTCAGTGGGAGGAATAGTGTCCCATCATTGGTGCCAGTGGGAGGAACAGTGTCCCATCATTGATGTCAGTGGGAGGAATAGTTTCCCATCAATGGTGTCAGTGGGACAAATAGTGTCCCATCATAGGTGTCATTGGGACGAATAGTGCCTCATTGTCAGTGTCATGAACTATGCCCCATTGTTGCTGACAGTGAGGGAAACAATGCCCAAAGAGCCACATAAAAGCAAGCAAAGGGACGCATTCCGGAGACCACTGGTGTAAAGTATTAGCACTGATCACTGTATTAGTGTCACTATTGATGTCAGTATCAGTTAGTCAGTTGGTGTACCTCCTAGCCAGTGTCAGGGAGCTTCAGATTGCCAGCCACCCTATCACAGTCGCTGATCACCGACATTATCAGTATAGTATTATCAGTATAGTGTCATAGCTGTCTAAATTCCTGTATATATACACCATAGTTTGTAGACGCTATAAATTTTGCACAAACCAATCAATATACACTTATCTGGATTTATTTTTACCAAAGACAAGTAGCAGAATACATTTTGGCCTAAATTTATGAAGAAATGTTATGCTTTTATTTTTTTCTTGAATGTGTTTTATAACAGAAAGTAGAAAATATTTTCAGTCTTTTTATAGAAACTCAGCGGTGATCAAATACCACCAAAAGAAAGCTCTATGTGTGAAAACAATGATAAATATTTAATTTGCATACAATGTTGCATGACCACGAAATTGCCAGTTAAAGTAGTGCAGTGCTGTAAAGCAAACAATGGTCTGGTCATGAAGGGTGTAAAACCATCCGGAGTTAAGTGGTTACAAAAAAACAAAAAAGTCACAGCTTGAGTAGAAAAACCCGTCCCCTGCCAGCGCACTGCAGAATGGGAGCGTTGCTCTCTGAGGGGAAGCAGCGATCCGTCTGCAGAGATCTGACACAACCCTAGTTGAACTCCACCATCGGCAGGGGGCATGAGCTTTTCTTACTGCAGAGCTATAGGCCTGACTCACTAGGGGGCATGTCGGACCTCTGCAGAAAGACCACTTTCTTCTAATAGACAGCAAGGGTCAACTCTGAAGCTGCTGGCAGGTGACAGGTTTTTCTACTCTAGACTGTAGCTACTTTAGAAAAAAAAAAAAAACTAGCTTATGTTTTGATGCACCTGGAATTTATTTAGCTGATTCAAACTGAATTCTTATTTGGTCTATAATCTGAGTTTAATGCAGTCAGACATCGCACAGAAGCTCACATTGGGTGAGCAAACAAACCTGCAGGCTGTGCTATGTTACTTCTCCTCTCTGCTTTATGTCCAAGGCAGGTCTGAATTTGACTGATATTATACTGACATATACAGCGGGTAAAATAAGTATTGAACACGTCTCCATTTTTCTAGGTAGATATATTTCTAAAGGTGCTATTGACATGAAATGTTCACTACATGTCGATAACAACCCATGCAATCCATACAAAGAAACCAAAAACAAGTAAGTTGAGAAATGAAGTTATGTGTAATACAATGGAATGACACAGGAAAAAAGTATTGAACATGCTAACTGAAATGCGTTTAATATTTCGTACAAAATCCTTTGTTGGTAATGACAGCTTCAAGACCTCTTTTATAGGGAAACTAGTCGCATGCGTTGCTCAGATGTGATTTTGGCCCATTCCACACACATAGTCTTCCAATCTTGAAGGTTCCGTGGGCCTCTTCTATTAACTCTGATCTTTAGTTCTTTTCATAGATTTTCTATTGGATTCAAGTCAGGTGATTGACTGGGCCATTTTAGTAGCTTGATTTTCTTTCTTTAAAAAACAATTGAGAGTTTCCTTGGCTTTGTGTTTGGGATCATTGTCTTGCTGAAATGTCCACCCTCGTTTCATCTTCATCATCCTGGTAGATGGCAGCAGATTTTTATCAAGAAATTTTCCATTCATCCTTGTTTCAATGATATGAAGTTTGCTGATACCGTATGCTCAAAAACAGCCCCACACCATGATGCTCCCACCTCCAAACTTCACTGTTGGTATGGGGGTGTTTTTGGGGTGATGTGCCGTGCCATTTGACCTCCAAACATGGTGTATATTATGGCATCCAAAGAGTTCAATTTTGGTCTCATCTGACCGGACTATATTCTCCCAGTATTTCACAGGCTTGTCTAAATGTTGTGCAGCAAACTTCAAACGAAGTTCAACATGATTTTTCTTCAGCAATGGAGTCTTGCGTGGTGAGCGTGGATACAGACCATGGCGGTTAAGTGCATTTCCTTAGTGTTTTCTTTAAAAACAATTGTACCTGCTAATTCCAGGTCTTTCTGAAGCTCTCCACAAGTGGTCCTTTGCTCTTGGACAACTCTTCTGATAATTCTTTTTACTCCTCTATCAGAATTCTTACGAGGAGCATCTGGTCATGGCCAATTTATGGCGAAATTATGTTCTTTCCACTTCTGGATTATGGCCTCAACAGTGCTCACTGGAACATTCAGTTTAGAAATCCTTCTGTAACCAATGCCATCAGTATGTTTTGCAACAATGAGTTTGTGAAGGTCTTGAAAGAGCTCTTTGCTTTGACCCATCATGAGATGTTTCTTGTGTGACACCTTGGAAATGAGACACCTTTTTATAGGCCATCAGTTGAGACTGAACCAGCTGATATTAATTTGCACTGACAAGGGGCAGGATTGCTTTCTAATTACCGACAGATTTCATCTGATGTCTTGGCTCTCCGTGCCTTTTTGCACCTCCCTTTCTCCATGTGTTCAATGCTTTTTCCCTGTGTCATTCCATTTTATTACACATGACTTCATTTTTGAATGTATTTGTTTTGGTTTCTTTGTATGTATAGATTGCATGGGTTGTTACCGACATGTGGTGAAAATGTAATGTCAATAGCACTTTTAGAAATATATTTACTTAGAAAATGGTGACGCATTTAATACTTATTTTACCGCTGTATATAGAATTTTTCTGTACATGCAAGGAGCTTAAAGATGATGTGTTTGGGAATAGCGCTTCTGAATTAGAAACTGGTAAGCAGAAGGAGTTCCCATATCACCAGACTACCAAAAACATAAATGACTGGGGGTAATGGGGTACACAGGGTCTCGATAAAAAAGCTCAGAGCGTCATTAAACCCACATTAAAAACTGTCAGTACATGCTGTTCACAGTCACTCAATCACGATGGGATTCATTTTTTCTATTCTGCAAAGAAACTTGGTTGATCCTGTTGTTCACTGTCCCTCCCTTCTTGCCTGTGTCCTTGCTGCAGCCTGAGATTGTGTAGACCAGCCATTGTCACATCTACTGAGCATGCTCCAGTTTCAGTTCCCTTCTAAGCTGTTCATTTTCACATTTTTCTTATCTGCGCAGCCCGCATGAGCATAGAGTCACACATGTGAGCATATAAACTCTGGATAAATGACAGCCCACTCCTCCTTCCTCTGCCATGCCCACTAAACAGCTCTACATTGTGGGGGTGGGATATGTGCACTGTGCAGGGTTGCAGCAAGTGCCTGGTGATGGAAAGCAAAGTGATCTACCATCTGGCAGTCTTTTACAGGAACTATTGGCTAAATTGATCTGCCTCATAATTCCTTTAGAGATGTGACATCACCAATAGGGGTGGCACAGGACACTTTTTAATAACACAGAGCTCAACCAAGCTGTAAGGGCATCCTGGTATACTGTCTCCAGGTGTTTGGGATGCTGTGATGCCTCTGGTAATTTTTCACAGCATCATACATTTCTATGGTGCAGGAAGGCCGGCCACCAGCACCATGAAAATGCATGACGTTAATCCAGGGCAGCTCCAGCATTTAAAAGGGGATCGAAGTCTGGCTCTTTCTAAAACGACTCCACCTCTCACCCACTGCCATGCTGCCACAAATTGAATTTCGGACAAATTTTTCATTATTAAAAAAGAATAGAATAGAATAAAATAGAAAGAATATAATCTTCTTTCGAAATTTGAATAGAATAAATTCAATTTTGAATAGAATAGAAAAGAATAAAATAGAAAAGAATAGCATAGAAAATAAAATAAAAGTATAGAATAAAAAAAAATGATTAGAATAGAATATAACCTCTCATGTGCCCATCCCCTGATGGACCATTCCCCATTCCCCCACTCTATTTAATCACGCCCCCCCCCCCCCCTCTTTCTCCTCCCCCCCTTTTTTTTTATATACCCCGAGAAGGTGCAACAGGAGATTTCCTAGCTTCTTAACATTTATGGCTCTATTAGCTAATACGTTATGGTGAATCATCCTTTGATTTAATGTTCTTAACTGAGAGGATCTTAGAAAGATCCTGATACAGATTGCATGTGTTTGTTTGATCTTTTGTTCACTTAACTGTTCCTTATTTCCTCCGGGTCTGGCTCATATGGCTATTGTGTTGATTGTAAGTTTGGAGGATTCATGGAATTTGTTTCTTTGTATACTATATGCAAACATTTAATAAAAGTGTTTATGTGGGTGGGGGGGGGGGGGGGGAGGGGAAAGAAAGAATAGAATATAACCATTTCCCAAAATTCTAATAAAATAAATTACATTTCAAATAGAATAGAAAATAATAGAAAATAAAAAAATAGAATTGACTAGAATAGAAAAGAAAATAATAGAATACAATACAATACAATAAAACAAAAGAATAGAAAGACGATAACCATCTTCCGAAATTTCGAATTTCAAATAGAAACAATTAGAATTAGAATTAAATTGAATTCAATTTGAATTAGAATAGAATAGAAAAGAATATAATAGAAAAAAAAACAATAGAATAGAATGGAATAGAAAGAATATAACCATCTTCCAAAATTTGAATTTCAAATAGAATAAATGCAATTTTCAAATGGAATTCAAATAGAATTCGACCGCAAATTTCAATAGAATTCAAATCGATTAAAATTTTCAGAATTTGATCGAATTGAGTTCAATTCAACCAAATTTGGCAAATTTGAATCGATTCGAATTAGAATAAATGAAACCAATTTCAAAAACCAATTAAATAAATTTAGCCAAATGAATTTATGAAAATAACGAATCAAAACAAAAAATGTTTTTTCATTCTGCACATGTCTAGTAGTGAAGAAAAAAAGATAAGTCTTGTGAAAAAGGATGGGGGGGGGGGGGGGGAATTGAGGACTCTAATGTGAAAGGGTGGAGGGGAATTGAGGACTCTAATGAAGGGGGGGGGGGGGGGGGCATGAAATCTGATGTGAAAAGGGGGGACTGAGAATTCTTATATAAAAGGATGGTGGGGACTGATGTGAAATGGGGGGACTGAGAACTCTTATATAATGGTGGATGGATGGTGGGGACTGATGTGAACATGGGGGGGGGGGGGGGGCAGTTGTATAAGCAGCCGCCTGGATCTGCCCATTTAACATGACTTTCTATTTTCCCCGGGAAAGAAAAAAAGCTTTTGTAGTGCTTTTCATCTCCATGCGGATGTTCTGTTGTATAGAGGAATAAGCTTTAGCTGGATTTTGAACCAAAGGATCGAGAAAGTATTTGCATGTGTATTTAAGGCTCCGTTCACATTTGGAATTGTGGGCACAATTGGCGTAATTCTCCAAGTTGCATTGAAATCACGGTAAAACGTAACACATGTTTAGGTGCCATTCATTCTTAATGGCACTCGTACGGCAAAACGCGCCTGGGTTCAGGGCCAAAATTTGGTCTATGAGCTTAAAGTGGTTCTAAAGTCTAAACATTTTTTACCTTAATGCATTCCTTGCATTAACCACTTGCTTACTGGGCACTTTTACCCTCGTCCTGCCCAGGCCAATTTTCAGCTTTCAGCGCTGTCACATTTTGAATGACAATTGCGCGGTCATGCAACACTGTACATATAGGACATTTTTATCATTTTTTTGAGACAGATAGAGCTTTCTTTTGATGGTATTTAATCACCACTTGGCTTTTTTATTTTTTGCTAAACAAACAAAAAAAAAGACCAACCATTTTGAAAAAAAAAAAAAATACATTTTCATAGTTTGTTATAAAATTAGCAAACAGGTAATTTTTTCTCCCTCACTTATGTGCACTGACAGGCACTGATGAGCACTAATGGGTGGCACTTATGGGCACTGATGAGACTGCACTGATAGGTGGCACTGATGCTGAAGGGCACTGAGGGGTGGCACTGATAGGCACTGGTAGGTGGCACTGATGGGCAGCACTGATAATTGACACTGATGATGAGGCCCTGATAGGTGGCATTAATAGGCAGCATTGGTGGGCACTGATTGACAGCACTGGTGAGCACTGATTGGCAGCACTGGTGAGCACTGATTGGCAGCACTGGTGGGAAATGTTTGGCAGCACTGGTGAGCAATGATTGGCAGCACTGGTGAGCAATGATTGGCAGCACTAGTGAGCACTGATTAGCAGCACTGGTGAGCACTGATTGGCAGCACTGGTGAGCACTGATTGGCAGCACTGGTGAGCACTGATTAGCAGCACTGGTGGGCACTGATTAGCAGCACTGGTGGGCAATGATTGGCAGCACTGGTGAGCAATGATTGGCAGCACTGGTGAGCACTGATTAGCAGCACTGGTGAGCAATGATTGGCAGCACTGATGAGCACTGATTAGCAGCACTGGTGAGAAATGATTGGCAGCACTGGTGAGCACTGATTAGCAGCACTGGTGAGCAATGATTGGCAGCACTGGTGAGCACTGATTAGCAGCACTGGTGAGCAATGATTGGCAGCACTGGTGAGCAATGATTGGCAGCACTGGTGAGCACTGATTAGCAGCACTGGTGAGCAATGATTAGCAGCACTGGTGAGCAATGATTGGCAGCACTGGTGAGCAATGATTAGCAGCACTGGTGAGCAATGATTGGCAGCACTGGTGAGCACTGATTAGCAGCACTGGTGAGCAATGATTGGCAGCACTGGTGAGCAATGATTGGCAGCACTGGTGAGCACTGATTAGCAGCACTGGTGAGCAATGATTAGCAGCACTGGTGAGCAATGATTGGCAGCACTGGTGAGCACTGATTAGCAGCACTCGTGAGCAATGATTAGCAGCACTGGTGAGCAATGATTAGCAGCACTGGTGAGCAATGATTAGCAGCACTGGTGAGCAATGATTAGCAGCACTGGTGAGCAATGATTGGCAGCACTGGTGAGCACTGATTAGCAGCACTGGTGAGCAATGATTGGCAGCACTGGTGAGCAATGATTGGCAGCACTGGTGAGCACTGATTAGCAGCACTGGTGAGCAATGATTAGCAGCACTGGTGAGCAATGATTGGCAGCACTGGTGAGCACTGATTAGCAACACTCGTGAGCAATGATTAGCAGCACTGGTGAGCAATGATTAGCAGCACTGGTGAGCAATGATTAGCAGCACTGGTGAGCAATGATTAGCAGCACTGGTGAGCAATGATTGGCAGCACTGGTGAGCAATGATTAGCAGCACTGGTGAGCAATGATTAGCAGCACTGGTGAGCAATGATTAGCAGCACTGGTGAGCACTGATTGGCAACACTGGTGAGCAATGATTGGCAGCACTGGTGAGCAATGATTAGCAGCACTGGTGAGCAATGATTGGCAGCACTGGTGAGCAATGATTGGCAGCACTGGTGAGCAATGATTAGCAGCACTGGTGAGCAATGATTAGCAGCACTGGTGAGCAATGATTAGCAGCACTGGTGAGCAATAATTAGCAGCACTGGTGAGCAATGATTGGCAGCACTGGTGAGCAATCTTGGAACCAATGTCCCTTTACAGAAGCCGGTTATCGCCTTTCTTCATCTCTCCTCACGCTATTAGCGTGAGGAGATAAAAGCCGATAACCGGCTTCTGCTCACAACCAATGATCAGCTGTCATTGGTTGACAGCTAAACACGTGGTAAAAGGCCGCTGTGATTGGCCCTTTACCCCGATCTGTGATCAGCCCAGTCTGAAGGGCTTGTCGATCACAGAAAGCGCCGCAGAGGGCGCGCGGGCAGTGCGAGCACGGGAGGACATCCATGTACGCCCTCCCGGCATTGTAAGCCCTACTTACCTAAGCCCTCATTCGATCCAGCGCTGTGCACATCTGCAGCTTATCTCTCCCCTCACATCCCGGTCTGCAGTAATTCATGCAAAAGGAGCCCCGACCAAGTATTGAGTGCACACTACACTGTATATGAACATACGTTCAGTAATCCAACATTTCTGTATTAAAACTTCTTTTTTTATTGGTCTTATGTAATATTCTGATTTTCGGAGATACTGAATTTGGGGTTTTCACTAGCTGTATGCCATAATCATTCAAATTAAAAGAAAGAAATGCTTGAAATATATCACTCTGTGTGTGGCGCATCTATATAAAACATATGAGTTTCACTTTTTGAATTGAATTACTGAAATAAATTAACTTTTTGATGAAATTCTAATTTTATGAGCTGTACCTGTATATATATATATATATATATATATATTATGTGTGGTATATAAAATGTTAGAACATCAGTTTATACATTTGTAACGCTTCAAAAATGTAAAATAAAATTGTCAATTTATTATTATACTTTAAAGTGTGAGCTGTCATCAACCGACCTTCCTTCAAAATGTTACCTATTTTTAAAGTAGACTTATTGCCAACCTTCCTAGGGATCCATATTATGTATCAGCATCCAGATCTATTAAATGGTGCAACTTGGTTAATTAATTATAGTTCTTGACAAGCAAGCCACTTATTAAAACATCACCTGCTATTCAACACAATGCACTCAGGGACATAATTAATCGGGAAGCCAGAATGAAATAGTTTGCGGTTCTGAGCAGATGTTCACATGTAAGGGGTCATTATAGCAAGGGATCATCTTCGGCTGTGGAATACAGTTGTTAAAGCGATGCTCCAGCCGCGATTTTTTTTTTTTTAAAGTCAACAGCAACAAACACTGCAGCTTCTGACTTTTAATAAGGACACTTACCTGTCCAGTGAGCCTGCGATGTCGGCCGCCCGAGGCCGATCCGTCTATAGGAATCGGGTGCTGGCGCCGCCATCTTAACGAAGGGAAACAAGCAGTGGAGCCTTGCGGCTTCACTGCCCGTTTCCTTCTGCGCATGCGCGAGTCGCGCTGCGTCTTGTGAATGGCCCTGTTGTTTTCTTGGGGACACACATGTCCCAGAAGACAACGGGGCAGCTCGCCGAAGAGGAGGAAGCGCCGCGGAATAGGAAGAGGCAGATTAGGAAGACTGCCTAGCAACAGGGGTTTCTGGTAAGTAAAAAAAATATTTTTTTTCCAAATGTTTTTTTTTATATTTTTTTGTGAATGTTAATGTCATTTATTTTTTTTTTTAGGGTGGCGCTCTACGTACTCATTATGATGGAAAATGGCAATAGTCTGTAAAGCAGGCCAGCAGAGTCGCCAAGGAAACACACTGAGGGGGTGTATGTGTGTATGTGTGTGTGTTTTACTCCCCCAACTTTTATCCTGAATTGGATAAATTATTTAAAGGGATTCTAATTTTGGGAAACTGCTGCAGGTGTAGGGGGTTGATTTACTAAAGGCAAATAGACTGTGTACTTTGCAAAGAGCAGTTGCTCCAGAGCTTAGTAAATGAGGTAAAGCTTCACTTTACAAAGAATACCCAATCACATGCAAGGAAAAAAAAATGCATTTTTGCTTGCACATGATTGGATGATGGAAGTCAGCAGAGCTTCTGCTCATTTACCAAGCTCTGGAGCAACTGCAAAGTGCACAGTCTATTTGCCTTCAGTAAATCAACCCCTGTGTGTCCATCCCCTCCTCACTGGTTGTGATTGAGAGCAGCGGGAGCAATTGGCTGAGCAAATGAGGAAGGAGAGAGCCTCTGCTCTCAAGCACATCACTGGATCGATATCAGGCTCAGTTAAATATAAGGGGGCTGGGGGGGGGGGGGTTGCATGCAGGAGGTTTTTTACCATAATGGTGGGTACTTGGCAGCGGGAGCAGGACTGCTGTTAGAAAAAGAAAACACAGGGCCCCGTACAGCCTACCTGAGAGACCTCCCACCACTCTCTCTGGCTAAAAGTGACTGATGACATCGATTTATCAGTCCCTTTCTCTGCAGTCTCAGCTTCACAGACCAATGAATAGGAAGCGCTCTGAGGGTCACTGCCCATTCCCAAACTGAAGAATAGCAAACACTGTTCACTATGCTTCAGTGATGAATGGACACAGTGATTAGTACCGATCGCTCACGGTGTTTATTCAGAAAAGAAAGGGGCCAGTATATTACATATTTACCAGCCCCCTTCCCCCGCTCTCCATCCTAAAACATCCCCCTGTGTGCCTGCAGCAGCTGCCAGCGGGAGAACAGAGGAAGTAAGTCGGCAGCTCTGTGGAGGAAAGGAGCACACAGAGGGGCCCATAAAGCAGGTGGCAGGGGCACAGTGCAGACAGAGGGATAGAGAGGAGGAGAAGCTGAGAGTGCTGCAGGGGGAGGCAGAGATGTTGGGTCTAAAAAAGAAAGCATGGAGATCTTGCCATTGGAATCAGGGCCACTGATAAGACAGTACAGCCAGCCCTTCTGCTCAGCAGGTAATGGGCCCCCTTTTGAACTGATTGGGCCGGACCCAGTACAGGAGGGCTGGCTGTACTGCCTTAGCAGCAGCCCTGGGGGGAGGAGCTAGGAGCGTCGAGGGGGCACCCGAGAAGAGGAGGATCTGGGCTGCTATGTAAAAGACCATTACATAGAGCAGGTAAGTATGACATGTTTGTTATATTTAAAAAATAAAATGT
The DNA here is from genome assembly GCA_028564925.1 of Lithobates sylvaticus. Classification (NCBI taxonomy): domain Eukaryota; kingdom Metazoa; phylum Chordata; class Amphibia; order Anura; family Ranidae; genus Lithobates; species Lithobates sylvaticus. Next base: position 472,531,052 of record CM053030.1, read on the forward strand.
AAACCTTTTAAATTAATTTAAATATTTGAAGCCATGTAGCACATCAAGAAAGGTGGTTCTGAGGAGTATGTGAATGGCAAACAACAAAATGTGTTCAAATGTGTACTGAACAGGGCTGGTGCAAGGATTTTTGACACCCTAGGTAAAACCTCATTTTGCAGCCCCCCATTGGCCCCACCCCTGACTCCACCCCCTTTGCCCTGCCCATGCATACCCTACTTTTTTAATGAAGTGCCAATCAATGCATCCCCACCAGCGCCCATCAAGTGCAGCCTCACCAGTGCCCATCAATGCAGCCTCACCAGCGCCCATCAAATGAGCCTCACCAGCGCCCATCAAATGCACCTCACCAGCGTCCATCAAATGCAGCCTCACCAGCGCCCATCAAATGCAGCCTCCCAGTGCCCATCAATGAATGTTTGCTTGCTCCCATTCATTCGGGAGTCGGGACACAGACACAGTCCTCCGCCGCCTCTGACACTATGTGCAAACGGAGCGGCGGCTGCCTGCTGATGCTGAGACTTAGCTGCTTGCTGCAGAGAGAAGAGAGTAGGAACACCAGTGGCCGGACGCCCTAGGCAGCAGTGCGCCCTAGGCACCCTGCCTAGTTTGCCTAGTGGTAGCACCAGCCCTGGTACTGAACTTCCAAGGTGAAGATGTCCTTTAAATTACCTCCTGATTTGTCTTTTCTCAGCTTTCAAATCACAAATTCCCATGGCTTTGTCTAATAGGATTGAGGAATAATTATTCTCCAATAATTACAGTATATCAGCTGCTCACAAATAAATGATTGTTATAAGACTCATTTTCGGATGTACTGTCATTTTGCCAGAAACTGCACAAGCTATATGGATCAAAAACAGGAAGATAAGAATCATTTCCGTCCTTCTACCTTTCTGAAGGGAATGTAAAACCTAGAACTCAGCATTCCCACAGTTGACTTCCACTTTTTTTTTTTTTTAACCAATTAACGATTAAAAAATCCTTTTAAACATTGTGAATTATTCCCGCTGATCATGTTCAAAGAGGTTGTGTGCAAATTAGTAAAACCACTCATTATCCGTTCATGAGACTGAGGCTATTGACTGTAAAAAATGCAGAGCTGAATGGAAGTGTTCCGTGTGATAACAGAAAGAAAATGGCTTCATTCATCACGATGTCTGAGGAAAGGACTGTCTGTGTTACTGTAGCAGCAAATCAGTACGCATATTCCATTTTTTTCAGTTTGTTGCTATGCATTTTAGCCTGCATTCAGGCTGCATTCACGCAAAACGTGTGCAGAAAATGCTATTTTGCGCACATTCAGGAAACGCACAGAAACACGTGCTGGACTTGCGGTGCCATTCTATGCTAATGACCCCCTAAACGAAGCAAGCAAATGCACACTTTTTCACAAGAAAAAACACGTGGTTACCAAAACGTGCAAAACTCAATGCTCAAAAAGGATGCCGGACATCGTGCATCATAGTGTGAATGGGGCCTCACGCCTGAACACAGATCATATTCCTGGTGACTGTTATGCCGCGTACACATGATCAGACTATCCGGCTAGTAAAAGAGCTGGAAGAAGATAGCGGAGGCCCGGCAGAAGAAACGAAGAGTGGGACAAGACCCTGAAGTCGGAAGAAGACCCCCGAAGTCGGAAGAAGACCCCCGAACGGAGGCGACGAAGGAGCCGGGCCCCTCCGCTAGTAAAAGAGTGGTAAAAGAGCAGAAGATAGCGGAGGAGCCCGGCGAGAAGAACCCCGAAGTCGTAAAAAGACCCCCGGACGGAGGCGACGAAGGAGCCGGGCCCCTCCGCTAGTAAAAGAGTGGTAAAAGAGCAGAAGATAGCGGAGGAGCCCAGCGAGAAGACCCCCGAAGTCGTAAGAAGACCCCCGGAGCTGTCTAATAAACTACTTTAACAACATGTGTTGTGTTTTTTTTATTAACACTTTCTCCCTCAGGTGAATGGGTAGGGGTACCATTTACCCCATACTTATTCACATAGGATGGGGGGCGGGGATCTGGGGGCCCGCTTATTAACCACTTCAGCCCCGGACCAATTTGCAGCCAAAGGACCAGGCCCCTTTTTGCGATTCGGCACTGCGTCGCTTTAACTGACAATTGCGCGGCCGTGCGACGTGGCTCCCAAACAAAATTGGCGTCCTTTTTTTCCCACAAATAGAGCTTTCTTTTGGTGGTATTTGATCGCCCCTGCGGTTTTTATTTTTTGCGCTATAAATAAAAATAGAGCGTCAATTTTGAAAAAATGCAATATTTTTTACTTTTTGCTATAATAAATTATCCCCAAAAAATATATAAAAAAAACATTTTTTTTCCTCAGTTTAGGCCGATACGTATTCTTCTACATATTTTGGTAAAAAAAAAAAAATCGCAATAAGCGATTATTGATTAGTTTGCGCAAAGGTTATAGCGTTTACAAAATAGGGGATAGTTTTATAGCATTTTTATTAATATTTTTTTTTATTAGTAATGGCGGCGATCAGCGATTTTTATTGTGACTGCGACATTATGGCGGACACGTCGGACATTTTTGACAAATTTTTGGGACATTTGTCATTTATACAGCAATCACTGCTATTTAAATAGCACTGATTCCTATGTAAATGACAGTTGTAGTGAAGGGGTTAACCACTAGGGGGCGGGGAGGAGTCAGTGTGACGTGTTGTGTTTTTTTTACAGTAGGGGGGCGTGGCTGTACGTCTGACGTCATTGATCGGCGTTCCCGATGACAGGGAACCGCCGATCACTGACAGTCAGTGTAGGAAGCGCGGGGAGAGGTTTGTTTACATAGACCTCTCCCGTTCTTCAGCTCCGTAACCCGATCGCGGGATACCAGCGGCGATCGGGGTCCGCTGGTCCCGCGGCCGTGGTCACGGAGCTCCCGACCGGGTCGCGCGCGCGCCCCCCGGGCAGGCAAATTAAAGGGGACGTACAGGTACGTGCTTTTGCCTGCCCGTGCCATTCTGTTGACGTATATCTACATGAGGCGGTCGGGAAGCGGTTAAAGGGGGCTCCCGGATTCTGATAAGCCCCCTGCCAGCAGACCCCGACAACCAACGGCCAGGGTTGTCGGGAAGAGGCCCTTGTCCTCATCAACATGAGGACAAGGTGCTTTGGGGTGTTGAGGGCACACGGCCTGGTACTGTTCAGGAGGGGGGACGCTCGCTCGTCCCCACCCCCTTTCTTGACTGGCCGGGCTGCGTGCTCGGATAAGGGTCTGGTATGGACTTTGGGTGGGGACTCCACGCCGTTTTTTCGGCGTAGGGGTTCCCCTTTAAATCCACACCAGGCGACGGGGCTAGCAAGGTGTCAATCTCGCTGATGGAGGCGGCGACATTGACTTCCTTCGCTAGTCCCTTCTACCTGGAGTCACGTTCAAAATTAACAGACTTTACTCCGTATGTGGGCAAGGACCTTGTTTGTGCACTGGTGCGCAGTCACTTTGGAACAGGAAGGGGCCATCCCCAAACTGTTCCCCCAAAGTTGGGAGCATGAAATTGTCTAAAATGTCTTGGTATGCAGACGCCTTAAGAGTTCCCTTCACTGGAACTAGGGGGCCAAGCCCAACCCCTAAAAAACAACCCCACATCATAATCCCCTCTCCACCAAATGATTTGGGCCAGTGCACAAAGCAAGGTCCATAAAGACATGGATGAGCGAGTTTGGGGTGGAGGAACTTGACTGGCCTGCACAGAGTCCTGACCTCAACCCAATAGAACACCTTTGGGATGAATTAGAGCAGAGACTGAAAGCCAGGCCTTCTCGTCCATCATCAGTGCCTGACCTCACAAATGAACTTCTGGAAGAATGCTCAAACATTCCCATAGACACACTCCTACACCTTGTGGACAGCCTTCCCAGAAGAGTTGAAGCTGGTTTAGCTGCAAAGGGTGGGCCAACTCAATATTAAACCCTACGGACTAAGACTGGGATGCGATCTGAGAGCGAGGCTTGAACCGCTCGTGGAGCACAGCGTGGAAGGGATGACCTCGATGGTGGTGTGGTGAATGGTCTAAGTGGACAGCTTTTCCCCAAATGCCTGCATACTTAGATGTGCATTAAATAATTGGCCCGGGCAGCAAGTGGTTACAGGTAATTTCGCTATCACTTGAGGCTTTTTGGTTCTGGAGACATTCTGATAAGAGCGGGACAGTAAAGTATAATACCCAGTGCACATCACTACATAATAAAAAGCTTTACTGGTACCTATAGTTTAATTCGTTTTTTTGGCATTAAACGAAGAACAGTTACTATACGACCTCTACTGAGTCTAAAACTTTATCGGACACAAGCTCCCCATATCAACTCTGACAGTTTAACATCTACAAATTACATTTCCCAAAAGAAACCCACATGGCTGAGTTCTGACACTTGCTAAGGGAGATAATATAACATAGTGCAATAATTGATTTTTAATTGCTTTTACATTTTGCAGGATCAATTGCTTATTCTCACTGTCTGTCGGAGGTTGCCAGATATTATACATTTCCAATTAAAATACCTTATTAGATTTTTTTTCACAGTGTGATTATGCCCTTTTTGCTCTTTGGGAAATAAATAGCATTTCAGAAAATGCTAGCTATCCAAAAAATAACCAGATTTCAGCACTAAATCTTCATAGGGCAAACATTTATTTATTTATTTTTTTATTAAATCAACTTAAACCCCAACTGCAGCCAAAAACATTTTATTTCTTTTTTTTTGTATAGAGTGGGGAAAAAATAGAACCAATATCACATTTAAAATGCTGTTTGTGTCTACAAACTAAATGATATTTTTACTTCCTCTTTTGTCTGTCACCAACTGGGCAGGAGGCAAGGGGAAGCTCCCCAACAAAGTCTACAAGTATAAGGAAATCCCCAACAAAGTCTACAAGTATAAGGAAATCCCCAACAAAGTCTACAAGTATAAGGAATCCCCAACAAAGTCTACAAGTATAAGGAAATCCTCAACAAAGTCTACAAGTATAAGGAAGTCCCCAACAAACTCTACAAGTATAAGGAAATCCCCAACAAAGTCTACAAGTATAAGGAAATCTCCAACAAAGTCTACAAGTATAAGGAAATCCACAACAAACTCTACAAGTATAAGGAAATCCCCAACGAACTATACAAGTATAAGGAAATCCTCAACAAAGTCTACAAGTATAAGGAAATCCTCAACAAACTCTACAAGTATAAGGAAATCCCCAACAAAGTCTACAAGTATAAGGAAATCCCCAACAAACTCTACAAGTATAAGGAAATCCTCAACAAACTCTACAAGTATAAGGAAATCCTCAACAAACTCTACAAGTATAAGGAAATCCTCAACAAACTCTACAAGTATAAGGAAATCCTCAACAAACTCTACAAGTATAAGGAAATCCTCAACAAACTCTACAAGTATAAGGAAATCCTCAACAAACTCTACAAGTATAAGGAAATCCTCAACAAACTCTACAAGTATAAGGAAATCCTCAACAAACTCTACAAGTATAAGGAAATCCCCAACAAAGTCTACAAGTATAAGGAAATCCCCAACAAAGTCTACAAGTATAAGGAAATCCTCAACAAACTCTACAAGTCTAAGGAAATCCTCAACAAAGTCTACAAGTATAAGGAAATCCCCAACAAACTCTACAAGTATAAGGAAATCCTCAACAAAGTCTACAAGCATAAGGAAATCCCCAACAAACTCTACAAGTATAAGGAAATCCTCAACAAAGTCTACAAGTATAAGGAAATCCTCAACAAACTCTACAAGTATAAGGAAATCCTCAACAAACTCTACAAGTATAAGGAAATCCTCAACAAAGTCTACAAGTATAAGGAAATCCCCAACAAAGTCTACAAGTATAAGGAAATCCTCAACAAACTCTACAAGTCTAAGGAAATCCTCAACAAAGTCTACAAGTATAAGGAAATCCCCAACAAACTCTACAAGTATAAGGAAATCCTCAACAAAGTCTACAAGCATAAGGAAATCCCCAACAAACTCTACAAGTATAAGGAAATCCTCAACAAAGTCTACAAGTATAAGGAAATCCTCAACAAAGTCTACAAGTATAGGGAAAAGAGTGCCAGGTGGAATATTTTGGTTAAGGTATATATTAGTCAATACAAGTCCAAACATTTCAGGGGTTCTAAAAAATCCCCCCTTCATCAGGACTCTGAGAACCCTGATATACCTTAGTGTACTCACTCAGAGGCAGGAGAGAGAAGGAGGGAGACTTCAGTCACAGACAGGGATGGATGGTGAGCTCACTCACCCCTTGGCAATCAGCACCTCTCATCCAGATGTATCTAAGGGTGCTAGACTTCAAATTTCCGGCCCCCACTTTCCTTTTCTGAGGCACAGTGCCGGGGATTGGAGTGCGGGCAGACACAGAGGGGTAGGGGCGGGAGGAAGAAAAGAAGATCAAGCCCTCTCTCCTTTCCTGTCTGTGTATGTGGGTTTTTGGGGGGATTGTTAGTTCTGGCTTTGGTCAGTGTGAAAGAGAGTGTAACAGACACTCTCAGCATAGACAACTGCAGCCAGCAACCCTGCTGGGAAGCCATAGTCCAGTCTGAATAATGTATCCGGGTTTCAGGCAGTCTGAAACCCGAATGCATGATTCCAAACCTGAACTGTCTGGGTGAATCCCGTACAGGTGGCAGCCCTACCCGCTGATTGGCTCCCATCTGGGCTTTTTTTCAGCAGGAATGCGGGGGAACGCAGTTTCGGCACCTCTAGCTCTGAATGTATGTAATGGCAAGGGGTGCTGGGGTTTACTGGAAGGTCTATTGCTGCTGGCTGCTGGGGGATCTATTGTTGCTGCAGGGGATTTATTTTTACAGGGGGGAGTCTGTTGCTGGGGAGGTCAGTTGTCGCTGGTGGGGGATCTATTGTTGCTGGGGGGGCTCTTATGCTACTGGGAGACAATCATTTCTGGAAGACATCTACTGTTGAGGGAGAGTTCTATTGTTGCTAACTGTTCAGAGTCTATTGTTGCTGGGGGTGCTCCATTGTTCCTGGCTACATGGGATCTATTTTACTTCCTATAATTAACAAATTACATACAAATTACTTAGCGCCACAAATTGATACTTGGTTCTGTATCCATTACTGAGAGGTGGGTAGGGGGTGGAACCAAGGAACGGTGCTCGGATGTGCGTAGGGGGTGAAACCAAGGAACGGTACTCAGAGGTGGGTAGGGGGTGAAACCAAGGAAGGGTGCTCGGAGGTGCGTAGGGGGTGAAACCAAGGAACGGTGCTCGGAGGTGCGTAGGGGGTGAAACCAAGGAACGGTGCTCAGAGGTGGGTAGGGGGTGGAACCAAGGAAGGGTGCTCGGAGGTGCGTAGGGGGTGAAACCAAGGAACGGTGCTCGGAGGTGCGTAGGGGGCGGACACAAGTGGTGACTCGGAGGGAGGGAGTTCCTGCACCTATTCTCTGAGAAAAAAAGCCCTGGCTGCCGCTATGTCCAATCACAGTGGGAGCCAGTCACCTGCGGCGCGCATGAGCGCCCCAGACCAGGGAAAGGCAATCATGCCTGTAGAAGCCGCCACCCCGCAGTATATGTAGGACTGGCAACCTCACCAGGTATTTTACACAAAGGAAGTAAACCAGAGCACAGGATACTTTTTAACACAAGTACATGCTAATATAAACACATATCAAAAATATGAAATGTTGGGGTAACATACACTTTAGGTGGACCTACATTAGTATAAGTATGTGAATCTGCCTTACTAGCCTTCATTAATACACTGTACAAAAGTATTCAAGCTGAAAGAGGAAGGGCAGAGCTGTGAGACAATTCTAGGCAATATGCAAAAACAATCAGCGAACTAGTAAACCTACTTAACAAGCAATGAACCTTAACTGTGCTATAGCAATTTCCTTAATTTTCTTAATTTTCCTTAATTTGAGATTGTTGAAATTCACATACAAATTGAGCTGCTGTGATGATCTGGAAATGAAGTTCCGCATTTTTTAAAGTCAGCAGCTAGAAATACTGCAGCTGCTGGCTTTTAAAATATGGACACTTACCCCTCCAGCGCGCCCGCGATGTCGGCACCCAAAGCCGATCTGACGATCGGCTCTCGGGTGCTGCTGCCGCCATCTTTGGTATGGGAATCAGGAAGTGAAGCCTTGCGGCTTTACTTCCCGGTTCCCTACTGCGCATGCGCGAGTCACGCTACGCAATAAGGACGGTCCATGCTGTGTCTGGGAGACAGGTGTTTCCCAGCAGACAGCGGGGGCCCCGCAGGAAGTGGTATAAATACCCGCAGATTTTGCGTCTATCTATGCCCGGAAGTGGGTGCAGATACCTGTATTATACAGGTATCTGTACCCCCCCCCCCTGAAAGGTGCCAATTGTGGCACCGGAGGGGGGGGTTCCGATGATGAGTGGAAGTTCCACTTTAGGGTGGAGCTCCACTTTAAGGTCTAGCTGCTTTGATGTAGTTCATGTAGTTCAGTGAAATAAGAACCAGCCAGACACAGAGGAGCTTCTGGGTTCTGACAGCTGCCTGTACAGAATCTTCTGATCAAACTGACGTGTTTTACAATGAAGATAACTTGTCATTATGCATTTCTCATCATATGCTTTGAAATACACACATTTTTGGTGGGGTTACTTTAAGGCCCCTTTCACACTGGGGCGGTTTTTCAGGCGGTACAGCGCTAAAAATAGCGCCTGTATACCGCCTGAAAAAACCGGCCCCATTCACTCCAGTGTGAAAGCCGGCGGGCTTTCACACTGGAGCGGTGCGCTAGCAGGAGCGCAACAAAAGTGCTGCTAGCTGCATCTTTGGAGCGGTGAAGGAGCGGTGTATTTACCGCTCCTATACCGCTCCTTCCCATTGAAATCAATGGGAAACCGCGGGGATACCGCCCGCAAACCGCCCCTGCAGCGGCGCTTTGCGGAGGTTTTTAACCCTTTTGCGGCCGCTAGCGGGGATTAAAACCACCCCGCTAGCGGCCGCATACCGCGGGTAAAACGATGGTAAAGCAGCGCTAAATATAGCGCTGCTTTACCGTCGCCGCCCCGCACCGCCCCAGTGTGAAAGGGGCCTAAGGCATTTTAAGGATTTTTTCAGAATAACAAAAAGGTAGAAATATACAACATAGTTTGTTACAATCCTTGCAATGTACTTAGATAACCCAGAGGGAAGGGGTTCTTTATCAACAAAAGTGGAGTTAATCTTTAACCACTTGCCGCCCGCCATATAGCAAAATGACGGCGGCAAAGTGGTTTTGATATCCTGACCAGACATCATATGACATTGCCAGGATATCAAGCCGCTGCGCGCCCCCCGGGAGCGCGTGTTGCGGCGATCGTTGTTGCAGTGTGTCAGTCTGACACACTGCGACTCCGATCTAGATAAAGAGTCTCTGACAGAGACTCTTTACCACGTGATCAGCCGTGTCCAATCACGGCTGATCACGATGTAAACAGGAAGAGCCGTTGATTGGCTTTTCCTCACTCGGGTCTGTCAGACACTCCTCTGACAGAGGGGTCTGCACTGAGGATGCCCACACTGTACCACCAGTGATGCCACCAGGACCACCAGGGATGTCGCCACCGTATATGCCACCCAAAACTACCAGGGAAGCCAATTAGTGCCCACAATGGATGCCAATCAGTGCCCACAATGAATGCCAATCAGTGCCCAAAATGGGCATCACTGATTGGCAGGCATTGTTTGGCACTGATTGGCATCCATCAGTACCATCTATTAGTGTACATCAGTGCCACCTATTAGTGCCCATCCATGCCTATCCGTGCCACCTATCAGTGCCCAGTGCCACCTATGTGTACCTATCAGTGCTGCATATCAGTGTCACCTATCAGTGCCCATCAGTGCCACATATCAGTGCCGCATATTAGTGCCCATCATCAGTGTCACCGCATCAGTGCCACCTCATTGGTGCCACCTCATCGGTGCCACCTCATCGGTGCCCATCAGTGCCGCCTTATCAGTGCCCATCAGGGAAGGAGAAAACTTACTTATTTACAAAGTTTTGTAACAGAAACAAAAAATATATTTTTTTAAAAAAAATTCGGTCTTTTTTAAATTTGTTTAGCAGAAAATAAAAATCCCAGAGGTGATCAAATACCACCAAAAGAAATCTCTATTTGTGGGAACAAAATTATAAAAATGTAGTTTGAGTACAGTGTAGCATGACCGCGCAATTGTCATTCAAAGTGCGACAGCGCTGAAAGCTGAAAATTGGTCTGGGCAGGAAGGTGTAGTGCCCTGTATTGAAGTGGTTAAGTAAAAAATATTATATGCACATATTTTTGCTGGTAAAAAAAAAAAACCTTAATTGTTTATTACACGGGAGCATGGAAAGTATTGTACCAAGATTAGTGGATTGCGGGTGCAATGTCAGTCTCCTGCACTCTCTTCCTTCAGCTTTCTCCCTGTACCTCTAGGCTTTCAGTTAGAAAGGTGGAGGAAGACTGAATGGACTACGAGTGTGCTGATCAGTGCACTCTAAAGCCCCATACACACGGTAGGATTTTCGCATGGATTCTGTCCGATCGGACAATGTTGTTGAAAAATCCGACCGTGTGTATGCACCATCGGACAGTGTACGTCGGATTGTCCGACGGACAAAGTCCTATCTCCTGCTGGATCGATTTTTTGACAACACGGTCCGATCACACCAAATCCGATCGTGTGTAGCGTTGTCCGACGGACAAAGTGCTACGCATGCTCAGAAGAAATTCTGTGACGGAAGCGCTCGGTCAGGTAAAACTACCTTTCCTAATCGACACAGCACATTCGTCACGCTGCAATGTTAAAATGTCTTTAATGCAGCGCATTCTCTTTTTCTTTACAATGCAAGAAGAATGACATGTTTTAGCTGCTCCTATTCACCCGCACTTCTCACAAACTTAGTTCTTTATTCGTTTTCAGGATTTCTACACTACATGTTTATTTTTACTCAGATCGTAAAAGAATCTTTGTTATATTTTTAGGATGATTTGTCTTTTTATTTTATTTTTTGGGAATACATATTTGAAGGATATTTTTTTTTTTTTTTTTTTGGAGGGGGGTTGTGTGTCTCAACTTAGCAAAACCACATTATTAACATTTGTATTTGTTGCTTAAATTTACTAGGAGTTTGTTTGTTGTTGGTGCCCCTTGTTAATTATACTTTATGATTAGTGAAATGTACCTGCCTACTCACAAATAAACTGTCATTGTAGAAAAGTAAAACACAATAGGCAATGATTATTTCAAATCAAAAATACCTTTATTTCGGTCTCAGCAACAAACCAAAGAGGAACGCAGCCATGGTGAAACTTGGGGAATTTGCAAAGCCTTGGACACCCACGGCAACCATCATCAAGCTTAGAAAATTGGGGGCCTGAGGAGTACCTATCTAAATAATAAGGGAGTGCAATCTGGTCCTGAAGTCCAAAACATCCGGAACTGCAGCAGATGCCATCTAGGTCCCCAGGCTCTGGTACTACGAGAGGCTCCATCTTCTCTCAGACCAGACTGAATCCAGGTCGTCACTCTCTTGTCTTCCTTGCACGCTTCCTTGCACGCTGTGGCTGTCGTGCTGGTGGGGTGGCAGAAGGAGGAGGAGGAGGAGGCGGAGCAAGGTCACTATCGCAAACATGTGTGAGGGGAGTCATCCCCCAGCCATCCCCTCATTTAGGACTTTGAGGATGACATCCTCACACATGCTGCGTTGCCCCGCCTCCATACCCGTCATTTTAATGGCAACCAAGGAGGCAAAGGCCTCCTCGTAGGTGGGTGTGGCATATAGGGAGGCTGAAGCATCTCGGATCAGCTGGAGCGCTGACTCTCCCACCTCCCCCATCCTTCTCGCCCTTCTGTAGGGAAGGCGGAGGGGAGAGACTTGGGAGACAGTCAGGCTCCTACGCCTACCCCCCTGTTGGCTGCCACTACCCACCTCTTGGCTGCCACTAACCCCTGCCTCCTCCTGACTGCCACATTCCACAGCCACCTCCTGGCTGAGGTCTTCCTGTGTATGAAAAAGGGACATAGTTTCAGTTATTTCTTCATCAAAAACACACAATTTTCATCTATTGACTGTTGCAAAATGTTTACAAATAGAAAACCATACAATTCTCAGCCCAGCAGTTTAGATTCTTCCCAAAAATGTCTCCAACACTACTGTCAGTTGATATGTCAATCACGTTAGGAACTAAGCAATTGGGGATCCTGAATTAACTGAACATCATTCATTATTCCCAAAAATGGTAACAAAACTACTATACCTGGCTCAAGCTGGGCTCCTGCACATCTTCCATACTGGAAGGCCCAGGTTGGTCCTCGGAAGCCTCATCAGGGGTGGCGTGCGTGGAAGGACGCGTGCAAGGAAGAGTCGAGAGTGACTTCCTGACATTAGCCTGGTCTTTGAGAAAGTGGAGCCTCTCATAGTACCAGAGCGTGGGGACATAGACCTCATCTGCTGCAGCTCCAGATGCTAGGGACTTCCGGACCTTATTGCGCTCCCGGAAATAGGTACTCCTCAGGTTAGCAATTTTTACTCTTAACTTCGCCACGGTTGCCGTGGGCATGTTTGGCTTTACAAATGCCACAAGTTTCTGCATGGCTGCGTACCTCTTTGGTCTGTTCTTATAGTCGCGGTGTTTTGCTTGCCATAATAGGGGCATTTCCCTATATTTATCAATGAAGGGGGGGAGAAAACTCACATCGTTGAAGCCCTCCATCATCTCTGCAAGACACAACACCACACAAAAACAATATAAATAATGTCAGGCTAAACTCTCCTAATCTTCTCCATAAAGAAGCCTCAAGTTCGAATCAGTCTAGGCTAGTTATGTACCAACGTCAAATTGTACCTTCGTTTCTAGCGATCGTCTCGTGCGTGAGCTTTCTCTCCCCTCGTCTCCCAGATCGTGGCTACGACACAGGCGTGTGACGCTTTATATACAGTGCGCATGCGTCAAACTCCGCCCGCCCCTGACGATCTTTCTCGGCTATTCCCCACCCCTTCTCTTTACGGCGCAGTGGGGAGAGCACATGGCGGGGACACAGCAGGTGCGCCCCAAATATCCCACCAACGAGGAGGAGGACGAGGAAAGTCCGGAGGCAGAAACGTCCCGATCCCGGAGCCTGAAATTCAAGGCCTCCAATATGTCATTTGGAGAAATGTTGGAGATGGTGGACATATTAAAGAGGAGCGACTATGATGGGAAGTATGGGCCTTACCTCAACCCCAATGTCCGCAAGGCCAAGATCATGTCTAAAGTTGTGAGGAGGCTGTACAATCATTTTGGGGTACAACGATCCAAGGAGCAACTGAGGAAACGCTGGTCAGACCTGAAACTGAGGGAGGCCGATCAGTACAGAAAGATCAAGCGAGTTCTTCAAAAAAGTAAGTAGTTGTGTTTTGTGTTTGATTTCTTGCTTGCATACTGCTCCATGTGGTTTTATTTTTACAAAGTTGGACATTCCAAAATGGCCACTTTCAGGTTCGTCTGTGCATTCAATCGTACTCAACCTCGATCTTTCTGCCACTGTCATGGTCGTGTGTGTGTCCATTCGATCGTACTCAACCTCGATCGTTCGGCCACTTATAATACGATGTTTGGTGTTTTTTGGGGGAAAGGAAGTTTGTTGAAGCCCTCCATCATCTCTGCAAGACACAACACCACACAAAACAATATAAATAATGTCAGGCTAAACTCTCCTAATCTTCTCCATAAAGAAGCCTCAAGTTCGAATCAGTCTAGGCTAGTTATGTACCAACGTCAAATTGTACCTTCGTTTCTAGCGATCGTCTCGTGCGTGAGCTTTCTCTCCCCTCGTCTCCCAGATCGTGGCTACGACACAGGCGTGTGACGCTTTATATACAGTGCGCATGCGTCAAACTCCGCCCGCCCCTGACGATCTTTCTCGGCTATTCCCCACCCCTTCTCTTTACGGCGCAGTGGGGAGAGCACATGGCGGGGACACAGCAGGTGCGCCCCAAATATCCCACCAACGAGGAGGAGGACGAGGAAAGTCCGGAGGCAGAAACGTCCCGATCCCGGAGCCTGAAATTCAAGGCCTCCAATATGTCATTTGGAGAAATGTTGGAGATGGTGGACATATTAAAGAGGAGCGACTATGATGGGAAGTATGGGCCTTACCTCAACCCCAATGTCCGCAAGGCCAAGATCATGTCTAAAGTTGTGAGGAGGCTGTACAATCATTTTGGGGTACAACGATCCAAGGAGCAACTGAGGAAACGCTGGTCAGACCTGAAACTGAGGGAGGCCGATCAGTACAGAAAGATCAAGCGAGTTCTTCAAAAAAGTAAGTAGTTGTGTTTTGTGTTTGATTTCTTGCTTGCATACTGCTCCATGTGGTTTTATTTTTACAAAGTTGGACATTCCAAAATGGCCACTTTCAGGTTCGTCTGTGCATTCAATCGTACTCAACCTCGATCTTTCTGCCACTGTCATGGTCGTGTGTGTGTCCATTCGATCGTACTCAACCTCGATCGTTCGGCCACTTATAATACGATGTTTGGTGTTTTTTTGGGGGAAAGGAAGTTTGTTCTCTCTAGAAATGTCATCAAGACTGTCCAGCCAATTTATTCAATGTAAAGGAGACGTCACCCAGTAGCTGTTTACCCATCTGGACTCTAGAGCACTAGTGCTGGGACACCCAAACCCACTTTTTATTAGGCTTTTCCACACATGTGCTCCAGTGGATACTAGAGGGGGGTCTCCATCACCCAAACGTCGACCAAAAAGCTATAAGTTTAGCACCTTTACAAAGTGACTACATTCATGTTGGTGTCATTTGTAACTGGACACCCAAAAATATTGTCCCTTTCAAGCAATGTTTGTCATTTCCTATTTCTGCCCTCAATAGATTGTGTTGCTAAATCTTCCTTTTGTACATTCTCATAGGGGAGCGAAAACTTGGGCCGTCTGAGGAAACCCCAAAACCAACACCTCCCAAAAAAGGGGAAAGAGCAGAAGTAGAGGAGGAGGAGGAGGAAGGAGAGATCATAGAAATTGGAGAACTTGTCACCACAACAGGTGAGTGTGGGAGAACACAGCTACTGGTAAGCTAATCAATGTATGGCTGCCTCATTTCCAACACCCTATTTTTGTTTGTTTTTGGTTTTTAGGTGACGTGGATGTTGTGGAAGAAAAATCGCACTTTACCACAGAGAGTGTCCACGTACTCATCGGGGAGATAATGGTCTGCAATAGAGATCTAGATTACATAAAGCAAAACATCAATGATGTTCAACAAAAATTGAAGAACATCATTGATGTTTTAGGAAAAATCTGAAAACGCACCAAGTAATTAACACACATTTGTGCCTGCTTCTGAACACATTTGCAAGTTAAGAACTGTGTGAAATTTGGAACATGCACACATTGTGTCCACATGTGATAGCTCCCATCATGGTGGATGAATGACAACATTTTTTTGGGGGTGCAACCACTTTACGAACTACGAAAGTGGTTGTGGTGAAGGGGTTGCACCCCAAAAAAACGTCCATTGATCCCCATGATGGAAAATGGCACTTTTGAAGATTCTAGGCATGTGTTTTACCATCTAATGACCATTTTCAGACCCAAATTGTGTGCATGTTCTAAATTTCCACTTTCCAGGGGTGACCCCCCATGTGATGAAGGCAAGATCAAACACACTTTGAACATATAGTCATGTCTGATCTTGTCTTCACTTTACAAAGTTGAACTTTCCTAGTTCCTAGGTTCTGTTTTGCTCCATGCCTGGTTTTACCAATTGCGGAATGTTTGTAAACAATGTTGTAAATAACCAAGATGTTGTCAGTTTGGGCAAGAAGTTTGTAAACGCACTTGTGAATGTTTTGCAAGTAAACTTTTTTACTTTTCTAAATGTGTGGCTTCCTTATTTGAAAAACACAATGCATTATGTATGTCAAATGTAAAGGATATGGGGGGGCAATGGGTGTTATTTACTAAAGGCAAGTCCAGTTTGCACTGCAAGTTTCTTTTCCAGGGCACTTTTTCACTGCACTTGTAGAGCATAGTGGATTTGACTTATGTAAATGACACCCACAGTGCTTTGTACGAAAACACGGAGCACAGCATTTTTGTGAATACACACATGTCTGACCTGGTGATGAAAAGGAGTATTTTGGGTGTCAGTTATGCAGTACAAACCTTCTCTAGACCAAAGATTAGGTATCAAACACACAACATGAGAAGAATCTTTTTGGGAAGAAGAGACTGTTACCTCCTTTTGCCCAGAAAGTGCATTCCCACTGTCGAAGGCAAAGGGAAAAAATTTCAAGGTAAAATAAGCTAAAAAGAATACGGAAATGACCAGAAATCATAGGTTGGTTGAAAAATAAGATTTATTTAAAAATGCCTCTCACACATCGTCAGGCAGAGCAATGGCCCCCCTACCCACAAAGTAGTCCATATATTGCCCGCGGACCGCGTGGGCATTTAGAGGGGGCAAGCCTGGACGTGCCACTTGAAGGGCTGTGAGGTCAGCATTTGGAGGGCCCTCCACATCTGGGCCAACGGGCACCACATAGTTCCTGTTATGTCTTTTGAGGAAGTTGTGCAATATGCAACAGGCAAGAACTATGTGGTTCAGTTTGTATTCCGCCAAGTTAATTGCCGTCAAGAACAGGCGGAAGCGGCTGGCCAGGATGCCAAAAGTGTTCTCCACAACTCTTCGGGCTCTGGACAGCCTGTAGTTGAAGACCCTCTGGTCTGGGGTGAGGGTCCTCATCGGGAACGGCCTCATCAGATGGGGAGTCAACGCAAACGCTTCATCTGCGACAAAGACGAAGGGGAGTCCTTCTGCATTCTCCTCTGGAGGTGGCAAGCACAGACTGCCACTTTGGAGACGCCAGTAGAACTCCGTGTGCGCAATGGCACCACCATCCGAGATCCGGCCGTTCATCCCCACGTCCACATACATAAACTCATATGTCGCCGACACCACCGCCAACATCACTACACTATTAAACCCCTTATAATTATAATAGTAGGACCCCGAGTTGGGCGGTGGGACGATGCGGACGTGTTTCCCATCAATTGCCCCTCCGCAGTTAGGAAAGTCCCAACGGCTGGCAAAGTGGGAGGCCACAGTCTGCCATTCCTGTGGCGTGGAAGGGAACTGTGGAGTGAAACCAGAAAAAAAAATTTGTCACTTTGCACATAAACATTGCAAGCAGATTAGACAATCAACATCTTGGAACAAGAGCATTGTTTAAAATTTGAGGCTGGAAAGTATTTGCACAGAAAAGTAGAGGCTCCCCTTCACAGATTAATCACCCCCCATCAATCCCCACACTTCTGATGGGCCATTGGCAATAACTAGGGGTTTTGGGGGGGGGGGGGGGGGGGGTTGGACAGGTAACCCTCTGCACTTCATTGATTGGCAAATGGCTCAATAATGTGTGCTAGTTTGGCCAGACCCTCACTTAACACTATTGGCAGCCCCCAGGAAAGCTACAATAACATTTCAACCCCCCCCCCCCCCCAAAAAAAAAGGAAAGCACATTGTGACATTCTGAAATTACCAAGCAAGCTAATAGGAGGGAAAGAACACAAAAAAATAGGAAATGGAAAGTATGGAGGCAGCCCCTTGAACTACATGCTTTGCAGAATTCATCCCTAAAGATGCCCACTATAAAGAGGTAGGTATATAGTGTGTATTGACCCTGGGAAAGCCAGCAGATAGAGGATTGGTACCATCTGACAGAGCAGTTGGGGGAGGGGGTTCCTAATGAGTTTGCCCTCCCCCACAAAAAAAAAAAAAGGGGGCTCTACATGAAGTAAACCACACAGCAAACATTAGTGCATATTTTAGGGGGTGTTTGGGGGCAAACAATACTATGCAGCAGACAAAAGACATTGCTTAAGTGACTAGGCCATAGGTGTCTATTGGGGCAGAAGAGCATGCTGG
Source organism: Lithobates sylvaticus (assembly GCA_028564925.1). NCBI lineage: Eukaryota > Metazoa > Chordata > Amphibia > Anura > Ranidae > Lithobates > Lithobates sylvaticus. The sequence goes on from CM053030.1 coordinate 472,548,950, forward strand.
GGAGGTAAGTGAAGGGAAAAATGCATGAAGGAGAAAAGGGGCACAGCATATTAGAACATATTGCAATCATGGTAATTAGGGAAGGAGGTCAAAAATACAAGTCATTAGCAAACAGAGCATACATAGAAGGGAATAGTAAAGTAGAAATGTTACCTTAATATAGTCCTCCTGCAGGACCTCGATGATGGCAGAACAGGTCTCTGGAATAATGATTCCCAGGGCCTGGGGAGAGATACCTGAAGAGAACTTCAAATCCTGAAGACTTCTCCCTGTCGCCAAGTACCTCAACGTGGCAACAAGCCTCTGCTCCGGAGTAATGGCTTGTCTCATGCAGGTATCCTGCCGGCTGATAAAAGGGGTCAGCAAAACCAAAAGACGGTGAAAATCGGGGTCCGTCATCCGGAGAAAGTTCCTGAAATCATCAGGATTATTCTCCCGGATCTCACGAAGCAAAGGCATGTGCGAGAATTGGTCACGCTGAAGCAACCAATTCTTGGTCCACATCCTCCTCGTCACTCTGTTCATGGACGGGTCTTGGGTCAAAGCTAAAAGCCCGACACCAATTCCGCGTACAGCACGAACTCGGCGACGAGTACGCACGGGAAACATCGCTCACAAGGTCACAAAAGGTCGGCTGGTCAGAACGGACAAACAGAAAGCACCGATAAACAGCAAGGCCTGAAAGAACGAAATGAATACCAGAAACAAGCAGACAATAAGCAGTGAAAATCAAAGCGTCCTATATCAAGATATAGGCCGCAATGACCAACAAATGCGAACTGACTACACGCACTAATAAACAGATACGCACGACAAGCACAAACTGAAGAGCAGTAACGATCTGAGTCACAAAACTGAGAAGCGCGAATCTTAAGTCACCAAACTTCGACTAACTTGCGATAAACACGGGATCAGCAGAAGGAGCCCAACGGGTGCCTGACGTGTGCTGAACTTCCCTTTTCTAGTCTCGTGGAAGACGACTTACGTCACGACGTTCTTGCAGACGGATATTCCGACAACGTTGTCCGACCGTGTGTACGCAACAACAACATCGGACAAAGTACGACGGACAGGATCCGACCGACCTGGTCCGCGGATAATCCGCGCGTGTGTATGGGGCTTTAGTCCATTGAGAACTACAAGCTATCTGTTGTGGTGGCAGACGATACTTGTTGTTCATACATTCACAGATCTCTCTGTAAATGAATGACACAGAGCCCCACACAGCCATACCTATTTTAAATGTGACAGCCGCTGCTGGGGAGAGGAACCCACCCACTGTCACAGGGGGGAGGGAGGGGGTTAAGGCAGTGAGGTTTGGGAGGAAAACATGTTACACTCTAAAGATGGGTATAACATGTAACATGTTCAAAATGTGAATTTATCCTTTAAAACCTAGAACAATCTCATGTCCATAGGTTACTACCATTTAATGCTGACACCCGTGGACCAACCAATCTTGGGTGATGAATTTTCCCAACTGATCTATATGTTAAGTGGCATCCAATGATGTTTGAAAATGAGAGTCACATGGCTAAAGATTGTTATCTTTGTATAATGCTTTGGTAATTGAGCCTTGTCAGTTCTAAGACAGGCACTATTTTAGGACATCGGAGATTAGGCTCCATTATTGTTTGGTGTTCCCTTTTTTGGTGGTCTTAGGAAAAGTCATTTGTGCCCCTCTATTAAAATGACTCGGGGCAATTCAACAAAAAGGTCACTGGTGAAGATGAATACAAAAGATAGAATTTTTTTAATAGGGAAATTATATTTCTTTACTAAATTATTTCCAAAGCTTCCACCATTTACGCAGCTATTCCCACTGGTATCCATAGCTTTAAACATAAGTGTCCACTTTCACTGTTACAGCTCATAATGGTAATTAGAAAGTAATTATAAAGGACTGATTATAATTAGTAGCCTGGAAAAGAAGCACTGGTGCGGCTTGTTTTTCATCATTAGCGGTATTGAAAGATCGGCCTAACGGTTACCTTCCCCTTTTTCCTTGCTGAACCTTTAATAATCCACACAATTCCCAAAGCAAGGTCGTACCATGTACAGGCAGTAGCTATTTATACAGGAATATGGCCATATTAAATGTCATATCTAAATGTCAGGCCCGTTCCTATAACATATTATAATAGCATAACGCATATGCTAGATGCATAATGTCATTCTCTTGCAAGCCTTTTAATTGGTCATCTCTATACATAGTTCTTTCCCATAGTTTGCCTCCATTATGTGTGTTGTTTTTCTTTTCTAATAAAGCATCACCTTCTTGACATGCTCTTGTAGATGGGAAGAAAACGATGTGCATTAAAAGCTACAAGGTGTAAGGGTGGAAGGCAATGCTGTTGTTTTCTTTTGGAAAAGCTTTTGGTATTTTGGAAGATTGATAATAAACCAAGGCTCTCATACCAATTAAACGCTAAGTGAATTATCAACAAACACCAAGGATCCCCCACCCTCCGTCATTCTCCTCCTAATTACAGTTTAAAATTGAAGTACCGTATAAACTCGAGTATAAGCCGACCCGAATATAAGCCGAGGCACCTAATTTTACACCAAAAAATTGGGAAAACTTATTGACTCGAGTATAAGCCTAGGGTGAGAAATGCGCAGCTAATGTAAGTGGAAAAGAGGGTCAACAATGCCCATTTGCAGCCTCACTCTACCCATTTGCATGCCTCACTGTGCCCATTTGCAGCCATAGGTCCCCCAAACTTCAAACTCTCTAGTTAAGGGTTCCTAGAGGCCCCCTGGGGTCTCTTAAGCCAAAGGGTCCCGAAATGACATTGCTGCAGATGGACACAGTTGACTGATTTTGGGGCCCCGTATTGCAGGGCCACTTGGTGCTAGGAACTATCACGATAACATATCCAAAGATGGGGATCCTAGCATCAAGTGGCCCTGAGATACGGGGCCCCAGAATCGGTTTGGAAAGTTTTAAGCACCTTCTGCAGCAGAGAATGACATTTTCTGAACCGACTTTGGGTCCCCGTATCTCGGGCCACTTGGTGCTAGGAACCCCATCTTTTGGATATGTTATAGTGCTAGTTCCACTGGGTTTGCAAACTAAATTGGGGTTCCTAGCACCAAGTGGCCCCGAGATACGGGGCCCCAAAATCGCTGCTAGTGCTAGTTACACTGGGTTTGCACACATAATTTGGGGTTCCTGGCAACAAGTGGCCCCGAGATATGGGGCCTCAAAGTCGGTTCGGAAAATGTCATTCTCTGCTGCAGAAAAATGCTTGACTAGAGTATAAGCCGAGGGGGGGCATTTTCAGCACAAAAAAAATGTGCTGAAAAACTCGGCTTATACTCGAGTATATACGGTAATGACCTCAGACTCCTCAGTTGAAATTCTGACCCTTTCAGAGCTAGGCCAAGCTTTGGCCCTGTTAGCCCTTGGCACATTCTTTGAAATATATGGAGCCCAGAAACAGAAAAAATGTCGGCCTCTGGCCTATATTTAGCACACTGAATTATTCCCTATAACCAGGCCATACGCATGAACGAGATGTCTAAGGAAATATCTAAGGAAACATAAGCAGCTATAAGGAAAGACTCAGTGGCGGTAGGAATAGGAAAACTGCCTTAATGTGGAACCCATTTTCATGAAACTTTTTGTGAACTTTTGTGGAAGGCACACAATCACAAGATCAAAGGCTATTTGTGATTGGTTACTTTTTGCTATTAATCTTATAACCATTCACCAAGTATTTCTTCATTATATGAGTGTCTGCTAACAGGGTAGTACCTTCTTTGGTCCTGGGCACATCCTAATCCCCTGTCTCGAATATACTTTTTTCTAAGTGAACTTTTGTTTAGGTTTAATACCCTACTAAAATGTCCATCTGATTCCAGGCCCCCATATAATCCCAAACATAATTACTTTCTAGTAAATAAATAAAATAGTTGAATCAATTTTTCCATTTTTTGTGTTAGCATGATGTTTATACAGAAATAGGTGCAACAACCATTCTCTTATATTACACTGTGATTATTACTTTTACCACTAGGTGGGGTTGTTGTGTTTAATGTTATGCTCTTCCTAATGAAGCTACATGGTTATGATGTAGTTTCCTGCCTCTGTGTTTTCCTGTTTCCATCATCACATAGCCAGAAGGGTTCAGCCACATGTTTAGCAAAAAAATACAAGGTAAGTGTCATATCTGCAGCAGCTTTCCAACAGGTTATGGACCCAGCTACAACCAAAGTGCCAAAACACTGCTGCAGATACAGATAAATGTGACAACATTACAGCAACAGAAAAACTCTCTTAAAAAGATAAAAGCACAACCAAGGCACTGGAATGCTTTTAAAAGTTATGGAATACCTAAAACAGACTCAAAACATTAATCTGAGACTATCTGCAAAGGGTGACCCAGAACTCAAAGGATTAGAGTACTTGCAAATCAACATATAGTTACGTGTTCCAAATAGGCAAGAAACAGCCCAATATCCTGGTCCAGCAAAAAACACACCTCATGTCATTATCTTTTACTGAAGCTTAACACAGTACATTTCAGCAGGTTAAGCTTGTCATTTGGTTGTGCCAGCTACTTGAAGATCTCTGTCAACAGTTTATATGAGGACAATAACAGTTGTACAAAGCTTGCGAAGAGTGGAAAGATCAATGCCAGATCTAGGCACATTGATGTCAAACATCATTACCTCCAAGACTTCATGGAACAAAATGTGAATGTGTTTGAGTACTGCAAAAATTACACGATGATAGCAGATGTTATGACAAAACCATGGCTATGGCTAAAGTATGAAGAACTGTGAAATAAGATGGGATTTATATGATAAGTAGTTGTAGAGTGGGGGTGTTAGCATGCTGTTAATACATAAAATAGGTGCAACAACCATTCTCATACATTATACTGTGATTTTTAGTTCTGTCACTAGGTGGTAGTGTTATGTTTAATGTAACGTTCTTCCTAATGAAACTACATGACTAAGCTCTTCTGTCTTTGTGGAGTTGATTTACTAAAACCGGGGAGTGCAAAACCTGGTGCAGCTCTGCATAAAAACCAACCAGTTTCCAGGTATTTTGTCATAGCTTAATGGAAGTCAGATTTTGCACTCTCTAGCTTTAATAAGTCATCTCCCTTGTGTTCCTGTTGTTTCCAATAAAGTAAGAAGGGCTCTAACCTGTGTCCTAGATGGTAAGAGTCATATCTGCAACAGCTTTCCAACAATAGGTCCCACAACTGAGCACGGGTTGTCACCTCTGGGTATTTTTCTAGCTCACAATGATTTATGCAATTTTATATAGAACAAGCATTTTCCAAACATGAAATCATAGGATTTTGGTACTCACTGGGAAGTAGAGAAGAAGTGACCCAAACAAAACGGTTTCCAGAAGGATGAGTCCAGATGCTCTAACACTCTGTAACAAAAATATATCACATCAGATTCTTTCAATGACTACAGTATTATTTGTGACAAGGAAACAAGTAATACTAGTAATAGAATGTTAGTGCTTACAGGGATTTTTAAACAAGAATTGATATGCATAACAAGTTAATGAGAAGAAGACTTTACTAAACATCCCCACCACCATTGCAAGTGGAATGAGTTTAATTTCTTTCCAAAGAACCTCTATAAGTTTCATTTTTGTATAAGGACATACACAGTTTATTCTGTAAGACATGAAGAATGTTTAAAATGCAGTAACCTATGGCAGCAAATCAGATTTGAGATCACTCCAATGGAGTGAAGAGCTGACAGCTTATTGGTTGTTATGAGGTCCTGCACGTTCTACATCTCCTTGAGCTTTGCTCCTGTTTACTGAATAAGCCTGACAATGAGGTTGATTTAATAAAGGCCAATAGGCTGTGCACTTTGCAAGGGGAGTTGCACATTGCCACGGAATTTTCCCCAGAGCATGTAGAATAAGGTGAAGCTCTGCTTGCTAACTTCCATTATCCAATCATCTGTGCCCCATTTGGGGAGAATTACCTTCACTTCCTGTTCCATAGCCAAAACAGGAAGTGGGAGGAAATCTCTCCAAATTAAGGGAATCCCTTAAGGGCCCCGAGGTCACCAGAACTAGTGCCCCCATTGAAAGATTTCCCTTGTGTTACTTTTCTGGGGACAACCCAAAAATGGGGGGGTTCAGCACTCTGTATCGTTGCTCCAGGTGACCAGCCTCTAATGGTCCCCTCACAACTCCTAAAGTCAGGTGCCAGCCCAGTTCGCATGCTGCACAATGGAAGACAAGGAAGATCTGGATGGCTGCACTCCAACAATCCACTTTATTTGGTATGAACATTAAAACCAAAATGACAGATGGAACATGTACAGGGGGGGGGCAAGCAAGTAGATGTGTTTTGCGCTGGAGTCGGCACTTAATCATTACCACAATAATGATACCTAATAAGATGGATTGTTTGAGTGCAGCTGTCATTTTTTTCACTTTCACTTTCAATAATAATGCTAAAAAAAAACGTAAATAAAAGTAGAGAGTGTGATTCTCCCTCGATCCGAAACTTTTTTTTTCAAGAAAAGTTTATTGAAAATCGTGATAACAACAAGTAGTTTTACACAGTCAATGCATACATTGTAGTGTAGGTTACAGAGAAACAACAAACAAATGAAGCACTGCAGGCAGAGTAAAACCGGTCAGTTTCCTAAGCGGTATATCTAAGGCAGGATAGTGGCTCGCGTGAACAAGCCTTAAAACCTAGGACTAATGAACTAACGCCAATGGAGGGGCAGGGGCCACATTGGCGAGTGACATAGATAAACAACAGTAAAACCTAACCATAATACGAACTGTTAGACAAATAAAAGAAACCTCAGAGGAATAAAGGAGGGTGATTATTATACCCTTACCTTACTATAAAGATGAGGGCGTAACAGTTCCGGGAATGCGGTCTCGGACCACAAGCATTTCTAGATTTATGCCATTAGAAAGGCACGGGTAAGCCGGGAGTGAGGCACGTCAAGGCGTTATGGGGGTCAGCGGGGATGGGAGGCGGGATGGAAAGGGTGTGGACCTATGTTGTAGGGAGATAACCCTGGGCAGCCAGCACCAAAGGTCAAGAGGTGTCATGTACCGGGAGAGGGGGATGGGTAAAAGCAAATCTATCTGGACAGATATGTATTATAGGGCCTGACTTAGGGAGTCTGGGGATCTAGGAGGACAAGGAGACAAGAATCGTCTGTATTCATCTGTGGTGGTAAAGTGGTGCCAACAGGACCATACTGTTCTGAATTTAGAGGGTGAGTCCCTAGATTGGTGAATCAAATTCTCCAGCTCCTCGATTCTTGAAATGCGTCTAAGCCAATCCTTGATTGCCGGTGGGTTAGGCGATTTCCAAAGAACGGGTATGCACATTTTTGCTGCGTTCAGTAAATGTAACACGAGGGAACGGTGATAATGTCTGAAAGGGATGGAGGAGTGATGTAGGAGCATTTGTGCAGGTGTAAAGTCTATCTGGTATGTGGTGATTTGTGAGGTGAGACGGTGTACTTCACGCCAGAATGGTTGGAGTAGAGGACAGGACCACCATATATGTAAGAGAGAGCCATCTCTGTCAGAGCATCTCCAGCAGTCAGGAGGTATAGTCGGGGAAAGTTTATGAAGTCTGGATGGGGTCCTGTACCACCTGGAGAATACTTTGAATCCGTTTTCTTGCGCTGTGACGTTTATGGACCCTTTATGAATGTGTGTGAAAACACGTTCCCAATCCTCTTCCGAAAGATCTAGAGATAGATCTCGCTCCCACTGCCGCGTAGCGACATTGGCCTTTGAGTTGACGTCAGCAAAAAGCAGTGTGTAAATTTCAGAGATCAAGTGTCGTTGTGGTTCCTGTCTGGTACATAGTGTCTCAAAGGGTGTAAGTTGTCTGCAAAAGTCAGGGCGTTTGGCCGGGTCGTTAAGAAAGTGACGGATCTGGAGGTAGGTCCAGAACGGGCAAGATTGATCCTCGATCCGAAACGTAATTTTTTTTTAGCCTTTAGTTATGCATTAAGGTGATTGTAAAGTCAGAAGGTTTTTATCTTAATGCATTCTATGCATTAAGATAAAAAAAACCTTTTGTGTGTAGCAGCCCCCCCCCCCCCCCCAATACTTACCTGAGCCCCATCTCTATTCAGCGATGTCCACAAGTGCCTCGGCTGTCCGGGATTCCCCTCCTGATTGGCAAAGACACAGCAGTGGCGCCATTGGCTCCCACTGCTGTCAATCAAAGTCAGTTAGCCAATCAGGAGATAGAGGGGCGTGGCCAAACCAGGGCTTCATGTCTGAGTGGACACAGGGTGCTGTGACTCGGCTCGGGTGCACCTATAGCAAGCTGCTTGCTGTGGGGGGCACTCAACAGGATGGAGGGGCCAGGAGAACCAAAGAGGGACCTGACAAGAGGAGGATCTGGGCTGCTCTGTGCAACACCATTACACAGAGCAGGTAAGTATAACATGTTTGTTATTTTTAGAGGAAAAACAACGAGACTTTACAATCACTTTAATGTATGTTTCATGTTTTTGTTGGTTTCATTTCCTCAAGCATGTATGACATCTTGTTAACTATCATGCAATACTTTTTAATTCAATGACAAATGGCAAAAGCAAAGCATATCCCAACCCCTTTAAGGCAGACACACAGAAATTACATGTCTGATTGTAGTGAATTTTTTTTTTGACCTACAGCAAAAATACAGATTTCCATCAGATAAGCAGTCCGCAGTCAGTGATCATTATCAATCTTATTAATCGAATGCTATTTTAAGCCCTCTCTGTCTAAATACCCTGGAGTCATACAAATTAAATAATGTTTACAAATTTATTTCCATCCTGCACAACATATTTCACAAATAATACATTACCCTCAGGTATGGTTCCTTCTGCTATCCGTTTCCTTTGAAAAATGAGTTTCTGAGCATTAAAAGTGAGCTTTTTGTTTTATACACAGCCATAGTTACATATGGTAAGGTGTCGGCACACAGAGTCACATACTTGGTAGGGCTACTTGGAGGCCATGAAGCCCATGGAGCTCTAAACTTGCAAAGTGTGCCTTACTATCAGTCCATCAGTAAGGGCTCATGCACACTGGAGCACAAAGGAGCTTAAAGAAGTGGCTCCTACAGGCTTTTGAGCTCTCATTTTTTCTGCCTAGAAACTCCCCTCCATGTTAGCCAATGTATCTATTCATACTTTGGCTTTTTCAGGCATCTGACCCTACAGGCAGAAAAAAAGCCCCCACCAAACCCACGTTTTTGAGAAGAGCTCAAAAGAGCTAAAAAAAAAAGCTCAAAGAAGCGCAGAAAAGTTTGTTCCAGCATTTTGTTTTGTTTATACAGTGGTTACGAAAATAGTATCTAGGAGGGTTTGTGAAAAAAAAATGCTTATGCTCAAAAAAGCTTAAAGGCGCTCAAAAGTGCTTAACAGAGCTTGAAGAAGCTTAATAAAACCGTGCACAAGAGCAGAAAAGAGCACAAGCAACTTCAAGCTGAAATAAAAGTTCAAATGCCTGTAAAAGCAGCTTTTTTTTTTAGCTGCAGTGTGCATGAGCCAAAAGGGTTCATGCACACTGTAGCTCAAAAAAAAAGCTGCTTTGAGCTTTTATTTCCGCTTGAAGAAAAAGGCTTCTTTGTGCTCTCGTGCATGTTTTTATTGAGCTTCTTCAAGCTCCTTTGAGCTTTTTTGAGCATAAGTGTTTTTTTTACAAATCCTCCTAGATACTATTTTCTTAACCACTGTATAAACAAAACAAAACGCTAGAACAAAAGTTTTTGTGCGTTTTCAAGCTTCTTTTAGCTCTTTTAAGCTCTTTGGGGCACTAGCTCCTCTCAAAAACAAAAGTTTGGAGGTTTTTTTTTCTGCCTGTAGGAGCATATGCCTGAAAAAGCCAAAATGTGCATGGACACATTGGCTAACATGGAGGGGAGGAGTTTCTAAGTAGAAAAAAATTAGAGCTCACAAGCCTGTAGGAGCCGCTTCTTTGAGCTCCTTTGAGATGCAGTGTGCATGATAGGGTTGCCAACTGCCTGGGATTCACCTGGACAGTCCGGGTTTTGAATCATGTGTCCAAGTTTCAGGCAGACTGAAACCCGGACACATCATTCAGACCAGGCTGTGGCTCCTCAAGTAACCAAGATAGTCACACACAAATATGTTGCTGTCCGGGAGCTGGGGGCGGCTGTCCTGGGGGGGCAGGTTCTGCATCACTGGGGGGCAGGGCGATGATGTCAGCAAGAGCAATTTGACCACACCCACTGTCCGCTGTAGCGTGTTATACGTACCGCATTATTACTCTCCTTGGGGCACCCAAAGGTGTCCCAGGCCACTAAAGTTTTTGGGTTTGGCTTGAAGAAAAGGTGGCAACCCTAGTGCATGAGCCCTTAGATGGACAATTTCACTGACCAACATTTAAAGGATTTTGGATTGGTTTTTGTTTGATTCAATCTACACCCCATTCTCTGGCTCAACACCAGCTAGTTTATTCTGTTTTAGCAATAACAGTTCACAAAGTACATATTGTATTGTACCGGTGGTCTGATCTCTAGCATCACCCTGTGAATTTCTGTTCACAATCGCAGATCTGTAAGTGACACGGTATTTCTAACCCCCAAGGAAGCAGAAATCAGGGATCCATTGATCTCACCAATGAATTTTTCGTTGTGTGTTGCCATGGAGACTAACTGCAGATTCTTGCAGTGAGCCAGCACTCTTCAAGCCTGCGCCATTACTTCAACAGAGGTTATTTCATTAATAACAATTTTTTCTGTCATTGTTTTACTGTACAACGCGTATTACCAAGCATGAAGGAAAAGATATGGAAATGACTTTCCCTTAGATCAGGCATGACCAAAGTCCGCCTCGCGGGCCAATTGCGGCCCGCGTTCCAGTTTATTATGGCCCCCTGGTGATTTGGAGATATATATATATATATATATATATATATATATCGTATTTATCTGTGCTGCCTCGGAGGTGACTCGGATAGGACAAGGAGGGGGCAGGACGAGCGCCGTCAGATTACATACAGGCGAATCTCCTGTATACTCGGCGGCGGCTGTAATAGGAAGTCCTGTCTCCTGTGCTGCCATTGGACGACTGTTCTGTCTATCATTGGAGGTGGGACTTTGTATTAAAGAGGCCACAGAGTAAACAGGAGATTCTCCTGTATGTAATCTGTCAGCGCTTGTCCCGCCCCCCTCCCTGTCCCCTCCGAGGCTGCATATAGGCATCGATCAGGCTGCACTGATGGCAATGGTAAGGCTGCATTCATGGCACATGCGAGGCGGCATTCATGGCACACGTGAGACTACATTTATGGCACATGTGAGCAGTGGCGTCACTAGGGGGTGGCTATTGAGGCTGGTGCCCCGAATCTGGGGCCCATAGCCCTGAGTCCAGGGCAGGCCCTACAGTGAGAGTGTCGCCGCCTGCTTGATACATCGCTGTCCCACACAGCCGCAGCACTCTCACTGAGTCTGCACTCCGTGCTTTGCCGACACTGACAGCCAGGAGATCAGTGTGTGTGAGAGCGAGTCTCCTCCCTTGCTCCATATCATAGAGTCGGGAGGAACTTTCTCACACGATCTCCTGAGCAGGTGAGTGCAGACCATGAGGGAGGGGAGGGAGGAAACTGTACTACCCAGCCTCTCTGTATATACATCAGCCTCTCTGTATACCCAGCCTCTCTGTATACCCAGCCTCTCTGTATACACTAGTCTCTCTGTATGCCCAGCCTCTCCATATATACTAGCCTCTCTGTATACACTAGTCTCTCTGTATGCCCAGCCTCTCCGTATATACTAGCCTCTCTGTATACACTAGCCTGTCTTCTATATACCCTAGCCTCTCTGTAACAATCTGCATCTGGTGGCAGGTGACGTGGCAGGCTTTCTGGGGACCCTGATGTAATGAGGGGGGCTTTGGAGACCCTGATGTAATGATACTATATAATGATATATATATATATATATATATATATATATGTATACATACATATACACACACACGTATTGTATATACAGGTGTATGCACACTCAAGCGTATGACTCTTATTTTGCTGCTATGGGCTCTAGCCCCAGATCTTTTGTAGACCTAGTGACGCCCCTTCATGTGAGGCTGCTTTCATGGCATGTAAAATCTTGCTTTCTTTTTCAAACAAAAAACATGTTATACTTACCTGCTCTGTGTAGAGGATTTGCACAGAGCAGCCCAGATTCTCCTCTACTCAGGTCCCTCTTCTATGCACCTGGCCCCTCCCTCCTGTTGAATGCCCCCACAGCAATCAGCTTGCTATGGGGGCACCCGAGCCGAGCTGTAGCTCTGTGTGTCCATTCAAAACACGGAGCTGCTGTTCAGCCCTGCCCTCTCTCTCCTGATTGGCTAACTGACTTTGATTGACAGCCAAGGGAGCCAATGGCGCCACTGCTGTGTCTCAGCCAATCTGGAGAGTCTCGGACAGCCAAAGGATTTGTGGATAATGCTGGAGAGAGATGGGGCTCAGGTAAGTATTAGGAGGGCTGCTGCACACAAAAGTATTTTTTATATTAATGCATAGAATGCATTAGGATAAAAAAATGTTCTGCCTTTACAACTCCTTTAATTCATTTTTAATATTTAAAGCAAACTCATCCATCCATGTCTCCATGCTTTATTTTGCTGAGAAATCACTTTGAAAAACACTCTAGCATTTCTGGCCGAGGCCATCTTCAGTAAGTGCATGATTCATTTAGCATTTACATAAAGTTACATATTAGTTGAGGTTGAAAAAGGACACAAGTTCATACAGTCCAACCTATTTGTGTGATTTTATGTCAGTATTACATTGTATATCCCTGTATGTTGCGGTTGTTCAGGTGCTTATCTAATAGTTTTTTGAAATTATCTATGCTCCCTGCTGAAACCACCGCCTGTGGAAGAGAATTCCACATCCCTACCGCTCTTACAGTAAAGAACCCTCTACGCAGTTTAAGGTTAAACCTCTTTTCTTCTAAATTTAGTGAATGGCCGCGTGTCTTAATATAATATTCCCTTTCGCGGAAAAGCTTTATCCCTATTGTGGGGTCACCAGTACGGTATTTGTACATTGAAATCATATCCCCTCTCAAGTGTCTCTTCTCCAGAGAGAATAAGTTCAGTGCTTGTTAGACATGTGTGATTAGTTTCGTACTAATCAAAAATTTGTATCGAATTTCCGGAAATTCGTACGAATCCGAAAAACAATTTTTTTGTGCATACGAATTCCGTACGAAATACAAAATTTTGTTTACGAATTTCAGATCCAAATTCATAACGAAAAGTTAACGAACCTAAAAGTTAAAACCCCAGGAAATTAGCACAGGGATTGTGGGAACCCTATGGGTATTTCTATGCTTACGAATTTTATATGAAATACGAAATTTAACATAATTGTGACTGGTGTTTTGTTCACCAATCAGAGGAAGTCAGCACAGCACAGGGATGATGGGAACCCCTCATAATGATAAATTCATCATAACGAACTTTCGTTATTTTAACGAAAAGTTTACAAATCTAACGAAAATTCGTATTTCGTACGAATCCGAATTGAATTTCGTACACGAATTACGAAATATGAATTTCTTTTTGAACGAAGCAAAACAAATTTTTTTACGGCGCCCATGTCTAGTGCTTGTAACCTTTCCTCATAACTAATGTCCTCCAGTCCCTTTATTCATTTTGTTGCCCTTCTCTGCACTCTCTCCAGTTCCAGGACATCCTTCCTGAGGACTGGTGCATTTACTTCCTAGAATCCATCTATCCGTAGCTCAGGCATGCAGGCAGGAGGTTGTGCGTAGCTGAGAAAACACCACCTCCCCTCCTAAAGACTCCTGGGATATATGATATCATTTGCCTAGGCCTGGAAATCAGGAAGTAACGGAAGAAATGTAAAAATAATTAAATTAAATAAGATATATGAACCATGTGTATTGCGCTGTATAATACCCCTTCAATAATTAAATGTATTCTGGTGTGAAAATCAACTGATCAAACAAGTCCACATAAAAGTAATTCCAGATATGTGCATCCACTTACCCATTTCATTAAGTCCCCTTTCACACTTATACGACTTGTCTCACGATTTGGGACTGCAAAGTAGCATGACAAGTCGTTCCCCATGATTTCCAATGACAGCCATTCATATAGTACATTTTTGTCCCAATATAGTGTGTTATATTTATAAATTTGTGATATACTCCCTTCCTCCTTTTTCTGCAGCTACTGGCTACCACGGTCCTGGTTTGCATCCACATGCCCCCTCGGTGGTCTATCAGCTCCAACAAGCAGACAGTGCTGTCTGTCTATATGCACTGTGAATTTTTTGTGTGTCTTCACTTTTGAAGCATTACCACATAATCCGTTCAGGTATTGATCGATAAATTATATAGGATCATATCCAGCGCTCCATATGTGCATGTAAGCCTATGATATATGCATATTTCTGTTTTTGAACAAGCTGTTTTATGCTTTATTGTTGTTTTTTGTTTTCTTTGTTTTTGTTTTCTTTGTTTTTCTCTTGTTAGTTTTTATTATTTTTTATTTTCATATTGTTATATCCTGGTATGTTTTCTTTACTGGAAATATATATACATGAACTTCTGTCTTTGTATTTTAGATTGCCTTTTCAAAAGACATAAATGTGCATATTGAATCAACCCTGAAGAAGGAGTATAAGACTCCGTAACGCGTAGGCATTTCAAATGCACATAAATGATCTGATTGTTGTATAAATGGATTTTTGAACGTACACACTTACTCGGTAGTCGGTAGGATTGCACTTTCGAAAAGACAAAATGCATATATATTGTGTGTAATGCATGTTTGCATAAAGGGATTATTGCAATGTTTCCTCTTTTTATACTTACTTCTTTTTTGATACATTGTCTAAATAAAGATACTCAACATACCTTTACAAATCTTGTTGTAAGTCTCACAGTTCATGCCTATAAAGTCCCGCCCACTTGAGGGGAAAATTTACATATATCTATTGATGGGATGTTGGCTAGATACAGCAGATCAAAACAGACCTCAAACCCTTTGATTTTTTATTCATATTAGTACGACTTCAAGTCGTTCCGACTTAAAAGTAGTCCCTGCACTACTTTGGTTGGATATTGATGCCACTTATACAGGCATTCCTTGAAATTGCGGCAAAAATCGCGGCAAAATCGCTGTAAAATTGCGCGACTTTGAAGTCGCACAAGTGTGAAAGGGGCCTTAAAGTGAAAGGATATCCCAGAAAATTTTGGGTTGTCCCCAGGAAAGTAATAGAAGGGAAATATTCCAATAGGGACACTAGTTCTGGTGAGCTGGGGGGCCCCAAGGGATTCCCCTAATTAGCAGGGATTTCCGCTCACTTTCTGTTTTGGCAGAACAAGAAGTGAAGGCAAATCTCCCCAATGGGACAAAGATGGCAAAAATAAACCTTACTGGGGTTACCATTTACCCTCCCGTACTATTTTCAAAATTAAAAAAAAAAAATGTATTGACTATAGTTCTACTTTAAATATCATTTTAAGTTTCTGGTGCTCAGATACAGTTTAATTCAGCTTTAAAGACTTTTGAGTTTTTAAAGTTAGTAACTTTTATCATAAAAATTCTATTCACTGAAAAACTATTATAACTTCCTATTAACTATGCCCGACCACAATAATAGAAAAAACTGATATTCCAAAGCAACAGCCTCTACATTTATAAATTATTGGAAAAAAAAGGAAAGAAAAAAAAAAAGGTTAGAACAGGCACACAACCTTACAAGGTAGGAAATGATGTATGCACAGCTCATCAAATTTAGACAAGAATTACAGCATTGGGGTTGGTGTGCGTAATTATTCACCCTGGGATAATGTTAAAAGATGCAAGCCATTCTTCTTAATTGCTTTCTGTTAATTCTGTGCATTCACACTGCTGTGGCCCAGTGACATATTCCATGGAACAGAAGGTCAGAAAATCCTATTTTAATATAATCAGCTCACTGCTTTACACCAGATGAGTAACAGCTATGTATTAAACAAGGTCTAAATAACTCACCATTGTGTTCAGTAGAGGGAAAGGGACTGCAGTGGGATAAGGTGACTTGCAAATGTGTTTAAAATCAAGATCATGATTTTCTACCAACTATTGTTGCACTAATTGTGCCATTTATGAAACAGAGTGGTGTGTAAGACAGTATGATCTACTAATGATAAAGGTCATTGTAAACCTCTGAAATTACAAAATGAACAAAGCATATCCTTCTATAGTGTGTACCTGGCTCAATCCAAAGCACCTAGAGTGGTTCCTACAGTATTTGATTTCTCCTCCCTCTGCTATCTGTATAAATTACTTCTGACTGCTTGTGCCGACACCACAGAATCGCCCCGGCCCCCTTTCCAGCACACAGAAAGTGATTGATAGCCTCAGCTGTGGATGTTTCCCTATGAGACTGTGTTTTCAGGAGGTTTCCATTCCCTCCACTCAGGTCTCCGATTACACTCAGCTCCCTCCCCTATGCTGTGCGGTTTGTGATGTCAGATCCCCTGCTTTATGGAATTTGTAAATGCTGTGTAAAATGTGTGCTTTGGGAGGCTGTAGAGACGAGACATACAGGTACAACCTATGTAGGATTTATAAGGGTTTACAACCTTTTAAAGTTATTGTAAAAGTAAAAAAAAATAAAAAATAACAAACATATCATACTTATCTCCACTGTGCAGCTCGTTTTGCACAGAGTGGCCCCTAACCTGCTCTTCTGGGGTCCCCCGGCGGCTCTCCCCACAGCTGAAAACCCCCTTGAAGAAGCACTACCCCAAGGGGGTTACCTTGCGGGGATGCTCCTGAGTCCAGCATTCGGCGTCCATAGAGGCCAAATGCAGGATTTGGCCCCACCCCCGGGGCTCGTGTCATTGGACTTTATTGACAGCAGTGGTAGCAAATGGCTGTGCTGCTATCAATCTATCCAATCAAGAGCCAAGAACCCTGGGCAAGATAGACAGCGCATCTCTGTGAGTCCAGTTTGAGGGTTCGGGTAAGTAAAACGGGGGGCTGGGGGGCCGGTCACTGACAGGTGTTTTTTCACCTTAATGCATAGGATGCATTAAGGTGAAAAAAAAAAAACGAAGGTTTACAACCCCTTTAATTTATTATAAACGCAGTTTGAGTTTGTATTGAAAGACATATAGGTCTGTTGATAACTGTGGTTGAATATTTATATCAAATGTAAAATAGCTTTTCTTAAAGCCAATCTTTGGCCAGGAGCTCACCCCACTAAATTTTAGTTCTCTCCACGCCCTTTAACTATTCCCTTAGGATTAAAAAAAATACATGTAAATACCCCAAATAGTTACCTGAATCCATGTTCATGTGGTCCTCTCTGCTCTTCTGGACTGCTGAGTCAAAAGTCTGGATATCTGCTTATCATCTATATGGTCAGGTCCCATTAGCTGTCCATCCGTGGAGTCCTGAGGGCTTCAGCATTGGCGTGATGGTGTCACAATAAGAACTGGTAACAAGACCACTCAGTGGCAGGGCCTGGACTGCAGTGGTAGATTGCCGTACTTGAGTAGAAAAATAGCAGAATGGGGGCATCATATCCCCAAAGATAGGCTTTAAAGTTTTACTGTTTTTAGTAGTATATGACAAGCTGGGAGAGACACTGACCATCTTTAGGAAGATTTTAGTGTGTTTTTAAAAGTGTCAACACCAACTTTTTTATCGAATACTTCACCTACTATTCCATTAAAGTGTATATCTTGCCAATTGGTTGCCATTTTATTTTTATTTTATAGTATAGGTAATGGAGAACAGTTTTTATCAGTTTCTATATGTCACATATACTGTATGATATAATGTTTGAACAGTTAACTGGAAGACACTGGGCAAGCTGGTATGTCCCATTGCAACTGCAGGTACTGATATCTAGATACTAGAACCATGTGGATGTAATACATATATGTGGGATTTACAATGAAGCTGGATTATTATGCCTAGTACTAAAGAATTTTGATCACTTTGCTTTTTGGACAGACTATGGAACAAAATATGGACCCCCAGAGAGAGTGAGGGACAGAAAGACTCCTCTCCACAAGGACCCCTGCATTAAGACAATGGCACTAGGCTTCTAGGTTGAGAAGGAGAAGCCTCAGGGGAGATCTGGTGGTGACTGAGTGGCCAATCTCTCTCATCCACCATCATCCTGCCAGGACAACGTAACTCTTCTCATCTTCCTTCATCCAGCCCCCAGGAGTGGTCATCAGGAGATAGACTGTATTCAGGTGTACATTCTTCTGGTGTCAGATTGGTAAGCCGCCTCAGGCCACCCAGTGCTGTGCTGAACATTGTTTACTCCTGTTTGGGAATGTAATGCCCTG
This sequence comes from Lithobates sylvaticus, assembly GCA_028564925.1. Taxonomy (NCBI): domain Eukaryota; kingdom Metazoa; phylum Chordata; class Amphibia; order Anura; family Ranidae; genus Lithobates; species Lithobates sylvaticus. The sequence continues at coordinate 472,567,285 of CM053030.1, forward strand.
TACACACGATCAGACTTTCCAACAGAAAATGTGCGAAGGGAGCTTGTTGTCGGAAAATCCGACCGTGTGTAGGCTCCATCGGACTTTTTCCATCGGAATTTCCGACACACAAAATGTCGGAATTTCTGATCGTGTGTACACAATTCCGATGCACAAAGTGCCCGGAATCAAGCAGAGGAGCAGCACTGGCTACTGAACTTAATTTTTCTCGGCTTGTCATACGTGTTGTACGTCACCGCGCTCTTGACGTTCGGAATTTCCGACCAACTTTGTGTGACCGTGTGTATGCAAGACAAGTTTGAGCCAACATCCGTCGGAAAAAATCCCATGGATTTTGTTGTCGGAAAATCCTATTGTGTGTACAGGGCATTAGTGTCTATGGTGGAGCTTTCTTAAATGGGGCCTCTTTACTGTTAATTGTTTGGGACACTTTCCAAAGCTGCCTTTACTTTTTTTCATTGCAAAATTACAAATCCCCCCCTTTGAAGGTTGAGTGCTACACTGTTACACTCTTAAGGCCCCATCAACAGCAGACTTTGTGCAGATTTAACCACCAGCCAGTGGTTAGCTAGGGTCTATTTGACTGTAGTTAGGTCCCAATAGCGAGTGGCATCTCTCCTGCTATATACTAGGGATATTTGTGGAATTGATTGCTATTTGCAGCATTGTTCTCCACTCTCCCAGTATGTTTCAGGCAAGGCCCTTCACTGTCAGTAGGAAGAATGAATACAAACCCTATTCATTCTATTGCATCATTGAACTAAATCAGTCTCACTGACCTTTTGCTTTTACAATTGAAAACATGTTTAACCAATACTTTCCCCAGGGCATAATACTATTTTATTAAAGGCAAATGTTTGCCATTGGTATATTGTTAGATTCAGTTATGGGGCAGGCCATGACTGTAAATGGTAAGTGAGCCCAGCATTTGCCAGCAGCTCTTTTGTGGTAGTGCTACATAAGGTATTTCCAATTCTTAGTAGGAACATTGAGATACAAAACACTTTCATTCCAGTTTTTTTTCTTTTTTTGTGGGATCATCTTTTTACAAAATAAAAGCTGAGTCTGTCCCATCTAACTCTCCTTCAACTTTCATGTTAACAGGCGGCATACACAAGGCCTTAAAGTGAACCTGTGTTTTGCTCCTGTACCGACATGGCAGAGCTTCCACTTTGTGCTACAAGAACTACAAGCTTATGTGCAAGCCGCTCCCAGCACTGTACAGACACAAAACCAAAGCCACATATTTGCTTTTTCTACACATACAAAAAGTGGTAAGTGGGGTACCCCAAGGCTCTGTACTGGGACCAATTCTGTTTAATTGATTTATAAATGATATAGAAGATGGGATAAATAGCTCAATTTCAGTTTTTGCCGATGACACAAAAAAGGAGTAGGGAAAAAACACAGCAGGATGTAGAAACATTACATGAGGACCTCAAATAATTAATGGAGTGGGCAACTAGATGGCAAATGAGGTTTAACATTGAAAAATGTAAAGTAATGCACTTGTGGGCAAAAAATAAAAATGCTGGTTTATAGGGAGAGAAGCTCTGGGGATTCTAGGATGGAGAAGGATCTAGGCATCCTAGTAGATGACAGACTGAGCAATAGCATGCATTGTCAAGCTGCGGCAAGCAAAGCCAGCAGAATATTAGCATAAATTAACGATAGTTCTACCACTTTATAAAACTCTGATTTTCCACCTCTGGAGTATTCTGTCAAGTTCTGGTCACCAATCCTCAGAAAGGATGTGCTGGAAGCGGAGAGATTTCAGAGAAGGGCAACAAAATGAATAGGGGACTGGAGGACCTCAATTACAATTGATTCTTGAAATTGCACACTGCAAGATAAAAAGTGTTCAAACAAGGTTTGTACAATTCTCTGTTTAGGTTCTCTTTGATTGACTTTACTTAAAAGTGATGGATTTAAAAATTAGGTTTGAAACTTCTTAAGGCAATGCTCTGAAGCCATGGAAACTAAGATCACAGTGCTTTTTACCCTGGCTCTGTGAGAGGGAAGCAGGGGTGACACGGTATGGATCGTGGTGATACCCCGTGAGTTCCTCATTTGCGCATTTGCGCAGTGTGAACCAATAGGGGCAGAATGGGGGCTTTGTCTTAGGCAAACTGGATTCATAAAACATGGCTCAGGTCGTGTTTATCTGTCTCGAAATGTCCAAGATGTTTTTCACAGGTTGTTATAATGTTATTTGTATAGATGTATAGATGTATAAACCACACTATTTAGGTGAGATATAAGTTACCAGCTCTCTTTGATCCATTAGCACATCTGTTAAGGTTAATAACAGGTATCTTGTCATATGGAATATAAGGGGCCTTGCAGACCACGTTTATGTCTGTTTCTTCATATTTCTTTGAAATTAATAAAAATATTGAACAGAAAATGTAAAAAAAATAAAAAAAATTTCATAAATACTGTATATCCCATAGTTTGTAGACGGTATAACTTTTGCATATCAATATACACTTATTGGGATTTTTTTACCAAAAATATGTAGCAGAATACATATTGGCCTAAATTAATGAAGTTATTTGATTTTTTACAATTTTTTATTGGATATGTTTTATAGCAGAATGTAAAAAATATTGTTTTTTTTTTTTTTTCCAAATTGTTGGTCTTTTTTTGTTTATAGCGCAAAAAATAAAAACGGCAGAAGTGATTAAATAGCATGAGAAGCTCTATTTGTGGGAAAAAAAGGACAATGGTTTTATTTGTGTACAGCGTCCCACGGCCGCGCAATTTAAAGTTAAAGTAACGCAGTGCCGTATCGCAAAAAATGGCCTGGTCATGAACGGGGGGGGGGGGGGGGGGGGGACCGCTGAAGAGGTTAAGATACGTAGGGAGTTTTTCACTGTCAGGGCGGTAAGGATGTGGTAAGGATGTGGAACTGGTTGGACTATTGTCTGTATTCAACCTTACCAACTACAGTATATGTAAGCCTGTAGTTCTAAACAGTAGCATGTACAAAGTAGAGACTTCACAAGATTCTGTGGGTCCCGGAAAGCACAGGGGGCACCCATATACTCAAAGTCGCCAAATGTGGCTTTAATATCACTTTAAGAATAGTGAGTAGAGCTAAATTATTTTTTATGCTCCAATGTCCAACTTTTGATCTGAAACTGATGATTTACAATACAGATACAGCCTTGGATAGAGAGCCATTTATCCATCCTGTATACAGCTATTTCAGAATTGCTGGATCTCATCAACACAAGAAATGCGATTTAGGCTTTGGGTAGAAAGGCAGTAGAAAGTGCAACAATACTGGGGATGATTTACCCACTGGATCAAAGCTGATACTGATGACATGTACATATCTTCCAGACAATGTTGTATATCACATCATTTACACTGAAAAATCTTAGCGAGGAAAGAGAAAGTGAGAACAGTGTGTTTCACTTGGATGGAGACAATCTGCTTCTTTCCTAATTCGGGAGATTCTGCTTGGTTTCATTCTCCTGCTATGCTACTCTTAATGATTTTATCTGTTTAAGAAAGCCATTTAAAGTCTATAACATTTACATAATGTATGAAATCTCATATAATGTAGATTGAATTCTTCAACTAAATGAACAAAGTGCAAACTCGACAGATGCCTCCGAGTAATATTAGGGATACATTATAAATTAAACTAGGCCTGTAATCTGAACAAACGCTTAAAATGAAAATAATGCAATGTATTTTCACCGTCAAGAATGAAAAGTGGTATTACTTTTTGTAAGAAACCTTAGGGAGGTCTAAATTAAAGGGATGCACCATTAAACAGGATTCCTAGAAGTTGTTAAAATGTTGTGTTTAGACCGCCCAATAGAAGCTTTCTAAGAGAGAGAATAGATCCGTAGAATAAAAAGTCAAATTCCCAACTTATAGTTTCAAATGAAAATTGTTCTCTAGCAGGTTTAAAAATGTAAAAAAAACAGGCTAAGCTATAATACTTAGATTTATCTATGTTCTCTCCTGCAGTACTACTATTTAGCCACAAGATGCCCTCAGTCTTCTAGATTGAATGACACCCAGTGTCACTTAACCTGGAAGACTAAGGACATACTGTAACTGTAGGGCATTATGGACCTGTCCCCTGGGGGCATCACTGCAATGCCCTTTTTTCACTTTATATTCATATTGAGAGTGCACAAATTTTAAAGTGAAACCACCAAGGCGCTAACATGATGATGTCAGCACTGATCTCTTTTTCTTGTCACAGCCTTAACCACTTGCCCACTGGGCGCATAAAGCGGAGGTTCACACAAAAATTTAACCTCCGCTTTTCGGAACCCTCCCCCCCTCCGGTGTCACATTTGGCACCTTTCAGGAAGGAGGGGGTGCAGATACCTGTCTAAGACAGGTATTTGCACCCACTTGCGGGCATAGACTCCCACGGGAGTCTATGCCTCTTCCCGTCCCGCCGCACTATCTGCTGGGACACACACTGGTCCCAGAGACAGCAGGGACCATTCGAATTGCGCTGCACGACTCGCGCATGTTCAGTAGGGAACCGGGAAGTGAAGCTGCAAAGCTTCATTTTCTGATTCCCTTACCGAAAAAAGCATCCGAGGACCGAGAGACGGTTCGGCCTCGGGTGCCGACATCGCTGGACCCTGTGACAGGGGAGTGTCCTTATTTTAAAAGTCAGCAGCTGCAGTATTTGTAGCTGCTGACTTTTAAAAAAAAAAAATTGCGGGACTCCCGCTTTAACTAATCAGGCCAATTTTCAGCTTTCAGTGCTGTCACATTTTGAATGACAATTACAGTCATGCAACACTGTACCCATATGACATTTTTGTCCTTTATGTCACACAAATCGAGCTTTCGTTTGGTGGTTGTTAATCACCACTGTGTTTTTTATTCTTTGCGCTATAAATGAAAAAAGATTTTGTGAAAAAAATGAATTTTTCTTAAATTCTGTTATAAAATTGAGCAAATTAGTAATTTTTCTGCATAAATTTTGGCCAAATATTGTACTGCTACATATCTTTGGTAAAAAATAACCCAAATGAGTGCATATTATTTGGTCTTTGTGAAAGTAAGACCCCTTTCACACTGCAGCGCCACTAAAACAGCGCTAAAGCGCCGGTCGTTCTTGCCGTGCTTTAGCCAGGACAGTACACATGCCCCCCCACCCCAAATGACCCATTTTTAGAAAGTAGACAGCCCAAGGTATTTAGTAAGAGTGATGGTGAGTTTTTTAAAGTTGCAATTTTTTTCCCACAATTCTTGGGAAAATTAAGATTTTTTTTTCACAAAATTTTTATAATAACAAGTTATTTCTCACACACAGCATATGCATACTACAAATTACACCCTAAAATACATTCTACTACTCCTCCTGAGTATGGCAATACCACGTGTGAGACTTTTACATGGCCTGGCCACATACAGAGGCCCAACATGCAGGGGCCCAACATGTCCATGTTCTAGGGACATAAATTACACATATAATTTCTTGACTACTTCTTACACTTTTGAAGGTCCTGGAGCACCAGGACAATGGAAACCCCCCCCCAAAATGACCCCATTTTGGAAAGTAAACACCCTCCTGAGTATGGCGATACCACATGTGTGAGGCTTTTACACAGCCTGGCCACATAGAGAGGCCCAACATGCAGGGAGCATCGTCACATGTTCTAGGGACATACATTTCAAATCTAATTTGACTACCTATTACACTTTTACGAGGCACTGATGGGCACTGTAGTGACATGGATGTGACACGGATGAGCACTAATGTGGCGCGGATGTGAACTGATGTGCCATGCATAAGCACTGATGTGGCATGGATGTGGCACTGATGTGGCATGGATGTGGCACTGATGTGGCATGGATGGGAACTGATGTGGCATGGATGTGGCACGGATGAGCAATAATGTGGCACGGATGAGAACTGACGTGGCATGAATGTGGCACGAATGAGCACTGATGTGGCATGGATGAGCACTGATGTGGCATGGATGAGCATGAATGTGGATGGATGAGCCAGAGATGCAGCATGAATGGGGATGGATGAGCCAGGGATGGCGCATGAATGAGGATGGATGATCCAGGGATGGAGCATCAATGTGGATGGATGAGCCAGGGATATAGCATGAATGAAGATGGATGAGCCAGGGATGGAGCATAAATGAGGATGGATGAGCCAGGGATGGAGCATCAATGTGGATGGATGAGCCAGGGATTTAGCATGACTGAAGATGGATGAGCCAGGGATGGAGCATGAATGAGCATGAATGTGGATGGATGAGCCATGGATGGAGCATAAATGTGGATGGAAGAGCCAGGGATGGAGCATAAATGAGGATGGATGAGCCAGGGATGGAGCATAGATGTGGATGGATGAACCAGAGATGGAGCATGAATGTGGATGGATGAGCTAGAAATGGAGCATGGATGTGGATGGATGAACCAGGGATGGAGCATGGATGTGGATGGATGAACCAGGGATGGAGCATGGCTGAGCATGAATATGGATGGATGAGCCAGGGATGGAGCATGAATGAGGATGGCTGAGCCAGGAATGGAGTATGGATGTGGATGGATGAGCCAGGGATGGAGCATGGATGTGGATGGATGAGACAGGGAAGGGCACAGGTCAGTGCTGTGGGCACTTCAGATCCAGCCCACAGCGCTGCTGCACCAGCTCCCCTCCTCTCTACGCACGCTGTACCCATCAGTGTGAGAAGGGAGGAGCCGAACCAGACATGCTCCAGTTTGTTTACAAGTGATCACTACGTCATTGGATGGAGTGATCACATGGTAAAGGGCCGCTGTCATTGGCCCTTTACCCCGATCCGTGACACGCTGGGTCTGGGAACACGATTCTGGGATGGCGTTATAGTACGCCCTCCCAGAATTATTTGACCGTGCTGTAGCCGTCTTTTGGTTATGGCCCAGTGGTTAATACAAGTGTTCAGAGACTTCTGGGAGTTTTCGGCTGAAGGCAGAAATTTCTTCACAGTTAAGCTGAAGTTAAACTACAGAACCCATGATCAATCAACAAGGGGCGGGAGCATATAAAAGGAAAAGCCTGGGCAGACACCTAGGCAGAGAGTACAGACTAGCTGGGAAAGTTGAGGAAGAGTTGCATGCATTACTGCCGTATCTCCAATTATCGCAAAAGGACTAGCGAGCGGGTCACTGCCCCACGTATCATTGCTATTAGTTACATTCAGTTCTTCTTACCGGCCAGGCCTGTTAAGAGTGCAAACATTCTTCAGCATTGGTCTTTATTGAAGACAAGTATACTGCTGCCCTTTATTGCTGCAAGCTGCCATTCCTTGTTTGTCATTGTGATTACTGCCGGCAGGTTGTTGATCAGAGTTGACCCTTTGCTCCCTGCCAGGCAGAATCCTTTCCCTGCGGCTGCATCCATGTTTGCTCAGGCCATTTAAAGAGGGAGCTTTTGCCGCCCAAGTTCAAAGTCAACTTTTAAAGTGAACCACACCTACCATTTCACACCTCCTCTTAAAGTGACTTTTGCCAACAACTTCATATCTTAAAAAGAGACCCTCACCAATAGTCTTATCTCTTATAATGACCTGTGCCTACAACCTTGCCACTTAAAGGGAACTATCCTGTTCATTCCACATTTTAAAGGAACAGCACTTTGTACTGCGCGCTAACTTAAGGACCCCAACTAAGCCGGGAGAAGAACCAACCGTCAGACTGTTTATAACCAGGGTCTATTCTTTTAGAAGTACTGGTGTGCAGGAGTTCAGAATTTTTCAAAACGTAAACCTAGACTCTCCTGAGGGTCTGCAAGTGAGCTAGCCAGTTTAATTCCTTGATATCAATACAAGTCTCACTTGGGGAGTGATCTCCCATTCGGAGGGCTATTGTTTATTCCCTCAGTCCTGCAGGATAGGTGACCACACTTCAAAAGGTTTTTAACTATACGGTATTGTCCTTGCGTTGATTCACTTTGCCTACTACTGTTTAACCTCTTTGAAATTTTGAATTGCCTGACCATTTTTTGTCTTGATTGCTACCAATACAACCTGGTTATTTCCTAGTGTGTATTGTTCTTGTGTAACTGCCACGAGACTCCCTGATCAAGATATTTTGGTGCTGTCAGCAGAAGTGGGGCTCCGTTTAGGGCCAAAAGAGCAGAGGACCCAAATCTACCAGTGGCTCCTTCAGGGGTAGCGCTACACTTATTTGAAGTCAGTGACTCAGAGAAGGCTGACATATATTTATAAGGAAGTTCACGTATTTTTCATAGCACGTTTCCTATGTCATAACATTTTTTTTTAATTTTGTCTTCTAAAATGGGGTTTCCAGTCATTAAACTCCAAAATAATTAATAGAACCCGCCTGCTCTGAGCAGGTATATTTGTTATGTGCTAGCTGACAAATTATTCTGGTTGCCTGGATGTACTGGTACCAGTTTATAAAAATGACTGCTCCTTCATATTTAGCAAAGTCTGGCCCTGTGTACAAATTCCGACTGACATGGTTAATAAGCTGGCATTGTGGCAACATATTTTCAGAGATAACAATAGCCACAACATCCCGGCTGAATATCAGAGGGAGAGTATCAGAGAGAGCTGTAGTATTTACCTTTGCTCTGCGGAAATGGTAGACCACTAGCATGCTTATGAAGTTGAGCAGCATGCAGAAGGCTTGGAAGGAGATGACAGCGATCCGCAAATACTTGTCCTCCTGAGCATAGCAGGGTGCATCCCCTGTACAGTACGAACAACCTTCCCTGCAGGGCAGACACTTATATTCCTCTTCAGATATTTCTCCTCGAGAAAAATGGTTATCCACTTTCTGCCCTATAGGAATGAAAACAGCTGTTACAAGTCACATATGCAATGCTAGGCACACATTAAACCTGCATTTAAAATGTAAATGTGTGTTTTGTGTGTGTGTGTATGTATTTATATATATATATATATATATATATATATATATATATATATATATATATGTGTATATATGTATATACACATACAAGAAAATGAGGCAATCCATAGGTCTTTCCAGTGGCAAAACATGCAATATTGGTTTAATCACCACTGATGTTTTAATGGCAATGAATATAAACATTGAATAATAGACCATGTTGCTTCAAAACACACTTCCTTCAAAATCCTCCAGCTACTGTCAGGTGCCCACTAAAGAGCGCATCCCCAATCCATGGACATGCTTTTCAATGGCACCAGACGCCGTGTGAATTTGATCTGTCATGTCTGGGCTAAATGGAAGACAGGATGAATACATCACGTTTGTCCTTTCTCCCCCTTTCTAAGTGGGGTATGAGCCGTTGGGGTAAGCCCCTGCGATTAGGTCACATGGTGCCACAGCAGTCAATTTTTTGAAGGAACAAACATCTAAAAAGTGACACGCTTGCATAAAAGTTGTCCATGTACAAATGGTACCCCATACGGAACAAGGGCAACAACAAGTCCCACACTATCTTACCTCTGCTCTCTGTGTAGTCTGGGCATCCGGGGGACTCCACTTAACTAACTTGCCCTTAAAGCAATATGTATAGCCTGTGGCCCTCTAACAAAACGTATACAGTACATTTTGACCCCATATCTGGCACACTTGCTCGGTTTTCTGTAATGTCCATGTTAAGGGTTAGGCTCAAAAAAGTTTTGAATTCGGAAACTATGATAGGGTTCCTCTCAAATGACCTGGCAAGGTATGAATTTTGGTTGGTGGTGATGTACTGTATGCCATAAACATTACTTTGGCCCACAAGTTATAGAGGTCTTCGGTGAATAACAGCTCAAAAAAGTCAAGGGGCGTTGTTAAGTTTACTGGTTCTACCTAAACCCCAGGTTGGGCTGTGAATGGGGGGATAACAGGTGCTGCTGAATCTGGGGGCAGCCAATTAGGGTTTGCAAGCACCTCTGGAAAGCTACTATGGGTTCTACCTACCTGTGCTCAAATTTTTTGGTGGATGTGGTTGCATTACGCTACTAGTGCTAGCCATCTCACCAGCTTGTACTGCAGTGCTGGTGTCTAAAAGCCAGGATGTACTACACTACTGGTGCTTGCCAGATCACCAAAAAGTAGTGCAGCATTAGTATTTGCGCCCTGCAGCATCTGAGCATAATCGTTTTTTTAGCGTTTCAGCAACCTGGGGTCAGGTACTCCTGATTTTAGCAGGTACCTCTTTACCATCATCCGGGCTAGATGTCAGGGTGCCGCTGCTCTCTACAGGTTCATATTCTGAGCCTGATTCTGACAGTGAGGCCTCCCCTTCACTCTCATCTGTCATGCTCAGAATCTTGTACACCCGAGTCCTTACTAGTGTACCTTTTTTGGACATTTTGGGGGTTTAACTTTTGCAGGTACCTAGTGCAACTATGGGGAAAAGAGCTCCTAGCTAGCAATCAGGGACTGCTTGCACACTAGAAATAAAATGAACTGCTAGTGCTAGCAGAGAACAGGCTTGATCTTGCTAACACTGAAGTTTTGCAGACAATGTATGATAGGTGGCAGTGATCAGAAATATTACACTAACCCTGTACTTGTTGGAGATGGGGGCTAAACACAAGTGCTAGCAGTGATCGGGGCTGATCCTGCTAGCACTGCGTTTTTGGAGACACTTTACCTCTGTGCTGTGGTTTGCCACAGTCATCAGCAGGTTCACAGCCAAAATCATTGGCTGTAAGCCTGCTAACAAACTTGTGCTGTGTCAAAGCACAGCATGTGCAGCAGGGGGGGCGCACGCTTGCGCCTATAAACACGAAAGTTCCCCCGCGATTTACAGGGATGTTGTGGGGGAACAACAGAGCCACTGGCCAGCAGTATAAGTTAAACTGCTGGTTTGCAAGTGGTTAAATTCTAAGTGGAGCCAAAATAAAAAAACAGAAAAATCAGCACATGAGACATAACTTACAGACAGCAGGATGTGTCCCTTGTGCTGATGTCTCTTATATATGCTGAAATGCTCCTCTGTCCATGCCCCCCCCCCCCCACCCCTGTATTCTTCCTGTGCGGCCAGGGGTTGAATAAAACTAAGGGGCTGTCACAGGCTCTTTTGACCCAACTGGTCTATTCATAGTAGCTAGGGATGCACCAATACCATATTTTTACGAGTACGAGTACCGATCCTTTTTTTTAGTACTAGCCGATACCAAATACCAATACCTACCGCAACTGTTTTGTTTTCACTTCAGCTGTCAGCAATGGTACAAAGCATTGGAAAGTTATTTACAAATGAAATAAATAGATTTTTTTTTAATTTTGCGCTTTTTCAATGTGAAATGTGTAATTATATGTTAATATATATGTGTAAAAATATTCACTAACAAAGCAAACAAAAAAAAGTTTTAATTGTTTATCGTTTATCAAATAGACGTGAACAAAAAAGAAAAACAGGGAAATAATTAAATGGAGGAGAATAGGGAGTTAATTAAGGCTGATTAGAGTAAATGAAGGGTTTATAAGGGGTTAAGCAGAGGGACATTTGTTCATCCCTTTGATCTGCAGATGAAGAAACAGAAAGATTTAAAAAGAAACAATGTTTCTTTTTATTTTAGTGTTTCAGCGGCTGAGCAATGTTGTTAATAAACATTGCTGGCTGTGTTATTTTTGACAGCTCCAATTCTCGGACTTCTTTAACACTTCAGATACTAGTATCGGTGCAACCCTAATAGTAGCCATACTAAATCTTCCAAGAATGAAACACGATCTATGAATGGAAGAGGTGCAGCTATCAATCATCCGCCCCATCCTCCATTCATAGATTGCTTTCCATTCCTAGAAGCTGCAGTATGGCTTCTATGAATGGAGGAGCTGGCCAAAAAGGGCGGGCATAGTCAGGCACTCTTGACAGCCCTTAACCCCTGCTACACTGGAAGATTATGTCAGCAGGAGTGGAGGGCTGCATGAACAGAGGAGGATTTCATACCTCCCAACTTTTTGAGATGGGAATGAGGGACACCTATCAGCAAAAGTATGCAGGCATAGGACATAGGACACACCCCTTGTCACGCCCCCTTAAAGGAGAATTGTACAAAAAGAATGAATGGTTATGCTGCTCTTAGGTTTTAACCGCTTGCCGACCAGCCGCCACAGTCATTGTACGTCGGGCGCGTACATGCCGATCTGTGGGCGCGGGGGAGCCAATCAGTGGGCCCGGCGGACTCAATTTCTGCCGGATACCTGCGATGGCTCCACAGAGAGGCAGAACGGGTATCTGCCAGTGTAAACAAAGCAGATCCCCGTTCTGTCAGGGGAGTAGAGTGAGATCGTATGTTCCTAGTGATTAAGAGCAGCGATCTCTCTACTCCCTGTCAGTCCACTCCTCTCACAGTTAGAAAGCTCCTCCCTAGGAAACATTTAACCCTTTGATCGCCCCTGGTGTTAACCCCTTCCCTGCTAGTGTCATTTATACAGTAGTCAGTGCGTTTTGCGTATAAATGTCACTAGTCCCAAAAAAGTGTCAAAAGTGTTTGATCTGTCCGCCGCAATGTCGCAGTCCCGCAAAAAATCACAGATCACCGCCATTACTAGTTAAAATAAATATCCCCTATTTTGTAGATGCTATAACTTTTGTTATCAATATCCGTTAATTGGGATTTTTTTTTTACCAAAAATATGTAGAATACATATTGGCCTAAACTGTGGAAGAAATTTTCTTTTTTTTTTTTTTGGTTTTTTTTGGGATATTTATTATAGCAAAAAGTAAAAAATATATTTTTTTTTTCAAAATTGTTGCTCTTTTTTTGTTTATATCGTAAAAAAATAAAAACCGCAGAGGTCACCAAATACCACCAAAGGAAAGCTCTATTTTTGGGGAAAAAAATTAATTAATTTTGCTTGAGTACAGTGTCGCACGTCCGGGCAATTGTCAGTTAAAGAGACGCAGGGTCGTAGCGCAAAAAAATGCTCTGGTCATTCAGCAGCCAAATCTTCCGGGGCTGAAGTGGTTAAAGCGACGCAGGGCCGTATTGCAAAAAAATGGCCTGGTCATTAAGGGGGCAAATCCTTCTGGAGCTGAAGTGGTTAAAGGTAAATGGTGGAGAAAGACTGGTGAAAAATGACTAGACGCGCTCCTCTGGCCAGCCTGTGTGTATGGCACTTTCATTTGTCATTTTTACCACTTCTACCTTTCAAAGAATGACATCAATTCCGCTGTAAACCCTGATTTCACTTTAACCCAATTCTCTATAATCTTTATAATGTACAACCTTTATTTATGGAAATTACTAGCCACGGGTCCCTTAATAACTACTCCGGGTGTAGTGAAGCAAATAACGCTATTATGTGCAAAAAAAGTGATACGTTTTGAATGCCATTAACAACGTTAACCTTTACTAAATTCCACATAACAATGAAAAGAACAAGCGCCAATCGAGAACCTAATCGTGTAATTACAGGGTACAGCTATATTGTCATTCTAATTTATTTCATGCAGGTTGCATGCAAGTAATTTGTTTTATTGGTGCTGGAGAATTACCGCCGAGCCGTGGCTTGAACGACTTCTCCGGCGCTTTTAGAGTTATTACTTCATTCGTTTTTCAATAAACCTAAATATACCTGTGATTACCGCTCTGCGGATTCAGAATATACCGCGTATTTCTTATTTTGGGTTTGGAACTAGTGTGTGATAGGATCCACGCAGAAGTTATCAATAATCCTTGTCATGTTTGTAATATGTATGAAATGTCACCTTCTATTTGTTGCCGTTTGCAGAGCAAATGTAACATTCTCTAACATCCATTCCTAAGAAAATAGCTATAAGGAGGTCTTAAAAAAGCAAACATTTATAATATCGCAGGTTACCAATTCTTATGCCCCGTACACACGGTTGGATTTTCCGACGGAAAATGTCCTATCGGACCATGTTGTCGGAAATTCCGACCGTGTGTGGGCTCCATCTGACTTTTTCTGTCGGATTATCCGATGGACAAAGTTTTATCTCCTGCTCTCAAATTTTCCGACAACAAAGTCCGATCGGACTTTTTCCGATCGTGTGTAGCGAATTCCGACGGACAAAGTGGCACGCATGCTCAGATCAAATTACAAGCTATTGGCTAATAGCCTCTACGTAGTCCCGTCGTACGCAACGAACGTCACCACGCTCAGAATGATCGGATTTTCCGACAACTTTGTCCGACCGTGTGTATGCAACACCAGTGTCGGACAAAATCCGTCAGAAAAAATCCGTCGGATTTTGTGGTCGGAATTAGATCTGATGACTGCATTCATTTTCTTTTTTAGGCTTTCGCTTCTTCTATTTTCATCTGGTGTAAGTCAGTTGTTTTTTCAAAGAACAGGCTCTCTTGCATATCAGTAAAAGGGATGAGGCACACCATTTAACACTGACAGGTGTGCTTACAATGATCTACTTTTTTTTATTCATGTAAAACCTTTATCCCAAAAGAATGAAAACTGTTGCTGTAACTGCATTAGGAGCTAGAGCTTGGCTTCAATTTGTTAGTTTACAGGGGTCCCCGAGTTACAAACTCGTTAGGGACTGCCCGCCTGTACGGAAGTCGGAAATGTTCGTAAGTCGGCCGCGCATGCGCAGACCGACAAATACGGACATTTCCGATGTTCCGTCTAATGCCCTTCTGCGCATGTGCGGCAAATTACGGACATTTCCGGCATTTTCTGAGGCTCCGTATGGCCGCGCATGCGCAGAATGGCCAGATGACGGCGAAAATCGGCGAAAAATGGCGGAGGGTCCCCGCAGCGCCTCGTTCGTAAGTTGGGTGGTTGGTTGTAGGTCGGGCGTTCGTAAGTCGGGGACCCCCTGTATCTAAATCTGTTAATAAGTCTAATGCCCTGTATACACGGTCGGACATTCCGACGTCAAAATCCATTTTTCCGACGGATTTTGGCCCAAACTTGTCTTGCATACACAAGGTTGTCGGAAAATCCGATCGTTCAGAACGAGGTGACGTATAATGCCGCGTACACACGATCATAATTCTCGTCGGAAAAAGCTCTGATGGTTTTCCCGTCGGAATTCCGACGGAATTTCGCTAAAACTGTCTTGCCTACACACGGTCACACCAAATTCCGACGGTCAATAACACCGCGACATACAACACGTTCAACGGCACTATAAAAGGGAAGTTTAAACAGGAAGTAAAGCCTCCTCCAAAAAAATAAATAAAAACGGAACCTGCAAGGCAAAGGCATAATGAGCTAGTATGCATAGCATACTAGCTCATTATGAATAACTTACCTGAGAACGAAGCCCCCGAAGTGGTCCTCATCCACGACCTTCTCTGCCGCCATCAAGCCCCAAGTGACTTCCGGGTCTCGCCGCTCCAGCGCTGTCATTCGCTGGATCGGCGATGACGTCACTCCCTCGCATGCGGACGAAAGCGGCATATCACCGTGATCTCAGCATGCGCAGTGCGTATGCGCCGTAGACAGCGATGCCTCTTTTTTTCAAAATATCTCCTAAACCATGTAGGTTTAGGAGATATTTATTGGACCTACAGGTAAGCCTTAATCTGGGCTTACCTGTAGGCCAAAGTGGTTTGTAAGGGTTTACAACCACTTTAATGCTTCCGAGCATGCTTCAAATTGTTTCCGAGCATGCGACGGAATTTCGCGTGTCGGAATTGCATACACATGATGTAAAAATCTGATAGAAAGATCAATAATTTGTCTTTAAATAAAATTTTTAATTTTTAAAAATTTAGTTAAAATAAAAATTTATTTAAAGAAATTATACAGTATTGAATATCCCACTTAGTTCAGGTACCGAGATAGTCCGTCAGGTTGGCTAAACCCCCTCTTGTTTCCTTTCTTTTGTAAAAATCTGATAGAAAAATTAAGAACAGGCTCTCAATCTAAAGTCCGTCGGAAATGCCGACAGAAAAAGACCGATTGGCATACACACAGTCGGAAGATATGATGGAAAGCTCCATCAGACTGTTTCCATCGGAAATTCCGGCCGTGTGTACGCGGCATAACACGTACGACGGGACTATACAGGGGCCAGTAGCCAATTTAAACGATCAGATTTTGTTGTCGGAAAATTTTAGATCAAGATCTCAGACTTTGTGTGTCGGAAATTCTGACGGAAAAAGTCTGATGGAGCCCACACACGATCGGAATGTCTGACAACTCAATCCGATCGAACATTTTCCGTCGGAAAGTCCGACCGTGTGTACAGGGCATAACACTCCCGACTGACAAATCTACTGTCTGCTGTGCCCCCTGTTCTCCTTCATCCAGAGTGAAGCCACTCTAACACAGGAGGGGTGTTACTGGCCAGATCACCAGGTGAAAACAGTGGCAAAAAAGAAGACGAATGCAGCCACCACTTCTAATGATTGGTAAGCTGCAAAATATTACATTTTAGGATTAGGGTTTAATACCATGTTATGGTTTAAGTTCACCTATCAGGAAGATGTTCAGAAAGTCCCCCTATGTAATTTTATATCCAATATATAGTACATACCATAGTTCCTCCTCTTGGAAATGGTGATGGTCATCCCAGTACAAATGCAGCTGTTGGCTGCAGGAAAAGTTTTGTAGGAAATACATTTGCACATCCCCATCAACACAGAAAGCAGTGGCGGCCCATCCACAGTGGGTGCATGGGCGCTGCCCCCCCTATCCATGCGTCCGGCCACCTAATCTACATGCGGTGCACCGGGAGCATGGATTTCAATCAGGATTTTTTTTTTTTGAAGCACGTGATTAGAGCACAAGGCTCTAATAGGCTTCAAAAAAGGGTGGGCTCGGGGCGTAGAGCACCGCGCCCTGAGCCCACCCAGCTGTGTGACAATAGCGATTGTAACACTGATTCTCGTCCCAGCCAATCAGGAAGCGGGTCCTGAGAGCTGTCACCCGATTAGCTGAAAAAGGAGATCTGATCGGATTGGCTGCCAGGAGGAGGAGGGAGAAGACGCAGGGGAAGTGAGGAAGCAGCCGCCCGCAGCCCGGAGAGAAGCCGCCGCTGCCCACCTTCCGGAGCGCTGCCTGTGAGATGGGGTAAGTGCGGGGCCCCGAATACTGACTGACCAACCGGGGGGGGGATGCCACCTGTGACCCGGATGGCCGATCGACCGACCCCCCCCCCCCCCCCCCCAAAAAAAAATGAAACCACCAGCCGCCACTGACAGACAGTGTTGACAGGGGAATCCCTTCTGCCGAGTAATTGTCTTCTCTCGATAGGGGGGGGGGGGGGAAGCCATCTCGACCAGGAGAAGACAGTGATTATCGCTAGCGGCTATAGCAGCAGCTATAATCACAAGCGAATCCGGCAGGATGGATGTACCCCAAGATGATCGATCGATCAACTTTGTACAGTCAGCCTGCCCATTAATGGTTGGAATCTCAGTTGGTTCCTGCTGTTCCTTTTGAAATAAAGGTCTAATGCCGCGTACACACGGCCGGAATTTCCGATGGAAACAGTCCGATGGGACGCATGCTCGGAAGCATTAAACTTCCCTTTTATAGTGCAGTCGAACGTGTTGTATGTCGTGGTGTTATTGACCGTCGGAATTTGGTGTGACCGCGTGTAGGCAAGACAGTTTGAGCGAAATTCCTTCGGAATTCTGACGGGAAACCCATCAGTGCTTTTTCCGCCGAGAATTCCGATTGTGTGTACGCGGCATTACATAAATAAATAAATAAAAGCTGACTATGGTAAGCACCCCTGTCAGTGTTAAATGGTTTGTCTCAACCTCCTAAATGCTGCTTTGTCTGGACAGCTGGTTCTAAAGGCTCAAGGTTTTCTACCTCCATGCATTCTATGCATGAAGGTGCAACAACCTCATCTGTGCAGCAGCTCCCCAAATACTTACCTGAGCCCGATCTTTCTCCAGCACTGTGTATGAAAGCCTCGGCTTTGCTGGGTCTCTCCCTCCTCATTGGCTGAGACAGCAATCCCAGCCAGTGAGCCAATGAGAAGAGGGAGGGGGCAGGGCGGAGCTGCGGTTCTGTGTGTGAATGGACATGCAGAGTAGCGGCTTGAGAACACATTTGCTTGGGTGCCCCCATTGCAAGATGCTTGCTCTGGTGACACAGGAGGGAGGGGCCAGGAGAGCCAAGCGGGGGACCGAAGAAGAGGAGGATCTGGGCTGCTCTGTGCAAAACCACTGCACAGAGCAGGTAAGTATAACATGTTTGTTATTGTAAAAGAAAATGAGAGCCTTCACTTTAAGCTGGGTACACATGGATCGAGATTCGGCCAAAGCAGCAATGGGTGTGATTTATAAAAAAATGCAGATTATACCTAATTTCGGAGCACCGCTTGGTGCTCACGTGACTGCCCGGCTCTCTCATTCAGGATGAGAGGAGAAGAGAGCCGGCCGGTCACGTGAATGCCAAGCGTTTTGAAATGAGGTATAATCTGCATTTTTTTGTTAAGGGGGCGCTACGTCCTTAACAACCGATGACAGCTGAAGTGTAAAAAAAGAAATGCCCAGCCAATTAGACCTGTCAAAAAAAAAGCAGCCTGAAAATATTTATCAACAACATTGCTCAGCTGCTAAAACAGAAAGATAGGAAGAAACATTGTTTCATTTTGTACCTTTCTGTTTATTCATCTACAGATCAAAGGGTCAATCTGCAGATTAAATCAGTTAAAAGCAACCTGTCAAGTAAAGAAAAGCTATTGCTTTTTTTATTAAATGTTCCTTTGTTTAACCCCTTATTAACTATTAATTCCATTTAATTCTTTTTTTCCTGCTGATTTTTTTTTTTGTTGTTCATTTCTATTTTATAAACTTTTAATAATTAAAACTTTTTTTTGTTGTTTTTATTTGCTTTTTTTGTTAATATCTTTACACCTTTAATATATATTTACACGTTTCACAGTACAAAATTGAAAAAAATAAATGTATTTCATTTGTAAATAACTTTTCAGTGCTTTGTACCAAAATCATAATTTTAATGTAATTTTAACAGGACAAATTGCAGAATAAAATGTGTCAATTCGTTAGTGATTCTAAATCTGCTAATACATTTAACCCTACCTTCCACCCAGACTTGACAATGCTGCTGTCTGATGTGCCTCCTGTGCTCATTCCTCTATTCCTGGCCAGATCACCAGGTGAAAACAAAGGGGAACAAGCCAAAGAAAAAAAAACTAATGCAGCCAGCACATATAAAATTGGTAAGCTGCAAATTTAAGAATGAAACTTTTTTTTTATTTTTGTTTGCTTTGTTTGTTAATATTTTTACACCTTTATATTTTCACGTTTCACAGTACAAAATGGAAAAAAAAAACAAATAAATGTATTTCATTTGTAAAAAAAAAAATGTCAGTGCTTTGTATCAGAATCATCATTTTCATGTAATTTTAAACAGGAAAAATTGCAGAAAAAAATGTACACTTTTTATGTGCAGTAACACTATTTTAATTTTTGTTACATTTAATTGTCTAAGGATTGTGAAAAAAACATCAATTGTTGTAAAACAATATTTAAGAAGAAAAAGTTGTTTGTCATATATTAGAGCTGCACGATAAATCACCAAGAATCGTTATCGCGATTTTTTCTAGTTGTGATCTTGACAAAAGTGTTTCACGATTCTTGCTATGCAAAGAATTCTCTCTGCTCTTCTGAAGCCACAGCCGTCAAAAGAAGGGAAGAAAAAAAGCGGGCAGTCTGCCAAGAATCACAACATTCTTTAGCAGTGGAATAAAGTTTAAACATTGTAACAATTTGTCAAAGGAATAGACTTTGTGTGTAAATGAGGAAATTTTAACCACTTAAAGCGGAGCTCCACCCTAAAGTGAAACTTCCGCTCATCGGATTCCTCCCCCCCTCCGGTGCCACAATTGGCATCTTTCAGGGGGGAGGGGGGTGCAGATACCTGTATAATCCATGTATCTGCATCCACTTCCGGGAATAGCTAGCCACAGCTAGCCACCGTTGTGTTCTGGGAAACACACAGTTCCCAGAACACAACGGGGACCAGTGAAGACGCGCAGTGCGACTCGCGCATGCGCAGTAGGGAACTGGGCAGTGAAGCCGCAACGCTTCACTTCTTGATACCCTGACCGAGGATGTCGACGAGCAATTGCTCATCATCTGCTGCCGACATTGTGGGCACCCTGGACAGGTAAGTGTCCATTTATTAACCGCTTCCCGACCGCCTCATGTAGATATACGTCTACAGAATGGCACGGGCAGGCAAAAGCACGTACGGGTACGTCCCCTTTAGTTTGCCTGCCCGGGGGGCGCGCGCGCGCCGCCAGCCGCGCGCGCGCCACCCGGTTGGGAGCTCCGTGACCACGGCCGCGGGACCAGCGGACCCGATCGCCGCTGGTATCCCACGATCGGGTTACGGAGTTGAAGAACGGGGAGAGGTCTGTGTAAACAAACCTCTCCCCGCGCTTCCTACACTGCCTGTCATTGATCGGCTGTTCCCTGTCATCGGAAAGCCGATCAATGACGTCAGACGTACAGCCACGCCCCCTACTGTAAAAAAAACACAACACGTCACACTGACTCCTCCCCGCCCCCTAGTGGTTAACCCCTTCACTACAACTGTCATTTACATAGGAATCAGTGCTATTTAAATAGCACTGATTTCTGTATAAATGACAAATGTCCCAAAAATGTGTCAAAAATGTCCGATGTGTCCGCCATAATGTCGCAGTCACAATAAAAATCGCTGATCGCCGCCATTACTAGTAAAAAAAAAAATATTAATAAAAATGCTATAAAACGATCCCCTATTTTGTAAACGCTATAACTTTTGCGCAAACTAATCAATATTTGCTAATTGCGATTTTTTTTACCAAAAATATGTAGAAGAATACGTATCGGCCAAAACTGAGGAAAAAAAATGTTTTTTTATATATTTTTTGGGATAGTTATTATAGCAAAAAGTAAAAAATATTGAATTTTTTTCAAAATTGTCGCTCTATTTTTGTTTATAGCGCAAAAAATAAAAACCGCAGGGGCGATCAAATACCACCAAAAGAAAGCTCTATTTGTGGGAAAAAAAAGGACGCCAATTTTGTTTGGGAGCCACGTCGCACGACCGCGCAATTGTCAGTTAAAGCGACGCAGTGCTGAATCGCAAAAAGGGGCCTGGTCCTTTAGCTGCAAATTGGTCCGGGGCTGAAGTGGTTAAAAGTAGTATTTGCGGTATTTGCAGTATTTGTAGCTGCTGACTTTTAATAATTTTTTTTTTAAGGTGGACCTCCTCTTTAAACACTAAACCTTTTTCTGGCATTTGTTGGTTTCAAGTTAAAACAATTTTTTTTTTTTTGCTAGAAAATTACTTAGAACCCCCAAACATTCTATATAATTTTTTAGTAGAGACCCTAGAGAATAAAACGGTGGTTGTTGCAATATTTTATGTCACACTGTATTTGCACAGCGGTCTTTCACATGGAATTTTTGGGGAAAAAATTACTTTAATGAATTAAAAAAAACAAAAAAAAAACTAACCAGTAAAGTTAGTCCAATTTTTTTAGTATAATGTGAAAGATTTTACATCGCGAGAATCATGAGAGAATCGTCATCTTTTTATTCTAAGCAAAAAAATCTAATTTTGGCCAGAATCGTGCAGCTCTAACATGTATGGATTGCGTTGTTATCTTAAGTAATGACAAAGTTATCACCGAAGTGGTTAACAAGCGGGGCCACCGCGTCCCTAACAACCAATCACTCATTCAGCTGTCAGCAGGGTTCTCCCGCTGACAGCTGAAGTGTAAACAAAACAGTTGCTGGCAGGTATCGGCAATTAGTATTGGCAAATACAAAAAGGAAAAAAAAAAAAGGTACTCGTACTCACTGTAAAAAAAAATAAAAAATTGTACCCTATATATAGCCTTCACCAAAAACACATTTAGGTTTACAAGACAATGCAAAAGGGTAAAAACATAGATATTTCATATGTTATATAAGCTTACTGGTAAATATTTCCCTGACTAGAGTTCTGCTTTAAGTGATTATATAATTATAAAGTTGTAGACCACTGGGAATTTACTGTATAACCCTGACAAGGATAAAAAGGAGCCGTGCATTATTAATGTCACTCTTTTTTTTTTTTTCCTTCTTGCTCAACCAAAAGGCACTTACTTTGAAAGCCATTCACTGAAAAGATGTCAGGATGATAAAATCCAGGCTTGCAAGTGCACTCGTAGGCTCCGAGAACAAATCCATGGCCCTTATGTGGCATACACTGAAATGAAGAAAACAAGCAATGTACTGTCTGTAGACTTACAAGAGGCTTCAAAGAATGGCAGGTCAGCAGATTCTTCACATATATCATTTTCATATTCATTTTGTTAGACTCAGCCTAGCCATGACTGACACAATCGTCCGTCAAGCGTATTAAAATGATTTTATTAGCACAGATGGTCAATGCATACCATAGAATAAAGATGCTACCAAACATACATTTTTACCCAGATTTCTTCTTGATTGTAATTTTAGTAGCAAAGCTTCTCGAAAACCTTGCGCTGATTATAATAGATATGGTACGGTTCTCTTGTAAGACAAGGAATTTAGATATATTTTTATTTTTTTTGTCAGACAGATCCATCTTTCTCCATCAGCTTATCCCCCACAATTATTACCTTTTATATAACGTGCTTGCCCTTCCCTTTAGATTGTAAGCCTTAATGAACAGGGGGGGGCCCTCCTAACCAGGGGCGGACTGACCATTCGGCCACTCGGGCACTTCCCGAGGGCCCCGGGCCACTAGGGGGCCCCATCAGGGTTGCCAGCCTCAGTAAAACCAGGGACAGTGTGTAAAAATCTGTGTTTATTTTTACATCTGTTTCTGAAATGTCCCTTACCAACATTCTTTTGGTCTAAAAATCCAGAGATTATAGCTGCCCCACCACTCCAGTACCTTCTTAGCCAATAGAAACATGTCTGTGTATACTGTGTGATTGTATACTGTGTGTGTGTATACTGTGTGGCCCCATAATCTCTGATTGTCTGGGGGCCCCATAATCTCCTATTGCCCGGGGGCCCCATGAGTTGTCAGTCCACCCCTGCTCCTAACCTTCCTGTCCTGTATTGCATCTTAACTTTACCCACTTAAAAAAAAAAAAAAACGGCAGAACTCACGCTTTAAGTTAGCAGCTGCTGCAGCTGCTGACTTTTAAAATATGGACACTTACACGTTCAGCACGCCTGCGATGTCGGCACCCGAAGCCGATCTGTCGCTCGGCTCTCGGGTGCTGCCGCCACCATCTTCGGTATGGGAATCATCCCGGTTCCCTACTGCACATGCGCAAGTCGCGATGCGCAATAAGGACGGTCCCTGCTGTCTCTGGGATCCGTGTGTTTCCCAGCAGACAGTGGGGGCCCCGCAGGAAGTGGCGTAAATACCCGCGGCTATCTATGCCCGGAAGTGGGTGCAGATACCTGTATTATACAGGTATCTGTACCCCCTCCCCCCTAAAAGGTGCCAATTGTGGCACCGGAGGGGGGGAGGGTTCCGATGAGTGGAAGTTCCACTTTAGGGTGGAACTCCGCTTTAAGCCCCGGACTATTTTGCTGGCCAAAGACCAGAGCACTTTATGCGATTCGGCACTGCGTCGTTTTAGCTGACAATTGCGCGGTTGTGCGACGTGGCTCCCAAACTAAATTGATGTCCTTTTTTCCCCACAAATAGAGATTTCTTTTGGTGGTATTTGATCACCTCTGCGGTTTTTATTTTTTGCGATATAAACAACAACAAAAAACTAAAATTTTGAAAAAAAAAAAGCATGATTTTTTTACTTTTTGCTATAATAAATTTCCCCAAAAATATGTAAAAAAAGTTTTTTTTCCTCCGTTTAGGCCGATACGTATTATTCTACATATTTTTGGTTAAAAAAATAAACGCAATAAGTGTTTAATGATTGGTTTGTGCAAAAGTTATAGCGTCTACAAAATAGGGGATAGTTTTATGGCATTTTTATTGTTAATTTTTTTTTACTAGTAATGGTGGCGATCAGTGATTTTTATCGGTGACATTATGGCAGACACATCGGACACTTTTGGCATGATTCTGGGACCATTCACATTTATACAGCGATCGGTGCAATTAAAAATGCATTGATTACTGTGTAAATGTGACTGGCAGTAAATGGGTTAACCACTAGGTGGAGCTGTAGGGGTTAAGTGTGTCCTCGGGAGTGATTCTAACTGTGGGGGGGGGCGCTGTGTGTGACACGAGACTGATCACGGCTTCCGATCACAGGGAGCTGTGATCAGTGTCATTAGTTAGAACGGGGGACATGCTTATTTACATTAGCATTTCCCCGTTCTTCCTCCCTGTGAGACGATCGCAGGTATCCCCGTGGACATCAAGTCTGTGGAACCCGCAATCACGCTGACGAAGCTCCCGGCAGGCCCGTGCGTGTCCGCAAGCTGCCGCCGCCTCTTAACCGCTTCCCGACCGCCTCCTGCACATATACGTCGGCAGAATGGCACGGCTTACTTACGTCCCCTTTATTTGCCTAGCCGTGGGGCCGGCGGCGCACGCGCGACTCGGTCGGGGGCTCCGTGACCGCGGCCGCGGGACCAGCGGACCCGATCGCCGCTGGTGTCCCGCGATCGGGTCACAGAGCTGAAGAACGGGGAGAGGTCTGTGTAAACAAACCTCTCCCCGCGCTTCCTACACTGCCTGTCACTGATCGGCTGTTCCCTGTCATCGGGAACGCCGATCAGTGACGTCAGAAGTCAGCCACGCCCCCCTAGTGTAAAAAAAAACACAACCCGTCACACTAACTCCTCCCCGCCCCCTAGTGTTTAACTCCTTCACTGGCACTGTCATTTACATAGGAATCAGTGCATTTAAATAGCCCTGATTTCTGTATAAATGACAATGGTCCCAAAAATGTGTCAAAAATGTCCGATGTGTCCGCCATAATGTCACAGTCACAATAAAAATCGCTGATCGCCGCCATTACTAGTAAAAAAAAAAAAAATATTAATAAAAATGCTATAAAACTATCCCCTATTTTGTAAACGCTATAACTTTTGCGCAAACCAATCAATAATCGCTAATTGCGATTTTTTTTTTACCAAAAA
Source organism: Lithobates sylvaticus (assembly GCA_028564925.1). Taxonomy (NCBI): domain Eukaryota; kingdom Metazoa; phylum Chordata; class Amphibia; order Anura; family Ranidae; genus Lithobates; species Lithobates sylvaticus. The sequence continues at coordinate 472,592,232 of CM053030.1, forward strand.
TATGTAGAAGAATACGTATTGGCCTAAACTGAGGAAAAAAATGTTTTTTTTAATATATTTTTTGGGGATATTTATTATAGCAAAAAATAAAAAATATTGCATTTTTTTCAAAATTGTCGCTCTATTTCTGTTTATAGCGCAAAAAATAAAAACCGCAGGGTCGATCAAATACCACCAAAAGAAAGCTATATTGGTGGGGAAAAAAGGACGCCAATTTTGTTTGGGAGCCGCGTCGCACGACCGCGCAATTGTCAGTTAAAGCAACGCAGTGCCGAATCGCAAAATGGGATCTGGTCCTTTGGCTGCAAATTGGTCCGGGGCTGAAGTGGTTAAAGGGCAACGTACGTTAATCTGCCTGTACGTGCCCTTCTGCTGCAGTATATCTGCGTGAGGCAGTCAGGAAGCGGTTAATGTTTCTCTTTATTTTGTAAAGCAATGCACATCCTGTTGGCGCTATCAAAAGTCTGGGTTATACTAATAAGAACCTTTGCAGATTGCAGTATAGTTTGACTACATTGGAGGAGGATAAAATAACGGAATCTTCAGGGCTGTCTGCCTCTGCATTCTTTTTCTTTAGTTCTTTGTTACTGCAGAAATAGAACGGGCACTGTACTATTGTAGGCCTATCAACTCAATTCACCAGTGCTCATCAGAACTGCTAGCAAGAAAAGCGGTCACCACAACAACAAACACTTTAAGTCTTATAAAAGATATAAAAGATTTTTTTTTTTATTCTTAAGAGATATCTAAAACATTTTTCTTTCTGCTGTTGGATAGACTATTTTCATTTTTTTCCTGACTGTTTCTCACTGAAAAACACAACAGGAAGTGGGAGTAGTTTGTATATTATATATATATATATATATATATATATATATATATACACACACACACACGTACAGCGCTTCTCTCCCTGAGGTGAGCCAGCCATCAATTGAGCCAATTAATCTAGACATGTGCAGTTCATTTTTTTCCGAATCAAAATTTGGACTAATTTTTCATTATTCGGAAAGTCAGATGTATCCGAATTACCAAATTACAATAGTAACGAATTTAAACGAATCCAAATGAATGAACCGAAATACTGACGAAATTCGATTCAAATTTTAATTTGAAAACAAATTTAAATCAAATTTGAAAACAAATTTGAAACTAAATTGAAATCGAAAAAATTAGAAATCGATTTTTCTAAAAAAGAATACAAAAAAATAGATTATAAAATAATAAAGCAATAGAATAAAAATGAAAGACTAGTAAAGAATAGAATAGAATAGAATAGAATAAAAAAAATAGAATATGACTGTCTTCAAAATTTAAATTTGAATATAATAGATTAGAATAGAATTCAAAACAAAGGAATCCAAAATAATAGAATAGAAAAGTGAAAAAAAGAATAGAAAAGAAAAATAATAGAAAAAAATATAAAGAATATAACCACCTTCAGAAATTCAAATAGAATACATTTGAAAAGAAAAGATTAGAATAGAAAATAATACAAAAGAATAGAATAAAAAATAAGAGACTAGAATAGAAAATAATTGAAAAACAATTCATATAGAATAGAATAAAATATAAAGAATATGACCGTTCTAGTCAATTTCAATTTTATTTTATTCTATTCTATTAATTTTCTATTCTATTCTTTTCTATTTTCTATTCTATTCTTTTCTATTCTATTTGAATCTTTTCTATTCGGAATTCGAATTTCGGAACATGGTTATATATTCTTTCTATTTTATTCTATTATGTTCTATTGTTTTTCTATTCTATTGTTTTCTATTCTATTCTGATCTTTTCTGTTCAAATTCATTCTATTCGAAACTCTAATTTCTTAAGATGGTAATATTATAACTTTCTTCCGAAATTCTAATTTGGAATAGAATGAATTTGAATAGAAAAGATTAGAATAGAATAGAAAAGTAATAGAATAGAATAGAAAATAATACAAAATAATGGAACAGAAAAGAATACAAAAGAAAAGCAATAGAATAAAGTAGAAAGAATAGAACAGTTATGCCCCATCAACATCTGTCACAGTGTACTACCAGTGCCCCAGCAAAATCTGCCACAGTGTGCCATTGTCCCATCAACATCTGTCACAGGGTACCACAGTGTGCCATGCATGTCTGTCACAGTGTACCAGTGCCCCATCAACATCTATCATAGTGTACCATTGTCCCATCGACATCTGTCACAGAGTACCAGTGCCCTATCAACATCTGCCACAGTGTACCAGTACCCCTATTAAGATCTGTCACCATGCACCAGTGCCCCACCAACATCTTTCACAGTGTACTATTGTCCTATCAATATCTGCCACAGGGTACCACCAGCGCCCCATGCACATCTGTCACCGTGCACCAGTGCCCCATCAACATCTTTCGCAGTGTACAAGTGCACCATCAACATTTTTCACAGTGTACCACCAGTGCCACATTAACATCTGCCACAGTGTAACATTGTCCCATGTACATCTGTCACGGTGCAGAATTGAATCCAAAACAATGGAATCCAAAATAATAGAAAATAAGAATAGAAAAACAATAGAATAGAATAGAATAGAAAGAATATAACCTAACCATCTTCAGAAATTTTTATTTCGAATCAAATGAATTTGAATAGAAAATATTAGAAAAGAATAGAAAAGAAAAGAATAGAAAATAATAGACAAGAATAAAATAGAAAATAAAAGAATAGACTAGAGAAGCAAAAGAATAGAATACAATAGAAAGAATATGACCGTCTTCCGGAATCTGAATTTCAAATAGAATAAATTTGAATTTGAATAGAATAGATTAGGATAGAATCCAAAACAATGGAATCCAAAATAATAGAATAGAATAAATTATATAAAGACTATAACCGTCTTCAGAAATTCACATTTTGAATAGAATCAATTTGAATAAAAGATAAGAATATAAAATAATAGAAAAGAATAGAATACAACATAAGAGAATAGAATAGAAAAACAATTACTATAGAATAACATAAAATAGAAAAAATATAACCATTATATTCTTTCTATTTTATTTTATTCCATTGATTTTCTATGCTATTCTTTTCCATTCTATTCTCGTATTTTCTATTCCATTTTTTTCTATTATTTTCTATTCTATTCTTTTCTATTTGAAATTGAATTCATTCTATTCGAAATTCGAATTTTGGAAGATGGTTATATATTCTTTCTAAATGTATTCTATTGTTTTTCTATTCTTTTCTATTCTATTATGTTCTATTATCTTCTATTCTATTCTAATCTTTTGCTATTCAAATTCAAATTCATTCTATTCTAAATTCGAATTTCAGAAGATGGTTATATATTATTTTCGATTTTATTCCAATTTTAAAAAAAAATTTCCAATTGTTAGACAGTCACTATTAATAGCCTAATGCAACAGCTTCATTTAAATGGAAAAATCGAATTAGAGGGAGTTTTCAAATTCAAATTTCAAATTCTTTTTCACATTTTTTTTCAAATGCCGAAAACAAATTTAACTAAACTAATTTATTTAAATACCGAATCAGAAACCAAACAAAACAATTTTGTTTTCCTGCACATGTCTAAATTCTGCTAGAATGTCTTTGTAGCGTGAGGGAAAACATAGAAACGTGAAAGAGAGACGGCAGAAGAAAGCCCAAGTGGTCCATCAAGTCTGCCCCATTTATTCCTAATTTATTTCAATCTTTATACTTTTTTTTTTTTACTTTTTAGTCTATCTATGTTTGTCCCATGTACAGTGGTGTGAAAAAGTGTTTGCCCCCTTCCTCATTTCCTGTTCCTTTGCATGTTTGTCACACTTAAGTGTTTCGAGACATCAAACCAATTTAAACAATAGTCAAGGACAACACAAGTAAACACAAAATGCAATTTGTAAATGAAGGTGTTTATTATTAAAGGTGAAAAAAAATCCAAACCATCATGGCCCTGTGTGAAAAAGTGATTGCCCCCCTTGTTAAAACATACTATAACTGTGGTTGTCCACACCTGAGTTCAATTTCTCTAGCCACACCCAGGCCTGATTATTGCCACACCTGTTCACAATCAAGGCATCACTTAAATAGGAGCTGCTTGACACAGTAAGGTCCACCAGAAGATCCTTAAAAGCTACACATCATGCCGAGACCCAAAGAAATTCAGGAACAATTGAGAAAGAAAGTAATTGAGATCTATCAGTCTGGAAAGGGTTATAAAGTCATTTACAAAGCTTTGGGATTCCAGCGAACCACAGTGAGAGCCATTATCCACAAATGGCGAAGACATGGAACAGTGGTGAACCTTCCCAGGAGTGGCCGGCCGCCCAAAATTACCCCAAGAGCGCAGCGACGACTCATCCAAGAGGTCACAAAAGACCCCACAACAACGTCCAAGGAACTGCAGGCCTCACTTGCCTCAGTTAAGGTCAGCGTTCATGCCTCCACCATCAGGAAAAGACTGGGCAAAAATGGCCTGCATGGCAGAGTTCCAAGGAGAAAACCACTGCTGAGCAAAAAGAACATCAAAGCTCGTCTCAATTTCTCCACAACACATCTTGATGATCCCCAAGACTTTTGGGACAACATTCTGTGGACCGATGAGACAAAAGTGGAACTCTTTGGAAGGTGTGTGTCCAAGTATATCTGGCGTAGAAGGAACACTGCATTTCAGAAAAAGAACATTATACCAACAGTAAAATATGGTGGTGGTAGTGTGATGGTCTGGAGCTGTTTTGCTGCTTCAGGACCTGGAAGACTTGCCGTGATAAAAGGAACTATGAATTCTGCTGTCTACCAAGAGATCCTGAAGGAGAATATCCGACCATCTGTTCGTGTACTCAAGCTGAAACGAACTTGGGTTCTGCAGCAGGACAATGATCCTAAACACACCAGCAAGTCCACCACCGAATGGCTGAAGAAAAACAAAATGAAGACTTTGGAGTGGCCTAGCCAAAGTCCTGACCTGAATCCTATTGAGATGTTGTGGTATGACCTTAAAAAGGCCGTTCATGCTCGAAAACCCTCTAATGTAACTGAATTAGGACAATTCTGCAAAGATGAGTGGGCCAAAATTCCTCCAGGACGCTGTAAAAGCCTCATTGCACGTTATCGCAAACGCTTGGTTGCAGTTGTTGCTGCTAAGGGTGGCCCAACCAGTTATTAGGTTTAGGGGGCAATCACTTTTTCACACACGGCCATGATGGTTTGGATTTTTTTTCACCTTTAATAATAAACACCTTCATTTACAAATTGCATTTTGTGTTTACTTGTGTTGTCTTTGACTATTGTTTAAATTGGTTTGATGTTCCGAAACACTTAAGTGTGACAAACATGCAAAGGAACAGGAAATGAGGAAGGGGGCAAACACTTTTTCACACCACTGTATGTCTGAACTCACTTACTGTTGACTGACTCACTACCTCTGCTGTAAGTCTATTCCAAGCATGAACTCGAATTAAAAACCAGAGTACGCTGAGGAAAACCCACAAAGGGACAGCGAGAACATGCATACTTCATGCCGGTAGTGTCCTGGTCAGGAGCAGTGATGTAAGTAACTGAGTTAAAATAAACGGAGTTACTTAACGCAGTTACTTTAGAGGGTAACGAGTAATCTAACTGATTACTTTTCCCCTCATGGTAATGCAGTTCCCATTACTTGGGCGGCGTCACCTCAATTACTTCTACCGCCACTAGATGGCAGTAGTGTAATTCCATTGTCCTGCCGAAAAAGTTCCCCCCCGGATAAGGACCCCCTGTACTGCGCAGGTGCAGCGTTTGCACGGTACGAAGGACTACGGAGCTTACGAAAATTGCCGAACCTAAACAGCTCTGAGTGAACTCTACACCGCGCAGGCACAGTTAACATGTAATTGTATGAGGCGATGTCACACGCTCCCGATGCTAGTGCTACTCTGCAAGGGGAGTCTATCGTGTAACTAAGGGGCGGGTCTAGTATTACTGTAACCAAGGGGGCGCATTTATTATTATTGTTATATATCGAGCTCTGCCCATTAATTTAACATTCGCCCTCTTCTGTAGCCATCCGCCCCTTACACGATATAATACTAATAGACCCTCCACTTGCTTACACGCTATAACAGATCTGCCCCTTGGTTAGAGTAATAATAGAGCAGCCCCTTGGTTACATGATATATAACAATGATAATAAATGCACCCCTTGCTTACAGTAATACTAGACCCGCCCCTTAGTTACACGTATAGAATATTTAAAAAAAAATCAGTTACTTTGCTGCGTAACTAATTACTTTTCCAATGTAGTAACTGAGTTACTAACGCAATTATTTTTTGGGAGAAGTAATTTGTAACTTAACTAATTACTTTTTTAAAGTAAGATGACCAACACTGGTCAGGAGTCGTACAAAGAACCCTAGTCCTGCAAAGCAGGGGTCCTAACTAGAAACTCACTGTGCTGTCACCAACACCAAGAACCACTTGAAATCTGCCCATCAAAGTTTTGGCTTTATATATCTACTTTAGGTTCTAATTCATAAAGGGGTACAACTCTCAACCCCCGTGTTTTCTTAACTCTAGTGCTACGTTCTCCTCAACGCACATACAGTGAGGGGGAAAAAGTATTTGATCCCCTGCTGATTTTGTTAATTTGCCTACTGACAAAGAAATGATCAGTCTATAATTTTAATGGTAGGTTTATTTTAACAGTGAGAGATAGAACAACAAAAATATCCAGAAAAACGCATTTCAAAAAAGTTATAAATGATTTTCATTTTAATGAGTGAAATAAGTATTTGACCCCTTCGCAAACATGACTTAGTACTTGGTGGCAAAACCCTTGTTGGCAATCACAGAGGTCAGACGTTTCTTGTAGTTGGCCACCAGGTTTGCACACATCTCAGGAGGGATTTTGTCCCACTCCGCTTCGCAGATCCTCTCCAAGTCATTAAAGTGGCGTCCCCCCCCCCCCCCCCCCCCAAAAAAAAACATGATTAAAAATCATTAAAAAAAAAACATTTGGAAAAAAAAAATGTAACTCACCTCTAAATGCCTGTTGCTAGGGGGTCCCTCGTAGTCTGCCTCCTTCAGTGCCTGGGCTAAGTGACATCACTTCCCCTCGGCGCAGGAAGGGCTCAGCTCTGTCCCCTCCCTCTTGTCAGTCATCTGGGACATGTGAAAGGTCCCAGATGACTGTGCGGCCAATCACGCATGCGCAGAGGGTGCACGCAGTGGGTGCCCGGCTGTGGCTTCACCAGTTGCCCACAGTTGCAATGCCGGCACCGCCGAGCGGATCGGGGGACGAGTGGAGCTTCGACCCCCCGCATTGCTGGACCCTGGAACAGGTAAGTGTCCGATTATTAAAAGTCAGCAACTGCAGTATTTGTAGCAGATGACTTTTAATTTTTTTTTCTAATGGATTCTCCTCTTTAAGTTTTTGAGGCTGACATTTGGTAACTCACACTTTCTCCCTTCACATATTTTCTATGGGATTAAGGTCTGGAGACTGGCTAGGCCACTCCAGGACCATAATGTGCTTCTTATTGAGCCACTCCTTTGTTGCCTTGGCTATGTGTTTTGGGTCATTGTCATGCTGGAATACCCATCCACAACCCATTTTCAATGGCCTGGCTGAAGGAAGGAGGTTCTCATCCATGATTTGAAAGTACATGGCCCCGCCCATCGTCCCTTTCATGCGGTGAAGTTGTTCTGTCCCCTTAGCAGAAACCCCCCCCCCCCCAAAGCATAATGTTTACACCTCCATGTTTGACGGTGGGGATGGTGTTCTTGGGGTCATAGGCAGCAGTCCTCCTCCTCCAAACATGGCAAGTTGAGTTGATGCCAAAGAGCTTGATTTTAGTCTCATCTGACCACAACACTTTCCCTCAGTTCTCCTCTGAATCATTCAGATGTTCATTAGAAAACTTCAGACGGGTCTGTACACGTGCTTTCTTGAGCAGAGGGACCTTGTGGGCGCTACATGTTTTCAGGTGTAGTGGTTTACCAATTGTTTTCTTGGGGACTATGGTCCCAGCTACCTTGAGATCATTGACAAGATTCTCCTGTGTAGTGCTGGGCTGATTCCTCACCGTTCCCATGATCATTGGCACTCCACGAGGTGAGATCTTGCATGGAGCCCCAGGCAGAGGGAGATTGACAGTTATTTTGTGTTTCATTTGCAAATAATCGCACCAACTGTTGTCACCCTCTCACCAGCTGCTTGGCGATGATCTTGTAGCCCATTCCAGCCTTGTGTAGGTCTACAATCTTGTCCCTGACATCCCTAGACAGCTCTTCGGTCTTGGTCATGGTGGAGAGATTGGAATCTGATTGATTGCTTCTGTGGACAGGTGTCTTTTATACAGATAACAAGCTGAGATTAAAAGCACTGTCTTTAAGAGAGTGCTCCTAATCTCAGCTCATTCCCTGTATAGAAGACACCTGGGAGCCAGAAATCTTGCTGATTGATAGGGGATCAAATACTTATTTCACTCATTAAAATGCAAATCAAGTTATAATTTTTTGTAAATGAGTTTTTCTGGATATTTTTGTTGTTGTTCTGTCTCTCACTGCTAAAATAAACCTGCCATTAAAATTACAGACTGATCATTTCTTTGTCAGTGGACAAATGTATAAAATCAGCAGGGGATCAAATACTTTTTTCCCTCGTTGTACCCAGACAGCTAATCCAGCATTGTCCTGCTGCAATCCGTTGCTTGGGTTACATACACCAGGACCCGCGCTGCCATATTGGTCCTCTTCAGCCGGCTGTCTCTTCTAGGTGCAGGCAGCAAGCTACTACAGACATGCTGGACCCACCTTCCAGCTCCCCCCCCCCCCCAGGCCACTCTATGAGTGTGGGAAGAGAAGTGAAGGGAAATCTCTCCAATGGGACATAGATGGCCAAATCAAAACTATCAGGAACTATCCTTCATTACTGTGTCCAAAATAAAAAAAGTTTTGCCTTTAATTCCACTTTAACCGCTTCCCGACCACCTCCTGCACATATACGTCGGCAGAATGGCACGGCTAGGCAAAAGCACGTATATATACATCCCCTTTAATTGCCTAGCCATGGGGTCGCGCATGCGCCGCCGGCGGCGCGCTCGTGACCCAGGCGGGAGCACCGTGACCGCGGCCGCGGGACCAGCGGACCCGATCGCCGCTGGTGTCCCGCGATCGGGTCACAGAGCTGAAGAACGGGGAGAGGCCTGTGTAAACAAACCTCTCCCCGCGCTTCCTACACTGCCTGTCACTGATCGGCTGTTCCCTGTCATCGGGAACGCCGATCAGTGACGTCAGACGTCAGCCACGCCCCCCTAGTGTAAAAAAAAAACACAACACGTCACACTAACTCCTCCCCGCCCCCTAGTGGTTAACTCCTTCACTGTCATTTACATAGGAATCAGTGCATTTAAATAGCACTGATTACTGTATAAATGACAATGGTCCCAAAAATGTGTCAAAAATGTCCGATGTGTCTGCCATAATGTTGCAGTCACAATAAAAATCGCTGATCGCCGCCATTACTAGTAAAAAAAAAAAATATTAATAAAAATGCTATAAAACTATCCCCTATTTTGTAAACACTATAACTTTTGCGCAAACCAATGAATAATCGCTAATTGTGATTTTTTTTTTTTTAACAAAAATATGTAGAAAAATACATATCGGTCTAAACTGAGGAAAAAAAATGTTTTTTTTATATATTTTTGGGGGATATTTATTATAGCAAAAAGTAAAAAATATTGCATTTTTTTCAAAATTGTCGCTCTATTTTTGTTTATAGCGCAAGAAATAAAAACTGCAGGGGCGATCAAATACCACCAAAAGAAAGCTCTATTTGTGGGAAAAAAAGGACGCCAATTTTGTTTGGGAGCCACATCGCACGACCGCGCAATTGTCAGTTAAAGCGACTCAGTGCCGAATCGCAAAAAGGGGCCTGGTACTTTGGCTGCAAATTGGTCCGGGGCTGAAGTGGTTAAGTTCCACTTTGAATGCAGAAACCCATACCAACCTATCAGATTGGATTGCACTGACTTCAGCGGATTGAATTGTGATTGGTTGCTCTGAGTTACAGCACTTAAGAATTAGTACTTTGTATAAGAAAAACGACCTTACATAAATCTATTTCCTTTTATAAAGATAATTGGATGAGACCAGTTAAAATCCCTTTGAACAGATTATTTAATGACTCTAAAAAAATCTTCTTTCATTAAAGAAGCAGTTGGCAAAGACAGATCAACATATGTACATGACGAACCAAATCTCATCACATGCTAAACAAACAAAGCCTTTGGGAATATACATTTATACATGGTGTGATACACAATAACCCCAGACAGTTCTCCCCGGTTTATTATTCTGGAGAACCCATGGGAAGTGAAGCTGCTGCTGCAAAATGAGAGGTACATTCCGGTCAAACATTAACATCCATTTCATTTCACTCAGGGTATGCTGCCTACCCATTGAGCAACCTAAATATTTTAATTGGGACTCATTTTCAGCTGCTGGCTGTGCCGGGGTTCTTAACGGTGTTGGATCTGACCAGCGAGCATGTAGTTCTGTGCTCTGTGGTTCCAGCACATGTGACAAGAGACTGTGGCCCCGCTGCCCAGAAGCACTGTAAAAACATTGTGACCCGGGATAATAAATAAATATATGTACAGTATCTCATAAAAGTGAGTACACCCCTCACATTTTTGAAAATATTTTATTATATCTTTTCATGTGACAACACTGAAGAAATGACACTTTGCTACAATGTAAAGTAGTGAGTGTACAGCTTGTATAACAGTGTAAATTTTATGTCCCCTCAAAATAACTCAACACACAGCCATTAATGTCTAAACCTCTGGCAACAAAAGATAGTACACCCCTGAGTGAAAATTTCCAAATTGGGCCCAAAGAGTCAATATTTTGTGTGGCCACCATTATTTTCCAGCACTGCCTTAACTCTCTTGGGCATGGAGTTCACCAGAGCTTCACAGGTTGCCACTGGAGTCCTCTATCACTCCTCCATGACGACATCACTGAGCTGGTGGATGTTAGAGACCTTACGCTCCTCCGCCTTCCGTTTGAGGATGCCCCACAGATTCTCAATAGGGTTTAGGTCTGGTGACATGCTTGGCCAGTCTATCACCTTTACCCTCAGCTTCTTTAGGCGGCACTGATGGGCACTCATGGTTGGCACTGTTGGGCACTGATGGTCACTGATAGGCGACACTGATGGGCACTGAAAGGCTGCACTGATGGGTACCTATGGGTGGCACTGATAGGCGGCACTAATGGGCACTGATAGGTGGCACTGCTGGGCACTGATACGTGGCACTGATGGGCACTGATATGCGGCACTAATAGATGGCATTGATGGCACTGGCAGGCATTGGGGATGGGCACTGATTGGCAGATGCCTGGGCACTGACTGGCATTTCCCTGGTGGTCTAGGGTGGCATATCTGGTGGTCCAGTGTGGTGGCAATCCCTGGTGGTCCTGGCGGCATCCTGGTGGTCCTGGGTGGGCATCCGAGGGGAGGCTGCGCTGATAAAAAATCAGCACATTCCCCCCTGTCAGGAGAGCAGCCGATCGGCTCTCCTCTACTCGCGTCTGTCATTTGACGGCCGGCGGGGGCGGGTAGTGGTTAAAGGAGAACTCCACACTCCACTTCATTCTCAAAAGGCCATGAGCTGCCTTCACCAATCCAAACCACATCCTTTTCCAGAGCATAGAACAGGGCCAGCTAGGAAAGGGGTGAGAAGAGCAATTGCCCAACCCACTTCTGAACCATACCAGGCCACATGCACTCAGCATTTGGGGCATGTTAGGCTCAGCCCAATACCAACCACAAAGCACCTTGTACCCACTAGTTTAAAGGTGCTTTCCACATTCCGTAAAGCCCCCTGTCTGCAGCCCCCCACAACTCCAGCCTAGGGTTGTGTGGAAGAGGCCCTTGTCCCCCTAAATATGGGAACAAGATGGTTGACTTTTGGGGTGCCCGAGCCCCTCCTGCCCCCTAGCATCCACCCCTTTTCATGAGCTGCCTTGCTGTGTGTTTGGCTAGGGATTTGTCAGTGTTTGGGAGGGGCACAATCTTTTTTTCGTTTGGGGGTTTTCATTTTAAGTCTTAACAGACCCAAATGGCCTTGTATGCATTGGGGGCAGGACATTTTTGTTTTTGCTTTTTTTTGGTTAAAATCTTGCAGCTGCAATGTAGATTTGTAAGTTTTCTTAAAGCCGTACATCTTTGAAGCAGCATTTTGAATACATGCTACAGATGCACCACTTTACAGGCAGAGTAAGCCCCCCCCCCTCCCCCCCAAGTTACTAGCTTTTAAGCAATTTTGCATTTTTAAAGGCACTTCTCCTTGTTTTGTTTTTGGGGTTGTCAAAATTGGTGACATTGATATGTGTCCCTCAGGGTGGGACCCTGGCCCCCTTACCCATTTTAAGGCCAATAACTAGAATATAAGCCAGCCAAGTGGGGACTAACAAAATTAACAGGTCCGTTCCCATACACTGCATTGGAATTTGTTGTATAACTTTTGCCCATGTTAAGCTGTTTGTTTGCTCCCCAGACCGAGGGGGTGTTTGTCCCATCTGTAATTTTGTAGCATGCTGGATGATGTGCTTAATTTTGGACAGGGGGGTGGCTTATTTTGTGCTAGCTGCATTTGGGTTGGTCTGGGCATGCTTAGGGACTTTGGTTTTTCTGTGTGGCTTTTGTTGTGTGAAATGCATTTAGGTTGGTCTTGGCATGCTCAGGGACTTTGTTTTTTTTTGTACTTTTTGTGTGTGAACAGCACTTGGATTTTCTGGGCATGCTCAGAGTGTGTTTTTTGGGTTTGTAATTTAAGCACATCCTTAACAGGTGTACCCACTTTGAAATAATGTCTCGGCACTGGGTGAACTTGCATTTTATGTGTTTCATGGACTGTGCATGTGTTTTCAATTGCCTTTTTTTTTGGGGTGGGGATATTTTTCCCTGAAATATTTTTGATGTTGTCTATGTGTGTCGTTTGTAGGTTGTTAGTTTCACTTTGATTTAAGTGTCTGTGCTGAATTACTTTGCAAAATCTTCCTTAAGATGTCGTGACTAATAAATGTTTAAATCCTTAAGAGACTGTCCGATTGTGGGTGCAGTCCTTTTAACTCCTGTTAATTTCCTCTGCAAAATGGTCAGACCTCAAAACCATATTCTGTTAGTGTCTCAAATTAACATACATGTGTTTTTTGCTTTCCTTGCTCTTTTCCAAGTCCTGTTTTGTTGACCAATAAAATCTATAGCAATTTTTTTATGTTTAATGTATTTTCTTAATTATTTGTTTTGCAGATACATGCTTAATCCAAGAAATACATTTTACACTCCCTCCTAAACAATTTTCATGGAACAGATTTCCCAGCTTCAACCGAACTAGGCTGATTGGCATGGCAAAACAAAAAAAGGTGTGATTTGTCCAAAAGCTACTTTCCTGGTGCCTTCATGGCAGCATAAACATGGATTGTGCGTATGCTGCCATAGATAGGCACCAGGAAAGAAAAATGACAGAAAGGTAAGTATTCAATTTTCCATTTTAGACCAGTGGTAAGTATTCAATTTTCAATTTTAAAGCAGTGGTTCTCAGCTTCAGTCCTCAAGAACCCCCAACAGGCCATGTTTTGGGAATTTCTCTTAGATAAAATAGCTGTCCAAAATACCAAGCCATTGACTCTGATTTAAAGCACCTGTTCAAGATGAAGGAAAACCTGCAAACATGGCCTGGGGGTACTTGAGGACAGGGTTGAAACCACTGATTTAGAGCACTGAGCTAAAATCTAGATCAAGACAATCCTATTATTCTAATTGTGGGCATTTGAGGGAACATGAGTGTTGGAACCCCTGCTTGTCTTTTTAGGTTGGGCTTTGTGTCCCTTTTCTGAAAATTGGCTTCACTTCCTGTCACATAGCCAAACAGGAAGTGAGGGTAAAACTCTACCAATGTCTTTCCTTGGGGACACACAGGTCAATCTAACTAGTGTCCCCATTACCCAAATTGCACTTTAGCACTTTGCTGTGTATACCCCAAATTATTAGGTATTTTGGACTTTGGGGTTAATTTACTAAAGGAAAATCCACTGTGCACTACAAGTGTACTGGAAATGCAGTCGCTGTAAATCTGAGGGAAGCACTGCTGATTTTTATCATCCAATCATGTAGAAGCAACAAGTCCAAGATACCTAATAATTTGGGGTGTACATAGCAAAGTGCTAGAGTGCAATTTGCATAATGGGGACACTAGTTAGTTTGACCTGTGTGTCCCCAAGGAAAGACATTGGTAGGGTTTTACCCTCACTTCCTGTTTGGCTATGTGACAGGAGGTAAATAAATTTAAAGGCGAAACTGTCAAAATTTGGGAGGTGTCTTCACCCTATCAGTGGTGCAGACATCCCCCAAAACTGACAAGACTTCAAATCCCCAAGCAAAAAATAAGAAAGGATTTCATTTAGTTTAACTTTGCAAAGACACATTCCTAAGTTCAACCGTGATGCATGTCAATGGCCCATTTAGACCTTGTTTAATAGAAAACACCAGTTGCCTTTCAGTAGAAACATTTGTTAGTCCAGTTTTGGAAATTGGCATCTGCTTTACTATTATTCACCAATAAAGTTATGGGCCTGCACCTAGATGCATGTCCCTGTGGCGCATATCTGGTTGCCGGAAGTGGTGGCCAGCACACAGGAATGACATCACGCCCCTCAAGGAAGTTGCTTGTACTGCTGCTAATTTCTTCCCACCACCATCCCCTGCTTACTGTTCTCTGAGGAAGAGATGGTCCTTATTTGCAAATTAAGATGATGTTTTCTTTATTTTTACATGGGGTGGTGTTTGTGTGGGTCATGTGTGCATGTCTAAATAATTTGGCCTGAAAACACACACCTACTTCCTGTGTACAGATTCACTTCTGGGCCAATGTATATTGCTTCCTGCTTCAGTGTGTGTATGTATATATATATATATATATATATATATATATATATATATATATATATATATATATATATATATATAGGTTCTTGTGTCCACCAGCAGAGAGAAGTTGGGTAGATACCACACTCCCAATTCTGGAGGCATAATAGGGGTCTTCAAAACTACGGCCCTCCAGTTGTTTAGGAACTACAATTCCCATCATGCCTAGTCATGTCTGTGAATGTCAGAGTTTTACAATGCCTCATGGGATGTGTAGTTCTGCAACAGCTGGAAGATTTCACTTTAGCATGTCTTGAAAAAAGGTGTGTTTTCATGTGCCTTGTATAATGCCCAAGAAATATCATTTGGAAAATACAAGTGGGTCATGGCACATCTACATTCCAAATGTGGCACTTAAGGTGGTCATGCACTATGCAATCTGATTGTACAATCTCTGTACAACTCGATATTTAGGCAAAATAGGTAATAGGAAGACGCACTTGAACAATTAATTCAAATTATAGGAAATCAAACAGGCTCTTGCACTAAATCTAATTTATTTACCGTATATACTCGAGTATAAGCCGACCCGAATATAAGCCGAGGCACCTAATTTTACCACAAAAAACTGGGAAAACTTATTGACTCGAGTATAAGCCTAGGGTGAGAAATGCGCAGCTACTGTAAGTGGAAAAGAAGGTCAACAATGCCCATTTGCAGCCTAACTGTGCCCATTTGCATACCTCACTGTGCCCATTTGCAGCCATAGGTCCCCCAAGCTTCAAACTTGGTTGTTAAGGGTTTCTAAATGCCCCCTAGCTGCAGCCAAAATGTGGGGTATCTGGACCCAAAGGGTGCCGAAATGACATTGCTGCAGATGGACACAGTTGACCGACTTTGGGGCCCTGTATCTCGGGGTCCCTTGGTTGGCATACCAAATTTGGGGTTCCTAGCACCAATTGGCCTCGAGATACGGGGCCCCAAATTCGGGTCGGAATTATTATTTTTTTGCTGCAGAAAAGTGCTTGACTCCAGTATAAGCCAAGGGTGGCACTTTCAGCACAAAAAAATGTGCTGAAAAATTTGGCTTATACTCGAGTATATACAGTAAAATCTAACTGATGGCAGTGTAAGGTCACTTTTAAAGATCAAGATCTGAAAATATTAATGTATTGGGTTTAGAAACACTTCTCTGTTCTTTGTAATGTATTGAAAGATTTGGGTAAAAATAGAAAAAAAACACATTTCAAAGATATATTAGTAAGTAATAGAAATGAAATTAGCATCAAAAGGGTTAATTAACTGAGAACACCTACTAATTGCCTAACAAGACACCCCCAATTAGATTAAATTAACTAATTGTATTGGGCATGCGCTATTATCGAAATGACAGAAAGAAAGCTGTGCTGAATTCCTAATTATAAAATAAAAAATATATATATATAAAGTAGTGATATCAAAAATAATATCCAATAAAATCCATGTGACAAAATCAAAAAGTGACTTGAGTGATGTATAAATCAAATAAAGTTCAATAAAGCTTGAGTGACTTGTGTGAGATGATAGCACCAACGCTGTGATCCACCACCGAATGGATAATATGCTTACCAGAAGCAAGCTTTAAAAAAGCTTGTAGTATAGTATTATCCTGATGTAAATCCACAGCGGGACCTCCACAATTGGACTGCACACTTCCACTTAGCAAAGACCAGTATCGACTGTGTGTATTAGGATGGATCCACAGGTATACACTAATAGGGTGATTCAAACCAAGTATCTCCACAACTCCACTGCGGGAAATTTCAAAAGGTCCCAGACCCAAAGGTCCCAAGTAAACCCATAAATTCTGTGTTGTTCGGGTGGGTCTGGTGATTTCACAGATAGTGGAAGATCCTTGTTGCTGCACTGAAGGGCTCTCATGTAATGATGGGCTCTCATGTAATCATGCGCTATTATCAACAAGAAAACCGCAGTTACCCTAGCGCAAGTTGCAGTTTACATATACAGGTATTTATTATAGCTCTTTGCGCTTCAATGTGCGCCGATTTGCATATTCGATTAATGATTTTTCTGGCGCACAAATTTATGTATGAACTGGTGCAGTGCCTTCCTCTTAGTGAATGACCCTCTCTGTCACTTTGCACATTCAAGTTCTCTTGTAAGGAGATTCCCCATTTGGTGAAACTACCCCACCGCTAAATTACTGCAACAGAAATGGGACTCCAAACCCTGGGTAAGCCCCGTGTTGGATGATGTTGGAGCTTACAAAGGGTTAACTTCCTTCTCTTGCACCTTATGTTAGAACCATCAGGTTTTAGATGCTTCTGAGATCATTGAGAATTCATTGACAACTGCATTTTTCCTGCATTTGACCATCTTTAAGGTTTTGTATTCTTATAGGGGAATGCAAAATCCCCTTGAAGAAGGCTGGGGGGCTGTATTCAATGACAGGTTCTGGCTTTAACCTTGCCAACCGCCCCACATACATTTACTGCGGGGGGCAGCGGCTCCTCTGGGCAGAATCACGTACAGGTACATGATTCTGCCCTTCTGGGAATATATTTAAAACAATAAAAATATTTTTAGGCATGATGTGTGAATGGGAACACATAACTAATATGATATAGTAGGGTATTCTCTAGTTGACAGCAAAAGTGGAAATACAATTTTAGGTAGCTGTCACAGTAATAACTCAGTAGGGGCTCATTAAAAATAGTCCATAGTTTCCCTTTAATCTTCCATTTTCTTCTCCACCTTGTTTATGTTGTTGTGAGTGAACAAAGTGGGCTTGGAGAGAAGCATCTCTCAGTGCGGTCTAAGTTCAGCCAAGCGGCAGCTCAGTGGAAAGTAAAAGGGATCTAGATAAGAGCGCAGGCACAATTCTCACTGTTGCTATCTTTAGCTTTGCTGACGTAGGTGTTCTTGGGCCCTGTGGACTTAAGCAGCCTGGTTAATACATTTTCAAGAAAATAGATTAAGCAACGTGGGGTCTAGTCTCTCCAGCAGCTAAAGGCCTACCAGGCGTATCCTACCAATTCTTTGAATTGCAAAGCATTACAAGCAGGAAAAACAGAAAACTGTATGCTTAAAGTTAAAAAAGCTAATTTGTTCTTTGGATTTTCTTATACATCATTTGGATGAACAAATAATGTTTCATATATTTTTGGACCTGCAGGAAGAATTTAAATCTTTCTACAGTTGCCGTTTTCATCTGGCTTGAATCAAATGCGAATCAAAGGTTTGGAAAATATGTCCCTTAAAATATTTGACCTTGGTTTCTAATATTGTCTTGTAAACCTGAAGATGACCTACATGCAATTACAAAGGCAAATTAATGCATACCTGTATTCGTTAATAAGTCATTTATTTGATATATTTTTTTGTGCAGCTAGTGAAAAGGGTCCACATTTGACATGATATCAGACTTTTACAATCTTCTATAGCAGTGGTCTCCAAACTGCAGCTGAATGTGGCTTTTGCCGGCCTTTATCTGGCCCTTGGGGCGCCATTCCTCCTTCCTGAAACAAAGCAGTATTCCTCCTACTAACACCAATGATAAGGATGATAAGGATCCATTCTTTCCACTGATACCAACAGTGGGGCATAATTCTTCCCATTTCAACTATGCAACAATGAGGCGTAATTTCTTCCACTGACACCAACAATGGGACATAACTTCTCTCATTGACACCAATGGTGGGGCACTATTTCTCCAAGTGACACCAATATTGGGGCACTGTTCCTACCACTTCCATCAACAATGGGGCACTATTCCTATGACTTATACCCAATGATGGAGCCCTATTCCTCCCACTGAAACCAACGATGGGGCACTACTTCCCACTAATACCAATGATGGGGCACTATTCGTTCTGCTATTGACCACAGGTGCTATGCAACTTTTTTACTCCCATTGGCCACCAAGGGCGAGGCATTGTTACTTTCACTGACATCAGGGCATTCTTCACTCCCGTTGGTCACCAAGGGTGAGGCATTGTTACTTCCAATGGCATCAGGGCATTTTTTACTCACATTGTCCACCAAGGGTGAGGCATTGTTACTTCCACTGACATCAGGGCATTTTTTACTCCCATTGGCCACAATCCAGCCCCCTGAAAGTCTGAAGGACAATAGGTGCGCCCTTCGTTTAGAAATTTTGGAGACTACAGCTCAATAGAGAGGCATTCAGACTGGGGGGGGGGGGGCATTGCTGTATGCAAAAACGCTGACAAGGAACATGCAGGAGATAGTAGAGTGAGTGAGGGATGACCTCATTAATTTACTGCTGCTCTTTCACTGTCCAGTCAGTACCGTGGGGATGGAGATTGGACACCATTAAAAAAATGTTGTGTCATCCATCTGTGCTGCTTGGTAGGTCTGTATATTGTGTGTGTGCCTCACAACTGGATGAACAGAAATGTTAATAAAAAAAGCTCCCTCATACAGTATGGATTTCACCTATGCATTTAGCCTGCAATTCAGT
Organism: Lithobates sylvaticus; assembly: GCA_028564925.1. Lineage (NCBI taxonomy): Eukaryota > Metazoa > Chordata > Amphibia > Anura > Ranidae > Lithobates > Lithobates sylvaticus. The sequence goes on from CM053030.1 coordinate 472,611,602, forward strand.
TTTATTATTTTAAGCTACAAACATAAAAATCCAAAGCAAACTTGTGTAAGGTTAGAACTTAAAACCCAACTTGTTACTACAGTGCTGTCAGGCTGTCTATACAATAATACATATGCTGCGCTTTTACTTTTTGAGCTAAGTGCTGCAGTAAATATTCTTTGCTGGCCACACATAGGAGAGTCAGACTGCTGATCTCAAATACAGTGCATCCGGAAAGGATTCACATCGCTTCACTTTTTCCACATTTTGTTATGACACAGCCTTATTCCAAAATGGATTAAATTCATTATGTTCCTCAAAATTCTCCAAACAATACCCCATAATGACAATGTGAAAAGATTGTTTTAATTCTTTGCAAATTTATTACAAATACAAACCGAAAAAAAAAATAACATGTACATAAGTGTTCAAAGCCTTTGCCATGACACTCAAAATTGAGCTCAGGTCCATCCTGTTTCCACTGATCATCCTTAAGATGTTTCTACAACTTGATTGGAGTCCACCTGTGGTAAACTCAGTTGATTGGACATGATTTGGAAAGGCACACACCTGTCTATATAAGGTCCCACAGTTAACCATGATTGTCAGAGCAGAAACCAAGCCATGAAGTTCAAGGAATTGTCTGTAGATATCCGAGACAGGATTGTATCAAGGCACAGATCTGGGGAAGGGAACAGAAACATTTTTGCAGCATTGAAGGTCCCAATGAGCAGTTTGGAACCACCTGGACTCTTCCTAGAGCAGTTCGCCTGGCCAAACTGAGCGATCGGAGGGAGAAGGGCCTTAATCAGGGAGGTGACCATGAACCCGAGGGTCACTCTGACAGAGCTCCAGCGTTTCTCTGTGGTCTCTACAGAACCTTACAGAAGAACAACCATCTCTGCAGCGCTCCACCAATCAGGCCTGTGTGGTAGAGTGGCCAGACAGAAGCCACTCCTCAGTAAAAAGCACTTGACAGCCTACCTGGAGTTTGCCAAAAGGCACCTGAAGGACTATCAGACGGAAGAGAAAATAAATTCTCTGGTCTGATGAAACAAAGATGGAACTCTCTGGCCTGAATGGCAAGTGTCATGTCTAGAGGAAACAAGGCACCGCTCATCACCTGGCCAATACCATCCCTAGAAGTATGGTGATGGCAGCATCATGCTGTGGGGATGTTTTTCAGCGGCAGGAACTGGGAGACTAGTCAGGATTGAGGGAAAGATGAATGCAGCAATGTACAGAGATATCCTTGATGAAAACCTGCTCCAGAGCGATCTGGACCTCTGACTGGGGCGAAGGTTCATCTTCCAACAGGACAACGACCCTAAGCGCACAGCCAAGATAACAAAGAAGTGGCTATGGGACAACTCTGTGAATGTTCTTGAGTGGCCCAGCCAGAGCCCAGACTTGAACCCGATTGGACATCTCTGGAGAGATCTGAAAATGGCTGCGCAGCGATACTTCCCATCCAACCTGATAGGGCTTGAGAGGTCCTGCAAAGAAGAATGGGAAAAACTGCCCAAAAATAGGTGTGCCAAGCTTGAAGCATCATACTTAAAAAGACTTGAGGCTTCAATTGGTGCCAAAGGTGCTTCAACAAAGTATTGAGCAAAGGATGTGAATACTTATGTACATGTGATTTTTTTAAATTTTTATATTTAATAAATTTGCAAAGATTTCAAACAAACTTCTTTCACATTGTCATTATGGGGTATTGTTTGTAGAATTTTGAGAAAAATAATAAATTTAATCCATTTTGGAATAAGGCTGTAACATAACAAAATGTGGAAAAATGGAAGCACTGTGAATACTTTCCAGATGCACTGTAAAACACAGTGGCAGAGCTGTCAAGGGCGCCCCCTGTACACTGATCAACAGTCCCTTTGATCCCTATGCAGTGTTGTTTATTGTAGTAGTGTTCAGAGAAGCATGCTGGACCGCTGGAGAGCAAGTCAACTGTGATGTAATAACAGCTAGCTGACCCTCCTTAGTGCTGCAAGCACTGGGTATTTTAACCCTTGTAGCATTAGCAGCTTAAAAAAAAAGTAAAAGAACATCATATACATATATTACAAGTGGGTTAAAATGGGCTTTAAAGTACACCTGTCATGAGAGATTTATGGAAGCTGCCATTGCTGGCCTACTCTTGTAAGTGCTATCTGTCTGTGTGTCTCCAGATTTAATGCTTCTAAAGCAGGCCAAACACTGTGTGAATTTCATCCATTTCTTGAGACGTTTCGTTCAGTGGGTGACCCTTAAGGCCCATATACACGATCAGACTTTTTGACAACAAACATGCAAATTAGCTGTTTTAAGGCAACATCCGACCGCGTGTACGCTCCATCGGGCAAACTTTTTCGGTTTTCATCGGACAAAAGTTCGCTCTGCAAACAGACAAACTTGGCAACAAAAGTCCAATGGAGAAAAGTCTGATCGTGTGTACAGAAAACCATCGGACTTAAGTCCAAAGTACAAACACGCATGCTCAGAACCAATGCAAAAGATCAGACAACAATACAGAAGGAGCCCAAAGGGTGACGCTGGAGAATTGAACCTCCTCTTTTGAAGTGTCGTCAGTATGTTGAAACATCACTAAGTTCGTGTTTGTTGCCTAAAAAGTCCTGCCGTGTGTATGCAATACAAGTTCACGGCCAATGCCCTATGGACAGAAATCCACTGGAAAGTTTGTTTGAAGTCCGATCGTGTATACGATGCTTTACAGCCCAGCTCCATTCAATAGACTTTTGTAGATAAAGTTTGCTAGAAAGTATTAACAGAAACCGCAGCTACGTTCGACCAAAGGCAGCCACTGTTTGTGTTTTTTTTTCGTTCAGCTTCCAGGCTTGTAGGATGGGAACCAACTTGTTTCCACTTCACTGTCACACGCAGCCAGGTTTCAACCCAAGAGAATACAGGCTGCTGAGCGTTTGTGCAGCCCAAACTAATACTGTCCCAGGCACAGATAGTGGCCTGAGGCTTCCATCCTCCTTGTCCTTTATTTAATTAATCACCTCTTTCCAGAAGTACTTACACACCTGGTCCACAGGTAGGTTTTCAGGGTCCAGGCAGGCAGACTTGTACCAGTAACACACCTCTCATTCCACTCCCCAGGTTTAGCTGTATAAAACACTTCTACTTTAGATATCACACAGAGGCATCCAGATTCAAACGTCTTTACTCGGAGAACTCAGTGAATACATCTTACCAGATCAAATACTAGCATTGAAATTCTCCAGATATCTTCAAATATTGGCTTGAAGTCAGAAGTGCATAAGGGATGCATAGCATCCAGTTGTTGGCTTCATGCTAGCTTAATTCAGTCCTCACGTGGGTTCCTTACACAGCGTTGGGTACTGCTTCTCAGAGGGGAGGACAAGGGGAAACCCCAACCTCTGTCTTTCTGCAGCATTTTGTCCCAGCCTCTCCTATTGACATTCCTTGCCTCAATTCCCCCTTTTAGGTAGTAGAGATGGTGGAGAATGTAGAGAGGTTCCTTCGTCAGCTCCTCTCACAGGGGAGAGCACAAGCATGCCTGGAAGCAGCCCCTTCTCTCTCTCTCTGTCTCCTGGCAAAAAGTCTCCAAGATAAAGCAACACCCCCCATATACCGGGATACCCACAAAGCACTCTGCCAGTAGTAGGAGCATCCTTTGAGGAGCAACCATAAGGGAACCTCTACCTACCTTTACCAGCCCTATAGGCTGAGCGAAAAACAAGAAAACTATTAGTGCTTGGCTAGCTTAAGTCACATATTTAGAACAAGCATCCAACTGATGAAAGTCAGACAAAAGTTGGAAATCCTTATCTCTTTACTTGTTCTAGGTCTGTAACAGGTCAGGCAATACTGAACCTAAAGCATCAGCATTGTAGGAAGGCCGTTAGAATTTTCTGGACAGATCAGCAATGACAGGCAAAATTCTTGTCATCTGGCACAGTTTTTTAAAGTCCAACTCTTGTGCCGCGTACACACGAGCGGACTTCTCGTCGGACCGAACTCTGAACGACTTTTCAACGGAGTTCCGCCGAAAGGACTTGCCTACACACAATCACACCAAAGTCCAATCGTTTAGAACGTGATGACGTACGACGGGACTAGAAAAAGGAAGTTCAATAGCCAGTAGCCAATAGGTGCCCTTGCATCGTTTTTGGTCCATCGGAACAGCACACAGACGAGCGTTCTTCTCGATAGGAACTGGTTCCAGCGAATTTCCGGCGGAAAGATTTGAAACATGTTCTATTTCTAGGTCTGTCAGAATTTTAGCAAGAAAAAGTCAGATGAAGCCCACATACGATCGGAATGTCCGAGAAAATGATTACGTCTGACCTTTTCTGCCGGAAAGTCCGGTCGTGTGTACAGGGCATTAGGCTTTGTATTACTTTACTGTAAAAGCCTGCTGCAGGATTTTTGTCCTTTCTGTTCTGTATTTTTTCCATGTATAGTTAATATCATCATTTAACGGTGTGTAACAAATAGGTAAAGATTCTCTGTTTAGTAACAGAAGGTGTAACCAGCTACACAATAGTTCCTGCTTGCATTTCCTTTCCCTGGACATATTTACTAATGCACAAAAGCAGATGGCAAAGGTAGCACCACAGAGACTTGGCATTGATGCGCAGTCTTATTTCATATGGCAAATGTGCCAAACTCCATCAAACTGACAAAATACCTTAAAGTGTCATTAAACCCAACCATTTATTTTCCTTCATTGACTCCCTAACTACTCTCCCTTATTATGTATGGTCAGAGTTTCGTTAAAAAATAGATTAACACACATTAAATACCTGGTGATCCTGACAGTGCCTCCGTACTCAAAGTGGGAATACTATGTCAGACGATCCACAGTCTTATGCATTGCCACTCTGTGTATACTCTATTATCAGTGTTTTAGAGGTCGTCGACTTTCTTTGTTCTCCAACTAGCCATCCCACATGACAGTCCTGCACATCTTGCAGGGTGGCAGAGCACATCCTCCTTGTGTAATTTTGCCATCATGACTACCAAGGAAATCAAACATTTCAACAGTTCACGAGTATCAAAAGGGTCGGATTATTATGGAGAAACACTTAAGTGCACTTGCTGTCAATCAAGATGATGGAGCCACCCCGCATGACTTGCAGGAGTGTCACGCCTAGTGGATACCTGGGAAACAATATGACCATCAGTGCACCAATCAGTTCTGTTTAGGCCTGGACAAAGGACATGAGCCCACTGCAGTGACGTATGCAGGATTCATTACACCATGGAAAATATCTCAACCCACCACTTGCACAGTAAGTTGAGACAGAAAGCATATTGATCCTTTTTGTATATGAAAAAAAATCTATATATAGTAATTGCATAGCTGCATTTTTTTAAACCATTGCTGTAATTCTGATATGCACTAAGCATGTGCAAAAATAGTTTACTTGTACTTAAATTAAATGAATTAAATGAAAGATGAAGTTGGAGGAATATAGAAACGGCCATTGCTGAATTCCTTCCAAGGCCTCGTTCACATGGGGCATGGATGCATAGGCCCCATGTGAACGAGGCCTTGGAAGGAAGTCAGCAATGGCTGCATTACGTGAAGCCTCTGCTGGCAATGTGACATCTATGAGGGTGCATTCGGGGCCATGCACCCGTACTCACACAGATTACACATTGGGAGCAATGGCTGTGTCCGTGCATCTGCTGCATCCAAATTGACAGCAATGAGACTGCCCGCTCGGGATGCACAGAACACCTGTGCATTCCCATGCAGGTAAAAACGGCCCTCATGTATGCATGCATTCATACACCCCATGTGAATGAGACCCAAAAATAAAAGTTGCCTGGCTGTCGTTGTTTTCTGAGCTACTGACCCACAACAAGCATGCTAATCATCAACGTCAGAGCTCCTAAGCTGCTTAACTGTTTCAAGTTAGTGGCTCATGAAGTACTGATACGGGGCCCCAAAGTCGGGTCGGAAATTTTTTTTTTTTGCTGCAAAAACACTGCATTTTTTTTTTTAAATAAGTTACTTGAGGCTGAACTCCAGATACATAAATAAAAGCTGTTTTACCTGCCAATGGAGTTGTACAGTAGTGTTGTCCATACATTCCTGAGATTCACAAAGCTCTGCCACACAGCACATCACTCCCCAGCTCCACTGTGATTAAACAATGCTATCAGCTCATCTCTCTGTCACTCTGTGCGATCCTCTTATTAGAACATTTCCAGCACAAGTAATTATGAAAAGGGCAGGCAAAGGACAAATGACTAGTCGCCGGTATTGTCTGCAGATGATCTTTTACCCATTACTGACTTACCTAGTCCTGCACTGCATATCTGTGCAGAGGAAGCCATTTTGGTACATGATCGCTGAAAATATTCAAGGAGTAGGGAGAGAGGTGTAGGACGCACATATCCACAGAATGTAGCAGGAATAAGGAGATCTTTGCACTGCAGGTCACAAGTACAGCTTTCTCTCCAGCAAGGAGAACCGTGAGCTACACAGTACTGACATCCCCAAATCTCACTCCGAATCTGGTAAGAGTAAAGTGGATGTAAACCCTCACATATACCCAGTGAACAGAATCAAATGATAAACAGAGAAGAAACAAATCTCCCTACATAAGTTTTACATGTATATCTGCTGTCTTCAGATTTATATATTCTTTAGAAAGTTCTCATCAAGATTTTCTCTTCCTGTTCCGCACTGGAAGTGAAGTCTGTGCATACAGCCAAGACAGCTGATTGGAGGAAAGGAACACACCCCCACCCCACATGGGCAGATACTTGCAGAACTATTTTGTGAATAGTTCAACTCTCTGCTAATCTATTGATAGCAACCTCCAGTGGCGTCGAGAGGGGGGGCTGACTGGGGCTATAGCCCTGGGGGGGGGGGGCCCCCAAAAAGCCCTGGGTCTCGGTAACACAATTGACACAATTATTAGCCCCAAGTCCCAAGGCCTGGGGTTGGCTGGGAACTCAGGGCTATTAGCCGCTTGTCCAGGGGCCGCTTTCGGGTGCACGCCGGACGGGCTGCCAGTCCAAAGGGAAGGGGGTAGGCGAGCGCCTCTGGACAGAGTGGGGATCTCAATCTACCACCTATCCGGTGCGGTCGTGTGACATTTGAATTCCCGCCTCCTGAACCAACTCCTTTGATGGACGCCAACCTCCCACGACACAAAATTCTGCCTAGTTTTATCACAGTTGTCGGAGAACTTGTCAGAAGTTATTAGGCTGATAACGGAAGAACAGAGCAGGAGAAAGCCAAGGGACTTAGTGCTTTCAAGACAGAAGAGAAAACACTGCAGATATATGTGCCCAACTCAAATTTAATGAATCTGGTTTACATACATTTTAAGGCTGGGTTCGCATACATGTGAATTGGATGCGGGCCCCACATCCAATTCGCATGACAGGCGAGTGTCGCCGGCTCTCAATGGAGCCGGTTCACACAGGTCCGGGGTCGCCGTAGAGCGGATTGCAAAAGGGTCATGTACATGTTTGGGTCTGGTTCAGGTGCGAATTCAGGCAAAAATTTGGACCTAGATCACACCTGAACCAGTGAACAGACACACACCGGACTCCAGGCACAAACACACGGCATTTATGTGAACTAAGGGTGAGAAAAAGCAGTAATTTACACTCACCAGCCACTTTATTAGGTACACCTGTTCATTTGCTTGGTAACACAAATTGCTAATCAGCTAATAACATGGCAGCAACTCAATGCATTTAAGCCTCTAGGCATTGTAATGACAACTTACTGAAGTTCAAACCAAGGGAAGAAAGGGGATTTAAGTGACTTTGAACATTGCATGGTTGTTGGTGCCAGACAGGCTGGTCTGAGTATTTAGAAAACTGCTGATCTACTGGGATTTTCACGCACAACCATCTCTAGGGTTTACAGAGAATGGTCCAAAAAAGAGATAATATTCAGTAAGCCGCAGTTGTGTGAATGAAAATGCCTTGTTGATGTCAGAGGTCAGAGGAGAATGGGCAGACTGGTTCAAGATGATAGAAAGGCAACAGTAACTCAAGTAACCACTCGTTACAACAAAGGTATGCAGAATACCATCTCTGAATGCACAACACATCGAACCTTGAAGCAGATGGGCTTCAACAGCAGAAGACCACACCGGGTGCCACTCCTTTTCAGCTAAGTACAGGAAACTGAGGCTACAATTCGCACAGACTCACCAAAATTAGACAATAGAAGATTGGAAAAATGTTGCCTGGTCTGATGAGTCTCGATTTCAGCTGCGACATTCAGAAGGTTGTGGCAAAATCTTTACACTTGGATCTCCATCGTTGCCCATCTGTGCTACTATAAAGCAGTCTCAATTTTGCTGCTGGAGTTATATTTTAAATTATAGCAATCAGAACCCATAACAGAACCTGGCAAAGGCTGATCCAGAAAGTCTGATTGGACATAGGATGTCAATAGAAACAAAAATGATGATACTATGCAAAGAAAACTACTACACTTTAACAACCTGAATTGGCTCTGTCCAAGCATGGGCACAATTGTGGTGGGGCGTGCTAATGATACTGTATAGTCCAAACTTTTCATTTGCAGGTAAAGTGGAGCTGCCATATTTACATATACACAGCCAGAATTTGCCCACCACAAATCACATGACCAACTTATCAAGAAAGGTCAGCAATCAACTGCCTTATCATTTTTACATTTTTGGGCTACTGAGGCAATTTTTATTGGGCAAGGCGATAGAGGGTAGTCAGGGCGTAGCATTGCATAAGCCCTAACATCTGCTTTTTGGATACATTTTTTACTTTTAAACGCATGCAGAACTTTTGGTGTGCATACAGAAAATGCATCAAAACCGCGGGACATAATAGAAGTCTAATGCCGTGTACACACGATCGGAATTCTCGTCGGAAAAAGCTCTGACGGTTTTCCCGACGGAATTCCGACGGAATTCTGCTCAAACTGTCTTGCCTACACACGGTCACACCAAATTCCGACCGTCAAGAACGCGGTGATGTACAACGCTACAATGAGCCGAGTTCAATACTTCCGAGCATGCGTCAAATTGTTTCCAAGCATGCGTAGGAATTTTGTGCGTCAGAATTGCTACAGACGATCGAAATTTCCGATAGAAACCTTTTCCGCCAGAAAAATTGAGAACATGCTCTCAATTCTTTGCTGTCGGAAATTTGGCCAGCAAAATTCTGATCGAGCCTACAGACGGTCGCATTTTCCGATGAAAAGCTCTCATCAGTCTTTTTCTGGCCGGAATTTCGATCGTGTGTACGCGGCATTAGGCAAAGCGCGGGTAACCTGTACCAAAACCACGGGTACATTGCGCTGGCTCAGTCTGACGCCACCCTGAATTATAGCAGAGCACTAGGCACACGGGCACTCAGACATCCCTGACTGCTGAAAGTAAAGACCTTCACCCTATTGGGATCTGACATAGAGAGATCAATGATAGTAGAAAATATACCAATTTTAAACAAAGGGGTGATAAAAATCATTCTTTTATAAACTTGTGACTGTAAGCACAAACACCACAAAGTGACAGGTTCTCTTTTAGGAGGATGTTGTTGTGCACTCGTATGTCACATCACTTCTTCGTTCGGCTAGGTTACAATCTGTTGCCATGGCTACCTGATGCAGCCTCTTCGTATACTTCAGCTTGCTGACATATATTTCAGGCTTCACTTCACACTCTCCTCCTCCCTGAGCCGCCTTGCAGAAATATGTACTCTTCTGCTGTGTAAATGTGCAAATAAACTCCTTTTTTATTTTTATTGGAAAAAGAAACAACTGATGTCAGACAGCTTTTAATTTTTATTATTTTCATTTGTTGAATTTTCTGTGTACCTTCCTACTTAAAGTGTTTATAAAGGCTCAAGGTTTTTTACCTTCATGCATTCTATGGTAAAAAGCCTTCTCTGTGCAGCAGCCTCCCTTATACTTACCCAAGCCCCCTCTCGATCCAGTGATATGCACTAGAGCCTTGGCTCTCTAGGGACTCTCCCTCCTTATTGGATAAGACAGCAGTGGGAGCCATTGTCAATCACAGTCAGTGAGCCAATGATGACAGAGAGGGGGCAGGAACGAGCCACAGTTGTGTGTGTGAATTAGTGGCAGCTGTCTGCCCTTCTAGGTGGTGGGTATTGGTCAGCAGACATCAGCAGCGGGATCGGGCATCGACAGCGGGATCAGACAACGGCATCTGCATCGGGCAGCGGCATTGGGCATCTCCTCTATTTCTCCATGTCAGCGGCAGTGCACCTCCTCCCCTCCTTCTAGGCATCCAATTGGATCGCCTGTCCTTTCAGCCAACCGGGCGACGGGTCTCAAAACCCGCTTCCTGATTGGCCAGGAGGAGGATCAGTGCTACAACAGCGAATTTTTATTTGCATTTTATGCACCCCAAGCCCACCCTATTTTGAAGCCCACCCCACATTAAAATCCATGCCTGCGACGTCCTGAAAGGGGCCGCATGGTAGGGGGGGGGGGCAGCCATGGATAGAGGGCGGCCATAGATAGGGGGGCAGCGCCGGTGGGCCCTTAATGGACAGACCGCCCCTGGTGTGAATGGACATGCAGAGTAGAGGCTTACGATCAAGCCTGCCTGGTTGCTCCCATTGCAAGCTGCTTGCTCTGGGGGTACTCAGCAGGCGGGAGGGGCCAGGAGTGCCAGTGAGGGACCTGAGAAGAGGAGGATCAGGGCTGCCCTGTGCAAAAACTCTGCACTGAGAAGGTAAGTATGACATGCTTGTTTGTTTTTTATTTACTTTAATATCGCTTTTAATTTTGTTGTATTTTATGCATACTTTTCTACTAAAAACATCATTACTGAAAGTAACAGTAAACTATATTCTTATTTCCCAAAAATAATCCATACAAAGCCAATACTTATTTGTCTTTAATCTATTTTTCATTAAATTGTTTCTTTACGTGTTATTCTGCCTTCTAATAATGTCCTCTGTGAGCTCCCAAACTTCTCTTTTCCCCTTTACTTCTATTTGTTTGGAACAAGCAATACACGTTAGTTGTGGTCATGTGCACTGCTCTATACGCTCTACAAATCCCATAGTCCATCTGACTATGGACTAAGGATGGCTACGTTCCTACATACAGTGGGACCATGGAGAATGAACGTACCCACCCTCTAACAGGAAGTCAGATCACAGCAGCAAAAAAAGGGTATTTTTTTGAGTAAAAATGGTTCTAAAGGCAGAAGTTTTATATCCTAATGCATTCTATTCTATTCTATGCACCATTGCAACCTGATCAGTGCCCATCTGCTGTCTCGCCATTGCCCATCATTGCAGCCTGATCAGTGCCCATCTGCAGCCTTGCCCATCATTGCAGCCTGATCAGTGCAGATCTGCAACCTTGCCCATCATTGCAGCCTGATCAGTGCCTATCTGAAGCTTCGCCCATCATTAAACACGTCTATTTCGGTGACGCTCGTTCCCTCCTTCCCCTCCGTGGCAGCCTATATCGGCGTATAACACTATTTTAAGGGGGAAAAAGTGCGTGTTATGTTACGTGACAAGACTGAAGAAATTACACTTTGCTACAATGTAAAGTAGTGAGTGTACAGCTTGTATAACAGTGTAAATTTGCTGTTCCCTCAAAATAACTCAACACACAGCCATTAATGTCTAAACCACTGGCAACAAAAGTAAGTACACCCCTAAGTGAAAATGCCAAAATTGAGCCCAATTAGCTCCCTTTGAAGACTAGGCAGTATTCCAACTTGATAACGACCTCCAAGACGACCACTGTCATGTTAAAGAAGCTGAGGGTAAAGGTGATGAACTGGCCAAGCAAGGTCTCTAACATCCACCAGCTCCGTGAAGTCATCATGGAGAAGTGGAAGAGGACTCCAGTGGCAACCTTAGAAGCTCTGGTGAACTCCATGCCCAAGAGGGTTAAGGCAGTGCTGGAAAATAATGGTGGCCACACAAAATATTGACACTCTGGGCCCAATTTGGACATTTTCACTTAGGGGTGTACTTACTTTTGTTGCCAGCGGTTTAGACATTAATGGCTGTGTGTTGAGTTATTTTGAGGGGACAGCAAATCTACACTGTTATACAAGCTGTACACTCACTACTTTACATTGTAGCAAAGTGTCATTTTTTCAGTGTTGTCACATGAAAAGATATAATAACATATTTACAAAAATGTGAGGGGTGTACTCACTTTTGTGAGATACTGTGTATACCATAGATTGTGGACTCTATAACTTTCCTACAGACAAAATAATTTACACTGATTTGGGTTATTTTCACCAAAGAAATGTAGAAAGAAAGATTATTTATTTGCAAAACTTTATAACAGGAGCAAAGAAAAATTTTTTTTTTTTTTTTTTTAATTGGTCCTTTTTCGTTTATTTAGCAAAAAATAAAAAAATCTGTGGTGGTTAAATACCACCAAAAGAAAGCTATATTTGTGAGAAAATTATAAAAATTACATTTGGGTACAGTGTTGCATGACCGCACAATTGTCATTGAAAGTGGGAAAAGCTCTGGCCACCTGGATCAATGTACTGAAGACTGATCAATCATTTGTACAGTCACAGTAGACATGTTTACTGCCAACCAAGGACAGTACTTCAGGAGACGAACCTCATAACAACAGTGAAGCATTGTGGTGGAAATGTAAAGCTTTGCTGCTTCAGGACCTGGGCAGCTTTCAGTCATCGAGTCAACTATACATTCTGCATCATATCAAATGGTGCTTGGTAAGCATTTGAGGGCATCCGTCCAAATTTGAAATGGAATCGGAACTGAGTCTAGCAACACAATCATGATCAGAAGCATACTGGCAAATCCACCAAGGAATGGCTCAAAAAGAAGAAATATGGACTGCCCTATTCAAAGCAATATATTAAATCCTACTGATATTTTGTAAGAGGATTTTGAAACGGGCAGTTCATGCAAGGAAAAGTCATACAAAATCCCCACAAGAAGCCATTGCTGCTAAAGAGGAAATATCAGCTTTATATTCTTTGCTATTTTTGTTGAATAAATGATTAAAAATGCACATTTTTTTTTTCTTGTGTCTTTATTCAAGCATATTACTCTTGGGAATATATATATATATATATATATATATATATATATATATATATATATATATATACACACACAGTATCTCTCAAAAGTGAGTACACCCCTCACATTTTTGTAAATATTTTATTATATCTTTTCATGTGACAACACTGAAGAAATGACATTTTGCTACAATGTAAAGTAGTGAGTGTACAGCTTGTATAACAGTGTAAAAAGTCTGTCCCCTCAAAATAGCTCAACATACAGCCATTAATGTCTAAACCGCTGGCAACAAAAGTGAGTACACCCCTAAGTGAAAATGTCCAAATTGGGAACAATTATCCATTTTCTCTCCCAGATGCCATGTGACTCGTTAGTGTTACAAGGTCTCAGGTGTGAATGGGGAGCAGGTGTGGTAAATTTGGTGTTATCGCTCTCATACTGGTCACTGGAAGTTCAACATGGCACCTCATGGCAACGAACTCTCTGAGGATCTGAAAAAAAGAATTGTTGCTCTACAGAAAAATGGGCTAGGCTATAAAAAGATTGCCAAGACCCTGAAACTGAGCTGCAGCACGGTGGCCAAGACCATACAGCAGTTTAACAGGACAGGTTCCACTCAGAATAGGCCTCGCCATGGTCTACCGAAGAAGTTGAGTGCACGTGCTCAGCGTCATATCCAGAGGTTGTCTTTGGTAAATAGACATTTGAGGGCTGTCAGCATTGCTGCAGAGGTTAAAGTGGTGGGGGGGTCAGCCTGTCAGTGCTCAAACCATTAGCCGCACACTGCATCAAATTGGTCTGCATGGCTGTCGTCCCAGAAGGAAGTTTCTTCTAAAGATGATGCACAAGAAAGCCTGCAAACAGTTTTCTGAAGACAAGCAGACTAAGGACATGGATTACTGGAACCATGTCCTGTGATCTGATACTTATTTGGTTCAGATGGTGTCAAGCATGTGTGGTGGCAACCAGGTGAGGAGTACAAAGTCAAGTGTGTCTTGCCTACTGTCAAGCATGGTGGTGGGAGTGTCATGGTCTGAGGCTGCATGAGTGCTGCCGGCACTGGGGAGCTACAGTTCATTGAGGGAACCATGAATGCCAACATGTACTGTGACATACTGAAGCAGAGCATGATCCCCTCCCTTTGGAGACTGGGCTGCAGGGCAGTATTCCAACAAAAAGACCCCATACACACCTCCAAGATGACCACTGCCTTGCTAAAGAAACTGAGGGTAAAGGTAATGGACTGGCCAAGCATGTCTTCAGACCTAAACCCCATTGAGCATCTTTGGGGCATCCTTAAATGTAAGGTGGAGGAGCGTAAGGTCTCTAACATCCACCAGCTTGGTGATTTTGTAATGGAGGAGTGGAAGAGGACTCCGGTAGCAACCTGTGAAGCTTTGGTGAACTCCATGCCCAAGAGCGGTAAGGCAGTGCTGGAAAAAAAATGGTGGCCACACAAAATATTGACACTTTGGGCCCAATTTGGACATTTTCACTTAGGGGTGTACTCACTTTTGTTGCCAGCGGTTTAGACATTAATGGCTGTGTGTGAGTTATTTTGAAGGGACACGAATTTACATTGTTATACAAGCTGTACACTCACTACTTTACATTGTAGTAAAGTGTAATTTCTTCAGTGTTGCCACATGAAAAGATATAATAAAATATTTACAAAAATGTGAGGGGTGTACTCACATTTGTGAGATACTGTATATATATATTACAGATACAGTGGGTAAAATAAGTATTGAACACGCCACAATTTTTCTAGGTAAATCTATTTCAAAAGATGCTATTGATATGAAATTTTCACCACGCCGGTAACAACCCATGCAATCCATACATACAAAGAAACCAAAACAAATTTGTTCACAAAAAAAAGTTATGTGTAATAAAATGGAACGACACAGGAAAAAGGTATTAAACACGTGAAGAAAGGGAGGTGCAAAAAGGCATGGAACACCTAGAAACCAGCTGATATATATCAGTAATTAGAAAGAAAGTGCAAATTGCTATCAGCTGGTTCAGTCTCAACTGATGGCCTATAAAAAGGTGTCCCATTCCCAAGGTGTCACACAAGCAACATCTCATGATGAGTAAAAGCAAAGAGCTCTCTCAAGACCTTCGCAACCTTGATGTTGCAAAACATACTGATGGCATTCGTTACAGAAGGATTTCTAAACTTCTGAATGTTCCAGTGAGCACTGTTGAGGCCATAATCTGGAAGTGGAAAGAATATAATTTCACCATAAACCGGACAGGACCAGGTGCTCTTCGCAAGGTTTCTGACAGAGTGAAAAGAATTATCAGAAGAGTTGTCCAAGAGCAAAGAACCACTTGTGGAGAGCTTCAGAAAAACTTGGAAGTAATGTACTCAACCACCATGGCCTGTATGCACGATCACTACGCAAGACTCCATTGCTACAAGCCTGTGAAATACTGGGAGAATATAGTCTGGTCAGATGAGACCAAAATGGAACTCTTTGAATGCCATAATACACACCATGTTTGGAGGTCAAATGGCACGGCACATCACCCCAAGGATGAACATCATGGTGTGGTGCTGTTTTTCAGCATACGGTATTGGCAAACTTCATATCACTGACGGGAGGATGAATGGAAAAATGTACCAAGACATTCTTGATAAAAATCTGCTGCCATCTACCAGGATGATGAAGATGAAACGGGGGTGGACATTGGAATTGGTTTCAAAGAAAGAAAATAAAGCTGTTTGAATGGCCCAGCCAATCACCTGACTTGAATCCAATAGAAAATCTATGGAAAGAACTGAAGATCAGATCATAGAAGAGGCCCACGGAACCTTTAAGATCTGAAGACTGTTTGTGTGGAAGAATGGGCCAAAATCACACCTGAGTAATGCATGCGACTAGTTTCTCCATACAGGAAGCATCTTGAAGCTGTCATTACCAACAAAGGATTTTGTACCAAGTATTAAATACATTTCAGTTAGCATTTTCAACACTTTTTCCCTGTGTCATTCCATTTTTTTACACATAACCTAGTTTCTGAACATATTTGTTTTGGTGGGTTGTTACCGACGTGTGGTGAAAATGTTATTTCAATAGCAACTTTAGAAATATATTTACCTAGAAAAATGGTGAAGTTTTCAATACTTATTTTACCTGCTGTAAATAAACATCACATCATCTCCACCCTTCCCCTGTTTTGAGGAAATTTTTGAACATATTCTATGAAGCTGTTCTTTGATTTGCAGATTTTAGAGTGGGCATCTGCTCCTGAATAAGCAAGATCATTATCACGAAACGCGTTGAGATAAAGGATGTACCCATCAAGTTTTGTGAAAAACTTGGAAGAGTGGAATTTGTATCTGTATCATTATATGAATACTATGTTGACTGTATGCCGATACACAGCAGTATTTACAAATCAGCTTGCTGTTTTAAAAATGTTCTTAAGTAAAAAAAAATTCATCTATTGCTCAATATATTTTTATGCAAATGTTGCACCTCATTTAACCACTTGCCGACCTCTACCTGCACATCATTTCGTTCAATAGACACTTGGGGGCTCGCGCGCACCGCCAGAGGTGTGATTGCGCTCTGATTGGACACAGGGGATGCCAATCAGGAGGTCCAGCGGACCCGATGTCTGCCAGCCACCTGCTATTATTCTCGGGAGAGGCAGAACGGCGATCTGCCTATGTAAACAAGGCAGACTGCCGTTCTGACAGGGGAGAAGATGAAGATCTTGTGTTCCTGCTAAAGCAGGAACACCGATCTCTGTCTTCCCCCCAGTCAGAGCAACCCCCTCACAGTTATCACCCCCTAGGGATGCACTTAACCCTTTAATCATCCATGGTGTTAACCCCTTCCCTGCCAGTGTCATTAGTACAGTAATAATGTCACTGGTCCCCAAAAAAAGTGTAAAAAAAATGTCAGTTAGGTGTCCGAATTGTCTGCCGCAATGTCGTAGTCCCGCTAAAAATCGCTGATCGCCGCCATTACTAGTAAAAAAAAAAAAAATGCCATAAAAATATCCCATAGTTTGTAGATGCTAATGCTTTTGCGCAAACCAATTAATATACGCTTATTGGGATTTTTTTTACCAAAAATATGTAGCTGAATTTTTACATTTTTTTTAATGGATATGTATTCTATTTTAAATTGTCTGTCTTTTTTTATTTATAGCGCAAAAAATAAAAACCGCAGAGGTGATCAAATAACACCAAAAGAAAGCTCTATTTGTGGGAAAAAAGTACATCAATTGTATTTGGATATAGCGTTGCACGATTTCCAATTGTCAGTTAAAGTAACGCAGTGCTGTATTGCAAAAAATGGCCTGGTCGTTAAGGGGGTAAAACCCTCCAGGGCTGAAGTGGTTAAAGTTCCATGGAAAATGTTTTTAGTGCTTTGTATATGCAAATAGGGAGTGGAGGCATGACATTATAAGGCACCAGCACACATTATTATTTAACTGAATTTCACAAGGGATATTAGCTCTACACCTCCTCCCTGAGTCAGTTGATTGCTTCCCATGGCTTTCAATATCATCTCTTCACTGAAGACATCCTAATCCATCTCTCCACCCACCCCCAACTCACTCCATCAGTCTCCTCACGTATCACCAACTTACTAGCAGACATATCAGCCTGGATATCACATCACTTCCTCAAACTCAACCTATCCAAAAACCGAGCTCATGATATTTCCTCCCCCACATACCACTTCACCTGATTTCTCTGTCAAAATCAAAGGCTCAACTATCAGCCAGTCCCCCCACACCAAGGTCCTAGGTACTAGGTGTTATCCTGGACTCTGAACTATCCTTTCGACCCCACATCCTATTGTTGTTCAAAGCTTGCCGCCTCAACCATCGCAACATCTCCAAAATACGCCCCTTCCTAACCAATGTCACCACAAAGCGTCTAATCCACTCCCTTGTCATCTCTCGCCTCGACTTCTGCAACTCCCTCCTCATTGGCTTCCCTTTACATAGGCTATCCCCCTTCAGTCCATCATAAACGCCGCTGCCAGGCTCTTCCACCTTACAAACCACTCAGCGTCTGCTACCCTTCTCTGCCAATCCCTCCATTGGCTGCCACTCAACCAACAAATTAAATTCAAGATACTAACAATAACTTACAAAGCCATCCAGAATCTGGCAACAGTTACATCACTAATCTGGTCTCAAAATACCAACCAAATCATCCTCCCAAGACCTCCTGCTCTCTAGCTCCCTTGTCACCTCATCCAATGCTCGCATTCAGGACTTCTTCTGAGCCTCTCCCATGCACTGGAATGCTCTACCCCAATCTGTCTGATTATCTCCTACTTTGTCTACTTTCAGACGATCCCTGAAAACTAATTTCTTCAGAGAAGCCTATCTGGCCACCACCTAACAACTGTACATTTATTTTCTCTATCCGCCCATCCCCCCACAGTTATTACCTCTTGTATCTATCTACCCTCCCTCTTAGATTGTAAGCTCTAAGGAGCAGGGCCCTCTGATTCCTCCTGTATCAAGGAAAAGGCCAGGAACTGCATACCCAGAATAAGTGGAAGGCCTACATGACTAGCTCTAAGGAGCAGGGCCCTCTGATTCCTCCTGTATTAAGGAAAAGGCCAGGAACTGCATACCCAGAATAAGTGGAAGGCCTACATGACTAGCTCTAAGGAGCAGGGCCCTCTGATTCCTCCTGTATTAAAGAAAAGACCAGGGACTGCGGTCTCAGGTACTATCTAGAATGGAGGCAGTTGATGGCCATGGGGCGTAATACAGAGCCCTCTTGAAGTTAATGCGACGCCTCCTCAGTAGCGGCGTACAGTGCAAGGTGCGAGATCACTAGAGCCCCCGGAGGTTTCTGAAGCTAGCCCGAGCCAGCCCGAAGCGTCCTATGCAATACCGCTATCAAGCGGAGAAAGCCGAGTCAAGCCGAGGGTGACGTCACACGCCGCCGTCTGTCAGCTCGTACTGAGAAGGAGAGAGCGGCGGGAAATTTGAATCCACACCAGCTTTCCGGGCTCTGCACAGCAAACGAAGGGGAAAAGAAGCACAGAAGGAGGGGGTAAACCCAAGTGATCCCCAAGCTGCACTGGAAGTTCTCCTGGAGACTGCAGGGAGAGGTGAGCAGACAGTTTTGCTGATCAGTTAAACAGTTAAACTGGCTCTCTCTTTGCGAACTGAGGACTGTTTTGCTGCTAAATATACAAACTGTGCTGTGATGTGCAATTTTGCTGGGCTCTACGGCTCCATCCTTAATGCAATTTGAGGATTTTTTTTTTTTTTTTTTTTCCTGCCAATGTCATCAGTAGGGCTGAATACGCATATGTGCTGGGCCCCTTTTTTTTTTTTTAAATTGTAAATTGTGGACAGTTTCCCTGGTCTCTGGTCAAAATATAAGCTGTGCTGTGTTATACATAGGCGCCTGACCTTTTTTTTTAAAACCGCAAATTAAGGACTGTTTCTCTGCTTTTTTTTTTTTTTTTTTGGAGTGTGCATACATGCTGGGCTCTTTTTTTTTTTTTTTTGTGGCTTTTTTTTGTTTTTTTTTTTTTTTTTTTTTTTTTTTGTTGTTGTTGTTTGGTCCAGAATATAAAAGGTGCTGTGCCGTGCTGTGTATAGGTGCTTGGCTCTCTTTTTCCTAAACAGCAACTTGAGGACTGCCTCACTGGTAAAAATACAGGCTGCGTAGAGACATGCTTATGTGACTGGCTCTCTCTTAACGTCAATTCCAGGACGGCTTTTTGCTTGGCTATTGCTAACGCTTAATTGCAACTTAAGGACTGCTACTTGCAAAATTATAAACTGTGCGTTTTTGCTAAGCATCTGCACTGACTTCTACCTTAACTATAACCGGAGGAATGACGCCTTTGATTCTTCTTTGCAAAATATAAGCTTTGCTTTGTGCTGGGCTCACTTTCTTTCAACTACAAGTGTTAGACTGCTCTGGCCCTTAGTAAAACACAGGCTGCACTGCTCTGGGAACTGCATACCCAGCATAAGTGGAAGGCCTACATGACTAGCTCTAAGGAGCAGGGCCCTCTGATTCAGGGAGTAATCCTGGCGAGATTAGATTTTGGGGGAGTTTGGTGTGGCAATATGTCAGCCAGGAGGAGAATGGATGAGCAGGCCAACCAGGAGAATGTCAGCACAAAAATCATACTCCAACTAAAGGAGGACAACACAATAGGTAGAAGCAGAGCCGACACTAAAAGATGTATTGACGGCGGTTAATATATGTAAACATTCCCTAGGGGAATTATGCGGTCAAATGAAAAATGTTAAAGATGAACTGTCCTTGATGCGCCAGGAGCTTGAAAAGACGGCTGACAGAATAACAGCAACTGAAGGGAGAATTAGTCAAATCGAGGATGATATGTACCCATTAAATCAAGAGGTTAAAAGTCTAAAAGAGCAATCGGATAAATTTGCAGGAAAACTGGACGAATTGGAAAACAGACTCCGAAGGGATAACGTGAGGCTGGTAGGCCTACCGGAAAAGAGTGAAGGATCTGATCCGATCGTATTCATGGAAAAATGGCTCATTGAAGTATTTGGAAGAGAGACATTCTCACAACAATTCTCGGTTGAAAGGGCGCATAGAGTTCCGTCTAGACCTCCACCCCAAGGAGGGCACCCTAGATCTATGTTAATGAAATTTTTGAATTTCAAGGATAAAGTGACGCTTCTCCGCAGGGCTAGAGAGATGGGGAACATTTTTTTTAATGGAGTTAAAGTTTCATTATATCCTGATTTTTCACCCGATTTGCAGAGGCGTAGAGCAGGTTTTATAGAGGTTAAACGTAGACTCCAGAAATTTGATGTCATTTATGCATTATTGTACCCAGCCCGGCTACGTGTGGTAGCTCTGGGAGAGACCTTTTTTTTTGATTCCCCTGCAAGTGTGACAACATGGCTGGAGGATAGAAAAGGCCTACTAATAATCAAAACGAGGGGATAACAAGGTTAAGGGAAAGGGAATAAACATAGAGGGATGGGAAGGGATGTGTTCTTAGAGATGTGTGTTTCAGAGAAATTTAATGTGTACATATACGGAGTGGAGGGTGGTGAGAGTCACATAGCACGAAAGGGAGGATATGATTGATTGGGGTAAGGATAAAAATATAGTTTTTGATGTGTGTAGGGTAGGGGAGGGAGGAGGGCGGAGGGTGGGAGTGGGTTTGTATACAAGAGAGGGGGAGGGAGAGGGGAGGGTGGTAGGTACGGGAGGAGGGCGGAGGGTGGGAGTGGGTTTGTATACAAGAGAGGGGGAGGGGGTGGGGGAGGGAAGGGGGAAAGGTATGGGATGCTTGGTAAGGGTCACAAAAAAAGCCTCTGGGGATAACCTAGAATGGTACATGGGGGGAGGGGGGAGGTGGGGTCATCGATGTAAAAATTGGAAAAAACATGTAATACATATGAAAGTAAGCGGCAAGCAAAAAACACTTATAGATAAATATTTAGAAGAAAGTTTCACATTTTCTCACTTAGAAAGATATATCAAGATACGATGCAAAATTTGGGAAGGAAAAAAAAAAAAGAAAAAAAGAAAACACTGATAAACAAATATATAGAAGAAAGATTCACATTTTATCACATAGTGGGAAATATTAAGATAGGCAAAGGATTTTCTATTTACCTTTCTTTTTCACAAGGGTTTTTCCCTCTTGTTAAAAGTTTCTCTTCCCTTTCTCGTTTTTTTCCCTCTCTGTTTCTTTTATTTTATTTTATTTTTTTTTCCCTTTCCCCTTCTCTCCCTTTTCCCCCTCTCTCCTTGGTGTTATGTTCTAGGCATCAATAGGGATTCCATTTTCTATTGCTTTCTTTTCTTGATAGCCTATGCAGACTAGGGTAATTAATATCGGTTCCTGGAATGTACGGGGGTTGGGTACACCGGCTAAGAGAGCAGCTGTGGTAGAGACCCTGGAAAGGAGTGATGTAGGATTGATCTGCCTACAGGAGACACATTTAACCCAAGATACTAAATTACTAAATCAGAGTAAAAAATATCAACATCAATACCACTCGGTACACACCTCCTACTCAAGGGGAGTGGCGGTGATGGTAAGAAAAGAGGTGGGCTTCACCTGTCGGCAGACCAGTATAGATAGGGAAGGACGGTATATTTTCCTGCATTGTGTAATAGAAAATCGAGAATATGTTCTTGCCAATATTTACATCCCCCCTCCGTTTAAGCTTGATGTGATGTATAGCCTAATGGAATTCTTATCAGACAAAGCTGGGATACCAGTCATAGCAGTAGGGGACTTTAATGAGGTTATTAATAAAAAATTAGACAGGTTTCCTTTAGGCACACAGAGGCAGAAGGTAGATGAGAGCCGATTACATCAGTTCTTACAAGAAGTGGGGCTGTTTGACATGTGGAGAGTGAGAAACCCGGGGGTGCTGCAATTCTCGTGTTTCTCAAGTTCCTATTCTACTCTTTCACGGATCGATTTAGCCTTGGGAAACGGAGAAGCATGCCAAACAGTAAGGGATATTGAATATCAGCCTAGGGGGGGTATCGGACCATGCCTTGTTGATTGTCTCAATAAATTTAGAAGGGAAAAGACCTCCCAGAACATGGAAAATGAATCCAGTCTGGTTCGAAATAATAGGGGATCCAAATGAGGTGCTGTTAAAACTGGAAGAATTTATAGAGTTTAACAAAGAGACAGTGACAAGAGGAGTAATGTGGGATGCACTGAAGGCCTATCTGCGAGGTATCCTTATTCAATTAGTCTCAAAAATCAAAAAATCCTCAAGAGAATGGGAAAAAAATAGTAAGATGGAGTTGTTGAAAGCAGAAAGAGAATACGTTGAAGACCCCACCCCAGAAAGACAATGTAGATGGCTAATTAAACAACAGGAATACAAAGAAGTAATTATTAGGAAATCAGAGAATAAAAGACTGTTTCAGAAACAGGTGGCTTATGGGGAGGGGGAAAAGGTCGGAAAGATGTTGGCACAGTTAGTGAGAGCTAACTCCCCTCCCTCCACCGTCCCAGCGATTAGGACGGAGAAAGGAGAAATCTCATTAAAGACGTCAGTAATTACAGAGACTTTTAGAATATACTATGACAAATTATATAAATCGCGGGGGACGATAGAGGAAGGGGAAGCGGACACATTTTTTAGTAACGCTGAAATTACGGCTCTCACTGAAGAAGAAAGGGAGGCAATGGAGGCACCGTTAACGCTGGAGGAAATCCAGCTGGCGGTAAAAGAAATGGCCAATCAGAAATCACCAGGACCAGATGGTCTCCCCGCGGAAACCTATAAGCAATATGGGAAAATTCTACTGCCAGAACTTCTTAAGGTATTAAACTGGGCAAAGGAGGAGGGGAAGTTGCCAACGTCTATGACAGAGGCAACGATAATAGTTCTGCATAAAGAGGGGAAGGACCCATTAGAGACCAAGTCTTATAGACCGATTTCCCTACTCTGCTCGGATGCTAAAATATTAGCTAAAGCAATGGCAATTAGATTAAACAAAATTATCTCCAGATTAATACATCCTGATCAAACAGGGTTTATACCCTGTAGGTCTACTAGTATGAACATTAGGAGACTATACCTTAATTTACAGATACCAATAGAGAACACGGGTACAAGGGCAGTCATGGCGTTAGATGTGGTTAAAGCTTTCGATAGCTTAGAGTGGGGATATTTATGGCGAGTCTTAAAGGAATTTGGATTTGGCCCCTCGTTTATTAAATGGATTAAAACCCTGTATAAGGGTCCCAGTGCTAAAATTAGGGTTAATGGTGAGTATTCCGAGGGGATTCAATTGGAGAGAGGGACAAGGCAGGGCTGCCCATTGTCCCCCCTGCTCTTCGCGCTTGCAATGGAACCCTTAGCAAGTGTAATTAGATCAAACACAAACATGCAGGGGTTCCGAAGAGCAGGGGGTGAAGAGAGAATCGCACTGTATGCGGACGATGTCCTTCTCTTCCTGGGGGATACGGGGCAATCCCTCAGGCAGGTGATGAACATCCTCACGGACTTTGGTAAAATCTCAGGACTCACCATAAACTGGGAAAAATCTGCATTATTGCCTATAGATCCTCTAGGGAACCAGAACGTACAGGATATTTCACAGCTAGAGGTAGTTGAACAAATGAAATACTTAGGCATATATATAACAAGGAACCCTAACAATTACATAAATGATAATATAGTACCGCTTTTAGCTAGATTTAAAAGTAAAATTGCAATCTGGAGACGTCTCCCATTGTCGATCGCAGGGAGGTGTAACCTAATCAAAATGGTATGGCAGCCACAGCTTCTGTACCTGCTGCATAACTGTCCAATATGGATAGATAAAAAATGGTTCAGAAAGATAGACACGTTGTTTAGGGAACTTATATGGAAGGGAGGTCAGCCTAGGATTGGGTTACAAACACTACAACTAGCAACAAGAAAGGGAGGAATGGCAGTACCGCATCCACGGAGCTACTTCCTAGCAGCCCAACTGCAACATCTAGGAACTATGACAGTATTAGAAGTTAGACTGGAAATGAACCCCAGACTGTGTATAATGGGATTGGATGAGGGGATAAATGGTGGTCCCTCTGTAATCAACGCGCTGTGATGAGAGGCTTGTTCCAGCAAGAAAATTAATAGCGCAGAGGTGGCAGGATGAGAAACACCCCAACGGGAAGGCCTACATGACTAGCTCTAAGGAGCAGGGCCCTCTGATTCATCCTGTAAATTAAAGAAAAGGCCAGGAACTGCATGCCCAGCATAAGTGGAAGGCCTACATGACTATCTCTAAGGAGCAGGGCCCTCTGATTCATCCTGTATTAAGGAAAAGGCCAGGAACTGCATGCCCAGCATAAGTGGAAGGCCTGCATGACTAGCTCTAAGGAGCAGGGCCCTCTGATTCATCCTGTATTAAAGAAAAGACCAGGAACTGCATGCCCAGCATAAGTGGAAGGCCTACATGACTAGCTCTAAGGAGCAGGGCCCTCTGATTCATCCTGTATTAAAGAAAAGGCCAGGAACTGCATGCCCAGCATAAGTGGAAGGCCTGCATGACTAGCTCTAAGGAGCAGGGCCCTCTGATTCATCCTGTATTAAAGAAAAGGCCAGGAACTGCATGCCCAGCATAAGTGGAAGGCCCGCATGACTAGCTCTAAGGAGCAGGGCCTTCTGATTCCTCCTGTATTAAGGAAAAGACCAGGAACTGCATACCCAGCATAAGTGGAAGGCCTACATGACTAGCTCTAAGGAGCAGGGCCTTCTGATTCCTCCTGTATTAAAGTGTATTGTATTTGTACTGTCTACCCTCAAGTTGTAAAGCGCTGCGTAAACTGTCGGCGCTATATAAATCCTGTATAATAATAATATTAATTTGATTCAAGAGTGGAGTCATTCCAAGGAGTCGTCTGTAGCTGAAATATAATATTTGGGTGGACAGACCCTTTAAATAAACCCAACAGTTCAGAGCACAGCACTGGATTATGGTAACATAATGAAATAATCAGATAAGATTCAGCTTAATTAAAAGCACGCACAAGAGACATGACGCTGACTGGACTGGTTTAGTATCCTTGATGAAACAGCTGTACAGTTTGAAGCCCATCATATTTACAGCATGTCACCAGTAAATGAAACTAAATAGTCAGATTAATTATATTACCGGATCCTGTATTCTCCTCTGGAGGAAGGAAATATGTCCAATTATTGATCTAAAAATTTCTCTACATCTGAGTGCAATTTATATCTGGGTAAGAATGGGGAATAGTAATACACAGACATTATAAAGTTCTGAGGTGCTCCAGTGTCACCCGTGTGGCATGCAGATTATACAGCATACAGTTATTACACTATAGCAGGGATATGCAATTAGTGGACCTCCAGCTGTTGCAAAACTACAAGTCCCATCATGCCTCTGCCCTTGGGTGTCATGCTTGTGGCTGTCAGAGTCTTGCTATGCCTCATGGGACTTGTAGTTCTGCAACAGCTGGAGGTCCACTAATTGCATATCCCTGCACTATAGTATATTATGTGATGTGGTTTCGTAGATCTCCCAATATGGATGAGTAGGAAAATAAGGCAAATTTAATTTTGCTGGGAAGAGAGCTTTTTCATCGTCGCTGAAACGTCATTAAATTTAGCCTTTAAATTTTCCATGCAACACTACAAGGCAAATTAGCTTAACCACTTCAGCCCCGGACCAATTGGCAGCCAAAGGACCAGGCC
Source organism: Lithobates sylvaticus (assembly GCA_028564925.1). Taxonomy (NCBI): domain Eukaryota; kingdom Metazoa; phylum Chordata; class Amphibia; order Anura; family Ranidae; genus Lithobates; species Lithobates sylvaticus. The sequence continues at coordinate 472,637,780 of CM053030.1, forward strand.
CCTTTTTGCAATTCGGCACTGCGTCGCTTTAACTAACAATTGCGCGGTCATGCGACGTGGCTCCAAAACAAAATTGGCGTCCTTTTTTCCCACAAATAGAGCTTTCTTTTGGTGGTATTTGATCGCCCCTGCGGTTTTTATTTTTTGCGCTATAAACAAAAATAGAGCGTCAATTTTGAAAAAAATGCAATATTTTTTACTTTTTGCTATAATAAATATCCCCAAAAAATATATAAAAAAAACATTTTTTTTCCTCAGTTTAGGCCAATACGTATTCTTCTACATATTTTTGGTAAAAAAAATCGCAATTAGCGATTATTGATTAGTTTGCGCAAAAGTTATAGCGTTTACAAAATAGGGGATAGTTTTATAGCATTTTTATTAATATTTTTTTTTTTTTATTAGTAATGGCGGCGATCAGCGATTTTTATTGTGACTGCGACATTTTGGCGGACACATCGGACATTTTTGACACATTTTTGGGACATTTGTCATTTATACAGCAATCACTGCTATTTAAATAGCACTGATTCCTATGTAAATGACAGTTGTAGTTAGCGGGTTAACCACTAGGGGGCGGGGAGGAGTCAGTGTGACGTGTTGTGTTTTTTTTTACAGTAGGGGGGCGTGGCTGTACGTCTGACGTCATTGATTGGCGTTCCCGATGACAGGGAACCGCCGATCACTGACAGTCAGTGTAGGAAGCGCGGGGAGAGGTTTGTTTACATAGACCTCTCCCCGTTCTTCAGCTCCGTAACCCGATCGCGGGATACCAGCGGCGATCGGGTCCGCTGGTCCCGCGGCCGTGGTCACGGAGCTCCCGACCGGGTCGCGCGCGCGCCGCTGGCGCGCGCGCGCGCCCCCCGGGCAGGCAAATTAAGGGGGACGTACAGGTACGTCCTTTTGCCTGCCCGTGCCATTCTGTTGACGTATATCTACAGGAGGCGGTCGGGAAGCGGTTAAAGTGTTACTAAACCCACAACAGTAAAATTAGTCTGTGGAACCTAAGGGGTTAATTCTATGCATTGTGTAAAATGGCGGTTTGATCCTGTCTTCTCCAATCCTCCCCTTCTTTTACTGTCCCCAATTCATCTCCTGATAGAACAGAACTTTGGGGGGCACTCTGCACATGCTCAGTTAGGTGTGTATTTATCTTGGGGAGGGTGCATGTGATCAGCACAGGGCCAATCAGCACTGTCCAGATAGAGTGTCAGGGGTCCTGCAGCCTCAAAGGACAGTCAGAGGAAAATGAAAACTCCTCCTACAAACTTTAACCAGACACTGATAAAAGGCACAAGACTGCTATATACTGCTGATGAGAAAAGGTATTTAGCAGTTTATATTTACTAAAATAATTGCATTTCCATGTTCTGTGTATTGTGGGAGACCAGACATAGTGAATGCAGGGTCCTGGGTTTAGTAACACTTTAAACTCCAATTATATGCCTTCCTCCCAAAGGCACCCTTCCCCCTTGAAATCCCCATCTTGCAGTATGCTTTGCTCTTTTTGTTTAGTTACCTGATATCTTCTGGTTATTCGTGCGATGTGCTGGGTCCTCTTCCTCTTCAGTCTTCTCCTGGTGGTGGACAGTCCTGGATGATGCAGAGAAAAGCATTGCTTTCTGCATCTGTAATTGCAGGGTTCTGTGTGCAGGGGGTGGACCATGATGCCCTTGCACTCAGTATTTTCTCAGTCTTGCAGACTGGTGCTGGGCTCACTTATCCTGGGAGGACATCTTGTGCCAAAAAAGAGGCACTGCGGAGGACAGCTCTGGATTTAGGGCAAGTATAGCAGTTTTTTTTTTTTTAAGAAATTCCTTACAAACGGATATTTAAAATACATTTTAGTTATTTCGTTAAACTCTAGTGGTCCTGGTCACATTAAGCTTAACATTTCTTAAATTGTTGTAAAGGCACAAGGTTTTTTACCTACATGCAAACCTTCTCTGTGCAGCAGCTTCCCCCCCCCCCCCCCCCCCAATACGTCCTTGAGTGGTTAAACACACTGTATATAGCTGGTTGCTAAGGAGCGGGCTAGGAAGCTGGCTGCCACTTCCTTAACGACCAAGGAATCAAACAATGTATACAACATTCTACTGTATACGTCAAAAAACAAAAAATCCAATAAGCAGATTAAAAATGGAAAAATACATAGGGCCTGTGATCAGTAAATGGAGGAATAGTGCCCCATCATTGGTATCAGTAAGAGGAATAGTGCCCAATTGTTGATGTCAGTAGGAGGAATAGTACACCATTGTTGGTGTCAGTGGGAGGAATAGTACCTCCTCATTGGTATAAGTAATGCCCCGTACACACGCTCGGATTTTCCGAGAACAAAACTGTGGATTTTTTTTTCCGAAGGATGTTGGCTCAAACCTGTCTTGCATACTTGCACACGGTCACACAAATGTTGGCCCAAAAATTCCGAATGTGAGAACGTGGTGACGTACAAGACGTACGACGAGCCGAGAAAAATAAGGTTTAATAGCCAGTGCGGCTCCTTCTACTTGATTCCGAGCATGCGTAAACTTTTGTGCGACGGACTTGTGTACACACGATCGGACTTTCCGACAACAACGTTTTGTTGGCGGAAAATTTGAGAACCTGCCCTCAAACATTTGTTGGCGGAAATGTTCGATGGAGCATACACACGGTCGGACTTTCCGACAACAGGCTCAAACATTTGTTGTCAGAAAAATTGATCGTGTGTATGGGGCATAAGAGGAATAGGGTCCCATTGTTGGTGTCAGTGGGAGGAATAGTGCTCCATCTGTGGTGTTGGTGGCAGGAATTATGCCCTACTGTTGGTGCCAGTGGGAGAAATGGAACCCCATAGCCAGATAAAGTCTGGCAAAGGGCCACATTTGGCCCACGGTGTGTGTGTGGTTGTATAACCTGAGTTCCTGCTGTTAAGCTGGCTGTAAAATCATAAAAAAAAATTACACACAATATTTTATATTTATATGAATAAAAAATAAATTTTAAAAATAATCTAAGTTGTATTTTTTTATTTTTCCAACACTGAATTAATTTCCTTTCACTTGAACATTATACATAAATTAAAAAAATATAAGGGGAAAATGTTTTCCTTCAAATCAGCCATTAAATCTTGGCAGCCTTCATCATCATTAGTTACATAAACCCTTGGTTGCATCATACGTATCAATTGCTTTCAGATTTTCATCTTTCTCTGTATGATTCTGAATCACCACACTACTTCAATTTCCCCTGTTCTGCATTTACTGGCTGGACTAGTCTGATCAGATGACCACCTTTCAGTTGAACGTCTGCCACTATATCCTTTGTAAAGCAGGAAGATCTGTAATGCAAACTACAGTTTTGCCAATAACAGATATCAAGCTACACTTTCTCACCAGATCCATCATTTGTTTTTCCTGTAGTGTTGTAGATGAATAGGCAGATGGGAGGTAGAAGTGTCCCACCCACTGCAACCTTGCCACTTTATGTTCAACCTAAGTTTACTTTTTTTTTAATCATACAAATACAAAAGCAAAAAGTATGTCCTCATAAAGTAGGACATACAAAAGAGGGGTTCATAAACAAAACAAAATGGAGATACAAAAAAATACAAATAAAAGGTATACAGTTGACGTGCTTCAGAAAGTGGCTCAGAAAACCAAAGAGCCTGTGAACAATGACAAGACGAGAATAGAAAATGCAATGGTATTAACATCGGTACATCTCAAAAGATAATAATCAAGGGCAAAAGACAAGTATGCAGTGAACAAAAAAGGCACCTCCACAATGTTACCACTTTACCAGTAAAATATAGAATACACAGTCAGTAGTAACAGGCCAACCCTAAGTCCCGCCATGGTCCATTGCAGAATAAAATGGGTTAGGGGGGGGTGTTGGTGCTGGCAAAAATAAATACCGTATATACTCGAGTATAGGTCGACCCGAATATAAGTCGAGGCCCCTAATTTACCACAAAAAAACTGGGAAAACGTATTGACTCGTGTATAAGCCAAGGGTGAGAAATGCAGCAGCTACTATAAGTGGAAAAGAGGGTCAACAATGCCCATCTGCAGCTGCATGCCTCCCTGTGTCCTGTACATACTCCCCTGTGTCCTGTACATACTCCCCTGTGTCCTGTACATACCCCCCTGTGTCCTGTACATAGCCCCCTGTGTCCTGTACATAGCCCCCTGTGTCCTGTACATAGCCCCCTGTGTCCTGTACATAGCCCCCTGTGTCCTGTACATAGCCCCCTGTGTCCTGTACATAGCCCCCTGTGTCCTGTACATAGCCCCCTGTGTCCTGTACATAGCCCCCTGTGTCCTGTACATACCCCCCTGTGTCCTGTACATACCCCCCCTGTGTCCTGTACATACCCCCCTGTGTCCTGTACATACCCCCTGTGTCCTGTACATACTCCCCTGTGTCCTGTACATACCCCCCCCTGTGTCCTGTACATACCCCCCCTGTGTCCTGTACATACCCCCCCTGTGTCCTGTACATACCCCCCCCTGTGTCCTGTACATACCCCCCTGTGTCCTGTACATACCCCCCCTGTGTCCTGTACATACCCCCCCTGTGTCCTGTACATACCCCCTGTGTCCTGTACATACCCCCTGTGTCCTGTACATACCCCCCTGTGTCCTGTACATACCCCCATGTGTCCTGTACATACCCCCTGTGTCCTGTACATACCCCCTGTGTCCATTGCAGCCTACCTGTGCTGATCTGTGTCCTGTGTATGCCTCCCTGTGCGATCTGTGTCCACCATTGCAGTCTTCATCATGTGTCCCCCATTGCTGATCCTGCCGATCAGCGTGTAAGGCAAAATAGACGGCGGCCATTCCAATATACAAAACCCGCGCCTCCTCCTCGTCCACGATAGGAGGAACACTCTGTTTTCCCAGCAGTCAGTGTTCAGTGTTCCGCCTATCACGGACATCCTCTCATCCTCGTCCATGAAATGAGAATGACAGGACGTCTGTGATAGGCGGAACACTGAACACTGACTCACTGCTGGGAAAATTAGTGTTCCTCCTATCACAGACGAGGACTAGCTTTTGAACACTGCCGTCTGTCTGCATGACACACTGATCATGTAGGCAGACGGCGGTGACTCGAGTATAAGCCGAGGGGGGCACTTTCAGCCCTAAAAGAAGGGCTGAAAATCTCGGCTTATACTCGAGTATATACAGTAAATTATATATATATATATATATATATATATATATATATACATATACATATACACAGGGCTTTTTTTTCTCAAACAATAGGTGCTGGAACTCAACCACGACCCTCCAAAACCGCTCCTACACACACCCTCCAAATTACATCAAGTAGTGGGTGTGGTCAATCAAATTTCACGAACAGTAGGAGGGACTTAACCTCCCTGGCAGTATTCCCGAGTCTGGCTCGGGGTGGAATTTCAGTACCATTAGCGGTAACCCCGAGCCAGACTTGGGATCGCATTGCAGGATACAGGGAGAGTTACTTACTTTGTCCCCAGGATCCTGCGATGTCTCCCCCGCTGTGTGTGCGAGCTGTCTCCTCGCTCGATTCACACAGTGCCGAGTGCCGCTGAGCTCCGTTCCCTGCAACGTTACGACGCACGGGAGCGGAGATCGGCACCAAATTCAAAAAAGTAAAAACACACAATACACATACAGTACTGTATAAAAAAAATTACACACCCCCTTTGTCCCTAGTGGTCTGTCCAGTGCCCTGCATGTAGTTTTATATTATAAATACATTTTTTTCTGCCTGGAATTTGGAGATTGTCCGTAGCAACCAAAAATTGTCCCTTTATGTCAAAAGTGGTTTTGGACCAGCTAGAAAACAGCGATAATAAATTAGAATCACTTGCAGAATTGAGCGATAGTGATTTGTGGGGAAATTCGTCATCAAACACTAAATCTAATGACAGCGACAATTCTGCAACTGAGCAAATTTCAGTGTTTTTTATTTGATTACATTATTGAATAATTTTTATAGTTATAGTTTATAAACTCTGGTTTGGACAGATTTAAGTGAGTTATTCCTAAGAATTGCAGGCCTACAATATAAAACGCCAAATTTCCATGCAAAATAATGGCACCGCTTTTGGTACAAAATTCCTGACATAATCATACCACCAGGGAGGTTAAAGGTCATTAAATACCAGAATTGCATTACACACAAAGTGCAGAGCTGTCACTTGTAAACACAGAAACCGGACTTTTGGGTTTACAAGTGATAGTGGTGGGCAGGGAGCAGAGGGTCTGAGCCAGAGGTGGTGGAACTGAGTTCCACCAAGTTCCCCCTGAAAAAAAGCCCTGTATAGCTTTAAATATATATATATATATATATATATATATAACTGTGTGTATATATATATATATATATATAACTGTGTGTATATATATATATATATATATATATATATATATATATATATATACATATATACACACACACACAAACATACATAATAGGATAATAGGAAGAGAAAGCAGAGAAGAATGAGAGAAAGGAAAGAAGTACAGCAATGTACAGCCCAAAGAGGGCATCGAAACAGAGGGGGAAGCCACCAAAAAATGAGCCCCTGGTATAGTAAACCATCTTTTACCCAGCAAGGAGATCCCAAAGCTCAGAAGGTTCTCTGTACATGTTCCAGGGGAGCCAAGTATGATGACAGTGCTCATGCGTACCCAGTTCCTGTGCCAGAAGAGATTCCCACTTACGACTAACATGGGTAGTTCGCCAATGGCGAGGTATAACCAGCCTGGTGACCGTCAAGCAGTGGCATAAGATGCCCCATTTAATAACCTTGCCACTTTAAAGCATATTTCCACTTTTGCAGTCAAATTTGAGAAAACTCTACTGATTTGAGAAAACTCTACCGATCAACTTCTCTTCAACCACCCTGTTGGAAAATTTCTGCATGATCAGTGCTGCAGTCTATAGACTCTGATCTGTGTATTCTGATGGCAGGAAATTCTCCTTGCCATCAGTATACAAAGACACAGCAGGAGGATCCCCCGAGCCACCTTGAATGTATGGATGGAGGAATCGGGTCAGTTTTTTTGTTTAACCCGCTGGTTGATCAAAAACAAAATTACTCATCTATGGCCAGCTTTAGGGCAGACCTAGTTTCTGCTCAGTACCATGCAATAGAGAAGCCTAGCTTCTGAATCCTTAACCCTTTGTTAGGACAAGCAGTGTTCAAATCTAGTTTACAACTGATAATGTGATCTACCAGCACATTACAAACATGGTTAATTATGGCAAACATTAAATGTAAATTAGTAGTTGTAAAGTCAGTGAGCACAATTACTGGCATCCCCTCTGTTATAACAAGCTATACATCACAGTGCTTGTGTTTATTTTTTTAATTATGAAGATAAATACCTTACTTCACACCACGGCTGTGTGGTTACGTGACCTCATTGTTATATAGTTGGTAAGGTGGAATAAAGATACCAGTCCATCTAGTTCAACCTGTGTAGGTGTGCATGTTGATAATCATTTCCAGTATCCCTGTATACTGTCCTCGCTAAGATACACTTTCAAGAGTATTTTAAAACTATCAATAATTCCTGCTGACACCACGGATTGTGGAAGTGAATTCCACCTCCTTACCGCCCTGAAAGTGAAAAACGCCCTACACAGTTTAAAGAGGAAGTAAAGTAAAAAAAAAAAAAAAATTACACCCTGCAAGGCAAAGGTATAATGAGCTATACTAGCATACTAGCCCATTATGAATTACCAGAGATCGAAGCCCCTGCAACGGTCCTCGGCCACCTCCTCCGTCGCCACCATGATACCCGGAGTGACTTCCGGGTATGCCGGCTCCAGCGCTGTGACTGGCCGGAGCCGCGTTGACGTCACTCCAGCGCATGTGCGCGGGAGCCGTCATTGACGGCATCTTCGCCTTCACTTGCAGCGCGCTCATTGCGCCTGCGCCGTTGTCTATGGCGCTCATGCGCCGTAGACATCGGTGCCCGGTTTTTGAAAAATATCTCCTTAACCGTGTAGGTTAAGGAGATATTTTTGGACTTACAGATAAGCCTTAATCTATGCTTACCTGTAGGTCAAAGTGGTCTGTAAGGGTTTACAACCAATTTAAGATTCTCTAGTTTCATTGAGTAGATCTGTGTCTTCTTACACTCCCTGAGACTGAATAGTTTATTCCCTATGCATGTATCACCATTGAGGTATCATCTCCCGATGTGCTTCTTCCCCGATCTAAGGACTACAGCAGGAGGGGCAGAGACTCCCCTCTGACATCAACCAGGAGGTCACCTGACTGCACAGCGACGCTGTGGAATAAGGTATTTTGCTTCATAATTTAAAAACACTGTGTATATCTTGTTATAACAGAGGGGATGCCAATAAATGTCCTTACTAACGTTACAGCTACATAAAATAGCGACGGGAGGGGAGGGGATCGTCTCACATACTAGGAACTGACAGGCAGGGAGGGAAGGGGGAGAGGTAGAGACTCCAAACACATGACAGAGGCATGTAAACTGATCACGGTATCATGGATCAGCAGCCATGATTACCGTGGTCAGTTTAGACTAGGGGACAGAGGAACAGACAGGATCAACCAGGTATTTTACAGCATAGAACTTGGAAAGCCAAAATGCCACAATGCATCCAAACACAGACAATTTTTTGCAGTATTTAAAACCCATCAGAGGTTCAAGCACTTCTCCAATCTATATAAACCCAAGAAAAAAAAAAATGCCAAATATGGGTTTTACCTCTCATCTTTTCATGAAAACTATCCTCTGTATAGGCCCAAACATTTCCGTTATCATGACTGTTCCCATTTTCCTTTGTCTCTTTATTCAGATTTGACTGTTTTTCCACAAAGTGACCCACCTGCAGTTCTAGGAAATACTAGACGACAGTTAGACAAAGGCAGGTCCTCATGGGTTATTAGTGGAAACATTACACCTTTAATTGCATTCCTTCTTTCAGAAGCTCAACAATTAATGGCAAATCCATATCATTGACCAACAATGCCTTTACTGCACAGTTTAACATTCTTCTTCCTTTCAATCAGCTCTTTCCCTTGTGATCAATTGTTCTTTTATTGATAAATTCCCACTGAAGATTACACACAGCTGATAACTAGGAAAGTAAATGCAAACATTTTTGCTGCGGATAAACACAAATAATTTACCTCCACTTAAGGTCCCCATCAAATAAAAGAACGGTGAATATTATTCATGGCACACGGGTGAGTTTATTTAACCACTTGCCATCCGGGTCAATTCTGACACTTCGCTCCTACATGTAAAAATCAACTTTTTTGGCTAGAAAATTACTTTTTGCAGAGGCCCTATAGAATAAAATGGTGGGTGTTGCAATTTTTTATGTCACACGGTATTTGCGCAGCGTTTTTTTTTAAAAACACAATTTGTGTGTAAGAAAGACACTTTTGTGAATTAAAAAAAAACAAACACTCAAGTTAGCCCAATTTTTTTGTATAATGTGAAACATTATGTTACGCCAAGTAAATAGATACCTAACACTTTAAAATTGCGTCTGCCCGTGGAATGGCGGCAAACTACTTAAAATTTTCCATAGGCGACGCTTTAAATGCCTTTACAGGTTACCAGTTTAGAGTTGCATAGGAGGTCTGTTGCTAGAATTATTGCTCTCGCTCTGATGTTCGCGACAATACCTCACATGTGTGGTGCGATCACCATTTACATATGCATGCTGGCAGGGCTGCTGTTAGAAACCACGGGCCCCATACAGGCAACCTGACACGGGGCCCCATACAGGCAACCTGACACGGGGCCCCATACAGGCAACCTGACAAGGGGCCCAATACAGCCAATGTTTCAGTTATGAATGAGCACAGTGAGTGGTCGTGACGATCACTCATTGTGTTCATTCAGGAAAGCAAACTGGTAAATATGACATATTTACCTAACCCTTCCCCCCACTCTCAATCTTAAAGGATCCTATTTTGTGCTTGCAGCTTCCGACAGGAAGGTGAGGAGAGAAGCCAGAAGCGCTGCGGCGGGAGGGGGACATACAAGAGGAAACGTATGTTGCATGGGGAGGGGGGGGTGAGCGGGGGTGCAATTGCTGGAGCCAATCCTTTGTATGTCTCTGCAGCAGCTGAAAGTCAACAGGAGGGAGAGGAGAAGAAGCCAGCTTTCAGCTGCTGCAGAGATCCATACAGGGGATTGGTTACAGCAATTGCCTCCCTGCTGTACTGATCACCCCCCGTCCACATCTGATTCACCCTGCTGCCCGGGCCCCCCTGCTGGCCCGGGCCCATACAGGAGGACTGGTGGTACCCCCTTATCTACGGCCCTGCGTGTGGGACTAATGTATGTGTGCGCTATAGCGCGTAAGCACGGTGGGACAGGGCGCGTTAAAAAATGTTTTTATGTATATTTTATTATTTATTTTATACAAAAAAATTTTGTTTACACTTTTTTTTTATTAACTCTATTGCTATCACAAGGGATGAACAACATCCCTTGTGACAGCATGGGCCGTGACAGGTCCTCTTTTTGGAGAGATCTGCGGTCTATTAGACCCCAAATCTCTCCTCTAGTCTCCCATGCAGCCAATCAGACACATCTGTCTGATCGGCTGCTTTCCTGGCCTCTGGTGGCCAAGTAAACGAGGACATAAATATACTACTTTCTATATTAAGTTGCGCTAAACCTTCATATAAAGTGAATTTGTGCAATAAACATTGGTAGTGCTGAATTTTTGTATATAAAGTAACTCCGTGCAGAAATAAAAAAAATAATTGATTAATTTTCACATTGTATCATATTATGAATAGTCCGCTGTATTAAGATGATTTTCAGATGTGAAACTGACACACGATGCACCCAAGAGTCGTGGTTGAGAAAGATATAACCTCCACCTCTACACACACTGCCGCTTACCGACTCCAAATGATCTCCTATTACAGGAGATCACACACGCTTAATACCCAGCCCAGGCCTTTAAGAAATGGAGCGATAATCCCAGCATCTTCCCAGGTATTATCCTTCAGAGGCACGTGTTGCCAGTTGATCCCCATAAAGAAATAAAAGCTTCCATAGTGTAAAATCTTAAGTGATTTTATTAGATAAAGAAAAGTATTGCACTTACAATTAAAATGATAAAAAGATGCAGTATAAACAAGCCGGCCGGCTCTCGATTAAAGACCGTCACTTCGGGACCTGCATGAACGCGGTGATGTCAGCATGTCGCTCCTCCCTACGAGTTTCGTCACACCTGATGTCATCCTGGGGCACGGGCAGCGCGCTGATTCACCGCCTTATATTCCTCCAACCATTCAAAAACCACAACCCAGTCTGAGCTTTGGGTGACGCTTCCCTAATTCGCCATCTTGCAAGGGGGCAAATGCCCACACTCTACTGAATTAGCTCTATTAAAAAGTTAGACCAAACAATCAGTGCCCTTTCACAGCCAAAACCATCTCACCCGTCTCGACTATACAGGAGCAACCCCTTGGTATTATGCAAAACTAAAAGGTTTATTTTGTTAAAATTGGTATGCGAGTGTCTCAATTCGCCATACAATTCTTACTAAGGGCTTAAAGTTAGAATATTAAATTCCCCTTTCAGATCTAGGGAAAACTGATAAATAGAAACAAAACCATATCGTTTATGTGGGTGGATCTAAAATTCAATGCATATATGGGTACACTCTTATTTCATGCAGAAAAGGTGGAAAAGGAAAAGCATGAAAAAAGGAAACAATATCGGTACTCAAAACAATCAACTCGGTACTATCAAAACGGAAATAAACTAAATCACATCTATGGGGACACCCAATTTTCAGGTCTCTCTGCCCCCAGTGGTGGAAAAAAGAATTGTTAGTTCGGGATATTGAATCCAGAATCACTTATTTAGGATATTAAATCCAAAAGTGGCCCCTGGTGATACAAAGTTGGAACTAATTTACAATAATTTCATAAAATTGATGTGTCGGTGCCACCTTACAACCCTTACTGGAGGCTTAAAATTTAACTGTTATAATCCCCCTTTTTTAATCTAGGGTAGACTAATGAACAAAACTGAAGTAAACCAAATACGTGTTCCTGGGGACACCCAACATATGGAACCCAAAGCCCCGAATGATAGAGAAAAGGGGAATTATCTCTTTGGGATGCCAAATCCAAAGTTTAGCAACCCCTAATGATCATAAGTTAGAGATAATTTATATTGGTATTAATTATCCAAACAGTCAAGAACAATATACCCCTAGTGTCAAATGGAAGAATTGCAACATGGATAAAATTAATGAATCCTACCATCATACCATTCCTGAGATGTCTTATATTGACCCAAGCTGTTAAAGGAAATTCTTTCTATCTCCCATAAATTATGCAAAATATTACAAAACCCAGGGAGGGAAATATGCAAAAAGAATTGGAGTTACCTTAATAATTAGAAAAATTGATATTGTCATCCCAAAACTCAAATCAGGTTAACAACAAAACGGTCTATATGTCAAGAATTGTCTATAAATGCATTAACATCCACCTCTATGTTGAGGCCAAAAGGGGTGTAACACCATACTCTATGTATCCAGGCCATTCCCAATTGGGATAGCTCTCTAACCAGGGAACTTCCCCTCCAATGAGCACTGAACCTATCAATACCTATGAACAGGTATTGGCTGGATCTCTCTTATTATGTGTGGCGTAGTGTTTTGAAACTGAATGGTATTTAAAACCATTTCTAATGTTGGCAATATGTTCACCCAAACGTATCTGCATGGAGCGTTTGGTCCTACCCACGTATTGCAACCCACAAGGACATTGCAACAAATAAACCACACCCATTGTGGAGCAGGTGATATTGAGGGGGGTCTGATAAATCTTAAGTCTCAGTTCACACCTATGCAGTTTGCTTTTGATCTGTTTGTGCAGTGCTTTGTGCTGTGCGTTTTTTCATATTTACCACGATTTGCACTTTTCATGTTTTTTTTGGCCAATTTGTTGTTGGGCAGATTAAAAAACGCAAATCGTGGCAAAAACGCACTACATGCTTTTCTGCCTTTTCTCTATTGAAGTCTATTGAACCAAAAAAAGTAAAAAAAAGCCAAGTTTTGTGTTGAAAAAAGTCCCTGACCCTTTCCAAAAACGCAGCGGCTGAAAAAAGCATAGGTGTGAACGTGTCCCATAGGAAACCATGTTAAATTAGTAGTGCGTTTCTGCAAAAAGCAAAAATCACCAAAAAACGCATAGGTGTGAACCAGGCCTTAATGTCTGCATACAATTACCTGTCACCTGTCCAGAGCTATCACATAGAGCATACCTCCCAACTTTCTGAGATGAAAATGAGGTACACCTATTAGTAAAAGTATGTAGGCATAGGACACACCCCCTGAAAATTAGGGTAGTATCCGCGCTTAGGAACAAAGAACTGCTGCCCCCCTGAGAAGCTTCACCTAGGTGAAGTCAAAAGATATAAAACACTAGAGAAGGGGTATTGGCGCTGTTCTAAACCTCAATAAAAAATATAGATAATACAGGGGTATAAAATGTAGGGGTGAAACGTATCTCAAATGTTAAAATGTCAGACACAAGATAAAGTGCATGTGTAATAAAGTGAGTCAGTGGTGTATAATAGTACATAAACCACAATAAACAAATCACACAATGTTGAAGTTACCCGAAATATGGTGTTCAACTGGCACGGAATAGTGATTATTACGAAATAAATATTCAGAGAGTGGGGTAAAAGTGAACAAAGTGCAAGTGCATCAGTAAATAAATGAGGTAGACATATCAGCTGATTCCTTCAATGCGGAAAAAGATTGATCATAACATAAACAATATTAAAGTATAGTGCAAATTTAGAATATATAAAGAAAGAATTGCATTCACTATAAGCAAACAATGATATATGCTCATTTCCCCTGCAGGGGTTGGGCACTCTGGTAAGTGCAATTACATAAGGGGCAGTGTCGGAAGGAGGGGAGCACCGGATCAACATAACTGCATTGATTTCAAGAACAGTTATTCATTTTTGGGTCTGATTTCAGACTGAACCTTCAGCAGATTATATACACATAATTTTTCCCGCGGTTCTGTATATACACTTATATAACCTCCACTTATCCTATGCAGGACTTCCATACTAATTCATCTACCTATTTTTATACATATACAAAGTATATATTTTTTATATATTTTTTAATTTTTTGGGGATGCTTTGATCATTTTTTTGATATCTCTATATAGAAACTTTTATGTATCAACTTGTATCTATTTTTTTTTTATTGAAAAGCCAATGGCGTGTGAAACACACCCAAAAAACTCCACCCAGTGCCAAAAAAAGTGCACACACATAAAGAGTGACACAAAACGTGCAACGGGTGTTATACTTGTCCTCCCTAGGGAAGGACCTTAACCCTGATCCCCCGGGGCGTTAGGCTCCAGACGGGGACTGAGGTACTCACATGGTCCATCTGGCCGAAACCAGACGGACCCCTTTCTCTGGAGGGTCTACCGAAACAGACCCACCCAAGTACTTGGTGGGGCTCTCCCGAAGAGAGACCCCATGAGAGAAGGCGAACTAAGCCAAAAGGCCATGTCCACCTCCTCCCAAGACTTTCAGGGCTGGCCCGAGGACCGAACACCCTACTCATCACACTGTGACAAACGTGACAACACCAAACAAAAATATACAAAAAAGTGACAAACACGGGGGTAAATAAAAAGAGAGTGGGGAGAAGTGAGTGGAAAGTGAGCATTGTGCAATACAATGGCCGGCCCTCCGGCCAGGAATAAAAAATTTCCCCTGGTCCTAGCCAAAAGGCTCGGCCCTAGAGGCAGGTGTGAAAAACGTGTGTTGTGATGAAAGTGACCATGGTGCCATAAATCAAAGTGGTTACCCACAGTGAGTATACGACACCCCTGAACTGCCACTTCAGGGGCACAATCACCACTGGCTTTTCAACGTGCAACCCTGACCCACAGCCCAGACCACAGCAGCCCCCACCCTTAGCCAGGAAGGAATGGAGATCAGGAAGCTTAGTGTGTGCCCACGAAGACAGAAAAGGCTCCACCATCGCTCCATCACTCCCTCCTAATTACATCAGGAAGTACTAACCACTCCCCCCCGGTTCACTGAAGGGAGCATGTGTTCCTTCCCGAAAACTGACCAGAGCTAGAGCTGCCACAATCCAGGCCAGAAGGCCAGGGACTCGGCCCTTCAGCGCCAACCCAGTGGTTCTCCATCCCCATCAGAAGGCTACGAACCGCTCCATGTCGCCTTTACGCCAGCAGGCTTTTGCATAGCAACCGCCAACCCTGCTCCACCTCGCCGTAGAACAGGGACAGAAGCAAGCGCCACCTCCTGGCAACTGATAAGAACAGATTTTTTTGTATTGAAAAGCCAATGGCGTGCAAAACACACCCAAAAACTCCACCCGGTGCCAAAAAAAGTGCACACACATAAAGAGGTGACACAAAAAGTGCAACGGGTGTAACACTTGTCCTCCACATGGAAGGACCTTAACCCTGATCCCCCGGGGCGTTAGGCTCCAGACGGGGACTGAGGTACTTCACTTGGGACCATCTGGCCGAAACCAGGCAGTCCCCCTTTCTCTGGAGGGTCTGCCAAAACAGACCCACCCAAGTACTAGGTGGGGCTCCCCCGAAGGGAGACCCCATGAGAGAAGGTGGACTAAGCCAGAAGGCCATGACCACCTCCATCCCAAGACGTTCAGGGCAGGCCCGAGGACCTACACCCTACTAATCACACAGTGACAAAAACGTGATACACATCAAACAAAAAAATACATAAAAGTGACAAACAAGGGATAAATAAAAAGAGAGTGGGGAGAAGGAAGATGGGAGAGTGAGTGGAAAGTGACCATTGTGCAATACAATGGCCGGCCCTCCGGCCAGGAATAAAAAATTTCCCCTGGTCCTAGCCAAAAGGCTCGGCCCTAGAGGCAGGTGTGAAAAACGTGTGTTGTGATGAAAGTGACCATGGTGCCATAAATCAAAGTGGTTACCCACAGTGAGTATACGACACCCCTGAACTGCCACTTCAGGGGCACAATCACCACTGGCTTTTCAACGTGCAACCCTGACCCACAGCCCAGACCACAGCAGCCCCCACCCTTAGCCAGGAAGGAATGGAGATCAGGAAGCTTAGTGTGTGCCCCGAAGACAGAAAAGGCTCCACCATCGCTCCATCACTCCCTCCTAATTACATCAGGAAGTACTAACCACTCCCCCCCGGTTCACAGAGGGGAGCATGTGTTCCTTCCCGAAAACTGACCAGAGCTAGAGCTGCCACAATCCAGGCCAGAAGGCCAGGGACTCGGCCCTTCAGCGCCAACCCAGTGGTTCTCCATCCCCATCAGAAGGCTTCCCTTTCGGCTACGAACCGCTCCATGTCGCCTTTACGCCAGCAGGCTTTTGCATAGCAACCGCCAACCCTGCTCCACCTCGCCGTAGAACAGGGACGGAAGCAAGCGCCACCTCCTGGCAACTGATAAGAACAGATTTTTTTGTATTGAAAAGCCAATGGCGTGCAAAACACACCCAAAAACTCCACCCGGTGCCAAAAAAAGTGCACACACATAAAGAGGTGACACAAAAAGTGCAACGGGTGTAACACTTGTCCTCCACATGGAAGGACCTTAACCCTGATCCCCCGGGGCGTTAGGCTCCAGACAGGGACTGAGGTACTTCACTTGGGACCATCTGGCCGAAACCAGGCGGTCCCCCTTTCTCTGGAGGGTCTGCCGAAACAGACCCACCCAAGTACTAGGTGGGGCTCCCCCGAAGGGAGACCCCATGAGAGAAGGTGGACTAAGCCAGAAGGCCATGACCACCTCCATCCCAAGACGTTCAGGGCAGGCCCGAGGACCTACACCCTACTAATCACACAGTGACAAAAACGTGATACACATCAAACAAAAAAATACATAAAAGTGACAAACAAGGGATAAATAAAAAGAGAGTGGGGAGAAGGAAGATGGGAGAGTGAGTGGAAAGTGACCATTGTGCAATACAATGGCCGGCCCTCCGGCCAGGAATAAAAAATTTCCCCTGGTCCTAGCCAAAAGGCTCGGCCCTAGAGGCAGGTGTGAAAAACGTGTGTTGTGATGAAAGTGACCATGGTGCCATAAATCAAAGTGGTTACCCACAGTGAGTATACGACACCCCTGAACTGCCACTTCAGGGGCACAATCACCACTGGCTTTTCAACGTGCAACCCTGACCCACAGCCCAGACCACAGCAGCCCCCACCCTTAGCTAGGAAGGAATGGAGATCAGGAAGCTTAGTGTGTGCCCCGAAGACAGAAAAGGCTCCACCATCGCTCCATCACTCCCTCCTAATTACATCAGGAAGTACTAACCACTCCCCCCCGGTTCACTGAGGGGAGCATGTGTTCCTTCCCGAAAACTGACCAGAGCTAGAGCTGCCACAATCCAGGCCAGAAGGCCAGGGACTCGGCCCTTCAGCGCCAACCCAGTGGTTCTCCATCCCCATCAGAAGGCTTCCCTTTCGGCTACGAACCGCTCCATGTCGCCTTTACGCCAGCAGGCTTTTGCATAGCAACCGCCAACCCTGCTCCACCTCGCCGTAGAACAGGGACGGAAGCAAGCGCCACCTCCTGGCAACTGATAAGAACAGATTTTTTTGTATTGAAAAGCCAATGGCGTGCAAAACACACCCAAAAACTCCACCCGGTGCCAAAAAAAAGTGCACACACATAAAGAGGTGACACAAAAAGTGCAACGGGTGTAACACTTGTCCTCCACATGGAAGGACCTTAACCCTGATCCCCCGGGGCGTTAGGCTCCAGACGGGGACTGAGGTACTTCACTTGGGACCATATGGCCGAAACCAGGCGGTCCCCCTTTCTCTGGAGGGTCTGCCGAAACAGACCCACCCAAGTACTAGGTGGGGCTCCCCCGAAGGGAGACCCCATGAGAGAAGGTGGACTAAGCCAGAAGGCCATGACCACCTCCATCCCAAGACGTTCAGGGCAGGCCCGAGGACCTACACCCTACTAATCACACAGTGACAAAAACGTGATACACATCAAACAAAAAAATACATAAAAGTGACAAACAAGGGATAAATAAAAAGAGAGTGGGGAGAAGGAAGTGGGAGAGTGAGTAGAAAGTGACCATTGTGCAATACAATGGCCGGCCCTCCGACCAGGAATAAAAATTTCCCCTGGTCCTAGCCAAAAGGCTCGGCACTAGAGGCAGGTGTGAAAAATGTGTGTAGTGATGAAGTGACCTTGGTGCCGTAAATCAAAGTGGTTCCCCACAGTGAGATAACAGCACCCCTGAACTGCCACTTCAGGGGCACATCACCACTGGCTTTTCAACGTGCAACCCTGGCCCACAGCCATAGACCACAACAGCCCCCACCCCAGTCAGGAAGGAAAGGAGATCTGGAAGCTTAGTGAGAGCCCGACAGAAAAGGCTCCACCCTCGCCCCATCACTCCCTCCTAATTATATTCATGGGGTACTAACCGCTCCTCCCACTCACAAGGAGGAGCAAGTGTTCCACCCCGAAAAACTGACCAGAGCTAGAGCTGCCACAATCCAGGCCAGAAGGCCAGGGACTCGGCCCTTCAGCGCCAACCCAGTGGTTCTCCATCCCCATCAGAAGGCTTCCCTTTCGGCTACGAACCGCTCCAGGTCACCTTTACGCCAGCAGGCTTTTGCATAGCAACCGCCAACCCTGCTCCACCTCGCCGTAGAACAGGGACGGAAGCAAGCGCCACCTCCTGGCAACTGATAAGAACAGATACTACACTTGATCTTAGCCAAAAGGTCAACTTGTATCTATATTGGACTTGATATAGACATAGACATTAGATACAGAGCATATGAATAAAATAAAGTGATCTAGCGCATAAATATAAACACAATCCTAAAAGCGTAAACTTAAAAATGTGCCACTACTATTGGTAGTGCATCCATATAAATATAAAGTGCATCCAATATAATAAATTGATCCAAAGGTGCACAAACAATAATAAAGCAAGTGAATAAAAAAGACGTGAATGGTCTCTAATAATAACTATGGACAAAGTCTCTGATCAAATGATCAAGTGGGTATACAGTTCAATCGGTGGGTCACAGTGGGTGATGTCCCATATAAAAGTGATAAAAGTGGATGTAGAGAAGGTTCTATGCTGGATGTTCTCTTATTAGATATCACCAGTATGGAAAAGACAACTGTCAGCAAACATGGTGTGTGCAATCCAACAACGGGCTATCTAGCCTCTCACCTCATATACTCTTTCATTCAGCATGTAGTCTGAGCGAATACGGTCCTCCTTTACTCTTTAGATTCCTTCCCTTGTTTGGGGGAGCCTTACCCCGATATGGTGTATTAGAAGCTGTCACTGGGATCGCTGTCCTCTGTGTGTTGTTTGAGCCAGCCAAAGTCTGGATGGATAGATTTGGCCAATCTCCAATTGCATACGCAGCCAAACGGGGAAAAGGCAGGGGAAAAACAAAAACAAAAAGGAGTGCCTCCAATGGTGAAGTATGTTGGTAAAAGGAGACTTTATTTATCAAATAAAACATATAAAAATATATAAAATGGACTCTTACAATGTGAAAAAACAAATCAAGCAAGTAGCAAACAATGGCGTCTGAACGCCGATCTCACGTCACTTCCGGTTCAAAGGGTGACTGTTTACGATCCCTGGGATCCCTGGTGCCATAGAAGTGGCACATTTTTAAGTTTACGCTTTTAGGATTGTGTTTATATTTATGCGCTAGATCACTTTATTTTATTCATTTGTTTTTGTGTTTTGTGAACACTATTAGGTTTGGCTGCTATTTATTCCTAGGAAGATTTTTATCTTTATTGGATAACACACCTTATTTATTTATTTTACTATTTGTAAGTTGTATTGCATATAAGGGACATTTATGCACACGCACTTATTAATATTTATATAAATATATACTCTATGGAATGGAACTCTCTACTTCAATCTGTCCAGCTATCAGCTACTCTGGCTGCCTTTAGGCGATCCCTGAAAACTCATCTCTTCAGGGAAGTCTATCACACCTCCAACTAATCTCCTATCACTTCCATCAGCTCATTCCCCACAGTTACTACATTTTGTACCACTTGCCCCACCTGTCAGAAACCATGAATCAGTTCGAGACAGAAGTACAGTCAAATCACACTTGTTTAATAATAAAAGTAAATAGAACAAACGTAGTCAAAACATAGCCAAAGTTCGGTAACCGAAACGGATAGTCAGACAAGCCAGAAAGTCAGGAAGCCAGCGATCAGCGTAGTGGAACAGCAAGCAGGAACAGGAGCCAGAAGGAATGTCAGCCAAGCAAGTCTTTAAAAGGAACGCAGGAGATAGTCTCTGTGATGTTAACCAAGGCGAAGGCAGAGAACATCTGGGCTGGACGGCTTAAGTAGGCAGGACTGATGAGCAGGATATCGCCTTGAGGCGATTCAGTTCGCATTGTAGCGCTATACAAATTATTCATTCATTCATCAACAGGTGAGTCACTGTGGGGAGAGATGGGAGCTGGCAATTAGCCGACAGCTGAGCGGCCAGCTCAGAAAAGGAAGGGCTGAGCCCAGCCCTGACACCACCCTATTCAATTGTAAGCTCTTCTGAGCAGGGCCCTTTTAGTCCTCTTGTATTTCATTGTATTGTAATTGTATTGTCTCCCTTTTACATTGTAAAGCACTGCATAAACAGTTGGCGCTATATAAATCCTGTATAATAATGATAAAAAAAATTAAGAAGGGGACCATTCAGGCTAAAGCTGCACATGGCTCAAATTTACTCCAATGTCTTCTGAATTTCCTAAATTGGAGCCATGGGTGGCCCTGTTGACACCACTTGTCTCAACAAGCTTTGACTGAAAAATTAAAGGAGTCGGGTGGAAAAGTGTTGGCCATACAGTAACTGTATCCAATCAGATACAATTACTGTTGGAGTATTTAGACAGCCACATGTGTCACAGCTGAATGCAATAGCCAGCATGGATGGAGGAACCGATCAAATTTTTATTTTCTGGTCCTTGAGAAATCTATGCATCTCTGGCTAGCTTAAGACTAATTTGAATTTCAAGCAGATATAAAATATACAAACGAAACTGTCACACAAAAGTTCGCTGAACTTTCGACCGTCAAGAACACAGTGATGTACAACACTACGACGAGCCGAGATAATGAAGTTCAATGCTTCCGAGCATGCGTCAAATTGTTTCCGAGCATGCGTACGAATTTTGTGCATTGGAATTGGTACAGACAATCGGAATTTTCGATCGGACCTTTTTCCGACCGAAAAATTGAGAACCTGCTCTAATGCCGTGTACACACGAGCGGATTTTCCGTCAGAAAAATCTTGGATGGTTTTTCCGACGGAATTCCGTTCAAGCTTGGCTTGCATACACACAGTCACACAAAGGTTCGCAGAACTTTCGACAGTCAAGAACGCGGTTACGTACAACACTATGACGAGCCGAGAAAATGAAGTTCAATGCTTCCGAGCATGCATCAAATTGTTTCCGAGCATGCGTATAAATTTTGCATGTTGGAATTGCTACAGACGATCGGAATTTTTCGAAAAATTCCTCTTCTAGCACAAATCCCCCGCCCCTACCATATTACCTTTTCGAGCACAAACCCCCCAAACCCCCCTCCTAGCAGAAATTCTCTTCCCCATCCCTCATCTCAACACA
This sequence comes from Lithobates sylvaticus, assembly GCA_028564925.1. Taxonomy (NCBI): domain Eukaryota; kingdom Metazoa; phylum Chordata; class Amphibia; order Anura; family Ranidae; genus Lithobates; species Lithobates sylvaticus. The sequence goes on from CM053030.1 coordinate 472,659,457, forward strand.
AATCCCCCCCCCAAATCCCAACTCCTAGCACCCCCCCCCCCAAATATCCCCTCCTAAAACAATTATTACCTCCTGCCGCCCCCCACATTCCTCCTCACAACACAAATTCCATCCCTCCAATCTCTTTGTGGTGCCCCCGCACCTCACATGATACCACAGTGCCCAGGGCAGCCATCCCTCCTGCCCACCCCTTGTCCCGGCCATGATTAGGAGGCTGTGTGTATTTGTCACCTCTTGGCTGCAAGTTGTACATATAAAATATACATTTTCCATGTTTCATATTTTCCTGACTAAAAAAGGAATAAAGAACATCATAAATCAATAAAAAACACATTAACCAAAATACTATCCATTACCCATAAATTCTTTAAATTAACGTTTGAGTATAGGTCCACTTTGACAAAATACAGAACACATGGGACAATGCAGCATGGAGAAAGCGCCTTTACTAGATTTGTTTTATTTCTACAGTGCGGAATATTTTTAGCAGCTTCCTCATTTCCCTAATGGGCAGTTTTCTTTTGCTAACTAATGGTCCATGACAATAGACAAGAGCGATTTCGCCTCCTCCCAACACAGGCTTTTGGGAGAACCAAAAAACAAATTCAACCTTCTGAACACTTCTTCCACAGCTAAAAAATCTTAAATCGACAACGTTGGATAAATAGATTTTTTTTTTTCCTAATTGGATCTGTGCCATAAACCAGCCATCCTGGATGGCTACTTGGTCTTCAGGTCGGATTTTCTTGACTTTTTCCACTATCCCTAACCTGACTTAGTCAAAAAATAAATAAATAAAGCTCCTGCAGCTATAAAGTGTGGAAACCCAAAGGTGTCCACACATACCTGTCAAACCTCATTGTCCTCTCTACTCCCAAAAGGTGATTGTAGAGAATGGACCTTTTGAATGGACACTTTGAATGTTTAAGCTTGCCTGCTTCCACTTGCAGCCCACACATTTCTATTGGCCCATCACTATGGTGGACTCCCACAGCTACCAATAGGAATACAGTATGTGGGGATGATGGGCACGCTCTATCACTGTCAAGAAGTGCTAAAGCTTTTTTGACCACAGGGCATTCAAATGTAGAAGGTGCATTAAATGTTTCTGCAGATATGCACAGGTATATGTAGGTACCAACACTTGTCAAAGTCACTTGCATTGGATTTGTGCCCCCCTCCCTCCGTGTGCCCCCCAGGGCACGAATCCTTGAGACACAGCTGATCACAGATCATTGTAAAGGGCCAATCACAATGACCCTTTACCATGTGATCAGCTGTGTCCAATCACAACAGATCACGTGTAAACAAAGTTGCCGGTTATCAGCATTTCTTTCCTCACGCACTGTCACGGCGCGAGGAGAGGAGAGCCAGTAACCAGCACGTGTGACAGGGGTTATTTACACAGATAATCAGTGCCCTGATTATCAGTGCAGCCCCATCAGGGCCAATCAGTTATACCTATCAGTGCAGCCTATCAGTGTCAATCAATGCTGCCTATCAGTATATCAGTACACATCAGTGCCTCCCCTTCAGTGCCCATCAGTGCCACATATCAATGCACGTCAGTGCCGTATATCAGTGCAGTCTCATCAGTGCAGCCTCATCAGTGCCCATCAGTGCTATCTATCAGTGCCGCCTATCAGTGCCTCCTCATCAGTGCCACCTATCAGTGCCCATTAGTGCTGCATTTCAATGCACATCAATGCCGTATATCAGTGCAGCCTCATCAGTGCTACCTCATCAGTGCCCATCGGTGCCACCTCATCAGTGCAGCCTATCATTGCCCATAATTGTAGCCTCATTAGCGCACATCAGTGAAGTAGAAAAAATTACATATTTGCAAAATGTTAATAAACTAAGAAAAACTTTTTTTTTTTTTTTTCTGTCTTTTTTGGTTTGCTTAGCAAAAAAAAAAAAGTGGTGATTAAGTTTTATCAAAAGAAAGCGTTATCGGTCTCCAAAAAATGATAAAAAATAAAATTTGGGTGCAGTGTTGGATGACCGCGCAGTTGTCATTCAACGTGCGAGCGCACAAGCAAGAAGGGGGTGAAAACAAACAAAGTTGCCGGTTATCAGCATTTCTTTCCTCACGCACTGTCACGGCGCGAGGAGAGGAGAGCCAGTAACCAGCACGTGTGACAGGGGTTATTTACACAGATAATCAGTGCCCTGATTATCAGTGCAGCCCCATCAGTGCCAATCAGTTATACCTATCAGTGCAGCCTATCAGTGTCAATCAATGCCGCCTATCAGTATATCAGTACACATCAGTGCCTCCCCTTCAGTGCCCATCAGTGCCACATATCAATGCACGTCAGTGCCGTATATCAGTGCAGTCTCATCAGTGCAGCCTCATCAGTGCCCATCAGTGCTATATATCAGTGCAGCCTATCAGTGCACACCAGTGCTGCCTATCAGTGCCTCCTCATCAATGACACCTATCAGTGCCCATTAGTGCTGCATTTCAATGCACATCAATGCCGTATATCAGTGCTGCCTCATCAGTGCCCATCGGTGCCACCTCATCAGTGCAGCCTATCATTGCCCATAATTGTAGCCTCATCAGCGCACATCAGTGAAGTAGAAAAAATTACATATTTGCAAAATGTTAATAAACTAAGAAAAACTTTTTTTTTTTTTTCTGTCTTTTTTGGTAAAAAATAAAAAATAAAGTGGTGATTAAGTACTATGAAAAGAAATCGTTGTCGGTCTCATAAAAATGATAAAAAATAAAATTTGGGTGCAGTGTTGGATGACCGCGCAGTTGTCATTCAACGTGCGAGCGCACAAGCAAGAAGGGGGTGAAAGTGCCCAGTATTGAAGTGGTTAAGCTGTTGGGCACAATTGTTTGTATGCATGCTGGCAAAGTGTTAGTGGTCTGTAAAGAAAATGTTTTAATTCAGCCAGGTACATTATTAGGCCCTGGCACACTGGCCCTTAGTCCCCAGCCAAGAACCCTACATACATTTTAACTGTGGAACTACTACTACTATTTTAGAAGCCCACCAACCCATTTAAGTGCATGTGTATAACTATACTAAGTGTTTGGCTGCTGTAATGCTTTCATTTCCATACTTGTCTGTCTGTACAAGGTATGTCTTTTTGCTGATGACACAAAGGTTGATATCCCTGGGGTGTCTGTAACATGGAACATGATTTGGCTTTGCTGGAAGATTGGTCAAAGCAGTGGAGACTGCAGTTCAATATTTCTAAATGTAAAATAATGCACCTAGAGGAAAATAATCCCCTGAGAGAGTACAACATTGGGGGTACAGGTACTTGCGCCCCCCCCCCCCCCAAAAAAATAAAAAAATCTAAAATGAATTCAATAATTTTAGCATCAGAACTCCTGGTGGAGGTATGAGCCAGGTGGACAGGAGGGGGGGGGGGGTGCAGCAGGTGAAGGGATAGAGTCAGGTGGACAGGAGGGGGTGCAGCCAGGTGGAGGGATGAGCCAGGTGGAGGGATGAGCCAGGTGGACAGGATGGGGGGTGCAGCCAGGTGGAGGGATGGAGTCAGGTGGAAGGATGGAGTCAGGTGGAGTGATGAGCCAGGTGGACAGGAGGGGGGGGGGGGTGCAGCCTGGTGGAGGGATGGAGTAAGGTGAAGGGATGGAGTCAGGTGGACGGGAGGGGGTGCAGCCAGGTGGAGGGATGAGCCAGGTGGAGGGATGAGCCAGGTGGACAGGAGCGTGGACAGGAGCGGGTGCAGCCAGGTGGAGGAATGAGCCAGGTGGAGAGATGAGCCAGGTGGACAGGAGGGGGTGCAGCCAGGTGGAGGGATGAGCCAGGTGGACAGGAGGGGGGTGCAGCCAGGTGGAGGGATGAGCCAGGTGGACAGGAGGGGGTGTAGCCAGGTGCAGGGACGAGCCAGGTGGAGGGATGAGCCAGGTGGATAGGAGGGGGGTGCAGCCAGGTGGAGGAACGAGCCAGGTGGAGGGATGAGCATGCAGCCAGGATCCTGCAAGGGGAACCTCCTCCAGCTCCTCCCCATTCAGATCAGCTGATCATTCGGTTCCACCCCCAGGCTCCGGCGGCCGCGGAGAGGCTGGTTAAGCAGGACGGGCTGCAGGAGCAGCTTTGCTTAGGATTCTCCAGCTCCAGGACAAGTGGCCCCGCGGCCTCTGCCCAGTGAGTGTCCTATGGCCAGTCTGGGTCTGGGTGGATCCATCCTGGCTGTCTCTCTCTGTGCACAATGCCGCCCGCCCTGCTCCTCCAATGGCTGCACATTGCCAAGGGAGGGAGGCGGGGCAGGCAGAGAGCTGTAACCCACAGATGCTGCTGGACATCGGCATGGTCGCCTTTGGCTCAGGGGAATGGGGGGGATCTGGCTGCAGGGGGGGGGGCGGTTGCTGCCTGACACAGTGACACTGACACACAGAGAGCGCCCTGGGGGTTGCTGGGGTGGAAACATCGTTACTGGCTCGCTGCAGGGCAGAGAGGGGGGATTACTGTCTGTGTCTGTAAACACATTACACATCAGCGGAAAGCCAGAGCGGGGGGGAGGGGTGGCGGCGCTGCTTGACATGGCAGGATAATTACAGGGAAAGACTGTGCATGAGTAAAATAACCAGTGGCCGGGCGCCCTAAGCACTAGGCGCTAGGCGGTCGCCTAGTCTGCCTAGTGGTAGCACTGGCCCTGTAGCCAGTGCTACACAAAAATAAGATTTGGGGTGCTTATTTCAGATGATTGCAAAATGAGCAAACAGTGTGACCATGTAGTGGAAAAAGCAAATAGAATTCTAGGATGCATCACTAGAGGGATCACCAGCAGGAGGAAGGAGGTCCTTATTCCCCTATATAGATCTTTAGTGAGACCTCATTTAGAATACTGTGTCCAGTTCTGGAGACCTCACTTACAGAAACATATTGATAAGATAGAACGAGTCCAGAGACGACTTCAGAAACTTACTATGTACAGTCCGGAGGAAAGAAGGGAAAGGGGAGACATGATTAAAACCTTTAAATACATCTAGGGGGTGAATAATAATCAGGAATTCAGTCATTTCAATATGAAACCAAACTCAAGAACACGGGGACATGACCTCAAACTAACTGGAGGAAAGTTCATAACGAATCTTAGAAAGTATTATTTTTCTGAAATGGTAGTTGATGATTGGAATAAACTACGAACAGAGGTAGTGAGACAGTCAACAGTAAATGGCTTCAAACATGCCTGGGATAAACAGATCTATACAGGGCCGGTGCTACCACTAGGGCACACTGCCGCCTAGGTCGCCCGGCCACTGGTTATACTACTCCTGCACTGTCAGTCCACAGAGCTTGCAACTAACACCAGGCAGCCGCTATGACATATGTGAAGCAGCGCCCCCAACCCCCCCCCCCCCCCCCGTCTACGCTCTGACACTGTGTGACATGTGTCCAGCACTCCCCCCCCCCCCCGGGCCCTGCCGCTCTGACGTGTTTCCACTGCATGTGTATGATGTGTGTGTCCAGCGCCATCAGCGCACCCCCCCCCCCCCCCCCAGGATGCTCTCCGTCACTCTGACATGTGTGTCCAGCCTGCCCCCCAACCCACCGAGGACGCTCTCCTGGCCGTGACACACACACACTCACACTGCTGGAACGGAGTAAATCATGATGGGACAACATAGCGTGGCGCCTGGCGGCGGCTCCCCGGCTTGGGGACAGGTGGAGACGGAGCCTGGAAGAGGCACCCGACACAGAGGCAGGTACAGCATAAAGCAGAATTTTAGATTGGTGCGACCGTGCGAGCGAGGAACAGGCAGCACAGGGTCACGTCGATACAAGTTTGCTGAGCCCAAGGCCATCATCTCCCATGGTGTGGTGAGTAAAAACTGTTTCTGTCTGTCTTAAATAATGAGATTGTATATTATATAATGACAATGACATGCAATTTGCAAATGTTTGTGTGTATGTATATTCACTGATCTGCCAAATCCCAAATGCCAAGTATGTACCGAGGCCCCCCCCCCCCCCCCCTGTGAGGCTGATTTGATTGGCAGTGGTGAAGCGGCATTGATAAGCACAGCTGAGACTGTATTTGTATCAGGGACCTGGTCCGCCGCGCGCCCCAGTGCGCAGACGCATAGGTCCGGCGCTGCGGCGCACAGTAGGAGTCAGAGGAACGATGTGGCGGCGCACGAACGTACGCGGCCCAGCTGAACGGCGCGCGCGCACGCGCGCTAGTGCACGTCCCATGTGACCTCCACCCGGCCTATAAAAGAGAGGTCCTTGGACCCAGACAGACGCTGGTTCGTCTCTCAGCTGTTCCCTTGTCCTTTGTACCTGTGCCTGCTGTATCTACTTGCCTACCCGTTGCCGACCCGGATTGTCTTGACCTTGTTACCTTCTCCAACCTTGACCTTTGGCTTGTTTACCCGGATCACCACCTCTCTCCTGTGCTTGACCCTCGGCCTGTATACCGGACTTCCACCGCCTGCTTAAGCAGTACTTGACCCTCAGCCTGCCTTGACCTCTTGCTTGTGTTTGACCATTCTATCTGGACTTGTCCTCCTGTGTTAACCTTCTGCTTGTGCCTGATTAATCTTGTGTTTGATCCTCAGCCTGCTGCCTGTTTACCCATCAGTGTTGGAGCCTCCGCCAGTCTGCCTGTGTACCCAACTACACCTGGATCCACGCCTAAGCCACCACCCAACAGGTGGCTTGTGCCTCTTGGTGCCAACCGTCCCCTGTACCATCTTCAGGGGTGGTAGGCGCTGAGTCGCAAGGGCAACCACTCTCGGCATCTTGGCCTCGGTGAGTACTTAGTTCCTGATAGTACGAACCAGCCATGACAGAGGCCAACAGAGCGGGATCTCCTCTGGAGATGCTATGCCAACAGGTATCTGCCCTCATGGAAGCTGTACAAAAGCTACAAGAAGGCTATGTACAGGTGGACAACCGTCTTCAACAGTTGGCAACAGCCTCTCTTCCGACAAGCCCAGCTCCTGGATCAGCCAGTGGAAGTTCTGCACCGCAGGCCCAAGCGCCACCCGCCATGATGATGGCTGTACCCGAACCCAAGGTCCCAGTACCTGAGCGATTTTCAGGCGATCGCAGGAAGTTCAGGTCTTTCAAGAACGCCTGCACTTTGTACCTTGCCTTACAGCCCCGAACTTTCTCTTCAGAAATTGTAAAAGTGGGATTTGTCATGTCATTGCTATCAGAGGAACCCCAGACCTGGGCCCACGGTCTCATGGAGCAGAGGAACCCCCTGTTAAACACTGTGGACTCTTTCTTTGAAGCAATGGGCCAACTTTATGATGACCCTCAGCGTTCTGCCACTGCCGAAGCCACACTACATACTCTTTCCCAGGGCAAAAGGCTAGTAGAAGATTACACGGCAGAGTTTCGCAAATGGTCAGCCGACACTACCTGGAACGAGGCAGCCCTTCGTTATCAATATCGATTGGGGCTGAACGAAGTCCTGAAGGATGAGTTAGCTCGGGTGGAGACCCCCACAACCCTGGAGGAGTTAATCCAACTGGCCACCAAGTTGGACCGGCGCATGCGGGAACGGCGTTCCGAGCGCCTACAGAATCCCCGACCAGTGTGGGTACCCCCTAGGGCACCGCCTACATACCCTGCCTCCTCCTTTTCTCCAGGTACGCCGGCTCCGGAGGGGGAGCCCATGCAACTTGGCCTAGTTCGCCCCGGCTTTCTCAGGAAGAAAGGCAACGCAGACGCAGGTCTAACCTGTGCCTCTACTGCGGGGGTTCTGGGCACTACCTACTGAACTGTCCCATCCGGCCCAGTAAGTTGCCCTCTCAAACCACTGTCAACTGTCAAACCATTAACCTTGTCCAGGCTTACGTGACTCTTTCTGTCTCCCTACAGCTGGCGGGAAAGGAGATTCGGCTCCCGGCCGTAATTGATTCAGGCGCCTGCAGTTGTTTTCTGGACATTTCCATCGCCAACGAATGGCACATCCCCTGTCTAAATAAAGAAAGACCTTTACTGGTCCACTTGGCTGACGGGTCCCTTCCACACTCAGGACCAGTAGTCCAGGAGACCCCACCTATCCTCACCACTACAGACTCCGGCCACCAGGAACTGCTACGTTTTGATTTGATTTCTTCCCCGATGTTTCCCATCATCCTGGGACTCCCGTGGTTACAGGCCCATGATCCTCAGATCCATTGGGACCGGAAGGAGGTCTCCTTCTCTTCTCCCTACTGTCATCAACATTGCATCTCCCCGGCTCCGAGCTGTCACCTGGCAGTCATCTCAGCACCAGAAAACCTCCAGCACATTCCACTTGCCTATCAAGACTTCAGGGATGTGTTTGACAAGAAGAAGGCCGACCGTCTACCACCTCACCGGGCTTATGACTGCCCCATTGAGCTTTTGTCTGGCTCTGAGATTCCTTTCGGGCGTATATTCCCGTTATCTGAAACTGAGTTGAAAACATTGAAAGCCTACATTGACGAAAACCTTGAAAAGGGCTTCATTCGGCCCTCTACCTCCCCGGCTGGGGCTGGCATCTTTTTTGTAGGGAAAAAAGATGGGTCACTCCGACCTTGCATTGACTATAGGGAGCTTAATAAAATCACGGTGAAGAACCGGTACCCGCTACCTCTAATTCCCGAGCTCCTCCAACGTTTCCGATCGGCCAAAGTTTTTTCCAAGCTTGATTTAAGGGGCGCTTATAATCTTGTCAGGATCCGCGCAGGTGATGAATGGAAGACAGCCTTCAGGTCCAGGTTTGGCCACTATGAGTATTTGGTGATGCCCTTTGGCCTGTGTAATGCTCCAGCTACCTTCCAACATCTGGTGAATGACATCTTTAGGGAGCACCTGGACGACTTCTTGGTTGTATACCTGGACGATATCCTTATTTTTTCAGCCACCTTGGAAATGCATCGGAGCCACGTTAGGAGAGTACTTGCCATCCTTAGAGCCCACCAATTATATCTTAAGGCTGAAAAATGTGAATTTGAGAAAACTTCTGTACAGTTCTTGGGGTTCATCATCTCTACCGAAGGCACTACAATGGATCCCCAAAAGGTCAAGGCGGTGATAGAATGGTCAGCTCCCAAGGACAAAAAGGCCGTCCAACGTTTCATCGGGTTTGCTAATTTTTATCGGAGGTTCATCATCGGGTTCTCCTCTATCGTTGCTCCCATCACCCGCCTAACCCAACAACATGGCCGTTTCCAATGGTCCCAGGAAGCCCAGGATGCTTTCACCAAACTAAAGACCCTCTTCACCTCTGCTCCTATTCTACGACACCCGGATCCTCTACTTCCCTTTGTACTGGAGGTTGACGCCTCGGAATCTGCCACAGGTGCCATCCTGTCACAACGCCACGGGCCAAAAGCCCTCCTTCACCCAGTGGCCTTTGCCTCCCGGAAATTGAGCCCATCCGAAAGAAATTATGATGTTGGGGATCGCGAGCTATTAGCCATTAAGGCCGCCTTGGAAGAATGGAGGTACCTTCTGGAGGGGGCAACTCATCCAATTACTATCTTTACGGATCATAAAAATCTCGAATATTTACGTACCGCCAAACGGTTGAGGCCTCGGCAAGCTCGCTGGGCACTTTTTTTTTTCTAGATTTACCTTTCATATTTCCTATCGGCCAGGGTCAAAGAATGGCAAAGCAGATGCCCTCTCCCGAATCTCTCCGGAATCTTCTCAAATGTCGGAACCAAGTACCATTTTGGCTCCCCAAAATTTTCTGCTTCTTACTCCGGCAGATCTGTCTACCTCTCTCCTCACTGCCTCAGCTCATTGCCAGGACCCCATTGTGTCTACTCTGGAGAAACGTGAAGACCTATTCTGGTCTCGGAATAAAATTTTTGTACCCCTAGAAGTAAGACCTTTGGTCTTGAAGACTCTCCATGACCACAAACTGGCAGGTCACTTCGGGAACCGGAAGACGGCCGAACTCATCTCTCGTACCTTTTGGTGGCCAGGCTGGAGGCAGGACTGCCGTACTTACATCTCTTCCTGTGTCCCGTGCCAACGAAACAAGGGTCAAAAAACCAAACCCTGGGGGTTATTGAGGCCATTACCCATCCCGGAACGTCCATGGGCAGACATCTCAATGGATTTTATTGTGGAACTACCCCCCTCAGAAGGATTTTCTACCATTCTGGTAGTGGTTGATCGACTGTCCAAAATGGCCCATTTCTTGCCTATGGTTGGTACTCCCTCTGCTCTCGAGACTGCCAACATCTTTACCAAAGAGGTCGTCAGGCTCCATGGGGTCCCCAGGAGCATTGTCTCTGACAGAGGTTCCCAATTCACCTCGAAGTTTTGGAAGGCACTCTGCAAAACCTTAGGAATCAAAATCTGTCTTTCTTCAGCCTATCACCCGCAAAGTAATGGCCAAACAGAGCGTACCAACCAGACGCTCGAGCAGTATTTGCGATGCTTCTGCTCCTCTGCTCAAGATGATTGGTCCTCCTTGCTGGCGTACGCGGAGTTCGCATACAATAATTCTTCCCACTCAGCTACCAACCAAACTCCTTTCTGGGCAAACTGTGGCTTCCACCCATCATTTCTGCCAAACTCAATTCCTGAATCACCAGTTCCTGCGGTACAAGAGCGTCTAGAGGCCATTCAAAACAACTTTCGAAAGCTCCAGGAGACCATGCAACAGGCTCAAGAAGGGTACGAAAGATACCACAACAGAGGCAGGAGGGAGAACCCCCATTTCAAAATCGGGGAAAAAGTGTGGTTGTCAACGGCTCATCTCAAGCTCTCTTGCCCCTCACGGAAACTGGGCCCCAAATTCATTGGGCCATTTGAGGTCAAAAAGGCAGTGAATCCCGTGGCCTTTGAGCTTTCGCTACCAAAAACTTACAAGATACATCCTGTTTTCCATGCATCTTTACTGAGACCTTTGGTTCCAAGTCCCTTCCCAGACAGGGAGGAACCTCCGCCACCACCTGTCACAATCGATGGCATGGAAGAATTCGAGGTGGAATCTCTTCTAGGATGCAGGAAGGTGGGTCGTCAGCTACAGTATCTAGTGAAATGGAAGGGGTACCCATTGGAGGATAATTCCTGGGAGCCATCGGGAAATTTCCATGCACCAAGGTTAATTAAGATTTTCCAGCAGGAGCATCCTGAACTAATGGACAGCCTGGGCGTCCGGAGTCCGCCCCTTGGGGGGGGGCACTATCAGGGACCTGGTCCGCCGCGCGCCCCAGTGCGCAGACGCATAGGTCCGGCGCTGCGGCGCACAGTAGGAGTCAGAGGAACGATGTGGCGGCGCACGAACGTACGCGGCCCAGCTGAACGGCGCGCGCGCACGCGCGCTAGTGCACGTCCCATGTGACCTCCACCCGGCCTATAAAAGAGAGGTCCTTGGACCCAGACAGACGCTGGTTCGTCTCTCAGCTGTTCCCTTGTCCTTTGTACCTGTGCCTGCTGTATCTACTTGCCTACCCGTTGCCGACCCGGATTGTCTTGACCTTGTTACCTTCTCCAACCTTGACCTTTGGCTTGTTTACCCGGATCACCACCTCTCTCCTGTGCTTGACCCTCGGCCTGTATACCGGACTTCCACCGCCTGCTTAAGCAGTACTTGACCCTCAGCCTGCCTTGACCTCTTGCTTGTGTTTGACCATTCTATCTGGACTTGTCCTCCTGTGTTAACCTTCTGCTTGTGCCTGATTAATCTTGTGTTTGATCCTCAGCCTGCTGCCTGTTTACCCATCAGTGTTGGAGCCTCCGCCAGTCTGCCTGTGTACCCAACTACACCTGGATCCACGCCTAAGCCACCACCCAACAGGTGGCTTGTGCCTCTTGGTGCCAACCGTCCCCTGTACCATCTTCAGGGGTGGTAGGCGCTGAGTCGCAAGGGCAACCGCTCTCGGCATCTTGGCCTCGGTGAGTACTTAGTTCCTGATAATTTGATGGGCACAGGTGAGGCAGCATTGATAAGCACAGCTGAGACTGTATTTGATGGGCCTTGCTGAGACTGTATTTGATGGGCACAGGTGAGGCGGCATTGATGGGCACAGCTGAGACTGTATTTGATGGGCACAGGTGAGGCGGCATTGATGGGCACAGCTGAGACTGTATTTGATGGGCACAGGTGAGGCGGCATTGATGGGCACAGGTGAGACTGTATTTGATGGGCACAGGTGAGGTGGCATTGATAGGCACAGCTGAGACTGTATTTGATGGGCCTTGCTGAGACTGTATTTGATGGGCACAGGTGAGGTGGCATTGGTGGGCACAGCTGAGACTGTATTTGATGGGCACAGGTGAGGCGGCATTGATGGGCACAGGTGAGACTGTATTTAATGGGCACAGGTGAGGCTGCATTTGATGGGCACTGGTGAGGCTGCATTTGATGGGCACTGGTGAGGCTGCATTTGATGGGCGCTGGTGGGCTGCATTTGATGGGCGCTTCATTAAAAAGGTGGGGTATACATGGGCAGGGCAAAGGGTTGAAGTCAGGCGTGGAGCCAATAGGGGGGGCAGCAAAATGAGGTTTCACCTAGGGTGTCAAAAATCCTTGCACCAGCCCTGGATCTATAGTCAGACAACAAGGTTAATGAAAAATAAATAAATAAAATGGGCAGACTCAATGGACTGTTCAGTCTTTTTCTGCCGTCACTTTTCTATGTTTCTATTATATATAGAACACTGCTGTTTCTGCTGTGTCACGGGCCATTCAGTTCTCCATACCGACAGCCAATACTACACAGCGACACCGACCCTGTCCCGTCACTGCCGATTCTTTCGAAAGGCTATAAATGAGACATGTACTCCAATACATCTTCAAACTGCAAAGAACCTGGACAGCCTCCAAACTTGAGGTACAATTGTATCAACAAGGAGAAAAGCTCAATATGTTTCTATTTACATGTTATCATTTGCTATGCTAGACCTGCCAAGAGCTCTAATATTTTATTCAGCTGCAATAGCGTTGTTTTGTACTATATGTAAAATAAGCTGTTTCCTGGCAGTAATTTTCAGTAAATTTTTTTGGGAACAGTTTCCTAAGTGGATGAGAAAATAAGCTATTTTTGTAACACACTGTCCTGCCAACTTCCCTTCTTATGTAAATCGCTAATCCCCTTTCCATACAAGTAAATAATTATTTTGCACAGAACAAGACTTCTACCTCACTGCCCGGCTGAGATAAGACTCCAACAATTGTAACTTTTTTATGTTTTTTTTTTTATTACACTAAATGATTGGGTTTTTTTAAGTATCAAGGAATATTAGCCTAAGAAGATAGGGTCTGTTGTCACCGACAAAAGACAAAACTATTATTATGGTCAAAATTGGAATGCCAGATTGGTCTTTATATATGAAACCTGAAAGCAGAGACGCCATAAGGTTAAAGGCCATGAAATTGAGCGGTCTAGCAATGCCACCGCACCGGCAAACAACTGTTGGTTTGAAGTGTATATCAGGGCAAAATAAATACATTCAGTACATGTCTGCAATACAAGCACATTTCCTTGTGTATTATCCCTATAAAACCACTGAGTACATATAAAATACACTATATTGCCAAAAGTATTGGTAAGTATAAAAGTAAAAGTATACGCCTGCCTTTACACGCACATGAACTTTAATGGCATCCCAGTCTTAGTCCGTAGGGTTCAATATTGAGTTGGCCCTCCCTTTGTAGCTATAACAGCGTCAACTCTTCTGGGAAGGCTGTCCACAAGGTTTAGGAGTGTGTCTATGGGAATGTTTGACCATTCTTTCAGAAGCGCATTTGTGTATAAGGTATTTACTGGCAGAAAAAAAAATGTTTTACTATCCAAAGTGAAAACAACAAGAGCAGAAGTTTCAATAGATGGAAAGTTGAAAAAATGACTGAAGGTCCGCTTTAACTATAACTTGGATATCACTTGGGTGGACAGGCCCTTTAAGTTTGTCTCTTTTTGTCCCATATTCGTCCAATATTCATCAAGCTTCTCACACTGCTTTACTGCAAGACTACAGCATCTTGTCACATGATCCTGTGCTGGGCATAGAATCTGGGGAGGCACGGTCTAGGTTTTCTCTTACTTTAATTCAGGAAAGTTAGTTACCCTTGCCATCCTTGCTCTAGTCTTAGTCATCATATATCTTGAAACTCAGCATGTCACATTTGACATATTTGATGTTAAAGGAAGTTAAATGAAATAATCATCTTTGCAGATCATGTTAATTACCTGTCATGTTCTCTTATGTTTTTACTGACTTGAAGAATCCATTGTGCCCAAAGGGAAATGCCTCAAATTAGCTTGCTCTTATGGGAAAAGGGAAGGCACATGCCGGTAGGGCTACAGAATTCTTAGAGGTTCTATCTATACCTAAAATCAATACTGAAGACACTTCGGGAAACCTCTGGGCTCCATTGCAGGGGCACATTGTGCAGAAAGATGAGCCAACAGTATAAGCTACAGTTTTAATTTATACATTGTGAGTTTCCCACAAGCTCATTTTAGTTGTGATATGATGACCAAGAGCAAAGCCTCACTCTAGGAATGTTGACCTTAAGGGTGCCCACAGGCACGAGAAGCCTTGAGACTCGTTCTAATTGTTCTTTATTCTGACATTTGTCATGTCTGTAGGTGGCATTACTCATCCACCCCTGGCTGATTATACTCAAGAGAACAAGTAAACCAAATTTTTTATTTTTACCTATTGGTGTTTATAAAACCTAACACTGGTGTGTCTTATGCCACGTACACACGGTCGAAAATTCAGACGGACCTAGAAAAAGAAGATGGTTCAAATCTTTCCGACGGAATCATTTCCTATCGGGAAAACCGACGGACCAAATACGACGTACGTCATCACGTTCAAAACGAACGGACTTTAGTCCATTCGTCTGTGGGCAGGTCCGTTGGTTCGGAACTCCGTCGGAACTCCGTTGGGAAGACCGTTGGACCTTTTCTGCTGGAAAGTCCGGTCGTGTGTACGCGGCATTACAGGTCAGCCCTACACACTACAGGCTTAAAGTATATGTAAATGATCTCTTGTAAAACTACCCATTATACAAAAAACATTATAAATTCCTTTTTTTTCCACTATTTTATGTGATCACATAAACTCTGTTCCCTCTGTTCTAAGCTGCATGAGCGCTGGGAGGAGGAGAAACAACACTACACTGAGCTTCCCAGTGAAAGGCTGTGCAGGTAGAGGCGTGTTAGGACAAGTTTGATCATTGGAGGAGAACAGGCTGAGTTCCCAGTATAGCTAGAGAACTGACCATGAAGTGTTCTCCTGCTTAGTGTGGTTAGTTTTTGATAGGAAAGCAGAGGAACTGGCAGGGACACCAGGGATGTCACACAAAGGAAGCAATACAAAGAGAACAGGATACTTTTTAATACATGTACATTGTACAGCAGGCACATATCAGGAATATGAAATGCTGGGGTAACAAACACTTTAACTCACCAACCTAACACAGCAGGATACTTATTTTTGTGTGACAGTTATTTTCAGCTATGTCCAATGAAATTTGAAAATGACAGTCACATGGCATAATTAGAAAGCCTTATCCCTGTGTTACCTTTTTTTTAAGTTGTTTAAAGCGGAGCTCCATCCAAAAGGGGAAGCTCCACTTGTTCGCAAACTTCCCCCTTCCACTGCCACATTTGGCACTTTTTGGGGGGAGCAGGTACCTGGTTTTGACAGGTACCCACTCCCACTTTTGGGTAAGATCACTGATCGGCGATCTACAACATTTTCGCCCTTCCTCCTTCTCCCCGCTGCCTCCTGGGTCACACAGAAGTCCCTGAAGACAGCAGGACCATTCAGAAAGTGAAGCCTGCAGGCTTTACTTCCGGTTTCCCTTACTTACAATGCCGGTGCCAGCACCCAAAGACAACCGATGAATCGGCTTGGGGTGCCGACATTGCGGGATCCATGGACAGGTAAGTGTCCTTATATTAAAAGTTAGCAGCTACAGTATTTGTAGCTGCTGACTTTAAATTTTTTTTTTTGCAGAATGGTGCCCCAGGACGATGTCAGATTTTGCCGAAAAGCACCAGGTGGAGCAACATGCTGATGTCGCCACGTGCGCAATTTCCGGAAGGACGGGCTGCTCCACGAAGATGGCCGGCTTTTACATTTTATGCATGTTTGAAAGTTCATTTCTGTAAGTGAAATATTTTTTAAATGGAATGAATGTTTAAAGAATTTTATGCTGTGGCAAATTTGTATCTTTTTTGGGGATCTCCTATGACTGAGCCTTCTTAAAGTGGCGGATTTCCTTATATTCGATTTAAAGTCCCCCTGGAAAGATTAAAGCCTTGGCTGGGTTTTTGAGCCACACAAGCGAGATTCACCTTCCGTAATAGGTGGGCATCACTAGCTGGTAAGCAGGCACTTTGTAAAGTGGAGGGATTTATTCAGGATCACGCACTTTTTCTGGTAATGGAAAGTGCACTTACCGTCTGAAGAACTGTTTCACTACTTTGAACTTTTTTTTTTCTTCTTTTTTCTTCTTTCTATAAAATTTTCACTTGTAATATTAAGCGCAACTCTATAAGGGAAGGGCTTCTGATGTGACAGGAGGACTTATGATGTGGCAAGGGGCTTCTGATGTGATGAGAGGACTTCTGATGTGATGGGGGCTTCTGATGCAATGAGGGGCTTCGGATGTGATGGGAGGACTTCTGATGTGGTGAGGGGCTTTTGATGTATTGAGAGGCTTCTGATGTGATGGGAGGACTTCTGATGTGGCAAGGGGCTTCTGATGTAATGAGAGGCTTCTGATGTGATGGGAGGACTTCTAAAGTGATGGGAGGATTTCTGATGCAATGAGGAGCTTCTGATGTGATGGGAGGACTTCTGATGTAATGACAAGGGGCTTCTGATGTAATGAGGGTCTTCTGATGTGATGGGAGGACTTATACAGTGATGGGAGGACTTCTGATGTAATGAGGAGCTTTTAATGTGATGGGAGGGCATCTGGTGTGCTGGGAAGACTCCTGATTGGGCGAGGGGCTTCTGATGTGATGGAAGGGCTTCTGATATGTTGGGAGGACTTCTGATGTGATGGGAGGACTTCTGATTTGATAGGAGGACTTCTGAAGTAATGGGGGACTTTTGTTCCTTGGAGTGTGTGCATTTATTTATAAAACCGATCAATAGTTTCATTTGAGTAGGGGGTTAGGGTCGTTTGAGCTTTGATACCTGAACAACTTTGAAAAAAGTGGGTATCAACCCAGCCATCAACTGAATTTAAATTCCTAAATCTGAACTGTAGACAAACTTGACAAATACGTTGAGAGACATGTCTGAACTGTCTTGACTGGCAAAGGTTTTGGTATTCTGTTCAGTCAAACCTGTGCAAAGGCATGCGCGGGGGGTGTGCCAAGTGTGCCAGGGCACACCCTAATCAATTGTGCACCAGAGCCAAAGATAAGGCAGTACAGTCTGCCCCTCGTGAACCGGGCCCATGTCCTATTAGTTCAAAGGGGGGGTCAAGGCACCAGGAAGACTGGCTTTACTGCCTTTTGCAGATATCACTCCTCTTGTTCCTCCCATTGCAGTGCTGCCAGCTACTCCTCCTCTCCTTCCCTCCGGCTGTGCTGTAGGAAGATTGGTTCAAGCATCTGCACCTCCATCCTGTCTTCAGTCCCTTTTTCAGTCTTAAATGTAAGACATCAAGAATCTGTTTAGAACCCTGTTATTTCACCAAAGGCCCCCCAAAAATCAAAAAAAAAATATATAAATAAAATTTCAGAAAATAATAATAATAAAAAAAAAAAAAAAGAAGACTAGTTCACATGTGCTTTGCACTCACCACTGCCTATCTACTGCCTCTGTTACTCTGTGTTTGAGCTTTGGGGTGCACACCCTAATGCAATAGGCTGTGCGCACCTATGAACTTATGATTTTTTTTTTTTTACACCTCTCAGTAACAAACTAAGTCAGCTCTATTATTTCCCTTTTGTCATCTTGTACAACAATAAAAAACATTTTTGTTTAACAAAAAAAAATAAGTCAGCTCTATTCATTCTGCTCTCTCTTCTTGTCTGCATGTTCTCTTTCATTCTCTTTCAGCCAGTGGCGTCACTAGGGGGTGGCTTTTGGGGCTATAGCCCCCAGTCTCTGCAGGGGTCCCCAAGGGGAGGGGGGGCTCTCTGGGACACCTGATGTAAGGGGGGCTCTCTGGGGACCCTGATGTAAGTGGGGGGCTCTCTGGGGATATATATACACACACGTACGTACATATATTATATACATGTGTATGCCCACCCAAGTGTATGACTTTCTTTACTACGCTGCTATGGGCTCTAGCCCCAGATCTTTTGTAGACCTAGCAACACCCCTGCTTTCAGCACATATGCCAG
The DNA here is from genome assembly GCA_028564925.1 of Lithobates sylvaticus. NCBI lineage: Eukaryota > Metazoa > Chordata > Amphibia > Anura > Ranidae > Lithobates > Lithobates sylvaticus. The sequence goes on from CM053030.1 coordinate 472,677,716, forward strand.
CAACAGAGACTACCTTGCTCCTAGTACTGCTCCTTCCTCCCCCAGAGATGCCAAGAGACCGATATTAACCGCTTCCCGACTGGCGCACGACGATATACGTCGACAGAATGGCACGGACAGGCATAAGGGCGTATATATACATCCCCTTTAAGATGCCGCCGTGCCATCGGGGGGGGCGGTCACGGGTCGATCGCCGCAGGGACACCCGCGATCGTCTCACGGGAAGGCTGAACGGGGAGATGCGGAAATAAACAGCATCTCCCCGTTCTGCCTAGCAACTAGTGACGCCGATCTCTGCTCCCTGTGATTCAAAATTGTCGCTCTTTGTTTTATAGCGCAAAAAATAAAAACCGCAAGGGCGATCAAATACCACCAAAAGAAAGCTCTATTTGTGGGAAAAAAAGGACGCCAATTTTCTTTGGGAGCCATGTCGCACGACCGCGCAATTGTCAGTTAAAGCGACGCAGTGCCGAATCGCAAAAGGGGGGCCTGGTCCTTTGGCTGCAAATTGGTCCGGTCTGAAAGTGGTTAAGCCAAATTCAAGTACTTATACTAGCTAAATGCAAAAACACATTTCATTACTTCCAAGGTAATACGCAACAGCATTTATTATTGTTTTTAATATCTGCCTGCAGTTTAGCATTTAGCTTTTTGTTTGCGCATAAACATATGTGGAGCTTAGAGTGACTTTGACTTATCTCCACACTTGACTTCCTCCACTTTCTGAAGGGCTAATGTCAATCTTGCTGAACCAACTTTCAGATGCCGGTCATGAAGTGGCGGCAGTCGGCTGCAGGCAGAGCCTTCTCTCCAGACGAGCAATTCTGCCGTTCCACCTAACCCTGGCAGCTACGCTTCACTTTTAATCTGTCAAAACTGGGCAGCTTGGATGTCTTTCAGAAGCTAATTGAGGATGATTTTCTTAGGCGATCTGAAAACTCCAACAAATCGTATTCTGCAAATATCATTGTCAAATCCAACAGCACTACTGGAAAGAGAAAGAAGAGCAGATACATTTATCACTATCAGACTCGCTGTCAGGAGTTAGAGTTTCTAAAGGGGACAATTCTCATAGCATGTTTCGCACGTAGTTTGAAGATATCACTTGGAGATGACTTGGAACCATTTTTTTTATCACTATCCAATTGTTTAAAATGGAATGCCAGTTCCATTTCATTTTAATTTTCAGTCTCTCCCTGTGTTAAAAAAGATTTTGTGCAAATTCTACTTGCCCTCTCTATGCTCCAACAAAGTCTTGCTTCAAAACATGGCTTCGAACACGCTTTGTTAAAGCTCTCTGAATGCCAGTCAAAGCTCCTGTCACAAAAAAAATGGTTACACACGAGCGGATTTTCCGTCAGAAAAATCTTGGATGTTTTTTCCGACGGAATTCCGCTCAAGCTTGGCTTGCAAACACACGGTCACGCAAAAGTTTGCTGAACTTTCAACTGCCAAGAATGCGGTGATGTACAAAACTACCACGAGCCGAGAAAATTAAGCTCAATGCTTCCGAGCATGCATCCAATTGTTTCCGAGCATGCGTAGGATTTTTGCGTGTCGGAATTGCTACAGACGATCGGAATTTCTGATCGGAACTTTTTTAGACCGAAAAATTGAGAACATGCTCTCATTCTTTTGCTGGCAGGAATTCGGCCAGCAAAAGTCCGATGGAGCATACACACAGTCGTATTTTCCGACTAAAAGCTCTCATCGGTCTTTTGCTGGCCGAATTTCCGATTGTGTGTATGTGGCATTACAGTCCTGTTTACACCTGCTTTTGCTTGTTGCTTCGATGAGGCTTCAATGAGGCTTTGGTGGAGCTTTGATGGGGCGTTGGTGGGGCTTCAAGCGAGCTTTGCCATAGACTTCTATGGAGGCTTTGAAGATGCTTTGAAGCACCACTGAAGCTACATGGGGTATCATTTTTGAAGCGAAACCGAAGCAAAGCAAAGCAAAAGTAGGTGTAAACAGGACTGTAAGCTAACCATTTTATTTAGTGACAGGAGCTTTGACTAGCGTTCAGAGAGCTTTAAAAAAGCCTGTCCGAAGCCTTGTTGGAGCCGAAGCAAGTGTAAATGAGCCCTTTCAGTCCAATAACGACAGTCCTCTTCACACGACTGTCATTCTGCCCATTTCGTGTGCCTGTTTCCCTCTCTGTCATAGCGTTGGATGTATAACCCCAGCATCTCCCAAACAAACACTTTACTCTCAGACAGCTAAGCTCAGCCTCTGCTGCAAGAGAGAGCAGACTATGGGGTTTATTTACTAAAGGCAAATCCACTTTGCTGTTTTTTTTTATTTTCCTTGCATGTCCCCCTCAGATCTACAGCGACTGCACTTCCAAGTGCACTTTTAGTGCAAAGTGGAGTTGCCTTTAGTAAATAACACTCAGCGTGCCTGTGCTCGTTCGTGGGTTTTGAGTGAGGCCGCCCATCCAATGGTCAGCCAGTACTGCCAGACAGGCAGGACAGAGAGGTGAAGACAACGGTTAAAGCAGCTTTAAAAGAAAGGATCAATTTAAAAATGGAAGAGAGCATTTTAATGCACGGTCACAGCTGTAATGCATATGGATTTTTTTTAATATGGATATGCATATGGATTTAAAAAACAATTGTTATTAACTACTTCAGCCGTAGAAGATTTATCCCCCTTTATAACCAGGCCAATTCTTGCGATATGGCCCTGCGTTACTTTAACTGACAATTGCACGGTCCTTCGACACTGTACCCAAATAAAAATAGATGTCCTTTTTTTTTTTACCACAAATAGAGCTTTCTTTTGGTGGTATTTGATCACCTCTGTGGTTTTTATATTTTTTTTTTTTTGCGCAAAAGTTATAGCGTCTACAAACTATTGGATATATTTATTGAATATATATATTTTTTTAATAGTAATGGCGACGATCAGCGATTTGCGGCAGAAAAATTTGACACTGTGTCCCTTTTTGGGGACCAATTACACCAATACAGTGATCAGTGCTAAAAAAAAAAAAAAAAAAAAAAAAAAAAAAAAAAAAATACACTGTCACTGCACTAATGACACTGGCAGGGAAAAGGGGTTAACATCAGTGGCAATCAAAGGGTTAAATGTGTGCTTAGGGAATACTTTCTAATGCGGCGTACACACGGTCAGAATTTCCGATGGAAACAGTCCGATGGGAGCTTTTCATCGGATTTTCCGACCGTGTGTATGCCCAACGGTCTTTTTCTGTCGGAATTTCCGACGGACTTTGGCTTGAGAACCTGTTCTCAATTTTTCCGACAGAAATCCTTTATATCGGATTTTTCGATCGTGTGTATGCTATTCCGACACGCAAAATTCCGACGCACGCTCGGAAACAATTCGACGCATGCTCGGAAGCATTAAACTTCCCTTTTATAGTGCTGTCGAACGTGTTTTATGCCGCTGTGTTATTGACCGTCGGAATTTGGTGTGATCGTGTGTAGGCAACACAGCTTGAGCAGAATTCCGTCGGAAAAACCGTCAGAGTTTTTTCCGACGAGAATTCCGATCGTGTGTACGCGGCATAACTGTGTGTGGGGTGCTTTGACTGGGGGAAGACAGAGATCCCTGTTCCTGGTTAGCAGGAACACAAGATCTCCATCTTCCCCTCTCACAAAAAAGCGGTCTGCCTTGTTTACATAGAATAATCATGTGTCCAATCACAGCGGGTCGCTGGTGGCATGCGTGCACGCCCCAGTGCACAGAATCATGTACAGGTACGTGATTTCGCGTAGGAGGGCCGTCCTGATGCAGTATATCTACAAACTTTTACCCTTAAAAATCTCCATAGGCGACGTTTAAAAATGTCTACAGGTTACTAGTTTTGAGTTACAGAGGAGGGCTAGAATTATTGTTCTCGCTCTAACAATCACGGTGATACCTCACATATGTGGTTTGAACACTGTTTTCATATGCGGTCGCTACTCACGTATGCGCTCGCTTCTGCGTGCGAACTCGTCGGAATGGGGCGCTTTCAAACTTTTTTTGTTTCTTATTTATTTTACATTAAATTTTTTATTTTGACACTGTCTCTTAAAAAAAAAAATTGGGTCACTTTTATTCCTATTACAAGGAATGTAAACATCCCTTGTAATAGAAAAAAAGCATGCCAGGACCTCCTTAATATGAGATCTGGGGTCAAAAACACCTCAGATCTCATATTTACACTAAAATACAATAAAAAAAATTAAAAAGATTTGCCTTTAAGAGCTATGGGCGGAAGTGACGTTTTTGACGCACGGAAAGGAGAGATAGATCGTACTACGATTTCTGTCGACCAGGTTTGTTGGAAATTTTTTGTCTTTCTATAGCCAATTTGATCAGCCAGCTGGCTGAAAAAAAAAAAAAAAAAAGATCCATCTATGGCCAGCCTTACTGGCTGAGTTTGTAACAGAGAATTAGCGCCTGGTATGAAAACGTCTAAAAGAGGCACACCGGGTGTGTGTACATAGACATTTTGTGAAACGAAATGTGTAATTTCAGCCTTGACTTGTATGTTTGCCATAAACTTATAACCACATTATAGCTGCAGGCAGAGAAAAGGCATGCTGCAGCGTGGGCGGTTATGCACGGAAGACTGGCGCCTGTAGTTAGGAAATCACAGCCGGATGCCATTATCTAGCAAACCAGGGAGCTGGAAAACTGCTTGAGCGCATTAAGTTAGTTTAGTGCTGTAATTCCTCCTTTTGCACTTTCTACAGCTCTACGCCTTCTTGCTGAGATAATTTCTCCATTAGGTTGGGGCTGAATAGCAGAACGGCGGGGATGATGATACGCACTCCTTTATTTGTAAACAGCTTTAACATCCCATGTACTCCTCATTGCAGGGGCAGATTAGGCTGCTCTTTTATCTGCAAGAACATTTCAAAAAGAATTATAGAATCTTCTGCATTGACCACTGAGAGCTTCTCTGTAAATCGTGGAGCTGCTTGAATGCAGGGGGGATGGCTAGATACCTTTGGCCCAGTTGGCAAATCCTTTTTATATAACTCCATAGGAAGTTATATGAATAGTGGAAAAAACACAGAAAAAAGCTATTGCAAGAACTGGTCAGCTGCAAAATATAAAATTTTTGTAATAAAGTATAGTTTTTTTTTTTTTTAAAGAATCAAACTCACTGCATCATTCCCCCACCGCCTCTAAGACGAGCGATCAAACACTGCTGATTGCTTCGTTCTCAGAGCTCCGTTAGGCAGAGAGCTGGTGACGGTCAGGCTGGGTTCACATATATGCAAATTGGATGTGGATTTCCCCACATCCAATTCGCATGACATGCAAGTGTGGCCGGCTCTTGAGAGCCAGTTCACACAGGTCCGGGGCGGCCGCGGCCCGCATTCCAAAAGGGTCCTGTGCGTGATTGGGTCTGGTTCAGGTACGAATTTAGGCAAAAATTTGGTTCTGATTGGGATCTGATTCACACCTGAACCGGTGAACAGGAACGCCCCGGACCCCATGCTGGGAACCGCGGCCCCACATATGTGAACCCAGCCTCAGTCACCGCTCTGTGTACTGACCCCCACTCACCCAGCCCCAGATATGTGAACCCGGCCTCAGTCACCGCTCTGTGCACCACCACCCCACCCACCTGGCCACAGATTTGTGAACCCGGCCTCAGTCAATGCTCTGTGCACCACCCCCCACCCACCTGGCCACAGATATGTGAACCCGGCCCCAGTCACCACTCTGTGCATCAGGCCCCCACCCACCCGGCCACAGATATGCAAACTCGGCCTCAGTCACCGCTCTGTGCACCGCTCCCCACCCGCCCGCAGATATGTGAACATGGCCTCAGTCACCGCTCTGTTTTAGACATGCCATGTGAATGGGAACACATAAACATATAGTGGGGTTTTCTAAAATGTGACTGCAAAAGTGGAAATACACTTACATTTTTTTGCTCAGGAACTGTTTTAATACTCCAGGTCACCTCACTGCTGAAATGCATCTAGCTGTCAACCCTGTATTCTGGGAACGATATCTCAAATGTGCTTTAAAAAACATTCCAGGAATCAGTTATAAAATCTTTACAAAACCTGTATAGCCATGACATTACATGAATGACACCATGACAGCATCCTCTACTCATATTTCATCATCTCTCTTCCCTGCTCTTCTTCATTGTACTTGCTTCCCTTCTCATTCCAATAAGCATTCACCTCATTCTTTACTGTTACACGTGTAGCGGCCATAACCCACAGAGGGGCGGCCTTGACTTTTGGGCTTACCGGTTACCTCCGCTTGGCTTGTCGGTGAATGTCCAGGGGTTCCCAGGGTTTGTACCCAACGACTTTGGATGCTGACACAATAAAAGTCCTTTTGAAGGTTTTTATTCTGCAGTGGTAACATCCAACAAAACACAGTCTCAGATAGGAATAGAGGGTAAGGGTAAAGAAACTCAGGCACCTTGAACTGCTGACATCCACAAAATGTCTCTAATCAAACCCAGAGAGTAGCCACTCGCAGCTGGGTACTTCAATGCTGGACAAACCTCTAGACAGAGGTATGGCAGCCGACAATGTGATCCGGAAACTTGCAAAAAGTCTCTAACACAGAATAAACTTGCAACCGAAGGTGAATAGGAACCTTTCTCACAGTACCTGGAACTTTAGCTGTCTCATTGGCAGTACTGTGGAAGTGTGGATTCTTTAGTGTACATACAACTCAGCTTCCAGGCTCTTACTGAGATGCCAGCTTAATGGCCCTCCTCCGAAGAGTCCTCCCCTGAACACGTGACTTCAGCACCTTAAGTACCCTTCCCCAGACTACACAGCGGGGCCAAACGCGCCCACTGATTGGCTCCGGGGAAGACTGATACCTAAGATGTCCAACCAGGCCTGGTTCTAGGCCTGTCATGGGTACCTCACTGCACCCGTGACCAGGCAGAACCCTATTACAGCCCAGCCAAACTGATGCCAAAGTTAACCTGTACAATTAACCCTCAGAACCCCACTACTGTTCTAGGGGAAAAAAATAAATTTCCACGTATAGCGCACAGTTGTTAAAGTGTGCCCGCTACACACATATATATCCCAATTTAGTTGTCTTGGAACTGTGTATGATCTGTCCCTGCCTGTCGGTTGAGAACCCAGAAGCAAGGACACTCCATCATGCTGAGATATTGCCCAGTGAGAAGCCTGCCAAAGTGTAGGTGCTATCAACCAAAGGGCATGTGCTTAAGACACTAGATTCAATTCATCAATGGATAAGGGTGGAAAATCTAATTTATATGAACCATTGTCAATATCCCCATCGCACACATTCCTGGAGTAGGCTAAAGCAGGGGTCTCCAAACTTTCTAAAGAAAGGGCCAGTTACTTGTCCTTCAGGCTTTAGGGGGGCCAGGTTTTGGCCACTGGCAGTAAATAATACCCTAACATCAGAAGGAGTAAACCATGCCCCATCATTGGTTTTAATGTTTGGAATAGTGTAATAGTATTGGTGTCAGTGTGGGAGGAATGGTGCTCCATTATTGGTGTCAGTGGGAGGAATAATTCCTCATCATTGGTGCTATTGGCAGAAATAAGGCCCCACTGTTGGGGCCAAATAAAGGCAAGCAAAGGGTCACATCTGGCCCCTGGGCTGCAGTTTGGAAACCACTGGGCTAAAGGATAGCAGGTGCTGCAGCAACAGCCAGCTGGGGACTGGAAACTCCAGATCATTGTTCATATTTGTCTGCACACCATGGATCATCAAATAGCATCTAAAGGTTTTATTCAAAGTGATCACATCACAGCGGAAGAGTGCAACGTGACATACCTGAGGAACGCATCCTATGTAGCCCTGAAATGTTGCACTCTTCGGCTGTGATAAAATATTAGTAATGATACCTAGTGGTTAAGTACCTAGAGGTCTCCTGAGCCTTGTTTTGGTTGATGTACATTGATCTCTCAAAATCATATGAGGCAAACTGGCTCCAGTGTGGCTGCTATTAGCTCAAAGTAACCCTAAAATGGAGTGGGGAGGGGCAAAGCTTCAAAATCCACGTATAAAAAGTTCAATGAGAGCACCGGACTAAAGAAGGGACAAAGGGTCAAAAACCTTTTAATGATGATACTTAATCACAAGAGAATATCCAACACATTTCGGGGACAAAACAACTTTTCCTTCCTCAGTGTTCAAATGTGGTGTATACTCGGAGGGACTCAATATGGTACAATCACCAAAATATATTTTTTTAAAGAGGATACATACAGTGCCTTGAAAAAGTATTCATACCCCTTAACATTTTCCACATTTTGTCAGGTTACAACCAAAAACTTAAATGTATTTTATTGAGATTTTATGTGATAGACCAACACAAAGTGGCACATAAGTGTGCCAATGATAAATGGTTTTCAACATTTTTTACAAATAAATATCTGAAAAATGTGGCATGCATTTGTATTCAGCCCCCTTTACTCTGATACCTCTAACTAAAATCTAATGAACCCAATTGCCCTCAGAAGTCACCTAATTAGTAAACAGAGTCTACCTGTGTGTAATTTAATCTCAGCTGTTCTGTGAAGCCCTCAGAGGTTCATACAGAACCTTAGTGAACAAATAGCATCATGAAGGCCAAGGAACACACCAGACAGGTCAGGGATAAAGTTGTGGAGAAGTTTAAAGCAGGGTTAGGTTATAACAAAATATCACAAGCTTTGAACATCTCATAGAGCACTGTTCAATACATCATCTGAAAATGGAAAGAGTATGGCACAACTCTAAACCTACCAAGACATGGCCGTCCACCTAAACTGACAGGCTGGGCAAGGAAAGCATTAATCAGAGAATCAGCCAAGAGGCCCATGGTAACTCTGGAGGAGCTGCAGAGATCCACAGCTCAGGTGGGAGAATCTGTCCCTAGGACAACTATTAGTCGTGCACTCCACAAATCTGGCCTTTATGGAAGAGTGGTAAGAAGAAAGCCATTATTAAAAGAAAGCCATAAAAAGCCCCATTTGCAGCTTGTCAGAAGCCATGTGGGGGACACAGCAAACATGTGGAAGAAGGTGCTCTGGTCAGATGAGACCAAAATTGAACTTTTTGGCCTAAAAGCAAAACGTTATGTGTGGTGGAAAACTAAGACTGCACATCACCCTGAACACAAATCGCCACTGTGAAACATGGTGGTGGCGGCGGCATCATGTTGTTGGGTTACTTTTTTTCAGCGGGGAGAGGGAAGCTGGTCAGAGTTGATGGGAAGATGGATGGAGCCAAATACAGGGCAATCCTAGAAGAAAACCTGTTAGAGTCTGCAAAAGACTTGAGACTGGGGCAGAGGTTCACCTTCCAGCAGGACAACTACCCTAAACATACAGCCAGAGTTACAATGGAATGGTTTAGATCAAAGCATATTCATGTGTTAGAAAGGCCCAGTCAAAGTCCAGACCTAAATCCAATTCAGAATATGTTGCAAGACTTGACAATTGCTGTTCACAGATGGTCTCCATCCAATCTGACAGAGCTTGAGCTATTTTGCAAAGAAGAATGGGCAAAAATGTCACTCTCTAGATGTGCAAAGCTGGTAGAGACATACCCAAAAAGACAGCTGTAATTACAGTGAAAGGTGGTTCTACAAAGTATTGACTCAGGGGGGCTGAACACAAATGCACACCACACTTTTCAGATATTTGTAAAAATAAATTGAAAACCATTTATCATTTTACTTCCACTTCACAATTTTGTGCCACTTTGTGTTGGGGTATCACATAAAATCCCAATAAAATACATTTACGTTTTGGTTGTAACATGACAAAGTGTAGAAAATGTCAAGGGGTACAAATACTTTTTCAAGGCACTGTATAATTTCCCAAGAGCAAAATAGCAACAGTAGGACTCTTGTCCCAGAGGCATGTTTGCCTACATTATACTGAGATACTGCCTACAAGCCCAATCAGAAGCCTGTCAAAGCGTAGGTGCTTTCCACCAATAAAGAATGTGGTCTAAATATAAAGAGGACATTCTTGCCTGGGCTCAATTGTAGAATTTCATATAAAGAATTGGCAGATAAGATTTTACTTCTTGCCTGGAGTTGTTACACAGGCAATACTGTTTTTATTGTATTACAGCAAGCCTAAAGTGAAATTGTGTTAGGGCTCTAGGCTCCCCCCAAAAAATATAAAGCCTGCAGGTACAAATACTGTAGCTGCTGACTTTTAGTATAAGGACACTTACCTGTCCCGGGATCTCGTGATGTCCTCACCCAAGCTGATTCTTCAGTCCACTCTCGGGTGCAGCATCGGCATCTTGACTAAGGGAAACCAGCAGTGAGGCCTTGCAGATTCACAACCGGCTTCCAACCTGTGAATGGTCCCACAGTCTCGTGGGACCTGTGATGTATCCCAAGGAGAGGAGGGGCGGGGCAAACTTCTGGCGATCTGAGCCGGAAGTGAGAGCGGGTACCTGTTCAAACCAGGTACCTGCTCCTTTTTGGGTTTTTGGGTGGAGCTGTGCTTTAACAAAGGGTAGGTCTGAAGATGAGAAGAGAGAGCTCGATCTGTCATATCGATTTCTCTGTATGGTAAAGTCTAGATAATAAAAATTACAGATTTTTTTCCTAGATGAGTTAAATTAACCTCCATATTATGTAAACATTACGTTTTTTTAATTCGTTTTTTAAGTGCCACTTTTAACAGAAAGCTTTTTTTTTTTTTTATTAATTAATCATGTTCTGTAACATTCAAATTTATTTTTTATTTTTAATATATAATGTCATACAGCACCATTACACACATCCCCCCTCACTGTGGCATTAATGTATGACAGTGACCTTGTAAGAGGCAGCGATCTCCATTTACATTGTGCATGTCTCGGGGGAATCTGGCTGCAGCTTGATCTATTATCTGCCCTAACTGTAATTTTAATGGTGTGATATTTTCATTTCTCAGAGGAAGGAACACAAATGAAAGATTCTGTATGGACCAACCTTTTATCCCCAATGGGCTCCTGTCATATTTTCCACCTCCCAGCTGAAATGGGAATCTGCTGCTGAGTATAGAGTAACCGACTCTCATGTATAGCCGAGACCTTGGAAACTAATTTAGAGAGAAAAATCCGGTACATCTAGGCAACGTCTGACAAGACTGATGCATATTGTACTACCATTTGTCTTGAATCACGTCCATTGTGCACTGCAAGCATAAATGAAAGAGTTAGTCCAGGGACATCGCCACAAATGCACTCTCTATAAAGTAATGTGTGGTCGAAACATTTTCATGCGCATTTTATTGCTGTATGTTGTTGGCCTCCAGTGGCATAAGTTTAGCCCCTAATGTATTCATGATGGCGAAGAAAAAAAAAAAAAAAAACATTCAACATTGTCTACCACTCCTACAGGAAGACTAGAGATGAGCGATGCAAAGTCAGTAAAATTTTGTTCACTGAGCCGCTAAATTTGCTTTTGGGGAAAATAATCTTTTTTCTTTTATATAAACGGTGTATGTGTTTTTTGAGGGAGTGTTAAGCCCCATACACACGGTCGGAAAATCCGACCACCAAATCCATCGGATTTGGTCCGACGGATTTAGTCCGACACTGGTGTTGCATACACACGGTCGGACAAAGTTGTCGGAAAATCCGATCATTCTGAACGTGGTGACGTTTGTTGCCTACGATGGGACTACGTAGAGGCTAGTAGCCAATAGCTTTGGTCTTGTAATGTGATCTGAGCATGCGTGGCACTTTGTCCGTCGGAATTCGCTACACACGATCGGAATTGGTGTGATCGGACTTTGTTGTCGGAAAATTTTTCCAGCAGGAGATAGAACTTTGTCCGTCGGACAATCCGATGGAAACTGTCCGATGGTGCCTACCCACGGTCGGAATTTCCGACAACATTGTCCGATAGGACAGAATCCATCGGAAAATCCGACCGTGTGTATGGGGCTTTAGAGTGTTCTTTACTTTATTTAAGTTATTCTTTGTATTTGCATTTTTACCTTTTTTGTATTCAGTATTTTTGTACAGTTTCTTTCTTTATTTATTTTTACTTATTTCTTTTACACTTTCTGTTTTTTACTTAATAATGAGGATAATAAGGGGCCATTTTTTTAAAAAAAATTAAAAAAATGAGACTGAGTTGAGTAAACATAATATGTAAATAATTCAAATTGAGTTCCGTCATGAAATGGCAGTGATCTCCAAAATTTCTGATGCTTCAAAAACAGCTGATCTAATTAGCCATAAATACTAGCCCTACAATTATTCCTTTTTGTAACAGCATGTGTGGTGATACCTGTATGTGTTGTGCTGTGCAATAACTGTTTAGGTAGCTATGTGTGCAGTACGCTTATGTTTGAATTATTATGTGCATGCACTCGGAGTTAGGATGGCTTTAAAGTGCAACTGAAGGCAGGCTTTTATTGAAGAAGAGATATGAAATGTTTCTTCTGCAATAAAATGCCTCTACCTGTCTGCTCACTGTTTACTCTGTCACTGTAAACTGAACTGTGCATGCTCTGACTGCCAGAATTACATCCTTCAGCACATGAGCAGGAGAGGCATCATTCCACATCAGCCAATGAAGATGGCACAAAGAAGAAGATCCATAACATGATTTCATTTGATGTTAGCTGTAAGCAAATATCACATACGGGAAAGATAAAAACACTTAATTTCAAGAGAGCAAATTTTCCAAGGATGAGGGCTGCTATCCAGGACTTAGACTGGGAGAGAATATTGGCATCAATGGGCACAGAACAGAAATGGGGATTCTTCAAAAAGACTGTTTGTGAACTCACTGCAAAGTATATTCCCATGGGCAATAAGTTTAAAAGGCTAAAAATAAAACCTTTGTGGCTCACGGCCAAAGTTAAAAAAGCTATAAACTATAAGAAAAGAGCTTTAAAAAATATAAAAATGAAGAATCACTAGTGTCATTTAAATGTTACAAAGAATATAACAGAATATGTAAAAAGGAAATCAAGGATGCAAAAGTTCAAAACGAAATACAGATTGAAAAAGATAGTAGGACAAACCCCCAAAAATTCTTCAAATATATTAATAGTAAAAAGGTCAAGTCTGAGCATGTAGGCCCTTTACAAAATAATCTAGAGTGGGTGACTGGGGACAAAGAGAAGGCTAATTTATTAAATACTTTCTTCAGCTCTGTCTATACAAAGGAGCATGGGGGAGCTCATGTCCACAATGGGGGTGGTAGTGACACAGCCCCAAATCCACAATGGCTCAAAAGTGATATGGTCCAGAAATATTTAGACAGAATAAAGGTGGATAAAGCACCTGGACCCGATGGCATCCACCCACGGATCCTAAAAGAATTGAGCTCTGTAATTTCAAAGCCATTGTATCTAATTTTTAGGGACTCATTAATGACAGGTATAGTACCACTGGATTGGCGCAGGGCAAATGTGGTGCCTATATTTAAAAAGGGAACAAAGTCTTTACCAAGTAACTATAGACCTGTTAGTTTAACCTCTATAGTTGGTAAGATACTGGAGAGATTAATAAAGACCACATAGACGAGTTCTTGCAGGAAAAAAATATTTTAAGCAACAGACAGCATGGATTAATGAAAGACAGAAGTTGTCAGACAAACCTGATTTCTTTTTATGAGGAGGTAAATAAAACCTTGGACAGAGGGGTGGCGGTAGACGTGGTATACTTGGATTTTGCAAAAGCGTTTGATACAGTTCCCCACACATGGCTCATGTGTAAGGTAAAGTCGACAGGTTTGGAAATATCCGTTTGTAAATGGATAGAAAACTGGCTAAAGGACAGAATTCAGAGAGTCGTGGTTAATGATTCTTACTCTGAATGGTCTAAGGTTATCAGTGGTGTACCCCAAGGTTCAGTACTGGGACCCTTACTTTTTAATATCTTTATAAATGATATTGGATCTGGGATCAAAAGTAACATTTCTGTCTTTGCAGATGACACCAAGCTATGCAGTAGAATAACGTCCTTACAGGAGGTCTCCAATTTACAAGCCGAAATAAATGCTCTGTCTAATTGGGCGACTAAGTGGCAGATGAGGTTTAATGTTGATAAATGTAAAGTTATGCACTTGGGGGCTAAGAATATGCATGCATCATACATGCTAGGGGGAGTACAACTGGTGGAATCCGTAGTGGAGAAGGATCTGGGGGTTTTGGTAGATCATAAGCTCAATAATAGCATGCAATGCCAAGCTGCAATTTCCAAAGCGAGCAAAGTCCTTTCTTGTATTAAGAGAGGTATGGACTCCAGAGAGAGAGAGATATAATTTTGCCCCTGTACAAATCATTAGTAAGACCTCATCTGGAATATGCAGTTCAGTTTTGGGCACCAGTTCTCAAAAAGGATATCGGGGAACTGGAGAAAGTGCAGAGAAGGGCAACCAAACTGATAAGAGGCATGGAGGAGCTTAGCTATGAGGAAAGATTAGAGGAACTGAATTTATTCACCCTTGATAAGAGGATATTAAGGGGGGATATGATCAACATGTACACATACAGTGGTGTGAAAAAGTGTTTGCCCCCTTCCTCATTTCCTGTTCCTTTGCATGTTTGTCACACTTAAGTGTTTCGGAACATCAAACCAATTTAAACAATTGTCAAGGACAACACAAGTAAACACAAAATGCAATTTGTAAATGAAGGTGTTTATTATTAAAGGTGAAAAAAAATCCAAACCATCATGGCCCTGTGTGAAAAAGTGATTGCCCCCTAAACCTAATAACTGGTTGGGCCACCCTTAGCAGCAACAACTGCAACCAAGCGTTTGCGATAACGTGCAATGAGGCTTTTACAGCGTCCTGGAGGAATTTTGGCCCACTCATCTTTGCAGAATTGTCCTAATTCAGTTACATTAGAGGGTTTTTGAGCATGAACGGCCTTTTTAAGGTCATACCACAACATCTCAATAGGATTCAGGTCAGGACTTTGGCTAGGCCACTCCAAAGTCTTCATTTTGTTTATCTTCAGCCATTCGGTGGTGGACTTGCTGGTGTGTTTAGGATCATTGTCCTGCTGCAGAACCCAAGTTCGTTTCAGCTTGAGTACACGAACAGATGGCCGGACATTCTCCTTCAGGATCTCTTGGTAGACAGCAGAATTCATAGTTTTATCACGGCAAGTCTTCCAGGTCCTGAAGCAGCAAAACAGCCCCAGACCATCACACTACCACCACCATATTTTACTGTTGGTATAATGTTCTTTTTCTGAAATGCAGTGTTCCTTCTACGCCAGATATACTTGGACACACACCTTCCAAAGAGTTCCACTTTAGTCTCATCGGTCCACAGAATGTTGTCCCAAAAGTCTTGGGGATCATCAAGATGTGTTGTGGAGAAATTGAGACGAGCTTTGATGTTCTTTTTGCTCAGCAGTGGTTTTCTCCTTGGAACTCTGCCATGCAGGCCATTTTTGCCCAGTCTTTTCCTGATGGTGGAGGCATGAACGCTGACCTTAACTGAGGCAAGTGAGGCCTGCAGTTCCTTGGACGTTGTTGTGGGGTCTTTTGTGACCTCTTGGATGAGTCGTCGCTGCGCTCTTGGGTAATTTTGGGCGGCCGGCCACTCCTGGGAAGGTTCACCACTGTTCCATGTCTTCGCCATTTGTGGATAATGGCTCTCACTGTGGTTCGCTGGATTCCCAAAGCTTTGGAAATGGCTTTATAACCCTTTCCAGACTGATAGATCTCAATTACTTTCTTTCTCAATTGTTCCTGAATTTCTTTGGGTCTCGGCATGATGTGTAGCTTTTAAGGATCTTCTGGTGGACCTTACTGTGTCAAGCAGCTCCTATTTAAGTGATGCCTTGATTGTGAACAGGTGTGGCAATAATCAGGCCTGGGTGTGGCTAGAAAAATTGAACTCAGGTGTGGACAACCACAGTTATAGTATGTTTTAACAAGGGGGGCAATCACTTTTTCACACAGGGCCATGATGGTTTGGATTTTTTTTCACCTTTAATAATAAACACCTTCATTTACAAATTGCATTTTGTGTTTACTTGTGTTGTCCTTGACTATTGTTTAAATTGGTTTGATGTTCCGAAACAATTAAGTGTGACAAACATGCAAAGGAACATGAAATGAGGAAGGGGGCAAACACTTTTTCACACCACTGTATATAAGGGGTCCATATAGTGAACTTGGTGTTGAGTTATTCACTTTACAGTCAACAAATAGGACAAGGGGTCACTCTTTACATCTAGAGGAAAAGAGATTTCATCTCCAAATACGAAAACGTTTCTTCACAGTAAGAGCTGTGAAAATGTGGAATAGACTCCCTGCAGAGGTGGTTCTGGCCAGCTCAGTAGATTGCTTTAAGAAAGGCCTGGATACTTTCCTAAATGTACATAATATAACTGGGTACTGACATTTATAGGTAAAGTTGATCTGGGGAAAATCTGATTGCCTCTCGGGGATCAGGAAGGATTTTTTTCCCCTGCTTTAGCGAATTGGAGCATGCGCTGCTGTTTTTTTTTTTTTTGCCTTCCTCTGGATCAACTGTGGGTATAGAATGGGGTATATGGGATTGTATGATATTATTTATTTATTTTTATTTGTGGTTGAACTGGATGGACTTGTGTCTTTTTTCAACCAAACTAACTATGTAACTATGTAACCATGTAAGATGCCAGGCCTGGTGAGGGACCCTTGGAAAGGTAAGTTTAACCCCTTTAGTTCCACTTTAACTTTTTTAAGTTTTACATTTATTTTTTTACTTTTCAGCTAACTTTATTGATATCACAAGGGGGCTTTTACTGATGTCACAAGGAGGCAATTAGCTGCTTTCAGCTGGAACCTGGAAGTGCTCAGAGTTGAGCGCTTTCAGAGTCTTTGATTTAAGAGAAGATCAAGTAATAGGTGTTTCTCATCTCCACTGATAGCAGATTAATGTCCTAGGCTCCCAGAGGGCACAGGTGAGCCAGGACACACACAGTTAAGGGGTTGGGTGAGGGAGGTTCTACACCCTTGGTGCCCAACCTGATGTAGTGGGTACAATCATTAGGGTAATAGAATTGATATTTACTAGCTTCATGTAACATGTTCCCAGTTTCATATAGTCTTCTGTAACATATCTAAAATGGAAAAAGACCTGGGGGTCCTTGTAGATGATAAGCTCAGCAATGGCATGCAATGCCAAGCTGCTGCTAACAAAGCAAACAGAATATTGGCATGCATTAAAAAGTGGTTCAACTCCAGAGATAAAACAATAAAAGACTCTGGTCCGGCCACACCTAGAGTATGCTGTCCAGTTCTGGGCACCAGTCCTCAGGAAGGATGTACTGGAAATGGAGTGAGTACAAAGAAGGGCAACTAAGCTAATAAAGTGTCTGGAGGATATTAGTTATAAGGAAAGGTTGCGAGCACTGAACTTATTCTCTCTGGAGAAGAGACGCTTGAGAGGGTATATGATGTCAATTTATAAATACCGTACTGGTGACCCCACAATAGGGATAAAAACGTTTTCGCAGAAGGGAGTTTAACAAGACACGTGGCCACTCATTAAAATGAGAAGAAAAGAGGTTTAACCTTAAACTACGTAGAGGGTTCTTTACTGTAAGAGCGGCAAGGATGTGGAATTCCCTTCCACAGGCGGTGGTCTCAGCGGGGGAGCATCGATAGTTTCAAAAAACTATTAGATAAGCACCTGAACAACCGCAACATACAGGGGATATACAATGTAATACGGACATATAATCACACACATTTGTAACTATGTATATCCTCAGCTAAAAATGTAGTATGTCCACACTCTCTGACCCTCATTTCCCCTATTAGATCTGCACTTTCCTACAGTCCTTTCAAGCATTACATATATTGCACATTATGTGCATCCCTTTGGTGATGTCAGGGGCCGTGTTTGAGGCCCCCTTTAGCTCATAAATTGACAACCACCGTTCTACACCTTATCTTTACACCGTAACTTAATATTACACCGTAAATCTTCTACACCTTATCACTACACTGTATTTTTAACATATAGAAGTGATTACTAAGCAAGATGAACAAAAAAGTAATGCTGACACTCTGTAATGTGTATGGCAATTTAAGTACCAGGGTTAAAGCCACCTTAAATTCACCTTTTTTGATGACATCAATGTATTTTGCCAAAATGTTGAACTTTCATATCCACAGTTTTCAACAAAATTTCTGATAAATGAACACTCAGTTTCGGTACAGTGTAATAAAAACCTCAAATATTTGGGAATATACAAGCATTTTCTGGTGTCAGTATATGTAATGCCACATCCTGATGTCCATAAATTTACACATTCAACCTTTGGGTTCACATCTCAACTGTACGCATAGCCTGCCACACCAAAACAGCGATATCCCCTGCTGAGCTATTGTGTTCTGACAGGGGGAATGGAGGCTGAGAGCACTGATTAGTGCTGATTGGCAGACCTTTTTCGGTCATACCCATTCGACAGAAACCTATGTTAGACCGGCTGCCACACACAGGGGCTGAATGTTGGCCAGTTCAATATTCGGCCCATGTGTACAGCTGTTTAGTGTGCATATACGTGCATATACGTGCTAACAAAGGACAAAAACATAAATTATAATGCAAGATACTGTGATGTATTACAGAAAATGACAGGTTAATCGAGATCTAGTATTCCAGCTCACAAAAGTTGACATTATCAGCCACTTTCACTTTTCACTATAACACACAATAATATGAGTTTTCTTTTTTTAATCAAAATCCAAGCTTATTAAAATCTTAACTGACTGATATATACGATATATGAAAGGCTTTAAAAATAATAAGGCTCTTCAGATTTTAATAAGCTGAAAGTTCTTAAGTTAAAAGTCAATCATGGGGCAATTATGTATGTTTTTCCATATATTGCAAAATGATTATTTTAGAAAGAACTTCCAGCTTATTAAAGTCTTAACTGCTTTAAAACACATAATAATGCAGTTCAGATCTAAAACATTAATCACCGTGAGTGTGCCATAGTCAGACCAGAGCAATTAATTCCTCAAAATTCAAAGCATCTAAAATTTAAGTTGCACAAGCACCAACTTTTGTTCCCTTGTTGGTCCCTTGCACATGGCACAGGCCATTCATTATTCCCAAACATCTTATGGAAAACCCCTGAAGTGCTTTAATGTCTATCCTCCATTGTTATACAATGGCACCAAACACACGTTGAACCACCGGGATTTTCCTTAGGAAAGAGGTTCATACAAGGAGATATTGTATATGTGTACAAGAACTGGAGGCAACGACTCACTTTCATTTCAACACAAGATTCGTTTTACGGATGAAGCTGGCAAGAATCATCTCAGGCGTTCCAACATTCAGATATTCAACACTTTTCAAATCGCTTCTCCACAGTATGTAAAGTCCTGTACCCTACTGTAGTCCCCCACAAGACTTCCCTATACATTCTTTTTACTGCCAGTTCCACTTAGCGATTTCCTTATGTCCTACTTCTTACTAATCCTCTCAAAAAAACTGGAGAGGTCTCAACAAATTGACGTTCTAATAAAACATCCGCTACTCATGTTTAACACCGGCCAAACTTTCTTTCCTTAGGGAGAGAACTCACAGATTGAAAGCAAACGCACTTAGCATACAACACCCCACATTTCAACACATAAGATTCGTTAAATACTGAAGAACGCATTCATTTACCCTTTGAAGCTGGCAGATTTATCATTGTCTCAGGCGACATAAACTCTAAACCATTCACTCTGGTTAACCTATATTCACCAAATACACATCAAATTCGCTTCTTCAATAAGGTCCTTCGCAAACTCAAGTCTATGCAGTATGGTAAAGTCCTGATATGCGGAGACTTTAATGCTACTGTAGACCCCCAAGTGGACACATCTTCGGCCAAAATCCGCTCAACACCAGCTCTACAAACCATTCTTCACAAAGAGGAACTGTTCGATGCGTGGAGATGTCTCCATGCTGGTGAAAAGGACTTCACTTTTTTTTCCAACAGGCATCGCTCATACTCCCGTATTGACATGTTTCTAACTGATAAATGGTTGTTACAAGATATAACCACAGCTGCCATTCACGAGATTACGTGGTCTGACCACGCAGCGATTTCCTTATCCATTATGGAGAAGGGTGTCTCTTCTTCACCTCCCATCTGGCGGTGTAATAATAGACTAGTACAAGAGCCTTCATCTAACAAACTACTGACACAACACATCACCAATTTTTTCTTAGATAACTATGGTTCAGTTACGAAAACACATGTTTTATGGAACGCCCATAAGGCATACATGAGAGGTATTCTAATACAAATGGGGGCTAGAGCCAAACACCAGAGGTCTCAACAAATTCAAACTATACTCCATGATCTTAGAAAATTTGAAACACAAAATAAAACATCCCCTACCTCAGTAATAACTCACAAACTTTCTATCCTTAGGGAAAAACTTAGAGAAATTTTATCTCAACAATATGACAGACATATCAGAAGCTTAAAATTGAATTTCTACCATAATGCTAACAAAACAGGTAAACAATTAGCCAACAGATTGAAAGCAAAACGCACTAAGACAAGGATAGCATACTTAAAACACCCCACATTACACCACAAAATTATTCATCCTAAAGATATAGCTGACCAATTTGCAGAATACTATAGTTCACTTTATAATATACATAAGGATACCGCTACGAACCAACCATCTAAGGAAAACATAAATGATTTCCTACAACGCATTCATTTACCCTCGCTATCTA